>OZ022526.1:2916818-4153283 GCA_963989415.1 Cerceris ruficornis
CAAAATGAAGTATTACGCGAAAACTATAAACGCTAGGAAGTTAAAATTTTCCTTAAAAGATAGAGGAAAACATGCCGAATATTTTGGTGTATCTAATTATTAAAATTGGTTGTTTTAAACAGTTGTAAATGACCGTCAGTGTATAAAAAAGTGCCAATGCGCGAACTTGCAAAGTTATATTTTTACATTTCTACTAAAAGTTATTTATCTAGCACAAATTTTCTATACAGGATCGAATTCTGTAGACATTTCTGAAGAGAAAACTGCCCAGAAAAGCTTCGGAAACAGTTTTCAATTCCGACAGGCCGAAAAAATATCTGTCGGGAATACGTAATCGAGGTTTTGCCGCCATGCGGCCATTGCATTTGGACAGTGCCGTAACTCCGCGCTATCGACACCGATGCGATAGTATCATCCGAATGGCGCTTACATCTCATAAGTATAAATAATCAATTGTTTTTTTATGTTTTAGTTAGAACTCTGATTTGTGTTGATAGTTAAGTTACTCATGCTAAGCAATTGAAAAGGCTTTCCTTTGTTTCGAATACAATGTATGCTCTGTGGGACACTATGTTCTGTACAGGTCTACTCTTTGCCAGAGGTCTGCATGGCATATATCAAGTGTCGACAACGGTTCAGAGCAGAGATTTTCCAGAGCCAACTTTTGCTAAAATTCCGTTTCTCACGGTTCATTGTACCCTAGCCGCTTCTTTCAGTTTTTCCTTGTAACCGTAGATTAACATCGCGTCTTCTTCTCCTACGCTTCTAAATTCCCTCAACTTCTAAACCGCCCAATTTTACCATCTCCAATTTTTTTCTAACGAATAAAAATCAATAACTTCCCTTCCACAAATTCTTAAAACCTCCAATAGCAATTAGTTTTATTTTCCTACGCGTTATTGTTGCGAAACCACCGGAGAATATTTGTCTCTGTTAGCATCCCGACAAATGCCCATTATGTTGTATTATTTACCTGTCGGCATACCATATTGCATTATTGTTATATATAACAATATTGTTTAAAAAGAATATTATAGTTCTAACAATGCTTTATTTTGCAACAAAATTCGAAAATAGTTTTAAACAGGGAGTAGTCACCATTTGTAGGCCAATTATAATTAAATAAAACGTTTTTTATGATTCGGTGACCAAATTGTGAATAATATTTTGAAACAAAAATTAATAATAAAAAATTGATTATTTATATTTATCAGATGTAAGCGCCCTTCGGATGATACTATCGCATCGGTGTCCATAGCGCGGAGTTACGGCACTGTCCCCATGCAATGGCCGCATGGCGGCAAAACCTCGATTACATATTCCCGACAGATATTTTTTCGACCTGTCGGAATTGAAAACTGTTTCCGAAGTTTTTCTGGGCAGTTTTCTCTTCAGAAATGTCTACAGAATTCGATCCTGTATAGAAAATTTGTGTTAGATAAATAACTTTTAGTAGAAATGTAAAAATATAACTTAGCAAGTTCGCGCATTGGCACTTTTTTATACACTGACGGTCATTTACAACTATTTAAAACAACCAATTTTAATAATTAGATACACTAAAATATTCGTCATGTTTTCCTCTATCTTTTAAGGTGAAATTTTGACTTCCTAGCATTTATTGTTGTCGCGTAATACCTAATTTTTTACCAATATCGAGTGCTTTTACTAAGACTCATTTTTTTCGAAAACTGAGGGTGATGGAGCAATTCTGCTGGCGGATTCGTGTTTAGGATGAGTAACACTACGAGGATCACCCCGTGGATATTGCAAAAAGTTAAACATGTTTAAATTTGTCGAACACTGTTATAAGTCAATCACTACTGAAATTCATGAATAAACAAGCGAATTCATTCAAATTCGCTAGCGAGGATTGTTCCCGGATTAGGCCCCCTGGAGGCCCAAAGGCAGCCTTCAGTGCGCCCCAAAATTAATTAATAATGTTATAATGTAATAGCATTATTTCAAAAATAGTGGTCTCTCGGCCGTATGATAAACCTCGGCATATTGAGGGTGCAAGCCTCAACAGTTATAAAAAGTTAAAGAGTTCTCTTGATTGAGAGTGAAGACGGTTTGAAAGTTCGATCAGTGTTGACGATTCGCAAGAGAAACGTAGTTGTGGACCTTTCGAAATAGAATTGTATGTTTACAATCGAATGATACAGAAAACCTCTTTACTCTTCGTCTCTCGAATTTTCCTCCAAACGTTTATCTGTGTGAAGTTGTTTCTATTATGAATGTTCGATATCCAATGAATGAGAGATAAAGTAAAAGATAAGAGTGATACCTAGGAATCAGAGTAGAAAGTGTGAATAACAAAAGAGTAGTTGTTAATTAATGGCCTGTGTTTTAAATGAAATTAATTAATTTATGTTATTAAATGATTTCGATATTAATATCCAGAGGGTGTCAATGAGAGGAGGACGAAGCATATTGACAATGAGTCTTGCTTTTTTCCATTTTTCAAACTATTGTTTTGGTTGGCTGTGCTTCACTTTCGACGAGGTTCTTTAAAGGCAAATCAGCACCGTTACAAAAAGGGAACTTTGCGTGGAATCCAAGCAACGGCCTTGATCCGCAGAGTACGGGGACAATTTCTTATTTATTTTTTAAAGTTATAAACTTAGGGTTAAAGATGTCTCCGGGCCTTAGTTGTGCTTCTGGTGCACACTTGAAACTAATTTCAGCTTAAGCCCGTTTACCTACCTCGAAGAGCGGACCGTAATAGAATTTTGAATTTCGAAACAATGACGAAAGACAACGTAGGCTTCAGCATACATAATACTTTAAGTAATAGAACATAAACATTTATGTTTTTCAAAAATTTCAAAATATTTCTTTGTAATACTTAAAAAAAATTATTTCTATTTTTTCAATGTACGTGCAGATTACTGAAGATTTATTATCATTAAACTGTGCTCCCTCGTGCTTTTTATGTTCTTCAGAACTATGTGACATGAAGTTAGAGATCAATTTCGTTAATTTAATTCCGAAATCACAATTTAACCGTATTTACATGTAAAAGAACATTTTTACATTTCTTTTCCTCCTTTCGCCCAGTTAAATACTCGTAAAATCATATATTGGCATCCTTCTAGGTAATATGCCGAAACTTTTCCACCCTATTACACATTCATAAATGATTCTTTCTCTTACACATAACTTACTTTCCCTAGGCGGTGTTTAAGAGTAGAATTAATTGCTAAGTATCGTGCAAGGAAGACTCGTTATATTTCAACGTCGTTCATTTGAAAAACCTTTTCAGGCCTTCATAAATAAGTGATTTAGGTCCTTTAAGGTCTGACATCAACGAGAGCCTTGGCCTGTCGCGGGAAATTGAGATTAAATCATATTTTCCCTGAGTGTTATTACCGCGGAGGAAGCTTTTTCCCAACCGGTTACAGTTTGTAGCGAGAAAAAAGTTCCCCCTCGAATACAGGGCAATAGTAGCACATTTCCAGTGGGCGTGAAAACCTGATGGGAGAGTGGTTCAAGCGGAAGAATGGACGGCGGAGGCGGGGGAAGAAGTCGTCAATTTTAATTTACAACAGCGACAAGAGGTCTCTTACCGAACTCCACCTTTTATCATAGGAATGCTCGGCCCAGTTGTCGCAATAAACTGCATTTCATTCGAATGCTCATATAAACGCGCACGTACCTGCGCGTGCTCTCGATTTGACGAGAAGGAAAAAAAAGTCCAATTCCGAAACAAATTAATCAGAATCGCCCGACCCTCCTGTACACGAACTTTTTTTTCTCTTTGCCACGGCCGGCGGAATATTCTAACGGTGCTCGCGCAAACGAATTTTGGCACTGACTGAAATCAACGAACAGGCTATGACTAACAGCCTGTAAAATTCGATTCCCGAGAGTGTAGCGGTATGTCGTGCAACGTTCGTGATACTAGGCGATGTTTTGTTATTCTCTAGCTATTATTAACGAATAGTGGATAATCGAACGAAATATTTTTTAGAAAAAAATATTTTTGCGCTAAGATCGTTTCGTAAGTTTATTACAATTCACTATTGTATGAATTATTTGAAACTCCGTTATCCTTCTCCCACTCCTATCCCTACAGTCTCTCAACTCTTCGTCTCTTTCCGCCGATCCTCAATTCTACTTAACACCCTCATAATTTTATTCTATTCTCATCATTAATACATTCGCTACCGTTGACGTGAATTCGCGCCATTTTAAATTCTATTCCTGATTGCCGCTGATGTGAATTTACGTCCTGTAATTTTTGTTTCTGAATGCGGCAACATTAGGTGCTTTTGATAATAACCGCTATCTCAATGAAACAAGTGAGAATGTCCACTAATTGTAAGCCGGCAAGTATACAAATTATAAAAATCTTTTTATTTTGAACAATATATAATTGCAACATTGATATTTCAAAACAAATTTTATCATTTTTATCCTTGCTTTAACGATAGAAGTTTGCGACAACCAGCTTCAGAAGTTCATTATTTTTGCTGGTACTCATTGTCAGTATTAGAAACGGAAAAAAATTTGCCGGTCGCGAATGTGTTAATATCTCATGCTACTGTCTCGCTGCACAAACTTATCTACATCTGAATATACCATATCATAAAAATAAAAGTTCTCTTGTTTGGTGACTCCGAAAAATGTGAAACTTCGTGTTCGCATGACATTCTGATTACTTTGTCATAAAACTGAATAGCATCAGCTGTGTTTTTCGCACCTGACAAATTTTTTCGTACCTATATAGAAAAATGTACCGACATAGAAGACGTACAGGGTGTTTCTAAATGATGATGTGTACCTATGTACCAGGCATTGTTCTACACCTTCTGAATGATGGACAAATGTGTAAGAATCGGTCTGCAAAATCCGAGAAAGGGTTAAAAATAACGATATTGACATATCGTATTCATCTCGTTGCGCAGGTAAGATGTCTGAAAGGGACCATGGGTCAGAAATTAACTGTTTTCGTGTAAATTAATGTTTATTAACAAGCCGCGGCACACCTACTTGAACTCGGGTGCTATGTCGTGGGCCTTCGACCCAACGCCGGCACACGCTCGAGCTCCTCACGGTTACTGAACCAACACAGCCTTGGTCCCCGAGAATCTTGTATCTTTCTACGCAGCGACGCACTTCGGGAAACCTACGCTATTTGGTTCAGTAACCGTGAGGGGCTTGAGCAAGTATCGGTGTTGGGTCAGAGGCCCCCGAGGTCAAGCCGGTCGGCCGCAGCATAGAAAGATACGAATAAACTACAAAGTAGGCTACCACTCTGTCTTTGATTTTATTAGCATTTTCGTTGTCTACATATAAAAAAATTGTATCATGGATTATGTTGACGCGTTATTACCACCCCTGAACGAGCTTAGAATCATCAAGGCGTCGAGCGCAGAAGTCGAGCAAAAGGAATTGTTTCACGGAATACTTCTGTTACAATTGACAATGCATTTCCAGGAAACGATAGCGTTTTAGGCTCACAGGCCTTCGGACCCCGTCAGTCTCTTTGTCTCCTTTTGTTTATCGATAGTTAGCACTTTTTCGTACAATAATTAAGAGTTTCCCTGGCATGCAGATGTCCGGTTCCGTGTAAACAATAGGCTTAGGGTACGAGCGGCAAGGCTATTTGTGAGGATTGCAATAACATTAAAATCAGCATGTGCCTTCCTGACTTTTAGCAAAGAGAGGAGTGCAAAGGTTAAGCTTAAGCTTCACATTGTCACTTCTCTCTCCCTCAATAGGAATAGCCGTATCATAAACCTTTGCCTGCGCCGACGAGCCACCCTCTTTCGCCACCCACGGGCCTCAGCCCCTCTACCGAAGATCCTCCGGTCCCAAAGAGGGCGGGCGACCAAGTGGGGGCGGGCGACCAATGTTAAGAACTTTATGGGGGGGCATCTGCATTTCTCGGTGGATGCAGATGCTCCTATTGTTTCTCATGAAGCTTAACCAGGGGTTCAAGTCGCGTCTGCTTCAAAGGGCACTAGTGAATAAAGTTAATTTATAGAAAACACATTTCTTTTCATTCTAGGCTGAAGAGGCACAAAACTCTAACTTCTTTAGGATATTTATTGCCTCTTCAGCCCTCACTAGTGCATGGCGCGTCTTGGACCTCAACGGAAATTTCTAGACCACCCTGGTGTGATTTATGGCACAATGAGTGCCCATAGCATTGGGACTCTCGCCAGGGTTGGTTCTGGAAATTCTCACTGTCAAGGTGCTTCTTCCCACGAATCTCCGGCGCCCTCTCCTCATGCGTGTAGGGGAGAGAATTTCATCAGATTTTCACCCCCGTTAGAGATAGGGAAGAAGGACGGTCCACCACCTTAGAAGGGCCGCCTCTTGCAGATCTCACGGCCCAATCAGGGTATTTTGTATCTCCTCCCACGACGGCTTTTTGGGACTTTGGCTCGTGTGGAGGAGATGCAAAGTTAGTCACTCACAGAGACTCAAAGGCGTAAGAGTTTGACACAAGAACTCTACAGTCATATTCAGCGACTGATACAGGTCGCAAATTCAGAGTCTGACACAAGGACTCATTTTTTATTCACCGGAACCGATCGCCGCGATATTATTATTATTCACTGTTATTATCTACTTAAGTTATTCGAAATAAACAATATATATATATATATATATATATATCAGAGGAGTGATAACCAGTCCTAACCATCAGAATAAATACAGTCCACTAAATAATTGAAACTCCTCATTAACCAAGAGGGGCGCGCGGTCAAATTCCCGCTAAAACTAATCACGCAGTAAAATTAATATTCGTTAATTTTCCGTGTGACTTCCGATGGCGCTCAAGACGAATTCCTTGAGTTCAGCGCCATCGGAAGGAGGGAGAATCGACGGAGGATTCTCCCTCACAAATTAGTTGTCATCAATTCCTCAACGGAGGAACAACTCATCCTCGCCTGAGGATTATCGTATCATTTCGTCTCATCCTCAACTGAGGAACATTCGTTTAATTCGTAACATCTCGATCAAGAGAAATACCATAGCTTAAGTATTGTTGTTCTAGTGTTAGTTCATTGTTAAGTTTAAACAAACATCATTCAAAGTTCATTCGAGCTAATCAGTTGACCGCAGGAGGCCCAAAGAAACCAGGCTACGTTACATTAATTTGCACCGTAGCCAACACGTCACCGCTTCGAGAAATCGAACGAGACGTGCACTCAACAGATAATAATGCTCTGATTTTTTAACAATGTTCTAAATCTTCCTCATACTTCTGTCCCTTAAAATTCCTCAAATTAGGATGAATTTCATGATGTGACATGATTTATCATTTTGCACGAAAACAGTTCATTTCTGATTCATGGTTCCTTTCAGACATCTTGCCTACGCAACGAGACGAATGCGATGAGCTAATAAAATCATCGACCTTAATTTTCAGCCCTTTCCCGAATTTTGGGGCTGGTTTTTTCACAAATGTCCACCTTTCAGAAGGTGTAAAACAACACCTGGTACGTAGGTAAACATAATTTAGAAACACCCTGTACATTGATTATGATCTTTTACGTCTCTTTACATATGCATATATAGAAAATATTGTAGGATATTTATCATAAATACACAGTAAGAATATAAAATAACAATGGAAACATAAAATAACGGAAAATACTTAAACGCACATACACACGATCTTGCGGTTACTAATAAACATACAATTGTCGGTCTAGTCCCGTCTATTCGTCTACTTGTTACTCTCGTCTAATCGTCTGTAAATCTATACGTCTATTCGTCTACTCATCTAATCGTCTAATCGTCTATTACGTCTACATGGCTTTTCTTCTACTCGTCTACCAACGTGTCCGTCTAACGTGGCGTTCGTTAACTCTCTGCGTCTTCTCGACTTAATTCTCTAAGATAATACACTCAAATATTACCAAACTTGATTCTGGGTCCAAACGGGATCTCTTACTCATTTTCTATTTTATCATCGCTTTCTCTTTAAAACGTATTCGGAAGACCTTTAGACTTGACGAAGTCTCAGGAAAAGCGACCGCCCTTTGGAACCTTAATCACAAGAAGTCGTGGTCATCCGAACCTCCCACCACACTGTCGCAGAGCCCTTAAAATGTTGGTCTCGTTTCCAAAAATAAGAACAATTGTCTAGAATCACTGACAGTCTGTAACTTGCGACGTCGCTTATCCGAAGTTTGTAAACCTCCGAACGCAAAAGTAGTTTCAATGGAAATAAAGTATTGTGAACTATTCACGGAATACATAACTATACTGCATTTTTTATGATGCCTCATTCTTTTGGTGGAAATATACTCTGCAGTCTTAAACTTAAAAACATAAAATATATGTTTTTACCGGATTAGAGAAATATACCAACGGTCTCTGTACACGCGGTCTCGTGTTGTGTGAAACCGTGTTGTATGAGACCCAGAGCCAGTACAAAAAGGGGGGTTACGTTCCAAAAACTTATTAAAAACAAATAGTTTTTTTACTTCTACATAAACAACTTAATTTTTATTAAAAATATAAATGTATGCACAACACAAAACAAAAAAACAAAAAATATTATTTTAATTTAACGCAACTTTAATTAAATAAATTACTTCGTCGTCATTGCTAAGTATAATCAACCGAGAACGTTTTTTCGGTGGAATGATATCGCCTTCACTTTCAGAACTTTTTTCTTCATTTAAAGTTCTTGCATCTTCTTCCCTCCTGAAAAAAATTTGTAACTTTACTTTGCTTGCTGGTTCTTACCAGGTCATTGCAAATTTCTCGGTATGGAGCTAGACAATTTTGCAGCTCCTCGATTTCCTTATCGTGTTAGAGCGAAACCGTGTTATAGGATACCGTGTTGTAGGAGGGTTCCCGCAATTTATGAATCGTGTTATAGCGAAACCGTGTTATAAGATGCCGTGTTGTAGGAGGGCTATCTGTATTATATTCGTAGATTTCCTAATATAAGTAAAGCTATGCAAACACCCCTCATTGACCGCGACAAAACTATAAGACAGGTAACTCTCCTTTTTAAAAAACGGCACAGAAGTTTTTGTTAATAGTGTGTACTAGCACCTTTACTTTTTACAACACTTAACATTCTTTTGGGCAACGATTTATACAATTTTTTTAATGTTTTCCGCTTGTTACATCTCCACTTTTCCTGGATGCAATTTTTCAGTTCTTCAATTGTTTGAAATTGACGTCCCATTCCATAAACCTCTCTCGCTAGTAGTCCCCAGCAGTTTTCTATAATATTCAGATCAGGTGATCTGGCAGGCCATGGCAAAACAGCAATATTTTTTTATTTAAAGTAGTCTTTTACCACCCTGGCGGTGTGCATTGCTGCGTTATCCCGCTGGAAAATATACTTTCTTTTGGCTATTTTAGTGCCATACGCCGTCAGCTGGTCGTCAAGAACTTCGATATACTTTCGGCTATTCATATTATTGGAAATGAACACTAAATTTGTTATTCCATAGTAGCCAATTGCTGCCCACACCATAATGCCGCTACCGCCCATTTGCCTCCTCTGTAAATTTTTTTCCTCCTTTCGTAGATCGTGGAAATAGTAATGGAATTAAATCTTTTCTCATCCGAGAAAATCACTTTTTTCCACTGTTTCCTCCAATGAACGTGTTGTTCGGCAAAGTCTAATCGAGCCTGTTTATGGGCGACTGTAAGAGGCGGTTTTTTTAATACTTTACGCCTTTTAAGGTGGTCTGCCGCTTTAATTATGCGTTGCACATTTCTAATATGCGTATTTACCCCAGCTTCTGCCGCAATTTGCCGGGCTGTTAGCATCGAATTCGATGCATGCCTTAGGATGGCACATCTTTCACGCGAAGTTGTGACTTTTGGACGACCTCCTGCGTGCTTCTTATTGTAATTCTCCTTATTTCTTAAATAATTTGCGATGGCACACCGGCTTCTTTCTAATATTTTCGATATTTTATTAATAGAGAAGTTTTTACTTTGTAACTTCTCAATAACTTTAATTTCAGCTTCAGTGAGCTTTTTTCCCCGTGGCATGTTTTTCTAAATAATCTGATATCCCAAATACACACTTAAAAAGCTATATAAGTGAAAGTGCTGATATATTCTGAAAGAAATGTTTCGAGAACTACTCTGTCTGCTGGATAGACAACGACTGTCTTATAGTTTTGTCGCGGTCAATGAGGGGTGTTTGCATAGCTTTACTTATATTAGGAAATCTACGAATATAATACTTTGTAGGAGTGCGTGTTTTAGCGTAAACAATACTAACTTATAAGCAGAATTAGTAAATTCTTTCATATCAAACTGATAGATACAATTTTGTAGGATGTCTTATAGTTTTGTCGGACAGTGTATTTGGATTTTCAGAAGAAATGAATCGCTGAATGAAAATTGATCTGATGCTGAGGCTGTAGTACGTCCTTTTGAGGACCCTAAAATAATGTGGTGAAAGGTTTGGGTCACTCTCTGTTTTTGTGACAAAGATTCCAAATGCCAGGTGCTTTTGCTATGCCCTTCGTTGGGTCTAACAATAAGTTATTTTGGAACAGCGGTGGAAAATGTGCAATGTTTCCTATTTGAAACCTGAATCACTTTAAAAATACTATTACCACCAATGCCGACGTTGATCAATGTTGAAACTGTATAACTGTTTTGACCCCAATAAATAACTTTAAAAAAGCACAACGTAGGTTATGGTCTTCCCAGTGTTTACGGAGTAAATGTGGATTTAATTAACATTGTAACGCGCGGTCTCCGCGACGGTTGCCTCGCGTCGTCCGGGCTCCGGATGCTCCGACGCGTCGTAGGGTACGCCACTACGTGGAGTTGGTGGATAGTTCTTATTGTTAGTATCGGGGAGTACAACAACCCTCCGCAAGTCAGCTAGAATCTGTGGTTCTGGATTATCAAGAAAACCACTTCCGTCGCTTGACTGGATTTGAGGAATTGCGTTCCTCCACCGATATTTCGGAGTGTCTCCCGTGATTGGAGGTCAAGGCTTCGACTGGATTTCAGTGGTTCATCCAACTGCCTAGTCCGAAGTCCTTGACCACCCGCTCTCAACTCGCTTTTCCAGTTAACGAAGGCCCTTTTTAAGCGAGTGGCCTCGTTCCTAATTGGTCGGCTGTCGGTAGCGGGAGTAGGATGCGTACGGTCG
Source organism: Cerceris ruficornis (assembly GCA_963989415.1). NCBI lineage: Eukaryota > Metazoa > Arthropoda > Insecta > Hymenoptera > Crabronidae > Cerceris > Cerceris ruficornis. The sequence continues at coordinate 2,927,929 of OZ022526.1, forward strand.
GCTCGCCCCCCCCCCCTCTCCTCCCTTGCTGGTACCTATCCGCGTATCGTTTAATTCGAGTTGCTACAACATTACTTTAAGATACATTGTGAATTTTAGAAAAAAGTTATTTTAATGTAAACCTGACTATTGCATTTCACATCTCTCTCTCATTCAATTGGTCCCATCCTACATCCAATTCATGAGGGTGAGGTTCTCGTGTCGTTTCAAAATGTTCTTCAGATAATTTATATCAAACTATGACTTTGATCTCGTCGTTACTACTTAAGGGCAAAGATCCAACAAGACATTTCACTCACTTCCACAGAAGCATTCTATTCTCGCGGAAGTAAGTAGAAACCCTGTCAAATAGACTGTAACTAACTCTCCAACGGATCAGAGCCAACTTTCGAGCACCAAGAACATTTAACTGATGACGTATTACACTATACACACAAAGTCTATCATTACGATATAATCCTTCTGTTCATTGTTAAGGTATCTGCATCATTTACTTTCCCACGAAAAATGTGCTAAAGAACTTGGAAAATCTGGTGTTAAGAACTTTGTGAGGGGCATCTGCATTTCTCGATGGATGCAGATGCTCCTATTTTTTCTCACGAAATTCAAGTAGAGGTTTAAGTCACGTTCGCTTCAAAAGGCACTAGTGTCGAGAAAAGTACTTTGAGAAAAGTACTACTTACCAAATACTTGGTTTGATGTTGTTGAACAGTCGGGTTAGACGTACGTTTATTATATTTAAAAATATAACAAACAAACATAAAAAAGAAATAACAAAATACGAAATACGAATACGATACGCAGTCAAATAATGGCGTTCTGAATCTCTCCCTACCTTCCTTTTCGTCTACTCCAACTGTATTGTATCTTGCTTTTTTCATTCCCTACTGCGCCCCATCTTTTCTCGCTCTCTGTCCATCACACACTCTCTCACTCATTCGCTCTGCATTACCACATACCTGTAAAGTAATACGTACGTATTGTTACTATGACATATAGAATATTATCGTATTTCCCCATATATAAGATGCGCCTTAATTTTGAGGGCCTGTTTGAGAAATTTGAGAAAAAAATTATTACGTAAAGTTACTGAACTCGAGTTTTATTGAAGCAAAAAATCTACAAACAACGTGTAAGACTCACCAAGTTTTAGATCCCAAATTTTTCGAGAAAAGGTGCGTCTTCTATAATTTGATGGAGAAATACAATAATTTTACAGAAGATGACATATTGTTTGAAATATAAAAATCAGTAAATAAGCGGCAATTCAAAACGATACATTTTTTCACCATATGATAATTGATTCACTGGAAAACCAATATAAAATATTTTTTTTTATATTTCTTCGACTTCAACTATAGTTATTTCGCCTAAGAACTAAGTACTGTTTTAAGTGAATTCTGAAGCACCTAGATTCTTTACAGATTGTATTGACTGAAATAAAAATAGAAATTGTAGTATAATACCCATAGAGAGACATCTTCCCATAGAGATGCGTGACGTAGGATAGAAGTGGGGGAGATCGTCATCTCAAGAGGTTGCATCTCGCGACGGTTAGTTACAGTAAGATACATTTTAGAGACCCACTTAGATGCACATACTTTTTAGACGCCATTAGATACTGTTGGATACCGACCTAATTCTATAAGATAAAAACACCAAATATTTCCAAACGTGGTTCAGGTTCAAAACGGAAACTCTTACTCATTTTCTATTTTGTCATCGCTTTCCCTTCAAAACATATTTTGAAGACCTTTAATCTTGACAAGAGCCACAGGGAAGTCGGCCGCCCTTTGGAACCTTAATCACGAGAAGTCGGGGTCATCCGAACCTCCCACAACGCTGTCTCAGACCCCTTAAAACCTCGGTCTCATTTCCAAATCGGGGAATTGTCTAGAATCGCTGACAGTCGGTATCTTGCGACGACGTTAATTTTAAGTTGCAAAAACTCTAAACGCGAAAGTAGTTCTTCAAAAATAAACTCTTGTAAAACTCCTTACGGAATGCAACACTAAAGGTGTCAGAAGTGGGATTACAACAATACCTTAGATTATTTAGTTATTCAGCATTTTATTTTGTATTCTATTATATCGATATTTACTCAATACACACACACACACACACACACACAATTTATTATTATATATTAATCAATAGTGTGTGTGTGTGTGTGTTATTGTAATCTGTTTAAAATCATTACGGATCCTGACAATATTCATCACTTACAACTTACTTACTTGTTAGTTTCATCCACGCTAACAAATTAGAGATTCAAATTTTATCCTTATTCTTTAGTCTTCTTTAATCGAATCCTCCTACAGAACAAAAATGTAGACTTAATGACAAATATGATACATCATCATTGTCCGATTTTTCTGGGCCCGTCGTTCGAAATCTAGAAAAAAATCTGTTTTACACAATTTTTTTCGGCGTCATCGAATGGTCAGCTGTTAATCGTCATATTAGCAATGTTAATTAAAAACATTATCCGTTACGTTGAAATTTCCGTAGAAATTATAATAATTTCTAGTATTTAAGAGTTTCGCAATGTTCGAGTAACAGGAGACAGAGTGCATCATAAATATAGTTGTACGAGTAATTGTGTACGAGTGAAGAAATTGTGCTAATTGTTATAGGGAAGTCTTGTGACAAAGGCTAAGGTAGTCTACGACGTCTACTAGCCAGATTAATATAATGCATATGTTTATATATGGTAATACTAAATAAAATAGTGGCTCTTGACAATAAAAATAGTGATTGTGTTAATTTACAATTGTTAATGCTTTTTTACTTGATCTACATTTATTTTATTTTAATATACGACTACTATTTTATTAAAGGAAATTTTTCGAACAGTTAAATAAAGTATTGATTCATGATAATCATTGTATATTGATTCAACGTTTCCATGGACAACGGGAAGGAAATAATTCAAGCTGAATTTTTCTAGTGTTATCGTAGCGGAAAATTCTATACCTTTTTTAGTTTTCCATGCACACTCGTACGTGCGTTCAATGGATTGCAGCCAGCGGATATTCATTTAAAATTCAGTTGTCGGTGAATAAAAATAGTTTCCGTTGATTATAATGTACAATTGGTTTTTTTTGGTAAATTTTTAGAAAAAATCGACCTCAACTCGAATTCTACACAAACTTTTCATAGATTTACTTAACCCTCTGATTGTTGAATTTTCCTTTTCGAAAGACTGATAATAAATTTTCTCGGCCCGAATTTGCGATCTCCGAGGACAAATACTTGTCTGCTTATTGCTAGTGTGGTCTGGCAAATCTTATTGCTAACAAACACACATTATTTTTTCTTACTTTACTTTTTACTGTAATACATATGTGTGCGAAAAGAAAGATGCATAATGAACATGTATTGGGTGATTGCATAAGTTCGTGCTCAATTTTCATGGGTGGCGTAAACTGAACTGCAGAGTGTAGTTGTGTTGTTTTTGTTTGGTTTTGTTGCATGCACTGGTTAAATGATAGTATTATCTGTCAGTTTAACATCAAACAGCGTTCTGGTAACTTTATTTTTGCTTAAGAGAATTCTTCAACATAGAGGTCGGAAAGTGACATTTGCGGCATGTAAAATATACAAGCTTTGGAGGGGCGTTAATGTTGGAATGGCACAGAAAAAACATTTAGAGCATTTATTTGAACCGTGCTCCTGCTTTTAGGACAATTAAAAGGTGATTTGGCTGATTTCGAAGTTATGATTTCAACTTGGAAGATCAACCCCGCATTGGACGGCCTTCCGGAAGTTATAACGACATTGTGTATGCTCTGGCGGAAGAAAATGCAAGGATTACAACTGAGGAGATTGCTGCGAGAGTGAACATTGATAATTCGACCGCATTTCAGCATTTAAAGAAAAATGGACGCATTTCCAAATTTCATACACGGGATGCTGCACTTTTTAATTAGAGGAATAAGCTGCACCGTATGAACGTGGCCATTTCGTTCCTGGCCGGAATGAAAAGGAGTTACGATGGGTAATTTTGCAGTACCTACCATACTCTCCAAATATGACACGTTCAGATTTTCGTCTGTTCCGGTCTTTGCACAATCATTTGAATGCCAAAAATCTTAATTCTGAAGAAGCTGTCGAAAATCACCTCAACATCTTTTTTCAGGAAAAGCCAAGCTCTCTTCTCAAAAATGGAATCGACAAGCTTATAGATCGTTGGAAAAGAATTCTAAAGAAGAATGGTTACTACACAATTCGTTAATAAAATTGTATTCCTGAAAATTTAGCTTACTGAATTTTATTCTTCAATCGGGCACGAACTTATGCAATCACCCAATATTTATACTTTCCGCTGGCCAGTCTACACCGATAACATTTGCACACATCTGCGTTTATATATAGCTCTCAAAAGGATCTGTGATCTTTTTGATCATTCCTCTGATTACTTTCAGCATCCTTGTACAGCGACGATCATGGTAAGAAGTTAGAATTGAGACTTTTCATACCCACAGAACAGTTGTGTTATCTTTATTTTGTAGCAAGTTGCCCATGTACATTCCACTTTATAATCAACTTAAGGTACTTTGTAAATTTTGTTTGAAAGTCTGAACTTCTTCTCGAATAATTTTAGGTACATTTATAAAAACGAGTACTTACGTTTCTTAAATTATACTCATCAAACTCATCTTTACTAAAACTTAAGCTAACACAAGTACCAAACATTTTATTGTTTCCATCGCTCTTCTTTGGTGTCTGAAAGGAGCAAGAAGTACTGTAATCTTCTTAAAATACAACACTTTTTTCTTGGGTCTAGAATCTTTTAAAGTATGATCAATGAGATTTATGGACCAAAGAAGATTTCGGTGAAATGAGTAACTGCTTCATTGCTATTAAGAGCACAGGGTAGAGGCTTACGATATACACATCCTTATTTCTGAGACTTGCATTTTCTACAAGTTAACATACTCTTAAATCTTTCAATCTTTAATATAGTCTATAACACGGTCATTAGAGAATATTCTATCGGATAAAATTCAAAAATTGTTGTATATACATATTTTTGAATTGTAATTCACAATGAAAATTATGCAACGAATGTCCTCCTTCGTCGGAACCCATTTGTAACTTGAATTTCAAGTTTAGAAACTTACAACGTACTTTATCTATTATTAGGAACTACTACCACGATTCCGAAATTTTAGAAGTGTCTACAAGTTTCCCAGTTTCTAGTTCAGCAACTCTACGTAACTTTAAACACCTTAAAGAGTAGCTTGAAGGAATTAAGCGAAGTGGTGAAAGAGAAAATTACTTTCGAAAAGTCAGAAAGCAAACGGGTCTTAGTTAAGCCGAATCAGGAAGTTTACTTTACATATTTTTAATTTATTGACTTCTACTCTCATCATTGTATCACCGAAGCTCTGTTCGAGATGAATTTTCAAATTTCATTCTTTTGATATATGCAGTTATCACATGGCATGCATTTTTTAATCGACGAGAAAATTTAAATTAAAAATCATGTACGAATCCTACTTTTAATGTCTGTCGTCGCCATAGTCCAACGATTATTTTACTAACAAGGGAACATCCCGAACCCGTACACGCCGATTTTGATGAAAATTATATGGTAGATAGTTCTCGACAAAATATTTGACACCTATTTTTTTATATCTGCAATCGTCCACATTGAAGGGGTGATAATAGCCCTCAAACTTTGGGGTTGAAAATGGTTTTTTCGAAATATCTCCGAGATTAAAGGGCGCACGGAAATTTTTTTTTTAAATTGTGCGCCTTGAGATTACGAATTCAGTGATATAAATAATAATTGCAAAAAATTATTTGTTTAAACAATATATTAAAATTTCTTAATTTTTTGTTAATTTTTCGTACTAAATGTTGTTCCATTTTCGTGGAAATTTATGTGTATAAAGAATAGACAAAATTAGTGAATACGTGTTTTTGGAATTTTTTGTTTGCTAACATTTAACGATACTTATGTAACGTTTAATTTTCCGCCCGCTTCGTACAGGGCGTATGAAAATTATTTGCCATGATCTGCCAGGCGTTGTTCTATACCTTTGGGGTGATGGACATTTGCAAAAAAATCTACCGCAAAATTCGCAAAAGCCTTGCAAATTAAGATCACTTTTTTATTAGCTCATCGAATTCGTCTCGTCGCGTAGGCAAAATGTATGAAAGGAACTATGGGTCAGAAATGAACTTTTCTTGTGCAAATTAAGTGGTGGAACGCAGTTCAAAAAATTAGAAATCAGCCAAAAATATAAACAATTTGCTGATTTTTACATTTTTGAACTGCGTTCCACCACTCCTAAAAATCTGAAAAAATTCAAAAGTATGCACACCATTGGCTATAATATCTGTGATTTTTTCAGAACTTTCTATGAAGACAAACAAGAGAAATCGAGCAAAAATTGTAAAATACGTTTCACCCTGTAACGATCTCTACGGTAGGGGTAGCGGATTCATACTTTGCAGGAAGGGTTTTTTTAAAGAGGCCTATCGAATGATATGCCCCAAGATTAATTTGCTTTGGGGGCTCTTTTTCCATCCTTATCCGGCTAGACCCTTTAAAGATTTTCTTTTTAGTATAAACTTTAATTTTATAATAAAAACAACTTTTTGTCAGAAAGGACTTCTTTCATTGGTTTACCACAGTACAGAGTGTATGAAAATATTTATCATGGCCTACCAGGCTAATTCTACACCCCGGAAGGGCCCTTGATGGACCCAAAGCCAATCGCAGGACATTAATATTTTCGTGGTCTGCGAAAATTTACGCGGAACAATAGAGTCATAAACCGCGACACTAACAAAAGATTTCGACAATCGACCGGTCTAGGATTGTTGAGTCACACATGATTGCAATTTTCTTCGCTGTCGCCGTACAGTAGGAGATATTTGAATAAAAATTTTCACAGGATAGGAAAATATTAATGACCTGCGATCAGCTTCGAGCCCTCCCAAGGGCCTTCCCAGAGAGAAGAACATAAACACATGCGTTTTTCTTACTGGCTATATTTTCTTCGTCCATATTCGAAGCTCGTATAGCGTGCTACGGTAATTAGGTTTCTGAAATATAATAGCAAATGACACATTTCGGACAATAATGATAATTCGTATGCTTCTGTTCTCTATATGTCCGTTAGCAAAGGTTGTCCTACCGATGGGAAAGCCACTCGCGGAACTGCAATTTTAACATTAATTTGCACAAGAAAAGTTCATTTCTGACCCATAGTTCCTTTCATACATTTTGCCTACGCGACGAGACGAATTCGATGAGCTAATAAAAAAGTGATCTTAATTTGCAAGGCTTTTGCGAATTTTGCGGTAGATTTTTTTGCAAATGTCCATCACCCCAAAGGTATAGAACAACGCCTGGCAGATCATGGCAAATAATTTTCATACGCCCTGTACGAAGCGGGCGAAAAATTAAACGTTACATAAATATCGTTAAATGTTAGCAAACAAAAAATTCCAAAAACACGTATTCACTAATTTTGTCTATTCTTTATACACATAAATTTCCACGAAAATGGAACAACATTTAGTACGAAAAATTAACAAAAAATTAAGAAATTTTAATATATTGTTTAAACAAATAATTTTTTGCAATTATTATTTATATCACTGAATTTGTAATCTCAAGGCGCACAATTTAAAAAAAAAAAATTTCCGTGCGCCCTTTAATCTCGGAGATATTTCGAAAAAACCATTTTCAACCCCAAAGTTTGAGGGCTATTATCACCCCTTCAATGTGGACGATTGCAGATATAAAAAAATAGGTGTCAAATATTTTGTCGAGAACTATCTACCATATAATTTTCATCAAAATCGGCGTGTACGGGTTCGGGATGTTCCCTTGTAAGACTCCCCCTATATCTTGTTGATTTTTCTGAAATGCAGCATATGTCGACTGATTTGACATGTCTATTTGTGGAAAAATGAAGAACTTCGAGTAAAGGTAGATCTGCAAGTTCTTCAGTTCTGAAATATTCATATACAGCCGCGAGTAAACTGTTATAAGAAATTCTATATTCATTTCCGCTTCAGGAAGTTTTACTTATTGTTAGACGACACTACTTCCAAAAGTGCCATGCGTACGGTTATTAACCGCTCACCCTATAATAACTCTGGCGAACACGATTCTTTGCCCAAAAAATATTTCTGCTGATTCATATAGATTTTGTGATGCTGAACGCCAATACGAAATCTCGATGCCTCCATCAGCCTTCATTTTGGAGAAAATCAGTTTCGAAAAAAGTGCAAATTTTCAAATATCAGAATTTTTTGTATTTTAACACTAACAATTATTTAAATTATTTTGCATGAAATGATTCTAAAAACCCTCCCGGATATAACAATGCATATTACTTTAATATTATAAATATTTAAACATGTTCAAACAATGGTCAAACGGAAAACGACGCCCAAAACTTCCCAACTTTTGTGGATATTTTCCGATCTATCCTAAATACTAGACGGCCAGGAGGAATTCTAATAGAAGAAGGCGATAGAGCAGACACTTTTCTTGAGGAAACCATAATTGAAAGTTGCAACACAATTTTTGTTTCGGCTGAGAAATTGAAATAGTTCCGCAAAACGCAAGCTGCTATATTAAACAAAGAAGTATATTTGTAAAATTTCATCACATAAATAAGCAATATTTGTTAGGTGGTAGAGAGGGAGAGAGAGAGAGTAAGAGAGAATAAATGATTAAGGTTGTACGTCTATTCGTCTATTCGTCTACTACGTCTATGCATCTACTGCGTCTACTCGTCTATAACGTTTACTCGTCTATAACATCTATTCGTCTAAATACGTCTACTCGTCTATAACATCTATTCGTCTAAATTCGTCTATTCGTCTATAACGTCTATTCGTCTATTACGTTTATTACGTCTATTACGTCTACTCGTCTATAACGTCTACTCGTCTAAAAACCAACGTGTCCGTCTAACGTAGCGTTCGTCAACTCTCTCTTTGCGTCTTCTCGACCGGGTGCAGTCCACGTCCGTCTTTCGTCTGTCTTTTGTTCTTACGCTGGATCCCTCTAGACGAATCTAGATTGATCCGCGCGGGTTTTATAAAATTCCCACATATCTGCATTCAGCAAAAAAACACTATTAGAATTACATATTAAAGCTTTCGTGCCAAGAGTGATACTTTATTTCTCTTCTAATACTTTTCATTATCCCTTTGCGGTTGTATTTCATTAAAAACAAAATGTGTAATCGCACTTAACACATTGCGTACGGCGCTCTGCTCGCGCAACGCGCTCCCAGGGCCCGCACATTTTTGGACGCTCTAGGAACACTTTATGTAATGCATATATTCACTTTTTTAATTCGCATTTGGTAGCAGATATTCAAATAAAGTATTCTTAAATATTACTATATATTTTATTATACATCTTTTATATTTTTTACATTTGTAAAAATTTTAATTATATATTTTACAAGTTTGAATAATCCTTTAACGTATGATACCGAGTGAAGCATTCTCCCTTGTGCAATGAAAAACAAATAATGCAATGAAATAAAATACGGTACAACAATAAAACATTTTATAAGGTATGATGCACAGAGCCACAGAGCTACTAATGTAATGGCTATACTGACCGACTGATTTTTACGCTTTCAGAGTTTTGACATTCATTTTTGTTCGCTAACCATTTGTTAAGGGAATACGCAAGACTTCGTTACCCTGGTAATGTAACAAGAAAGTCTATTTTTAGTTTCTTAAATCATTGATTGAGTCGAAGAAACCTGAAAACGAGATATCTCGTCTCCCGGCCACAACGTTCGGATTGCTAAAGACGAGATATCTCGTCTCCCGTACGCAATGTGTTAAAACAAAACTACTAAAATCTTAGTAAGAATTATATATACCTCAGATACGTGTTGATTCTTTGCTTTCATGGCTGAGAGTAGACCTGCGATGGCAGTAGTAAAAGTGCTTTGGTGGCTGAGAGCAGACGTACAACCGCTATTTAACTAAGGGTAATACTACTGTAAGGATGCTGCAAAAATTACCAAGTCGCCCACAGAAAGAGAGGTATTTGGTGATTCTGTATCTCGTCTTCGAAAGTATTATACACGCACTAATAGGTGAAAATAGTTGAACCTGATCACGGAGCACTGATTACTCGTCGCGGTCAAGGGCAAATTGATAGCGAGGCAAACATCGAAGTGACTTATTGTTAGTGGGCCTGCAAGACGGACACCTGTAAATTACGATCGCCGTAATACGCGGCGGTCATCGTACTTCTTGGCCAGTGAAGTCGAAATAATTGCTCCCTTTGCTCGTAGAATTAGTCTTAACATTGTAAGTGCAATTGAACAATATTGATTATTTATATAACCCAATGTTACCAATATAATAATATTTTTAATGTAGCGTTATTGTTAAAAAATAGCTCACAAACATAAAGTGTATTTGTAAAGCAAGCTGCATATAATAACTCATAAAGTCATAAAATAACTTATAAATGTAGGATTTTTATATGTTTGAGTGATAGTATAAGAAGAATGTGGGATGAGTGTATAAGAAAGTGACGTGCGGCAAGGTATGGATGAAAGTAGAGCGAATGAGAAAAGGAGAGAAGACTGGAGAACAGTGGTGAGGAATGGTAGAGCAATTGCGTTAAGACGAACTGCTACGACAGTGGCGATTTGCGACGATAGTGGCGAGCCTGCAACATTAATGTTGAGTATTTTAACATTTATAATTGTAGGGCCGAGAAGTTTATCTCGCAGCCCAATACGCACGCGAGCTTATCGTGCGGCGGAACAGAAGGATAACGTTTGAGAATCCACCACCGAAACAACTGCGTGTGCCGCTGTTGCGTTGCCGAGGCGAAATCCTTGGAAGTATGCGCGTGTGTGTGTGTATGCAAGTAATAGTATGATTGTGTGCTGCCGTTGCGACGAGGGCATAGGAAAAAGATCGGCAGTAGCTGGCAGAAAGACGCACCAGGAGGTTGTCTTTGCTCAGCGATATATGTAGAACGCAAATAAAGATTTATTTTAGTTTTGTTTTTTTCGTTAAATAAGAGTGTTACTCCCGTGGTTTTTGTTTTCGTTTCCCCTCTCCCACATAATTATTCTTTTTTTACTTTATAAGTTTTAAATAAATACGATTTAGGTGACTGAGGTTACTTCAACACAAAATCCCACATATGGAATAAATGTATACTTGTAAAGCAAACTATAATGCTAGGGTTGGTGAAACGGCTGCACTGAGAATCACTGGCGATATCTTGTGTCTGGCGGAAATATTTTAATTTCTCAGTGAAAAACAAAATTTGTGTTGGATCTTTCAATTTTGGTTTTCTCTAGAAAAATGTCTGCTCTATCGCATCCTGGCATTAGAATTCCTCTTGGGCGTCTAGTTATTAACATAAATATGGAAATATCCATAAAAACTAGGGCATTTGGGCGCCGTTTTCACTTTGAGCATTGTTTAAACATATTTAAATGTTTATAACACTAAAGTAATGCGCAGCGATATATTCGGGAGGGTTTATAGAATCATTTTGTACCAAACAAATTTTAGGAACACTCATTGTTAAAATACAAAAAATTCTGGATGTTGAAAATTTGATTTTTTTTTAAAAACTGACTTTCTCAGAAATCGAGTGTGATGGAGACCAACGGGCTTCACAAAATCTGCATAGATATTCTTTGGGCGAAAAAGAACTTCAATTCTGTAGAGCAGTTTGATGAGTGATACTCATGACGTAGAAAATGGAGTACAATACTTTGAGATATTCTTAAACTGTGCAATTGGAGAAATCAGTTGTATACGACACGATAAAATCATTTTTCATGCCATCAATTTTATTTCAAAGTATATGCCATAGCTAAACCAAGTGTAAATTTGTATTTTGTTAGTTTAATGTTCAACTATGGCATATGCAGTTGCAAAAGAAGTCGTTGGATAGGGGATAAAACCATGAGAAAGTTATAATTTAGTGGTTCTAGTAGGCAACTCTGACGTGACTACCGTTCGCCTCGAAGAATAATCAAATCATTAAAATTTCGTTAACCCTCCACGCAAATTGAAAGCATGTATGACTTAAACTTTTATATAGCGCTTCGTACGTGCTTGAAAATCAGCTAATGTAGGATATTTATTATAAATATTCGTTAAAAATAACATATAAGTGGAAACATAAAATTTAGAACAGGCAGAATGCATACACACACATTTGCATTTACTATAATATATTATACGTTTCTCCGCCTAGTTGCGTTTATTCGTCTAAATCAGGAAAGCCGTTTATTTGATCGCTAGAGCCGTCCTTGGAAGAGCTCCGCCTGCTTCCCCTTCCCGTGCGCTCGAAAGCTCGCTGATTGATTTGCCTTTCACTTGCCAGGTTCGGACCTATTGGCACGCGCGTGGTGGCGTATTGGGGCGACATTTGTATCTAACTGTTCGCGCTGGAAAGACATGCCACGCGCGTCGATCGCGGAAAACAAAACGACGTGCGTGGCACGTTGAACAAGGTCATTTGTCGAAGAACAGTTTCAGATTATAACATCTCGCGTGTGCGGCAAAACAGAAGTATTATTAGTGAAAAAGTATGCTCTGGTTTGTTTTAAATCAAATACGATTAATAGATTTTAATGTTTTTGGACTTATGGCGATGGTCTTACAATTAGTCGAATTCGACTGCTGCGTGACGCCTTATGGCGAAATATAATGCTGTGTTCTAGCACGCGCATTTGTAAATTAATTTCCAGCGCAAATAGCTCCATCACGCACCTCGCGACTTTGCGATTGGAAAGCAAGAGATTATTTATTTAACGGGGATGGTAAAGTCTGTTACCGCGTATCAAACTATTGAAGTTTTTCGATTATAACCTATGCTTATCTAGACCCTCGGATTATGCCTACGCACCTCGCGACTTTCCAGACGATAGTGACGAGTTGAGCTCGCCTTTGACCTTACAAGGGTGGGCCCTAGGTGGAGGTGGTAACCACGTTCCGTGGCCGCGTTTTGCTAAGGTTTACATTTTCGAGTGTTATTCTCCATCTTCCCTTCTGTCCGGGCCCCACACATCAGCCGCTGTTGATGCGCCTATCAATTCCATTTACCGGGTGAAGTACAGGGTGTTCCAATCCAATCCGAGGTCTAGAACAACCCCCCGACGCCATGACAAAACCTTTTGAAACACCCTGTACGTGACTTCGAGAGGATATCCTATCCGTTAGTTTATTAGATAAAATCCCTTTGTCATCAGAGTTCCAGCCGGATGAGCATGTCTTTTTGTAACGGAATATCTCAAACAATTCCTTAATGCAATTAAAGAGAATTCTCACAATGCATAAGCATTTCTGCATCATCGGAATCGGAGAATAAATATTAATGATCCGCGTATTCGCCGAGGGAATCTCCCACAATACATAAAGTATTGACAAATACGACAGACAATAAAGAATAAAAACAAAAAGAAAAATGAATTTGAGTCCTCGGGACGTTTCACTAATATAATACGACGCATAATAACGTAAACATTTTCGCCACTATTTTCCTGTACCTGTTTGGATCTGCCCTTTGTATCTGCGATGCGAAATTCGCAGTGAATCATCAGATGTTTACACATTCCCTTGTTAATTTAATAGAGCGTTACATACTTTTTACTTTGGTGTTTTTTGTTCCGTCTATTTTAAGTAAATTCATCCATTTCCTGGACCTTAGTCAGACAATTTCAACGCCACTACTGAATTTTAAAGGGAAATATTTTTTTCCCTTTTAAACTTGAAGAAGTATGTTGTTGCTGGGCAATAACACCTTGCCATATCCACTCTTATGGGGACATCGGTTTTTGATATCTCCGCTGTTGGCGATCCGCTGATAATTCTTCTGCTCCTACGAAAAGGTTGAATGTTGGTAGCGTACGCTTTTTAATCTGGGCATGCTCATAGACCTTTTAGTACACACAGGCTGGCCGAGTAGGGCCTATTCTAGACACTGTGTTCTGAAAGGATGGTGTCCATTTTGCCAATCGATCGTATTTGTAAAGGTCGGAGGTATGTACTTGCGAGCTCCATTGGAAAGGACAATGCATTTCTGTGGGTAATACTCAAACTAACGAGGGTAATGACAGCAGATGGATTAGTTGCAGTATGACGGATCCTGCCGTTACAAGCAACTTCATTTTTTACTTTTCGAAATGTATCCATTACCTTCGTCAGCATTACATACGTTCATAACAGATTTGTATTCCTGCATGTAGAAATTTCGATAGTATAAAATCACGCAAAGATACAGAAGAATCACATGTTGTTGTAAGAGAGGATCAGGAGAAATGGAGAGCGAAAGAAAAAAGCAAAATAAAGAGAAAAGTATGCTGTTTCCGCTCGCGGCTGACTTTCGTCAATCAAGCTTGTGTGTGGTTGTACATAGTGTGCCGATTTTAAAAAAATTTATAACTCGAAAGACCACTCTCGGGATTCGAGGCAAACACGTGATATTTGACGTGATTTTTATTAACTTAAACTTTAACAATTTATTAACTTGAACTGTCTTTCCGAACAGTGAGCGGATAATAATACTTATGAGTGCTTTACAAAATGCTCGACTAAAAATGCTGTACAAAATGATCTTCAAATAGCTTGAATAAAATGCTAAGAGACATCTTTTATAAACTTTAAGAAGGACGTTGCCGTACCTTTCCTTCAAGATGCCCTGGAAGGGTCTTATCGGTAGGATAAAACAACGTCCCCGTTCAAAGTGTGGAAAGAGCATTGACAACGCTGCAGAAAATTCCTAAGTTCGATTTCTGCCCTTACCGACTAGCGGCACTTGAGGGGTTGGAAATTTCCTGGGCCCCAACATCTTGAGTCCTTATGCAGCGGTCTTTATGGATAATAGAACCTGGGCTGTTTTGCCGATGCCCATTGCTTTACTACACAGTCAATACTATTGAGAAAGTCGAAAAAAAATATTAAACAGATTCAACCCCTGGAGGTCGCAGGCCAGTTGTACTAACGAGGGAAGTTGAAGAAGTGATACACTCCGATTTTGATGAAACTTTGCAAAAATATTTATTAGACCTATCTAGAAATCGTATCGAAAGAATCGTGCCCGTTTTCAACTTTGAGGGAGATATCAACCCCTTTGTCCGAACCGCTCTTTCAATTATACAGGGTGAGTCTCATAACATGACGACCTCAAAAAACTCGTAAGGTATTCGTTGCACGAAAAAATGTTTCAAACAAAAGTTGCAAGGTATCTAGGGGGACATACAGTACTCTAATCTGTTTTTTATTACCTTGATTTTTTATTGAGATATTAGGGTCACGAATTAGGATAAATCATCAAATTGTGCGTAAAAAATTATTACACAAAGTGGGACTTCAAATGACTAATTACTGAGATATCTTCAAATTAACACTATGCCGTCCGGTGACACCACGTTGGTGTCATGCGAAAATATGCGGAGAAGTAATCTTCTATTAGGAAATACGCGTAGTCAACGTGATTCTTAACACTATGCCGTCCGCGCGATGAATCAAGATTCTTTGGTTTGGCGCCGATGGAATCGTGTAGATCTCTTCGCTTGTTGCCGGCGCTTTTCGAATTTATCGAGAAATAATAAAACGTCACGTTTAACTAATCACAATAAGTTATAATTCTGTCCCGCAATTGCCACGAAATTTCGAGGATATGTAGTGTATTGCAGCCTGTACAGAATACAAGCGATACTTCGCAACAATTTTTGATTGTGTCTTAAAGTTTTAGCGTGACACCAACGTGGTGTCACCGGACGGCATAGTGTTAATTTGAAGATATCTCAGTAATTAGTCATTTGAAGTTTAGTGCGCGGGAAGGATGGGTTTGGTATTAACTTATAAATGCGTGTTAATTCTTTTTATTCTTACGACGTTTTCAGTTGCTCGATTCAAACTAGACTAAACTGTCGCTCTTCGCAAGCATACCCATTCGCTTCGACCCTCTCACGCTCACACACATACATGCATTCTTAAAACATCCAAATCTCTAGCTCGCGTTACTCTGGCATTCTTTCACACTCTCGTTCAGCCACTCTTAACTTTCAAACATTTCCACTCGTTCCGGCATTCTTGCTATCCTCACTCATACATTATAATACCCCTACAGAAGTCCCACTTTGTGTAATATTTTTTTACGCACAATTTGATGATTTATCCAAATTCGAAAAAAATATTAGACATTGCATTTAAAAAATTGAAGGTGACCCTAATATCTGAATAAAAAATCAAGGTAATAAAAAACATATTAGAGCACTATATGTCCCCCTAGATACCATGCAACTTTTGTTTGAAACATTTTTTCGTGCAACGAATACGTTACGAGTTATTTGAGGTCGGCATGTTATGAGACTCACCCTGTATATACGACAAAAGATATAAAACCATGGTTGAAATAAAAGTTATACCGTTTCTTGAAATCTATAAAGCTGCATGTCAATTTCTTTGAAAACATATTTTTTTTTTTAATTGACCCCCGCCCCACCTCACCTTTTTGAAGAACTTTATTTTTCTTTTTGAATCAATAAAAGCGTTGTTTCATTACGAATACAACGATGTAATATATAATATTGTAGTAATAGTGTTTAGTGACTTTTAGTGCTACCGTATGTAACTGGGTGTGTATGTATGTTTGTATGTGTGTATGTACGTATGGTGTGTGAAAAGAGGAGGCCCGCTAAGCGGCTCTGTCGAGAGAGTCGAGAGAATATTGTAGCGACACGTGCTAGACGGTGCGCAGTAGATTTTCCTGTTTTTTGTATTTAAATATTTTTCCCTAACATATATAATTAAGTGATCTATTAGTGTGAATGCCTTGGTTTTCCCTACCCTCTGAATCCTGCAATATAGGGTGGTCCACGTAACTTGTGCACCTGGAATAACTTTTAAAGTATGCCTTGCACGAAAGAATGTTATATACAAAAGTTACATGGTTTAAAAGGGTACACTATGTAGTGTGTTAATTTTTTTTATTGGTGGAGGCGTTTCGGAGATTTAAAGGTCAACTTTGTTTTTTTAAATGGAATGATATGTTTTTTTATTCATCATGAAATAGTACGTTTCAAGACGAGTTCAATGACCTATGACTCAAGTTCATTCAAGGTTAAACTTGTCTTGAATATTAAGTAACTATAATTCAAAGTATGTCGTGTTTGGTATCATTTTAATCAGAAAAATCGGGAGGATCGGCCGTTTTCATTTTCAATTTTTTTTTAAACCTTTGTTAACGTATTTGTGAGATTTTTCTGAATTCTATTACATATACATATTACATCGTTCAATTCGTAATAAATAACGGTTTCATTGAGCTAAAAAGAAAAATAAAGTTCTTCGAAAAGGAGAGGTGGGACTGGGGTGAATTTACAAATAAAAATATTTTCGTAAAAATTTATGTGCAGCTTTGTAGATCTAATGAAACGGTATAATTTTTGCTTCAACCATTTTTTGATATCTTTCGTTGTTTATGACTTATAAGCACGTATATAGAAAGGGCGGTTCGGGCAAAGGGGTGACATCTCCCTCAAAGTTGAAAACGGGTATGAAAAAATTACAGTTATCTTCTTAGATAGGTCTAATAAATATTTATGCAAAGTTTCATCAAAATCGGAGTGTATCACTTCTCCAACTTCCCTTGTAAGTCCAGTTACTTTAATTCTCATAAATAGCGACTTCTCTGTTCGTATATACCTTGACCCAGTATATGTAAATTATAAATATGAAACTAAACGAAATTTATTCCCCTGTTTCCTACATTCTAAGCGGCAATGAATTATTGCGAAGTTGTCTTTGTCAAAGACGAAAAGCAACTGCTGGACCGGCTGTCGCGAATAAGTAAAAACGATCGTTACAAGTACACTTTATTTCCAACCGCTTGGGAAAGTTTGTCGAAATCAGGAGACACAAAGCTTCGGGAAATAAACATTTACAATAAAATAACCGCACGTTACATAATTGGCACGCTGTTATATCTATTTGTACATATAATGGTACGTTTAAAGAAGGCGGGGCGATCGGAAACACCGCGCACTTTCTGCTGGCACGAAACGAAAGGAATTCATTCATGCCTACCATTGCTTCCATTGAATCGTGTTATATCGTCAATCCAAGCAGGAAGACCCTTTTCACGTTACTTTATTGTTCGTGCATGCGTCGGCGCCTCCAAGTGTCGAAACGTTCGACGTCTACGTCGAGACACACCGCGGGACTCCTTCAAAGAAATCGCGAAACTTCTCGAGCCCGTTGGATAAGTTTAACGAGAAACAAATAAATAAATCAAAAGCTACAAACTGGCATTTTGAGAAACATTCGTCCCGGCCCTTCTACCGTGAAGATTTATATTGGTCTTTTATCCGAGCTTCTTGGATGGCAGGATCATCTCTGACCTCTGACTTTGCCATTGCCAGTTCCCGGCACACACTTGCCTGAGGTATGTATGCACGCAGGCGTAGACGTTTCGTGCTTACCCTCTCATAAATTCACCAGTGTCAACTCGATCGGGTGGAAAAGCTTCGGTCCCTTATCTTTCAGCAGATATGAAAGCTTATCTCGTGGAATTATAGGCAGGGTTGTAGTCAATCGAGGGAACCCCTCCTCGCATAGGTCTATCACTTCGAGGCAGTTCGATCATGCAGGATTGATTCTTCCGAATCTAACGTGTTACCAGGTTGACTAAAAAATGATAAGAGATTTTAGTACGCGGCGGTAAAACTTATCGATGAAGGAACATATCGTGTTCGAATTTCCTAAATCATTTTCGAAATCGCAAAGAGTCTTTTTCAGGACGGAGAATGTCTTGCCGTTGTGGGGCTGCATGATGAATGGCGACCGGAACTTTGTCGTGTTTTCGGCAAAAAAGAATAAAAATGTAAAATAAGGTTTTGAGCTTCGCTGTAACGAAAGTACACTTTGAAAGAATAACCTTTAACGGGAGATTAAAAAGTTTTATTATGCAGAACTTTGTAACGTTACCAAAATGCAAATTATTTTATGACAAATCAGTTGTTTACATTTTTGCATAATTATAAGAATTACATCAAATCTGTTGTTTCCATATATAGTAAAAAAACAGTAACAAAATCTTGCAATGTTTTATGATGTTTTTCGTTCAGCAAATAAAGATGATATATTTCGACATTTTAACCTTTTCGTAAGAACAATCGCTTGACAAAAGAATATTTTCATTTAACATTTTCCGATTACTGTTCCAACACCTTCGCTACCGAACAATTTCTTCTGACAAATGTAATGTGATGATGAAAAAATTATTAACAAAAATAAAACACCAAACACATATATGTTAGGAGCTTCATTTTTGACAAAAAATTTAGTTGTGCCACGTGTTTTTTTATTGGAATATTGCCTTCGTTCATTATTCCTTTCGATACCCTGAACTCCTGTAATTAAGTTTCTCCTCTTTCATAACGTACACACACAGAACAGTGTAATTTAAATCCAATAGTAAAAAAAAGATACTCTTTCGAAGAAGACTTTTTTATCAAATGGGAGAAATGTGCGCACGAGATTGTTGCCTTTTCCTACGTTCAATTGTAATTGAACAGTACTGACGAGGAAGCTTTCAAACCACTATCGTGTTTTCTCATGCGTTTTTCTATACACGGAAAATAACAGGAGCACAGCCGAATTAACGTTTTACGAAAGATACAATATTTATCGTAAACAAATAAAGGTTCTATAGACTGAATGCATTACGCACCGACGATTCGTACGTATTGAGGATTTTTTTTCCAATTCTACGTCAGATATACCATCACCATGGCGGCAAATCGAAATGAAATTAAACGAGGATTGCGACGAGAAAGTGTAGCGGTGCTGGCTTCATGCTTTGCACATGTACACACGCTCCATTACGATCATTTCCACCAATTTTATTCCGGTTTTCGTTGTGTGCACGAGTAATGGGAGGCTGTAACCACTGCCAGTCGATATACACGGTGCCTTGGAATCGACACGTCCAGATACTCGAATCGTTTTAGTAGAACGTTTTTCGATGGAATTGAACGCTCCCCATCCCCTCGTGTACAGTTGTAACCTAAATTTCAAGCATAAAAGTCGAATTTGTGTTCCTGTGTTCATCTAGTTGGAAAAATTGCATTATACATATACCCCTATATGGGTACAATTGGAATTGAAACTCTGCCTGCCGTCTGAAATGCTTTTCCCGTCGGAGGTAGTTAGCTATCGATTATCGTCGATCGTTCAATTTTTCTTTCACTCCCATCCGATGCATTCATCTCAGCCCTAATTATCGAGTTTCAATCGGGAAAATGATCACGAAGACGGGCTAAAAAAGACGGCGTTCTTTTTTACTTTCCATTATGTATCATTCTATAATGTAATTGTCTTTGACCTCATTTACGCGTTTTACGGTTAATTAGCCGTGATGACACTTCGCGGTAATTGAACTGTATAGAAAAGAGACAATTGTCTCTCATAATTTTCTCCGAGATGTGCGAAAACGACTGACGCGATCTCATCAATCTTTTTTAACTTTACTTTACTTCGCGGTTTTATGAAACCTCAAATTTCAAAGAGTTATAAGAAAAAGTACCGCAACTACGAAAGTATCATAATTTGTATTTATGTACTATAAATATTTGGAGAGTTATCTACTTACCGCCTGTCCACAATGTAACTGTTCAAAGTATCGTAAACTTCTAACTTTTCTTGACAATTTTTTCTCCATCCACACTTCGTCACTTCTGCCTGAAAACTTAGCGAATCAGACGTTCATAGAAAAGTAGGTGGATTTAAAAAAGTGGCAAATATCTAATTGGTTCTCGGTGTACGGAGAACGTAAGTAAGTAAAGTTTAATGTTGCCATAAAATTGCAAGAAATATCGATGTACGTAGCAGTTCAAAGAGAAATCGAAAGATGAAGTGATTAAGTGGGAAAATTGATAGTCAACAGTTGAAAATTGAAAACGAAAGCATTAAAAGGCGTGGGATGTTGCAATTTTTTTAATAGATTAATTTCAATATAGTGTTTCAGTTTATTTAACATTCATTTGAAAATTCAGTGCTTTCACTTCAGTCTAAAGCAGGGAAGCCGTTTATTTGATCGCCAGAGCCGTCCTTGGAAGAGCTCCGCCTGCTTCTCCTTCCCGTGCGCTCGAGAGCTCGCTGATTGATTAGCCTTTCACTTGCCAGGTTCGGACCTATTGGCACGAGCCAATTACACAAGATATCCTTGTCGGCTAGGAAGACGTCAATGACCTGCGTTCGGTATCAGGTTCGCTCATGGGCCCTCCCGGGGAGAAGAACATAAACACTTGCACTGTTCTTAGTCGTTCGGTGACCCAGTCCCCCGATTTCAAACGTCGAGTAGCACGCTTCTTCTTACAATTAGACTGTTCGAGCCGATAAGGATATCCTCTGTGTTTCTTTCCGAAGGAACAGCTGACTGTTTCACTTACTAAACGAAAATTTATTCGCGGAGGCTCAATTAAAAGTCGATTTGCGGGAGAACGGTTCATTTCTGACCCATGGTTCCTCTCAGACATTTTACCTACGTAACAAGACAAATAAGATGGCCCAGCCCAAAAAAATCGACTACCCTTCCGCGAACTTTGCGGCAGGTTATTTTCACAAATCTCCATCCAATCCGAGGTCTAGAACAACCCCTGAAGCCATGACAAAACCTTTTGAAACACCCTGTACAGCACGAAAATTTTGAACTCGTAAAAGCAATACAAAAAATCGTAGCATTCCATTTAAAAAAATAGAGCTGACCTTAAAATCTCCTTTATGCCTCCACGCATGCAAAAAATGCTCGTATACAATATGTGCTACCATATACAGTATGTGCTCTGTACCGTGCAAGTTTTGTATATAATATTTTTTCTTATTATTACAAATAATGGAAATATTCAAGGTGAACAGAGATAGCGCTCCAGCCTTTTCAATCTTAAGTTAGCAAAAAACATTGAATGGCAACACAAACAAAAATTAAGAAACAACTTTGTTGGTTGGAACTGACAACGTTCTCTACAGAGGTCAGATTGAACTAATGAGTAATGTCATTTTCCAATATCGTAGACAGTTATTTACAGGAAGAGCATTGAATTTAAATTGTGTACTGCAGTATTTTCATTGGCACATAGAAAATTTGAGTTTAGGAGAATTCATCGCTCGCAATTCACCGCCAGTAAATCAGCGCCAGCAATTCACCGCCATCAATGCATCGCCAGACGTTTACTGTTTGTTTATTGTTTGTCGGAGCACTTCACGGCTCCGCTCATTTAGAACTACACCCAACCAACCAACACTAATTTAACTTTTTGTTACATACACCTAATTTAAACCAGATCCTCCGGTGCCAGGTACCTGGTGTGAAATGTGCATATTATGCTGGATCGGACTGAAGGCAGTTGATGGGTAATTTGCTCTGATTCGCCCGACGGATGGGGACATCCCTCTCCCTCACGCATTTTCGATTTGGACGCGCTATTGGCAAGAGAGACCCGCACATTCGTTGCGCCGTCATGTGAACGACGAAAGTAGTGTTTTATTTTCGGTTGTCATTCGTCCATCTGAGGTTTCCAGGACCGACATGGCGGGGATAGGCGGTGCGAGAGCAATCTCCCCTTCAGTCTCAGCTGCCTTCTTTCTGGTACCACACATTATATACTTGCTTGTCTACATCTATAAGGAAAAGTTGCTGAAAATCATAATCTTGGCAACATATCCAAAACTCATTGAAATCGGTGAGGTGGGACCTTTTCTGCATAATTACCAAAATCTATTGTCAATTAATAAATTACTCATTTATTGCAGTGAATTTATTAATAATAATGAATTACATTCATTTTAGAATAAATCAATGAATGTAATAAAGGATTATAACATCTATAAAAATTATAACAATTGCAAAGTAATGTAAAGAGTTACAACGTAAATCTAAGATGATACTTCCTTTTTATAATCACATTGCTTAGTTATATCTTTTGCTATATATTTAACATAGTTTAGTTACCTAGGCATTTATATAATAAACTTATTTTTGTATTTTTTCCACTTCATTATTTCATCATCCCAAATAAGTAATAAATTTATGCTGGTAGCGATCATTTATAAACTATAAATTGTTTATGCGCTAAACGGACGTGGCGGTAAACTACTAGCTGCGGGCGGTGAATTTACCAGATAACAGAAAACTTATTTTTAAAATAGAACAAATCTTTCCAATTTTATGACTTATAGTGCCTTTCAAGGGAATATTCACATTCGAAAAAAGCATACGGTATTGTATGCCGTTTCACCTAATGCACCATATCCATTGAGGCATTTAAAGACGACCATGATTTGTCAAACTTTCTGAAAAATATGCTAGTCTTCAAAAGGCAATATTCGGTTCCCTGAATATTTCTTTTGAATTGTGATGTAGGAGCGATTCCTCATGGTTCGATTATTTTTCCGATATCTGTGATACCAAACAATTGCAGTATACAAAGGTAACATTAGTTACAACAAGTCAAGCGCACTGTGAATTTTAAGTACAGCGATTGCAACAAATGTGTACTTCGAAAGACGACACTCACATTAGGTCAATTTTTATGGAGTATTATAAACCAAAAATTTGAAAGTACAACTTGTGTAGCCCTACACAACTAAATCTTTCGACTTCCAAATTTTCCGCATGTAGTCAA
The DNA here is from genome assembly GCA_963989415.1 of Cerceris ruficornis. Lineage (NCBI taxonomy): Eukaryota > Metazoa > Arthropoda > Insecta > Hymenoptera > Crabronidae > Cerceris > Cerceris ruficornis. The sequence continues at coordinate 2,951,604 of OZ022526.1, forward strand.
GAATTGATTGACATAATGTAGACGATTTTTGTCCGCAGTGCACATCTCAAGCAGCAGTCTGCTTGTCTTCAAATGCCTGTCCAAGCATATACCCTTCATGGCAAATGCCTAATCTCAGCACTGCCTTAGGAAATAAGTATGTAATTGATAAACACGTGATAAATAAGGGTAGCATAAGCCAAGAAAGGTGTCCTCGGAGTGTCGGAGAAGCGGTTGTAACTTAAATAGTATTTTCACAAGTGCAAGGGATATAAAAGCGCAGGTTTCCCAGCCGGAAGAAAAGCTTTGTCTGGTTATAGTGCTGCAAAGTCACTGTTTCTCGCGCGATATGTTATCGCAATTATTCTAAATTCACGTTATTATTATTCATCCTCACTAATATTATTATTTATTTATTCGCATGAGTATCCCATTCATTCAAATCCTACCCAACAATAAACACATATTGTACAAAGATTACAGTCCTTAAAAATCGCAATATCTTTCAGCTCGTACCTTAACATTCATGCGCCCCTTAAAGAAATCACACTGAAATCGCTGGGGTATTTTCTGACTCATAGTCTATTTTCTATAAAAAAAGAATCAAGATTTTTTACTTTTTTTTTAATAACAACTTTATTGAGAATAATACGTACTCGCTGTGCACAACTTGTTTCGATTTGGGTCCAAAAACATTCTTAGGAACTGATGAAGGTTAAATTTTTCATACTTGTACTACACATAAAGACAAGATACGATGTGTGCCAATTTTGAGAGACCGTGTACAAAAGTACAAGCGTTTATATACCTGCTTCCCTCTGAGCCTGTTTCCCCGAGGAGAAATCATTCTCCTTGTATCGTCCGAGTAAATTGGTAAAGTTTCCACGTTTTAACACTCGCAACTTACCGCCATGGACGTTACCAGGTATAATTTGATATCCTCTGCGACACGGTTCACCCTCCTTCATAAGAGGGACAGAAAATTTTCAGGGAGCGGTCTTAGAATGCGACGGTCCTTCGCGGATTTCAGGAGACGAGCCAAGAGAATGGACGAATTAGCATTTAGAGCGCGATTTCGTTCTACCCTCCTTTTCTCCCTTTTTGTCTCGCAGAGTCTCCCCTGCGGTAATACCCTCGCGTTATGAAAACGCGAATTTAAGGACAGTCGGGAATTCGACGGTAATACGTGAACCGGAAACCACTCTCAATGGTTGCTCCTACGCGAGGAATATAGATTTCCTTGATTGGTGACCTTTATCGTCGACATCTCCACAAAAGAATGCGGTAAAATCTTTTATAAGGGATAATGCAAATTTTCTTTCACGTAATATATAAATCAGCTTAATCAAAAGTAATACGATATAAATTTTGAATTGAGTATTTCGTTATTTATATGCTTCCTGATAAACTGTAATTAGATACTTTCGAAAATGTAGTAATTTTAAAGTATTATGAAAGAAACAGGAATTTATTAGATATTAGATTTATTAGATTTATTAGATTTATTTATTAGAATAACAATTTGTCTGCACGTGACATTTAATGTGAAAGTATTGAATGGTTCGTATCCAGTTTGCATATGCACACATAGATATACCCATGAGATGAAATAGTTTATATTTATTAGTTGGTATGACAAACAATTTTGTTAACTAAAAAATTTACAAAAAAAGCGTTATGATGGTTTTATTTTTTACCTCTTCAAGTGCTTGTTAGTCGTAGAGGTGCTTGTTAGAGACGATGCGGAAATATCATTTATTGTAAACATACTGTTATGCCACGTGGCAGTTACCGATCTGCAGAGTAATTTTAATTAAATTTATGGCTCTTTCGTCAAAAAGCAATTGGTTACTTGTACGTGCTTGAACTCAGAAACCAGGGATTGCGAACATGCACAAACGACTCTTAAACGTCCTTTTATGGAAAACTGCGAAGATTTCTGAGCATCCTTACTATGTTCTCTTTACATAAAACCTGGCCATTTGTAACCAATGGCTTTTTAAATTGATGACTATTCACACGATTGTAAAACGTTGAATTCGTCGCGTGAGCATAGAGATTAATTCAAATTCAGTACCATAGTTTATTCAAAAGCGAATTCCGTTCTGTTCGAATACAAAATCCGAACTGGTCAAATATTCATGGGGACGCTCTATGTATTTCTTGTAAATAATAATTAAGAAGAATTTGAAATTGCATATAGCTACATCCTATGGGCATAATTTGGGTTACAAAACATACTTTTAAGTTGCAATAACTAGTTTATATATTTATTTCACAACACAAAAGATTAATGATTCGTAAAGGTACTTAAACGAATTAACTTTATATTTGCTTTGTACCGTTTGTTCCAAAAAGTAAAAGAATCAATTAATACGGTATCTACAGTATTATGTTTAGTTTTCCTATTGTTCAATTTTAACCCATTGAGTGTTGAATAGTTTCTCCCGATATGCTCCATAATAACGGCGCCGCCTAGTGTTAGCGATCGCTAGGTCCGAAATACTTTAGTTAGTTTCTTGACGAAACCATACTTGAAAGTTGAAACACAAGTTTTGTTTTCGGCCGAGAAATTAAAATAGCTTCAAAAGACACAAGATGCTGCCAGTGATTATGAGCGCAACCGTTTCACCCACCCTAGCATTATGATATGTAGCTTGTTTTACAAGTACATTTATTGTTTATGAGTCACTTCACGACAATAATGCTACATTGAACAGAGAAGTATATTTGTGAAATTTCATCATATAAATAAGCAAAATTGTTCAATTGTATTTTCCATTTCAAGATTATACGATTTATTAAATATAAAAGTGCTTATCACAAAAAAAACCCTACACGATGGAAGTAAGCAGATTACATTCCTGAATTCAGTACAAAAAGTACTATTAGAATTACACGCTAAAGGTTTTGTGCCAAAAGAAATACTTTCTTTCTCTTCTAGTACCTTTCATTAACCCTTTACGATCGTATTTCATTAAAAACAAAATTTGTATTCGCACTTAAAACGAAACTACTAAAATCATAGTAAGAATTATATATACCACAGAAACGTGTTGATTCTATGCTGTGGTGGCTAAGAGTAGACAAACGATCGCTAACTGAAGGTTAATACCACTGTAAAAATGAAGTAACAAGTAACCCAGAAATAGAGACGTAATAGCTAATACTAAATTTTGTCTTCGAAAATATTATACACGCACTAATAAGTGAAAATAGTTGAACCCAATCACGGAGTATTCGTCGGCAGTCGAGGGAAAACTGATAGCGAGGCGAACATCGAAATGACTTGTTATTGTTATTGTTATTGGACCAAGGATACGAACACCTGTAAGTTACGGTCGCTGAGTCCCGCCGAGTTTATTTTGACTACACGTGGCGTTCGTTGTATTTCTTGGCCAGTGAAATGGAAATAATTGCTCCCGTTGCTCGTAGAATTAATCTTAAAATTATAAATTCAATTGAACAATATTGTAAGACTCCGCGTCAGCGAGGCGCCGAGCCGGGCGTTCTCACGCCTGGCTTTCGTCAAGAGGAACTTTCTTTAGCGAGGGAGGAAGACGACCCTCGCCCCTACGGGGCCTTTCAGGAAAAAGAGGTCCTAGAAGGACCCCGCCACCGAGGGAGGGAAAGCGTCGCGAAGAGAGTCGACGCGTAGGACCCACCGTGGTTACATCTTTGAGGCATCGTCGCGATATCGTGGCAATAGACTCTTCCGCAGAGAGAGTTGATACAAGCGGATCCTGACGCTTGTATCATTATATTGTATGTGCCCGCGTTTCGGAATGTTATATTGTATCATTGTTATTATAATAAATATCGTGCAAAAAGAGTGAGAGGTATATATGTGTATATACATAACACACACCGAAATTTTTAATTTCTTACTCTTGCAATACTTTTTTTTAATATAGCGCTATTGTCAAAAAGTAATTCATAAACATAAACTGTATTTATAAAGCATGCTACATATAATAACTCATAAAGTCATTGTAAACGACAACACACGCCAGGCGCTCGAAGACACCAACCAATCGTGTGTCCAAAACGAAATTCATTCGATTAGATCGAATTTTCGCATATTATTTTCACGGCCTCGGCGTGTAGGGGTAGGTTCCGAAAAGGTGGACGCAGCCGCTCGGGAATACAATGGAACACACATTTGATTCAAAACTCAGATCTTATATTTCCAAATATATTACAATGATATATGGTCAATACAAATGGCCGCAACGTAGAAATACAATCGCTCGGCGACGCGAATATAATAATCAAATATAAAACAATGAGAAAGGCATATGACTGTAAGGTGCTCGGACGTGGTCACATGAATATTGTTCGATCCACGATCGACAATAAACATGCCACTAACTAATCGAGTCCAAGTAACTGGATTTTCCAGTATTCAAATCCATCGACAGGATCACTCCCGCTAAGTGGAAGGATCATAACCGATGCTTAGCCTCGATAGTCCCGAAGCCGCTTACGTGTAGCCCAATAATCAAAATATATTAATAATCAACGTACGCGCCGTGCGATTGCCGCACGTCCGTTCTCTACGAGCGCCCGTGGTCAAGTGACTCTCCTTCGGAGCCGCCGCGCCAATGTTGACAATAGTCCACCTTGCTATTCGCCGTCTACGGTCGACGGCTCGCGTTGGCAACAGTCATAAAATAACTCATACAGAATAGATGTATGCTTGTAAAGCAAACTATAATACTAGTGCGGGTAAACGGTTGCGCTAAGAATCACTGACGGTACCTTGTGTCTCTCGCAAGTAATTTAATTTTTCAGCCGAAAACCAAACTTTTGCTGGATCTTTCAATTATGGTCTTCTTAACCTCTTAGGCGCTGAGCACCACTATAGTGGCTTTCGCGGATATCATCTTTCTGTACGGCGCACCACTATAGTGGCTTACGCGGATGTATCTTTCTATACGGCACAGCCACTTATAGTGGCTATAAATATTTTTATAAATACTAATGAAAAATTATAATTTAATCATCAAACACTTCATTCCAATGTACTTGTGTAAAGAACAGCATTATCCGTCACACATTGCAGTGCCGTATCATTTACACGTAATTCGCGTTGAACTCTGCCGTACCGAGAAACAGCCCCGCGTAAAGTTACGCCGTGCCTAAGAGGTTAAAAAAAATGTCTGCTCTATCGCCTCCTGCCATTAGAATTCCTTCTGGGTGTCTAGTTTTTAACATAAATATGGAAATATCCGTAAAAACTGGGGCATTTTGGACGCCGTTTTCGCTTTGAGCATAGTTTAAACAGGTTTAAATGTTTATAACATTAAAGTAATACGCATCGTTATATTCGGGAGGGTTTATAGAATCATAATATTTAACCGCTTGAGTGCGGCGAAGCGACATCGCGCTTCTATTGTGTTGTGCCAAAAATGTAATTTTTTGTTAAAATGTAATTTTTTTTTAACCTAAAAAGTAATTTTCGCATTAATTGAGAACAGGATAAGACGCCTTGCGACACTGTGAGGTATGCAGTAAGAAAAAGGTAATATAATTAAACGATCCAACTTAATTTGCGCTATATATGAAAAAGAAATTCATGGAATTTGTGCAGCAAAACACTCTTGTAAAAAGTGAGAATAAAAAATATTATTGTTGGTAAAACTTAGTTTCTGTGTAATAATTAGAGTTAATTATAACCGTTTGTATTATTTTCCAAAAAACATAACTACGCATTTCATTCCGCACTTTTAGCATATATACAAGAAAATTCTTCAGCACTCAAACGGTTAAAATACAAAATGCAAGAAATACAGAATAATGTATTTTAACATGTTAAACTACAAAAAATTCTGAAATTGGAAAATTTTCATGTTTTTTCAAAACTGATTTTCTCAACAAATAGGGACAAACGGCCAAACGGCCTTCACATTCGTGTTCAGCGCCACAAAATCTATAAGAATCAGCATAAATATTCTTCGGGAGAAAAAAAGTTCAATTACGTAGACCAGTCTTATTTACTAGAAACAGTAAAACTTACAATATACTTCAACTGGATAATAGGAACTGGCAACTAAATTCAATAAATACAAAAAGGAATACGAAAAGCTTGAAACTTATATTTGGAACAACAAAATATTTACTCTTAAATCCTTAAGTTTATGTCGCTAAAAATGAGACTTTAAATCCACTAACATTAGTAGTTTATTTGTCTGTGATAAATTACAATTTCATTACCAATACATAAACTGGCATCGCATTCTTCATATACACACGTATTCATCTTAACAAAACCTAAATTTTGTTGATTTTTGATGATATGAAAAATGTTTCAAATACTATGTTAGAAAGATTTGAAAAGGAGAGTTTGTACATAGAATAATTTTAATGATCATTTTTCTAGGTCGTTGGTACTTTTCTATCAGATAGCACGTACTTTGTACGACGTTACGTACCATGCATTTGAATGCATACAAATAAATCTCACATATGATCTTAACATTACTTTGAACGTAGAAAAAGTAACGAAGTTGTGAAGCAACGGGTGGATAGTACGTGAACTTCCTTTCTATCAGGCAAAAAAAACATGGCGATCAAAGCTAATTCAATGAAAAAGTATCTTATTTTCAACTATTATGTGACATGTACAATAAGTTTTACGTCACACAGTGATCGATTTCGCTGAAATTCTGGCCAAAACCTTAAAACGGCTTCAATTTAGTCGAAAATTTACATATTAGGATTATTTGGGACACTGACTACGAATTTAAACTAAAAAATTTTGATTCCGCGCATAAATTAGCATTCTGATGTTTCTTGGGACGCCGGTCACAATCTGAACTCAAAATTTTCAAAAACAAAACGGCGGATACAATATATCAATAAATAAAATGCGATACTGCGGCCATAAATGCGCTGTTCTTCAAATGGGTCGTGCAGCCAACAATAGTCAGTAACTCGAAGAATTGTAGAAAGTAGCAGCTAAAACCAACTGTGTTTTGTTCAGAAAGCTTCAAAGTTTATTTAAAAAAAATTAGCCTAAGCTAACGTTTTAACTATTTCTCTAGGAGAAGAGAAAAAATGCGTAGGCCTGACATGTTCATCATAACAGCTGCAAAGTGTTAATTAAAATAATTAAACCGATATATTTAAAAATTTAAAGCATGCCAAATTGCTGCCAATAGGGAAGTAAAGGGACCACACGTTTATAGTACATCAAAAACGTAATTTTTTTTTCTAATTTTAAAACCTTTGTGGTCGTATATCTCTAAAAGTATTATGTAAAAAAAAGTATTATTAGTTAGAAAGTATGTTCTGATATGTCGTAAATCAAATGAGATTGCTAGATTTCAAATATCAAGGAAAAAGTTTTTAGACTTTGGGCCATGATTTCAGCGAAATCGACCTCTGTGCGCCGTTAATAATATAAGAAAATATTATTAAAAATAGAGCTACCGGCGTTAAATCTATTACATTTAAATGTATGAAATAATTACATTGTAAAAAGAGGAATTAATAAATTAAAAAGATCGTCACTACAGTAATTTATATATTATCAGATAGGCGTGCAATATCTACTGTACGGTGTATCTATTTTAGAAAATTCTAATAAAAATTAGAAAGTAGTAATTTTTATTGCCTTGGTCGTTCTAGTGTAAATGTGTTTGATCTTTGATGGTACATCTTACGCCTACCCACAGGTGCACAGAAGCTGTAGATGTACGTCCCTGTCAATGGCCTTTAGAAATATACGTTAGAATTAAAGAAAAATCATTTTTGTCTGAAGAGGTGCGAAACAGAAAAAGACGTAATCCTTTAGGGAGGATAATTGGAGTTATGGTGGTAGCTCAGAGACCGTCAAGAGAGAATTTAAGCTTAACGCATCCGAAATAGAAGTGAGATTGAAAGAAGGTTACAAAGAAATATATGTCTTAGGGAAGGGAGTTAAATAATAAAAAAATTATTTGTTTAAATAATATATTAAAAATTTGATTTTCTTGGATGAATGGTTGCCGATAAAAAAATATAAGTACGTGTCAAATACTTTTTTGAGAACTATTTTTCACGTCAGTTTCATCAAAATCGGTGTGCTTGAGTTTGATATGTTCCCTCGGTACCACAAAATATCAATTTTAACAGTATAACTACCGGCTTCATATCTATGGTATTTAAATATAGTGAATAAATACTTTGGAGAAAGAGGATTCAAGTGGTGAAAAAGATGATCAGTCAAGTAATTAAGAATTTATAAGATAGAAGCCAAATATTTACTTCCTGGCTCCCCTATCAATTGGGGGAATTTTTAGAAAAAATTGGGAACCGGTCATTTCGACCGTCTTGGTAGTTATAGTGTTAATAGCACTAAGATCCTTTTGCAGTGGTTGTAAATAGGGTCCCTGGTAATTGCAACACGCGAGTAAGTACATACAATTCCATCTTCCAGAATTTTTCATAAATTGTCTGTCTTTCCACTCAGCTTTTAACGAAATTATGTGTCAAGAATATATCATATGAGATTTCAGGATAAGTGGAAGAAAATTTTTCCCATCTTCGAGAACATCTATCTGCCTTATCCCCGGATAACTTCAAGTTACTATAATAACATGTAATTAACCAACATTCTAATTAACTCAAAAGTCTAAGTATACCGACAGGTCGTGCGACTCGCAAAAAAATGGTTCAAGGTCCTTTAACGCCACATCTTCAGCACTTCTTCATGTTTCGTCGGGCAGTTTTTTCATAAAATCGTTTTTAGATCTCCCAGGCAAATGTTAGGACGCGCACGTATGTGCTATGGTATATCTTTCGCGGGTTTCTGACGTGCTCGTCCCATCGGACGTGAGGAAATAAATAAATGACGAGTGATTCCCGCGGGTAGGCGGCTCGGCGAGGCAACGAGCAGTTTCTGTGTAGATAGCGCGAGAATTATGGTCCCTCACGGTGAAGGGGCTACGCGGGGCTGCTTTAAGCCCTCCTCGGTTTCTGGCCTTACAACTCCGTAATTTTTACCCTCGGAGAAGTTAAGAGTAATTTACTGGCTCCACGTAGGCGTTATTCGGATCTCCTCTCTTTTCGTCTTGCCTCTCCCCTCCTCGTGGAACGGTTCACCAACGAAGAACGCTGTCGACGTGGACCCGTTTGAAGAGTACGTCGGAGATTTGCCCCTGTTAATTGTCTACCTCCGATGAACTTGATTTTCCGCGAAAGTGCGAAGCAGGGAGGGCCGAGATAAATGTCAGCAATATCACGACGGGAATAGGAGCAGCTATCTGTTTTCGCCTCTTTACGCTCCTGCGTTTGAATGAATAATCCGCGCAGGAGAAGCTCTTCCCGTAAAGCGTAGAAAATTAACGAGAGGAAAGAATGGAAAATAAAAGAAACCCTCATGTGGAAAAAAAGGTTTTTAACTTCTCGACCGCACGGGTGAATTTAAAATATATTTAAACGTTTGCGAGTTTAATGTCACAAGGTGCAATGGGTTAACGGAGATGCATGAAATATAAAAATTCCTGTGTGTTGCATGCTAATTGTGAGCATATTACCCGTAAATGGCTTTCACCCTTTGAATGCCAGGGGTCTTTGCGAAAATCTGGTTGAAAAGTGCCGAGCAGCACGATCGCGTTTCTTTCGTTTCGCATGGATGAGTGGAAGGACGCAAGATTTCGATGTTTTTCTGCTGATGTGTGGTAAATATTATTTTGTTGTTTGTCAGTTAAAGATGTTATGTATTTTATACCTATATTGTTGTGACCAGAAGATATAGTAGACTCCCGTACAACGCGGGGGATACGTTCCGCGTTATAGGAAATCGCGTTATATGGGACAAACTGTGAGCGCAGAATCGCCGCGCTGAATCCGATCGAGGGCCCCGAGATCAATCGGTGCCGAACATTTCGACGCAACATCAAACCGTCGCTGTTGCAAACAGAAAATTGTAGTCATTGCCACGGTGATCGCATATTGCTAATGAGATGTCGTTCAGTTTGAAATATTTTTTCATTGCGAACAGACTGTTAGTGTTATACGTAACTATGTTGGATGACGCATGTGTTTTCGGCATTTTCCTCACAACTTTTACGCAAGGATGACTACTGGACAAGGGCCACTGTGACTTTCCTTTACATTAGTCATCTGAGCAAAAGTCGCGCTCACGTTGCAAGATGCAATGTGGAAGTCGTCATCCATCCCTTCCACATCACTTATAAAAACATACCCAAAACTCAGGAGTTAAGCTCTAATTTAGACAATCTACAGAAATCCTCTGTCACAGTAATCTCGTTCGACGTACTTCCACGCGTGAACTTAGGTTCATCAGAAATAAAGCTTTTCAGAGTTAGTAGTAAAAAGTGTTGCAATCGATTCTCGACGCGAACACCAACTTAAAATTGATGTTAGAATTGGGGATCCAACATAATTTGGTGTTAGAAGTGGGATTACAACAACTAACTTGTTTCAAATAAAATTTCTTTTAATAAAGGATTCAAAACAGAATACAGGTGACTTAATAACAAAAAAAAAGTATTTTATACGTTATAATAATATTTTTAGAAGAAGAATATATATTTTGGCCATGCGTACTGAAATAAATAAAATACCTGAGATGTTGAGAAGAACACGTATAGCTCTGGATTATTATTTTTTAACAATAGGTAATAATAAACAACAGGTAAGTGTATACAGTAGGTTTTGAAAACAATAAAATCAGAAACTATGTGAAAATGTTTAACTTATCTTGCGCATTATATGGGACTCTTTATTGCATTGTATGTGAGCTAGTCACAATTTTTTCGGAGCGTTATACGAATTTGCGTTATACAGGAGCACGTTATACGGGACTCCATTGTATTAGTGAAGTACCTTTATTGCTCGTACAAAAGATATTATCAATTCTACAAGTACCTTGGCACTCCATCCCTTAACACTTATTCTTGACCAATCGAATGGGGAGGTCTCTTCACTTTAAAGGATGTCACTTGATGACCGAATGGGGAAGTCTTCTATTTTTGCTATGTGTGGCCCTCATTTTGCTTACTTTTTTTATTGCTACCAATAAGTTTTAACCTAAAGTTGTTCGGAATTCTTTAAATACTTTTTCTTCTTTTATAAAACACAATTTTAAAAAAAGTATGTTAAAGTTGCTTAACCCTATAAGAACCAAATTAAATTTTCTCAACAAGAAAACGGTATCATTTATTTTATTTAGTTATTATATAATACTATAAAATTAACATTATTGAACCCATTGCCGCATATTTCTGTAAAATAGAAAAAAAGTGGTAGTTCCATAAGATAACCACTGCGATATAAGACAAACGTTTCTGTTTTCCATGATTTCACGGGATCACCACAGGCTATCATGTAAGAAATTCTGTTAAATGTGGTTTTATGGTAAAACAATTAGGAACTAAAATATTAAGCTACAAAAATAAATGCTATATACTTTTAATCTCATGTTTCTTATAAACACCATGTAATACAGATAGTTACCACCAAATATACTTGTCGATCAAAACAATTTAATTATACATTTTTTTTACATAGTAGATATTAGTTCGCGTAAAGTTTACTTTTTCCTAGGAGATTGGCTGATTGTAAGTGTTAAGCGTAAAAAGACACCGCGTTACAAACCAAATATTAACACTGAAATTATGGCATGTCACATCTTAAATAATATATTCACTTTAATCTACCTCCGCGCAAATCTTCATTAGAGTACGTGTATGAATCATAAGCCACTAATGACTGATAACATAACATAGATCAATTAGTAAGATTATCATCATAGTAACAAGACCATCATTTAACACAATCCCGTAACGTACGAGATAAGTTTTCCATGGAACAAAGTTGAACTATATTGCGAGAGTTATATCGAAAAATAAGTAATAAATTCTAAGATCTTATCGATGGACGTAGAAGAAAGCAAGGGAGGGAATCGATGGCAATAGCGATATAGAAAACTGCGATAACTCAAAGTACAAATAAAAGATCCAAAGCAACACGCGTGTTTTCTGGAGCTGTCTTCGCTGGACGGCTGATCACGTGCAATTGGAGATATCGATAAAACGAGGTACGTAACGGAAGGGGTCCTCGGGTATTGAAGGAGAAGAAGGGATGCATCGAGTCCCCGTAGCATTATTTAGCCGGGAAAAGTGCTGCCGACGCCATTAATCCGATTGGACGAACCTTCGCCCTTAGGCCTTAGGGATCCATTATGTATTAGAAGGATCGGCTTGCTCCTTATCCGCTGAGATTAAACTCGGGACGGTCAAGGAAATGCGCTGACTCAACGCCGCAGATCCTGAACATAATTTTACCGATAGGAGATTTTGATTCGTTAAGGAAATTCCGAGCTTGGGGTATTTGTTCTTGGTCGATCGTTTCACGAACTGCATCATTGGTTACACAAGAAGCGCAAATTGCGAAAATTAATATTACCGGTCGTTATATTATTCGCGGAGGTATGAAAAAGTGCATCGATGAAAAGCTCGTCCTTGTGCCCTAAAATTAAATTCGAGTGAGCACTCGACATTCTTCGGTACTTCAAAATTAAACCGCTTATTATTGATATGGTATGGGGAATTTTTAGACTTAGTACAGACGTAGAAAGTAAAGACGAAGAACGGGACTCTATTAACTACGGTACGAACTAACGGTGTCGCACGGCGACAGGTAGACGGAAAAACGAGAATGGACGTCTTGAGGGAAAACGGTGCATAACGGAAAGTGCAAGTAGCTGGCAGGCCCGGGAATTTCTCGGGAGTGAGGCCGAACGGTTAGGGTGCACGCGCACTGGGGGGCGGGCGTGCCATTTTCCCTCGAGTGACAGAGGTAGACGAGAAAGGCAAAGACGCACGAACGGAAATAATGGGTGAAGTAAAAAGTTCTGAGCGTTTTTTGTTAGATGGCTTTAGTGAGCCATATCTCACAATGTATACGTTGCATCATGTCATTCTATACTGTGACTTAAAGGCAACATAACGCTTTAAAAAAAGTTCTCTGACAGTCTTTTGTTTTGTGAAGCCAGTTGTTTGTTAGAGCGTATCAAAATGGAGGTAACGAAAGAGAAGATTCGATACATTCTACAATACCACTACGATCAAGGGGAAAAAGCCGAGCAGGCAGCCAAAAAAATTTGTGCTGTTTATGGACCCAAAACAGTATCGAATGCAACAGCAAAGCGGTGGTTCCAAAGCTTCCGTTCTGGTAATATGGACGTCGAAGATGAGACACGTTCTGGTAGGCCTATCGTTGAAAATGTCGATAAAATCATGGAAATCGTCGAGTCAGACCGGCATGCGAGCACTTATTCCATTGCCCAGGAACTGAAGATTAGCCAGAAAACCGTTTGGAACCATTTGCATAAGGCTGGTCTCAAAAAGAAGCTCGATATATGGGTGCCACACGAACTGACGCAAAAGAACCTTTTGGAGCGAGTTGATGCCTGCGATTCTTTGCTGAAGCGTCACGAAATGGACCCATTTTTGAAGCGGATGGTGACTGGCGATGAAAAATGGGTCACATACGAGAATGACAGGCGAAAAAGATCGTGGTCCAAGCGCGGTGAGACGGCCCAAACGATAGCCAAGCCCGCATTAACGACCAAGAAGGTTTTGCTATGTGTTTGGTGGGATTGGAAGGGAATCCTGCACTATGAGCTGTTCCCATCGGGCCAGTCACTCAATTCGGGCCTATATTGTGAAAAACTGACCAGATTGAAGCAGGCGATCGACGAGAAGCGACCAGAATTGTCCAATCGGAAGGGTGTTGTCTTCCATCAAGACAACGCCAGGCCGCAAACATCTTTAACGACACCCCAGAAGCTCCGAGAGCTTGGATGGGAGGTTATATCGCACCCGCCGTATAGCCCAGACCTGGCACCAAGCGATTATTATCTTTTTAAATATTTACAAAATTTTCTTGATGGCAAAAAACTGGCCTCAAGAGAGGCTTGTGAAAGTGAGCTGGTCGAGTTTTTTAACAATAGGGACGAAGATTTCTTCAATCGCGGAATTATGAAATTGCCTTCAAAATGGGAAAAAGTTATTGAACAAAACGGCGCTTATTTGATTTAATTCCGAAAATTCTAAGTTTGTTAATTTTATCATCAAAATAAAGAGAAAAAACGCTCAGAACTTTTTACTTCACCCATTATATTAGGTTGGAAACTACGAAACGGGCGTTTTTGTTTAGTCTGTGTTCAGCTGCGACTGAGGGAGGTTCATTGTAACATGCGCTCGATATTTTTATTTATAAAGTTTAAAGGTATTCTTCTTACTCATTTCGTAAAATTTTTCGTGTTTGTATCCCATTTTTATATTATTCTCCGAAACCAAATGGAAACAAAACGCGATTTACATCTACTTTTCTTGTACGAGTTGAAATTGAATCATATCGCAGCTCAAGCTTCGAGAAACATTAATCGCGCATTCGGAGATGGATCCACCACTGAAAAAAATGCTCAATATTGCTTCCAAAAATTTCGTTCTGGCAATTTAAGTATTGTCAACGAGCCTCGAGGAAGACCACCGGCCCATATTGATAACGAGGAATTAAGGATGTCTGTGGAATCCGATTCACATACAACTATTCGCGAACTTGGGTCTAAACTAGAAACTAGCCATACGGCTGTGTTAAATCATCTGCGTACAATAAATAAAGTAAAGAAATTGGACTCATATGTGCCGTACGAACTGACGCAACTGCAGATTGATCGACCGCAAGGGCAAGTGCGCATCTTTGTTGCTTCGCAATACACGATTGCCGTTTTTACACCAAAATCATCACTTGCGATGAAAAGTGGATTTTGCATGATAATCGAAGGCGATCAAGCAAATGGGTAGATAAGAATACACCCCCAGGACACACCCCGAAGCCGAAATTTCATCAAAAAAAATTTTGGTTACCATATGGTGGAATGCCCAAGGAGTGATCCATTATTCCTTCCTACAACCAGGCGAAACAATAACAGCGGTGTCCTATTATCGCGAAATTGATGTCATGCATGAGAAACTTATAAAAAAACAACCAGCATTGCTCAATCGGCAGGGCGCAATATTACTGCATGATAACGCACGACCACATAAAGCTTCAATTACTGTTGACAAATTAACTTCTCTACAATATGAAATTTTGCCACATTCTCCATATTCACCCGATATTTCACCGACCGATTATTACCTTTTTCGTAATTATGAATTATTTTTAAGAGAAAAGAAATACAATAACCGAAATGATATTATAAAAGACTTTGAATTCTTTATTAACTCTAAGAAGAAAGGTTTCTTTCAAAAAGGCATATATGACTTGACCAATCGTTGGCAGAAAGTCGTAGATGCCAATGGAAGTTATTTCGATTAAATATAATAAATAATGTGAAAAATTTCGCTTTTTGTTTTTTATTCTTATTCAACGCCCGTTTCATAGTTTCCAAACTAATATATAGACACGACGAACGAAGCGGGACATACACGCGGAGATAGGATATACACGGAGACAGATAGAAAGATTTCTTTGAACGAGTACGGAGACGAACAGACGAACGGAGACATGGGATAGAACTTTTACGGAGAACGGAACGACGCGACGGAGTAGATTTTTAAGTTTAGAGATAAGAACGATTCGCGAACTATCGATTTTAGCCGATTGATCACTATAATCCCACATTAATTATAATTATTTTTTAATTACAAGTAGTTATATAATTTTATAAACTAAACATGAATTGTATCAATTTATTCCTTTGTTATCAAAATTATCTCATATTCAGTATTTTGCATAAAACGAGTACAGACATCAAAATACATTACGGAAGATGTTAAATTAAATTCTGGGGAAGTAATTCCTTTATGGGATCCTCAGTGACTTACAATTAGTTACTAACAATATTTTGAAGAGAGAAGACCCAGCTTCGATTCTCTGTCAGAGAACATTTTCTTTTACTCCGGATATTTTTTCTGCATCTACGAAGCAAATCCACTTAAAAGAGTATCCTCGATGTATAATCTGTCAGTTTTCCCGTTTTCCAATAACCACTGGGCAATTCTTATATTGTTCGGCGTCCTGAACACGAATCCACCAACAAAATTTCTCTATCACCCTCTGTTTTCGAATGTTACATGCGGCCCTGAAACTTTTTAAATTATTTTTCATCTGATACCAGTCGGCCACTTAGAAAAGGGTATAGCCGGATAAGGTCAAAAGTGCCCTTGAACCGACTGCAATGGGCGAGGTGTCATTTGAAAATTAAAAAAATCGTTTTTTGCCGTATTTTCCCGGTATTGTTGAGGTGCAAAAAATTCGAAAAAATTCTGACTCGTTTTGCATGTGGAAATACATGTTTGAGATTTTTTCAGATTATTCCATTGAAAAGTCTAAGTGCAAAAAATGAAAAAATGAATAAAGTCGGTGTCACCCCGACTTTATCTGCATTTAGCTTAACTTTAAAAAGGGCGGAATCTTTAGAGTAAGTAGCAGCAGAGACAAAGATTTGTGTGCATCAACTCTGTCCGTGTCTTCAAAAACATATCAGCGCAGTTTTCCACTTGGTACTCCAACAGTGTGCATCTCCATCAGACAGCTTGATCATGACTTGAAGGCTTCTTTCGGTATTTACAATGTAGTTGTTTAAATTTCGGCAGTAAAAGGAAATAGCGGACAATAAGAAATAATGGAAAATAGAACGACTCTAAAGTATCGCATTGAAGCTGTCGACAAAAACCATTCGGGAGGAAATAGCTGTAAAGTCGCACACCTTGGCTCTAAAGGGCCGTGTGATTTCTTTGTGAAAGTAATTCGTCTACTTTCCGACCCCTTTCCGTCTACTTACAGTTCGCTTGGAACTTTAAGATTGGGCTTTCCTTTATTGGAAGGACCCAATTCGTGTGAGTGGCGGATATTTAAAAGGAAATACTCTCAGAAAGTTTTATGGCGAAAATTCACGGCTTCCGATAACATCGACGGTTCTTTTATCGTACCCGCGTGTTCGATTTTCTCATTGATACTGTTTTTGCAACTTCTCGAATACCTTTTAGAGTCATTAATATTGACTTTATGAATAAGTAAGGATCAATAAGACTAACCAGAATAGGACTAACTGTAGCGTTAATTCGGGGATGATTATACTGATGATTATGACAGTCTTGTATTGATTTCAGTTCTGAAATGCTGAAATTTATTTAACTCTTTGCGAAGATAACATTCGAAGAATACTCGGAGACAACATTGCAAGAGTTAAACATCAAATTTCTTAGGAGAATGAGGAAGGGTACCTTATGTTATATAACTTACAATATTCGATTTATTTTTTCTCGTGTACCGTGCTAATTGTTGTAAAATAAGGCAAATATATTGCAGAATATTTAACTTTTTGAAATTTTGTACGAAAAAAATGTATCTTGTAATAGTAGCATCCGGAAAAAATCTGGAATTTTCTAAAATAGACGGTCGTCTCCTCTGACATTGGTGAGGGATGTTTCGATTGTAATATTAATTACTAACCCCGAGCACTACTTATAATTTGAAGAAAACCCTGTCTGTTCTACCTTTTATTTGATTCTGTGCAAAACTTTGACTGTCATTTTTTTACCCTTGGTAAAATTATAAGTACCACCCTTGTTTATTTCTGGATTGATTGTATGAATAAAAAAATATCTTTCTTTGTATAACCTGTCCCTTTTATGTTCAAATGTAAAGCTTTGCAACAACGTACTTATAATGTATTATAATGTTTAAAGTATTGCTTAACACTAGAGAGACGAACGATTAGTTCGATACACTTGAACATGGTAGATAAATAAATTGGAAGAGAAGGAAAGAAAGGTGAAAAAATCACTGCAACCGGTTTACATTTTGCAAAATAAATGGAGAAACAGTTTCAGAAATTATTAATAAATGTTTAAAAAAAATACATCATAAATTGAGCAACCAAAAATGAAAACCCATCTTTAACCTTAAATCATATACGATAAAAGCAGAACAGATACGGTAGACTAAAATTAAGAAGAAATTAAAGTAGAATTTATAACGTTCTTTGGAAAAACAATGTTGCACATAGTTATGCGAAAACAATAATTTCTTTCGTAATTTTTCCTTTAGGATATTAAAATAAATATTAAACATTAATGTTCAAACAGGTATTAGAATTCTTGAGGAAGTTAAATTACTTTCTATCATATACGTACAATGCCGAAGGAAGGTATTATTATGGGGGTATAATTAAAAGAACGGCAAATTGTTAAGCACAGAAAATTAGTTCTATTAAGTTACTCTAAAGTTTTATGGTATCAACGTTAATATCATTTCTTTTCTTGAAAGCATTTCAGCATCCTGAAATAAAGAGGATTACGTAGATACCAATAGCGTTCATAGTAGAGAATGTATTAAAACGCATGTATCCGTTTAGTGAAATGTGGTCAGTTCTCTTCGAGATAATTACGAAGTTTCGTTGGTTTCAAAGTTTTGGAAAGTAAAATTCCCACGTACATTAGTATCATGTTACAATTTCATGGAAATTTGCGAAACTGAAAGGATGTATTTCGATAGAAATTGAGGCAACTTATAGAATTTAAACTTTCAAATAATAAAATATACTTGTTCAAGTTTACTGTACTTAAATTTTAACGATACAATTAACGCGAAAACTTACGGGGAGGTGAGAGAAAACCATGATTATTGTAAATATCATTTATTGGACTTTTAGGCGTCATTGGGTACAACGATTACACCACGTTGCTTATTTATAACACCTAAGCAATCTGAAAAAAAAAGTCGGATTGATCGTGTAGACTAAATTGAAAACGAATACATCAGGTATGTCACTTCGCAGTATCTAGGTGATGCCGACTTCCGCGCGAATTAGGCGAACGGGCAAGAGAAATTATAATTACAGATCGCAGTCGGCATACCGGATACCTGTCTATGATTAAAAAATTAGGAACCACCGCAATTACGAAAAATCACGCAATAACGTTCGAAGGAACTGGAAATCGATTGAAACGAGATACTACGTTATCCTTACCTATCGATCGGAGGAGATCAAAGAATCATAAAAGCGACATCCACGTGTTTTTATCTTGGCGAGCAACATCGTCATCGACTCGGGACGTCGGTGGGATAGAGATTTTCTTTATTGTTACGATTCTCGTTGAAACGTTCGAAATGAAACCTCATACTCGCCTCTCAATGAAACTAACACGTTGATCATGCGACATTCAGGGAAGGCGAACGAGAACTTATGGCTAAATAAAACTTTATAAAAATATATCAACGAATAATAAATATATCTCTAACAGCGTCACTGTATAATTCGTCATACACGGCATACGATAGCCTATGCATTTACAATCACTATATACACGCTATTAAATTCTACTTACCTAAATTAATATACAACAATTTACTTATAATCCTCCTATTTTCGTAATACTTTAGTCATATAATTAGGTAATCCCGTACGTCAACTCGCATCTACATCCCTCGTCTTCCTTCGTGTCGCTCTTCTTCACTTTGGCAGTAGGATTTTGAAGGAACAGCCTTCGATACACACGAGTCATTTGCCCAATTACCTACAGCTGCTGTTGCCAAGAGTCCGCAATATCGAATAAAAAATTGGTCTCCGTTTCTGTATGCCTCTTCGACTTCTTTCTTTTTCCCGTTAACGCACCCACACCCCTTACGATTAATCTATACAATTATTTACACATCCCCCGCGCATCACGTGACCGCATCTCGCAGGATTATACCGAACGTTAGGAGATTTCAATGAAGGCTGCCATAGTGTAGTTTACAAATTGTTTCCCTATACGACGTATATATTATGAGCGCATCATTTCTCCTTTTAAGGCCAGAGAAAACACATCGACTATTGTAATCATTTGAAGACGGCGAATCGTGACGTATTGTTTTCTGCCTTCTCGCTTCGAATTAGTACGTGGGGCCCGATGCAAAACAATTAGCTGGCCCAGCGCCCGTCGTCTATCATCTTAAATTTATGTATCTTCTAGAGGAGCCTAGGGCAACTCGAAAAATTCGAAGCAACGGGAGTCACGATCGAAGAACGTCGAGGCCGAATAATCGTCGATGTCGGAAATTCGAAAGTTTCGTCGACTGAGTTAAGAGAACTTCTCGATTACACTCGTCGTCGTTAATACGTACATACAAAGTATTTTCTCGTTGCATTTCCAACACGACCGCGATCAGCTCCCGAGAAGGCTTGCACTGCGAACGATTCTCCATTATTTACAAAAAAATCCTCAAAGTTTCGGGGCGGAAAAGCCGACGGAACTTTTTTCTGTCTTTCCGCCGAAAAGTTCGCTTCTTTCGATGCTTTTTCTCGCCTTGGGTAACGCTCTCCTCAGTGAACCTAGAGGAGTTCCTTAGCGACGGTGCTCCTGCAGAATAGTTAGGGCCAGGCAGATAAGAATGCAGGAGAGACTCGCTGAACGAAGCTGGGCATGGCTGTATTCGGAAGCGCGTGTCACGTTCAGCAAAACGGAAGCGTCGGCGATTCCTTTCTGAGAGCGCACCAGAAGTAACCATTCTCCACCGTGCGACCATTGAATCGTTTCGAAGCTCAAAGTTGTCCGGTAACAGGATTCCGTGCCACCGTCCTAGAAAATGAATATAAAGCACCGTCATGAGATTCCTGTGTACACGGGCAATATAGCTTAGGAATATCGGTGAAGAAATGGAGCTTTATCACTACTAACGATATACAACAACTTGAATATTGCCGTTATTTGTAACAATATTACCAAAAAGGATATATGTATATGTTAGGATATTTATTACAAATACACATTAAAAATATAAAATACAATTGGAAACACAAAATTACGGAAATAACTCGAACGCACGCACGCACTCACACGCTCTCTCTCTCTCTCTCTCTCTCTCTCTCTCTCATCTCTTACGTTCACTAATAAATATACAATCATCTGTCTAGTCGCGTCTCTCCATCTACTTGTTCTTCTCGTCTAATCGACTGTATGTACATCTATGCGTCTATATGTTATACGTCTATCCGTCTACTCGTCTATTCGTCTATTCATCTATTCGTCTATTCGTCTACTTGTCTATGCGTCTACTCGTCTACTTGTTTATTCGTCTACTCGTCTACTCGTCTACTTGTCTACTCATCTATTCATCAACTCGTCTACTCGTCTATTCGTCTATGCGTCTACTCGTCTGTTACGTTTATATGATTTTACGGCTACCCGTCTCCACTACGTGTAGTCTGCGTCCGTCCTTCATTTGTCTTTTGTCTTACGTTGGATCTTTCTAGAAGAATCTCGAGAGATCTGCGCGGGTTTTATGAAATTCCTGTATATATAATACATGTATATATATATAATTTGCGCTGCATAGAGAGGGACATATTGGGGTACAAAAATTTTTTCTTTGGGTAGAGGTATAGAAGAGATTTCAAGGTCATCTCTGTTTTTTTAAATGGAATGCTATATTTCGTTTATCGCGATGTGTATTGAACAAAAATTACGATTTCAATAATTTACAGGAGACTCCTTTTGTTTAATACTCGTCTGACAATTTCTGCATGTTGAAAGTAATTTTTGGAAATACTTTTTATATTTACCTTTTTTAAAGAGTGGATAGTATAAGTAACTCGGGGCTTATCGATCTGCAAGGGGTAGGATAATGGCATGTTATTGTTGTAAATGCAACGAAATGTTAGGGGGGTTGTTTACGAACGGCACGAAAAAGATGCTGATTGTGTATTCAGGGTTTTATTAAGCACTGTGTTTTGTGAATATGATTTGCGAGTAGAATAAAATACATAGCAACATATTTGTTGACTCGTCGGACAGTTCAGTCGTCGGAATCTCGTTGTTTTTTTTCTTCTCTTGGAAATAAACTTGACACTCCGAGGTTTTGGTGTGTTTTGCTTATTATAACGAACAACGAAGGTATATACAGAACAACAATGATAACAAATATAATAAGTAACAAAATGTATAACAAACGAGCACAGCGAAAATATAAGGAAGACTGGTAGAAATGCGTGTGATTGAAAAATTGTGTTATAGCAGCCTAGTCAGGACGCTTGTTCGGTCCCTTTATTAATTTTCCAAGCACCCCTTCCTCCGTCGACATCCCTTCCGAGGAGGAAGTGGTGACTTGTTAGGGAGGAGGATGTTGGGCCCGTGCAAAATGTTATTGGTTTTGCCTGGGCTTCGTGGGTGGCTACCAAAATGCAGAGTTTGGATTGGTTTTGCCAACCCACCGAAGGCTCAGGCAGAGGGGGGCCTTGGGCCACGAGATTGACGTGGCTTGCAAGTGGATGCTAGATTTATGAGACGTATCATAAATCTAGCTTCGGAGGAATGTACGCGTGCAAAACCTGGTAGCCACTTGCGACCCTTCGGACATCGAAGGGTGCTTGCCAGGTGGGCCAGGTTTGCACGGCTGCGAAAATAAATATAGAATTATAAATTTTCTCTCTCGCAACCTCAAGGACCGCGTTGTCAATTACGCCTCAACAATATTCACCCTATCGCAATTGTTAGCTCGCATAGATGTTCTGAGAAGATCAATACTTATCTGTGCACTTCAGCCGACATAGGCAAATGCGTCGAAAATAATTCTTTCTTTACCGTAAGTTCACGTTTTAATGAGTCATATATATTCACGATATTAATAATTCTTACGTCTGTCTTTCGCGTATAACGAACGGTTTAAAAAAATATCTTGATGAGTTTATGAATTTTAAATGTATTTCTACTTTAGTAGACACGAATAACATTTGAAGCAAGATTAACAAATAGAGTGAGTGAAAAGAAATGTTCTAAACTGAACACTGCACAAATCGAAGAACGGTGCATATTGTCGATCGTGAAAAAATACATCTACATGTTTGATTATACACTGCCACTTTGCCAATGAGGACATCCGACTGGAGTGAAAAGAAATCTAATAAAATGTTAAGGTAATTCATTTAACACAATGTATTAAAATATTTCATTTCAGATAATTGCAATCTGCAAGAGAAGCTGGAATATTGATGTACAAGATATGTAAGTACATTGATGTGCAAGTAACGTGCAAGTAATTCGTGGTAGAAAAGTGTTGATGATCTTTTTAGTAAAGAATTAAACTGAAAATGTATTATATAATAAATAATTTCTATATCATTTAATAGTAAATGTCGAGTATCTAAATGTAGATCGAATAGCAATTAAAATTACGAAATATTCTTTACTAATTATTGTGACAATGGAGTTGCAAATTGTGTTCAAGTATTAAACTGTCACCACGAAGGATATATGATTGCTCTGGTGTTATAGGAATCTGCTTAATTTGAAAAAATCAAATGTATGTAGTTTTAATTGGCATTAAATGGGGTAAATACATACTGCCTCTTAACCTCTTAGACACAGCTGAATTTTGCGCGGCGCTGTTTCTCTGTACGGCAGAGTTTAACGCGAATTACGGGTGAATAATACAGCACTGCAATGTGTGACGGATAATGCTGTTCTCTACCCGAGTACATTGAAATGAAGTCTTTGATGATTAAATTTTAATTTTTCTTAAAGATATGAAAACAATTATCCATCGATGCGAAGGCAAAACAAGTGTCAAACAATATATGAAAACGATTATTTAATTTAAACGGTGAGCGAGTGGCTAGTAGAGTAGTGCGCCACTATAGTGGCGCTTCGTTCAGAGAGATGGCATCCGCGAAAGCCACTATAGTGGCGCGTCGTTCAGAGAGATGGCATCCGCGAAAGCCGCTATAGTGGCGCATAGTGCCTAAGAGGTTAGCCCTGCTATTCTCCTCGGGTCTATATGACCCGAAATGAACATTATGTTTAATAGATACTAAGTTTTTGAATATTTGTTGTTGATATTTAATGGATTTAAAGTTTCATCCGTTAATTTGTATATCTTATATTTTTTAAAATGTGGACCCTTGTTTGTCGAGTCTGCATAACCCAAAGGAACACGGATATGAAGTATAAATAAGGAGACCAGCAGGATTAAAACGTAGTTGCTGGCAATTTGCACCATATGAGAGAAATATATTAATTGCATGAAATTTCAACAAGGGAGTCGTACTTTTTGTATAATTATGCAAAAAAAGTTTCTAAGACTTCTAAAAAACCTACACGAGATTCGCACCAACCCCTGCGGACATCTCGCGTGAAAGAGCACTATTAAACTTTGACGACATATTGATCAACGATGCTTTACATTCCACTTTTACGATCGTTTCTACGTTGGGTATAAAGATGTTGATTGAAGTCGTCAGGAAGATTTTCATGGATGTCTGAAGTAATCGTCTGAAACTCCGAGTTTGCTGGTATTCCTACGAGGAACATTTTTATCGCATAATACTCATTAACTCCCCAAATCGATAACGTCGATTCAAAAGTCTCCGTTATCTGCTCCACGACCCTGATTAGGTCCTTACGATTAAAGTTTCACGTAAAACTTCTCTTGAAAACTGAAAACTTTCGGCATTGCTTTGTGTCCTAGCAGCGATTACTTGTCTCGTCTCATTTCCTTTCTCTCACTTCCGGCAGATTTTCTCCTCAGCGAGAAGTTTCACTATCCTGTCATCTATCCACAACCTATCTCGGTTCTTCCTCCCTTTCACCGACGAAATAATCAATTGCATTAAATCGGCCGTCTGCAAAATTACTGGCTTTTACGAGGTAATTGAAGCTGATCAACGAACAATCATTAAACTATAAAGTTCGTAGATGTTCGATCTCATTCCACGCGGTTTATATTTTATGAGGTGTAAAATAGATTTTTAAATCACAGCACGATACGGGACGGATTATCCAAATAAATTGTTGCCGAGCTTCGCCGCTCTGCAATCGAAGGTCGTTATTAACATCGAAATAGCTTTCTCATTATCATTCTACCGTGATAATAAATTTTATGTACTGATCACAACAAAGAAAAGTAAATACGACTTTGTTAAAGTAGTGTTTGTAAATAAAAATTGTTTAATGTTTTGTTTAAAGATACAGTTCCTATTAGCTTCTTTTTGATTTCGTAATCATTTTACGAATAGTATATTATTTATGGAAAATAAAACTGCTTGTAATCAACCCGCAACATTTAAATTGGGAAGATTCACGCGTAAAAATGTTATTTTGCTTATCATGAAGCATCTATTTATTCATGTACATTTTTTCCTGCACTATTTAACTCTTTCGATACTACCGGTGACTATAGTCACCTGTCAAGATTTTTTTGTTAGATCATATTTTGTAATTGGAAATTTTTTAAATGCCATAAGTTTTTATTTTTCATGCATTATATGCATTGCAACTTGATACTGAAAAGCGCTCCGTAGCGAAAGGGTTACAGTAACGTCAACTGTTTTTACGGATTATTAGAGATATAAAAAGGAAAGTTTACATAATCTGGTTTGTTTCAGATAATGAGGAAAGATTTTTATCAATTTCTTTTCTGAAATTATTCTTTTTAAGCAAATCGTATGTTGTATTATGTATTATATAAGAGTAATATTGGTCGAGGTTTATTTTTCCCGATTTTTTTCCTCGAGACAAAACTGGCCCAAATGAGTTGTTTACCTTAAGTATATGTTAAAGCGGCACTACTATGTTATATAATCATTGTGATTGAAAACATGTATACATACTCTCGTGCGTAAGGGCATTTGTTTTTATGTGAATAAAGTTATTATTATTATTATAAGAGTAATGTGTCCTGTAGTTTAAAATTTTGTGTTTCATTGTTAAGTGTGTTTCATCCATATTGTAGCACATTTTTTGTGTAGAAAGTGTAGCATTGTATATGCTACAGTAATCCTAGGAATAAAAAGGTGATCGTCTCCCTTCAAAAATTAGCCTGTAACCCATAAGCTCTTAAAATTTTTGGCCTACCGCCCCCTCTTCGATAAAAAAATTCTTCACGGACACTTTTCAGAAAAAAACACACGGACTCCCGTTCTTGATATCAATAATGTAACCCATAGTTTTCCAACCTTTTTGGGTGATATCTCGTTTTTTCAAACAGTGATACGATGACACACCTCTTAGGTGAAATGTACTATGTTATATATCGAAAAACAGGAATAGATTTTAAACATTTTAATGAGTATATTGGTGTCGGGTACGCAACCGACCTACGTTTAGTATGTGATACTCCGAAGGTTAAAAGACATTTCGAACGATTTGTTGAAACATGCTGTTACGTCAGTAACAAACCTTATTCTATCTCCCATAGACATTCAGAGACAAATTCCATAATTTAAAAGTGAGTAACAGGAATGAAACCCAAAACGTTCTTTGTCAACTATGGGGTGACTCGAGAAAGTATGCATCGCGAAAGGTAATTGTCGATTAACCGATCAATTCTCTCATCCCCTCGATGAGACTATGTTCCGAAAACAAGACCAGAGGTGCTGTTTGTTCCTGCCACAAAATTCCAACGCTGTGAGATAATTTAGAGTCCCCTCTTTCGACTCATGACCCAATCACGATTCAAGACGTTCGTAGTTTTAAACCGTTGAATAGGGATACGGAAGGGAGAACCCTTAGAAAATCGGGCGTGTGGCCTTTTGTAATTAGTTCTTCAGTTCTTTCTGGAGTTTATTGAAGTGATTCGTTCGTTCATTATTAGATTATTGCAAAGGAGTTATTAAAGGTTAATAATTAAGATTATTACGCGAGGATTATTAATTAGGTAGTTATTAAAAGTAGAAAGGTGTTTCCACTCGTGGCCGGCGATCGTCGATCGAGTTAACGAAACCTTTGATCTATATATTTAAATTATTGCAATTATTGCTCGAAGGACCACCTCCCATAAGGGAGGAAAATATTTAGAGATTCACTGACTCTATTGGTTACTATTTATTGTACTAAATATGGCAATTATACAAACGATTGAATTACAAACTGATGTAAGTGTGTATTGTGGGGGTGTAGAACTTGTGCAGCAAACTATGGCTACCACCAAGCAGTGCCACACCACACACTTGTGCATGTCAAAGTGTTATGTTAGGTTAAGAGTGTAATGTGAATATGTGACTGTATTAAGAGTGACTGTTATGGGCGAACACTTGCCCTTTTATGTGTTGAGAGACATCACTGCACTCTCCCACTCTTCCCTTCCTGGCCAATCAGGAGGGCCTGATATTTCGTGGGTGCACTGACGGCTCCGTTCAAGGGGGTGCGAGAACATCGGCAACATCGTAAATTTCCCGAATCCAACTCCTCCACCTTCGACCAGGTACCGGTAAAGAAGGGGAGGTCGGGATGCCCTGGGTCTGAGCGTCTTTCCGGTCTAAGGGTCGCGGTCCGCTCGAAACAATGACACCAGGGCCGATTTGCCGATGCCCCTGGGATCATTATAAGGCAATCACTATTCAAATTCATGAACAAAGGAGCAAATTAATACAAACTCGCCAGCGAGGATGGTTCATGGATTAGGCCCACCGAAGGCCCGAAGACAGCCTTCAGTGTACCCCGAAAATAATTAATATTTCGGAAATAGTGGCCTTTGGTGCATATAATAAATCTCGGCATATTGAGGGTGTGCCCGGAACAAAAGGAATTATAAAAGATAGTGAATATAGTTAAGAGTCAATAGTTAAAAAGAAAAAGCATCAAAAAGTCACTCCATCAATCAATCAGTGAATCATTGTGAAAGTTAGAATCAGGAACGGTGCTGTTCATTGTGACCAAACCACGAACAGTATCTCTGAGGGTTAGCATCAACTCCTCTAAAATGAAAGTAGGTTTCTTTATAGTTTACACCCCGGCTATCAACCTTTCCCACCTTTAACCTTTATTCACCTTCAACCTCATACCTTTGCGCAACCTTGCGTTCTTGGGTACGGTCCTGCATAAAGAAATTTGGTTCTCTGACCAAAAACGGACAAGCGGTCGTGTCCGTCGGAATTTTTTAACAGTTTAATTTAGTAACAAGTTTGTTTTGATAAATAAATTTTTTAAAGGGAATTTCAATACCGCATTGTCATTTTCTTAAATAATGCAGAAGGTGCAAAGTGAAAATTAATAGAAGACAATATTCACAAGAATGCAAACATATCGACGAAGAAAAAAATACTTTAACGTTAAAAAACATGAAAATAATTCATTACTGTTACAAACATTTGAAATCCGATGCATTTCCAGAATTTAATAGCGGTCGTTGAAAGCAGACCATTGATTTACAATTATAACTGAGAAAATCGCAACAGAAAACCTTTCCAATTGGCGTTTTTGTCCCGACCAAAAGCGTTCCCGCCCGAAGCAGTTTCCCGCGATGAGTTCAATCTACCGGGACATATAATACTTTCTCTTATTATCATAACCTCGCAACAACCCTTCTCCGATATCCGGTTTATTGGTAACGCATGCTTGGGGAGAAATATGTTCGCGTAATTGAATCGCACCGCGGCGTAGTGCAGCCTGATTGTCCTCGCCTCGGTGATATTTCGTGCCACGATTCGGAGCAGACGTCGTTCGAAGTCTCGTGAGTTTTTCGCATGCAAGGAGTCGCAGTTTCTTGCTCCATTTAACTCCACGTTTCAGCCTCGCTGCCTTTCACAGTCTTCCCAGTCTGGAGCCCGCTTGTCCTCCCGACGGTCGACTAGCTCCTTGTATTCTCTCTATTCACAACCACCACCTTTCTCCCCTTTTCGTTCTTCCTACCCCTTCTCGTCGCTTCCTTTCGTTCATCGTCCACTTTGTCATTCTTCGATCTATTTCGTCGCGAGTTTTTCTTTTCCTCCGTTACCCATCGTCGCTCCTCCTCCTAGTCCCTTGCTTTTTTCACTTTACACCGGACTATTCTTCTTCTACCTTTTTCCCGTTCTATTAAATTTTATTTCTTGCGGTTCGTGCATCGCGGGCTTCGTGTTGTTCCGTTAGCCACAGTGTTTATATTGGAAGTTTCTCTTTCCGAAGAAACTCCCGCGGAAAACTTGGATTTAGCGTGCATCAATGTAGAGCGGATACACGTCTATAGATTCTTAGGTTCTCGCGCTGCTTTCTTTGCACGAGAGTTTTTTTTTCTTGCCGGTGGAGATACTTTTTATTTTATGCTTTTTCCTCTATTAAGTATTTTCTCGTGCAACGTACTGTTACTCGTTCACGTTCTACCTTTAGTGGATGTGATGGAGTTGTATCACTCGATCGCTAATAAGCTGAATGTTTTTTCTGATAACGAGATTTTATTAGCCGGCACTGCGTAAATCTAAAACATCACGGTCATTTTGTAGGATATAAAACTAAAAACTCTACTGTTTCGCGTTACTTACAGTAAATTACGTACTCATATATAAATTAACAAACATCATTGGACGACTGGTAATGCTAATTTTTTTTTCATAATATTGTCATTTTTGTAGAATATAAACACCACATATATAAATACTGCTACAATTTGCAGATGATTCTTTTGCACTGCAAGAAAGGAAAGTGTTAAGCTTTTTGTATTGTTATAGGTACGTACAATTTTTCGTAATCTTTTGAATATGGGTGTTGATGAATATTTATTTTGCTACTTTTAAGTGAATTAAAGTTGCAAGGTTAGTACGTTTCGTCGTGAATCCCGAAACAACGAGGAGCTAACCGGAAATGTATCTTACAGGCTAACGAACCGAAGGTAGAAGAAACGGACAAAATTGCAATTAAGATGTTATGGAAAAACATATGTAAAAAACTTATTCTGTTAACTGCTTTTATCTTTAACGTTCTATAAATTCTTTAGTCGTTCCAGATGACATATCGACATTTTCGTGTTTTCCCCTGTGATACAACTTTTTTCATTTTTTTTTTCGGTATCGTAGCTTTGATCTCGAAAGTTTAGCTTGTTTTCGTCAAAAATATTCTTAAATTAAAGCCATCTACTAGTTGCAATGCTATTATCAGCTTTCATCGATGTTTTATCGTTTAGGATATTTCTAAAAATTACAAAAACCTGAAGTTTTGGAATATTAAATAGAACTTTTTTTTATAAAAGCTCACTTTTTGCCTCGATTGTACTGTGAAAACCGTCCGCGTACTATATTTTCTATATAACATACTGTTATATTAATCTAGTTAGTAAATGAATATTTTTGCTTAAATTATTGCGACAAAAAATCAAACAGTGCCAAACATTCAATTTATAATCAAAAAAGTACAATTTTATGAATCCACTTTTACCGCAATACTTACATCCTGTAATAATTTAAACACAAGTTATTACCCATAGATTGCCAAATAAACCTGCTTAACTCAATCCGAAGTGATTTGGATTCTCGTCACGAAGAGTTGATAAGTTGGTTCCGAAGGATGTTATCTTCTCAATTTGAAGAATTCGTGAGAACCATTAAAGAATCTGAGAGAATCATTAAGGAGGAAATTCAATCGAAAGAGCACGATCTTCTAGCAGTCAAAGCCAGGATTAACGATCTACAAAATAAATTCTGCAGCTTTACTTCATCTTCAATAATGTCAATTCCGAAGAGAATATTATGTTCGAAATTCTTGAACGGAAAGGAAGGTCGTGTAACTTACAATTAGTATTCTTCAATGTTGAAGAGATCTACAGTAACCAGTCTACTTCTTCTACAATTAGTGGCCTCTCGACTCTACTTCTGACGATGATCTTGTTCAAGAAACGCGCGAGAAAATTGTTCCATCAGGTGTCCAAGGGAAAATTATTAGTCCCATTGGCAAAGAACATCATGAGCATAATAGTCTACCCTGTTAACTCTTCAAACCTCACACGCCATGACCAAACTTCACTGACAATGAGATCCATCGTACTTTGTATTGTAAATGTAACTTAATTCCGCCATCACGAGCAATACGAGTGCATCTAGAATGTTCGTAAGTATGAATGCCCGGAGGAAATGCGATGTGTGTGTGTGTGCATGTGGTATAGAATTGTTTCGTCGCGCACTCGAAAAAATGCTTCCGTATGGCGACCCGGTCGCAAGATGCTCGACCGATAGTTTAATTGCAGTCCAGTTAGGATAACTAAATATATATTGACAGACACGGCTGTGTCATACCACGCTTTTACACTTTGTTCGTACAATGGACTGATTATAGTAAATGTTTCTTAATCTGCGAGTGTCAGAGTAACGTTATCCTCTTGAAATATTCGACAAGAGAGGGGCCGAGCCAATTCTCTCGCCCTTCTTATAGTGATATTTTTGAAGGAGAGGTCCGTGTACACTCAGGGAAGGAGATGGAAAATTCCTGCCAAACGCGGGAAAACATTCTGCATGCCCACGGCTTGCATCGCCGAGTTCCGTACCCAGGTTTGTACGTGGTACGGTTTATAGCCGTCCGTAGGTACAGGGCATACAGAAAGTTTGCGCGTTTGACAGTCTGATTCAAAAATTTTGTTTTTCGCGGCAATGCGCTGCGACAGAAGGTTCTATACCTTTTCAACTTCAAATTGGCAAAAATCAACTTCAAATTGGAAATAGTCAACTTAAAATTGGGAGTAATCAACTTCAAATTGGGTGTAATCAACTTCCAATTGGGAATAATCAACTTCAAATTGGGAATAATCAACTTCAAATTGGGAATAATCAATTTCAAATTGGGAATAATCAACTTCAAATTGGGACTACACAATTTCAAATTGGGAATAATCAATTTTAAAATGGGACTAAACAATGTCAACTTAGGAGAGATAATATCAAAATATGTTGATGTGTTATGGGAAAATCACAGACTTTTTTGGTCTTTAACATCCCTTTTATTCTAAAATAATTATACTTTTTTAAAGGACTTGACCTTCTAAAGGTTCCCTTATAAATTAAAAACTATATAATCATTTTTGTATGGAAAGAACTCAATGATCAATGGGCGAGAGAAGAAATTATTATATAAATAAGCTTTTCTTCTTTAAAAAACAAAAGGCTTCTAACGCACGGCACAAATAATAAATATTTTTAATCTGAATAATTGTTGACAGATACTAAAACATAGGGTATATTAATAAAACGTATAATGTTTGTTATAATTTAAATACAAACAAGTTATTATAATCATTTATTAAAAACAAACATCCTTCATATTTAATGCATCAGGTAAAGATTTTTGTATATAAGCAACATATTTCGCGCATTTTGCAACAGTTAACTTTCGAATATTTGCTGTTAAGATGGATTCAAGCCGTTTTAGTCGATATACAGTCTGTGTCATAGTGGAACCATTTTCTCCAGATAAAATTTGTGGCATTTGAGTAGCCAAATCTCTTTTAACGTCGGCCTTTAAGCTTGACCAAGCGTGCTCTATAGCATTCAACATTGGACTATAGGGCCCAAGTCTTAGTAATTGATGGTCTCTGAATTCCTTCTCTTGGAAAACTTCTTCAATTGAGGCATGACACGGTGCATTATCAATTACTAATACCACATTAGATTGATACATATTCTTTGCACTCCTTAGACATTGTCTGACAAAATCCTTGGCATCTTGTTTTTTGGAGGCACCTCTTCTGATCTCATGGTGAACCAACCCCATGTTTCCTATACACCCAATGATGTGTATATTTGATCCTCTGCATCCGGCAGAGACATAACTGCAGCGGCTTCCTTTTTTAGATCTTCCATTATTTCTTGATATAAATTAATTAAAGTTTGTTTCATCCATGTAGACTATCGGCATATTCTCTGCTTGTAGATCTAAAAGCTTTTGGGCAAAATTAAGCCTCAGTATCTTGTTTTGTTCACTGTTCGCCTTTTCAGGCTCCTTATGTATGTTTTTTAATGTGAATAACATACCATCTAGGTGATTTCTTATACATTCTTTCGATACATTGATTTGGTAATTTTCTAAGAACATCTGCTGTAGCTCACCCAAGGTAATTCTTGGGTTACGTTCGATGCACTGTTCTATAGACACATAGTGCTCGGGTAAAATTTTTACTCTTCTCTTCTTGCCACGTTGTTGTTCATCCCCCTGCGCCTTGACCCATCGATAAGTAGTAGATTTCTTAACGCCTAACGCGTTTGCTAACGCTCTCCAATCTTCATTTTTATTATATAATGTGCATATTTGCTTTTTAATTGTTTCGGCTTGTGTCTTTTTTATACAGGGTGTTATTGCGCACATAAAAAAATGATGTACATGATGTTAAATGGTTTTGAGAGCGGCACATTCTAATGGTACTAGCTTTTTTGTAGGCGGACGTGTAAAGGACATATGAAGGTCATTAATGTTTTTTTAAATGGAATCATATATTTTTTTTTGCATCAGCTGATGCTCCTTCATATTCTTTACAAAAAAGTATTAACCTATTTGTGTACAAAAATCATTAGTTTAGGAGATATTTTAATTCTAATTTTTTAGGAAATCGTGACTTTCTGGTCAATATTATGAATTCAATTTGATAATGTAGTAGGAGAGCAAGAATTATCAACACAGAAAATGTAAATGTTTACATTGATAATTCTTGCTCTCCTACTTATTATGAAATTTAGTCTCTGTTACATCTCTGATACGGCGAATACGGAGATACGGTGAATTATCAATTCATAATGAAGTAATCTCAAGAAGAAAAGATAGACATATTATATAATTGTAACACGGTATATTAGTTCCGCGCTATAGGAAAACGCGTTGTACGAGCATTCTCGTAAAACGCGCTCGTATGACATCGTATAACGCGTTATGTACAAATGATTCACGTTTAACTTTTCTCGTTAAAGGGCGTTTAAATCGAATATTAAGGAAAAACTTTGTACAATAACAATAACAATATCTTACAATTCAATAACTAGAAACACAAATTTAATAAAATAATTTAATATAATTTTATAAGAACGCAATTGACACAATGTGCAAACGTACGCGAAATTGATTGTGAACTGTACAAATCATTATAAATTTCGCAGTACAGAAATATAACGTGGGGACTCCCCCGTTATATGGGGGAAAACACGTGTTATACGAGGGACATGAAATCGCGTAATATGAAAACGCGTTATAAGAGTTCCGTGTTATAGGGGAGATTACTGTACAGTAATCTCTTTGTATTAGATATCCTTGTATTTCCTATTCTTTCTCGCAATCTTTTATAACAAAGTATTTACTATCTCGATATTTCCGTGAATTTGTAAGTCCAAACCTACATTTATTTTTCTGAAGTTTAAAGATTTGTTCTATCAACTCTTATATTCTTTATAAATCATTTTAAGTTAACTGTAAGAAATATGCCAAAATGCGGAACCAAATATGGTTCCGCCATTTGGCTCACCAAATATGCGGAAAATCGTTGCAAAGGTTTAACACTGAAACTACCGAAGCAGTCAAAACGTGTAGTTTCTAATTTTTAAAAATAAATCTTTTTTATAAGAGTGCCGTACAGTAGATATTTCACATCAATCTTGTAAAAACATAAATTACTGAATCGATCATCTTTTTTGTCTCTTGATACCTCTTTCGCCAAACTACTGATTTAATATATTTCAATGAAGCAGATTTAACCCTCTATAGCCCGAATTTTCTGTAGCATCTGAAGATCAGTTGTACAATGGCACATTACAAAATCATAGAAATACTATTATAATTAGTAGACTTAACTTGATTTTGAAACATTAAATTGTAAAGAACTTGTTAATCTTTAAGAACCAAATTGGAATACTTGGCAAAGTTAAAAAACTGACTTTGAAGAATAAAAGCTTAGATTTGTCTCATGTTACTTCAAAGTTACACGGGCCCATAGAGGGTTAACGCCGGTAGTTCCAGTATTAACTAGCCGTGGTTTAATTCGAATACCTTCTACGATTCTCAGCACTTCATTTGTAATTCTCGATTTACAATTCAAACTATTCTATAGTTTGCATCTTTTCCTTTCTATTCTGTAATTTTAAAAGAGTAGAATCGGAAAATCAGTCACACAATAAATTATTGATAGCTTTGATAGCCACAAATATCAGTAATAGCCTTTGAAACGATGGGTTATAATATTACATGAAAAACAGTACACAAAACAACTTCGAATATTTTCATATGTAAGTGCTAATAACTTGTATTTTCCACACATCCCGGTGTAATGCGGAAACGTAGTTTCGCGGTTTTTGGAGGCACCAAACTCGAGAATTGGACTTTAAAACTATTTAGCTTATTGTGACGTGGAATCAAGTAGAGACGTAGTGACGAGACAGAGTATAAGTGTGGTGATTTTAAGTATAAGTGTATAAGTGAACGATTTTGGTCGGGGTAAGGGTTTTTAAGGGCTTTTGGAAAAGGAGTGGGAGTGATGTTGTCGGTGGTCAGGGCCAAGGGGTAGGGATAGGAAGTTGGAACTTAGACTTGGGCGATGATTCGGGGATGAATAAGGAATGGTGACTGTGCTAGGGAGTTGAAAGATCGGGATGGAAAAAGAGGAGATCTGGATTTGAGGTGGTGAGTTAGAGGTGATGACGGAAGTTTGCTAAATACAAAATATTTGTCCTTATTCGTTAAAGTTATCCTACGTATTATCTAATCGGAGGGTCGGTACATTACACCGGTATTATAAAGTGCCACATCGATTGCTTCATCGAAACCGTCTGACACAACTCTACCGTGAGAGCCTTCGGCACCGCCAACTTTTTCCCCCGCGAGAGGTGATATTAATATTTCCAGCAATCCTGATGCTAAAACGTTTTCAGCATAATCAAAGAACATCTGGCTGGGTATAGCGTCGTTAAAATTCCCGGCGCTTAAATTTGCCAACTTTTTCCCCCCGTTGGAACTTAACTGGAATGGTTCGTATCTGGCATCGGTAGCGCGGCATTCAAAACAGAATCTGGGTCAAAATAACTACGTTTACCGCAACACGTGCATTGTTCTGAGATTCATCTCGCCTCCCCTAACCCTCGCCGAGAAGCTGCAATTCCACGAATTAATTACCCGCTCCTGCAGCCTCGGCAAACAAGGAACATAGAGGGCGAGCGGAATAAATCACATATTAACTACCATCAGTCAGCATTTGCGACGAAAGGTTTAGAAATTTCACTCGTGTTTTGTGCGAACTTTCGATGAAATTTCTGAGCATCGTCAGTCTCATGGTGCATGAGTAGAAACAACGTCTCTCGACGAGCTTTGCTGAATATTGCATGCAAAGAGATGTGCGAAGAAAATAGCGAGAACAAGGGAAATTGCGATATAAAATGTTTCTATCAAGATATCTCGTTTGCGAGAAAATACGTAAAAGGATTTCTATTTCATAGCAGAATACAACAATGGCGCACGATTCATTGCGATATAACGGTGTTAAAATGTACGGATTATCTTTTACACTTATGTTCCGAGGGACGTATATCTATATACGTTGATTTACCGTCATTAATTCACGCTAAATAACATGTATTTCAGTTTTTAGTCTTTCTTACAAGAATTGGAATGATGACCATACGAGCCTTCAAATGAGATATACTTCAAGCACAAAAATAGATAAATGAAATGCGAAAAATGTTTCATTTTCTCTCTAGAGATTTCAATATAGATATTTCATGGATAGTTTTTAAAAATTATGTTCACAATTTCTATTTTTAGTATACTTTGCGATTTATTAGGTAAAGCGAACAGGAGTGCAAATATCATTTAATATATATTTTGAATTCGTTTCCATGTCTTCTACGATATGGTAAAAGAAAAATATGTGTTCCTATTTGTAAAACTCAAGATGACCTCCTTTTCACCATATAAGCAAACTGTTTTTTAAATCATTTTACCAATATCTATTCTGCACTCCATACCCTACAATTCTTATTTTAAACTTTTTTTTGCCAGATAGCTGCAAATGGGTGAAAAATCGTGTTTCACGTTAGAGGGAACACCCTGTATAAAGCAGCAATATCTTGAATCAGTCAAATTGGCTCGTTTCGTAAATCTAGCGTCAAAAAACATATTTCTTGTATCGTTGCCTTGCTTTCTTTGCTCAGCCATCCGTGAGTTATAAAAATAGGACATATACGAAGAGAGCACCGCTGACAAAATGCGAAAATATTTGTGGAGGTCCCACAAACATCCGGATCACATACGTATGAATATTATCTGCGTCCTTTTTCAACTTCAGTTATTTGCTTAGTTTTGCCATATTCGTGTGGATTTGTTTTGAAAAAGTCCGCGAAATTTCACGTTATGCATGTGCCATTTGGCTGCAAATGAGTTAATGCGAAAGAGTTAATATGCAGGAAAAGCATGTATGGGCCGTGGCTATGATAACTACGAAGATAGAAGTTCCGAATTCAAACTACACAGTTGGTTCAACTTTGAATTTGTATCATCGTTGAGAAATGTTTTCTGCATACCATATGTGTATGCAGAATATTTTCAGAAACTGAGACAGGCTGTAATTCTGTTCCAACAATAGTTAGAGAAAAATGGACAGAATGATAAAAACATTTTTCATTATTTGTTGCAAATTCGGCCTATTATAATAGCAATAACAATACTGCAGTAAAAAGATAGAAAACAAAGATATTTTTGGATTCCGATCCATTTAATATATTTTGTATAACGTACCCCGAAATGACTCAAATTCCAAACAGGACATACTTCTTATGTTCGGTCTAATTATCAAAGTTGTTCTAACCTTCCACCGCACTAATTTAGAGTCCTTAAAAGAACGACCCAGAGCTCGAAAATAAGATAGTTTTTAGTTTGCAATTCTGCTACGAAGACGTACTGTGGGTCTGCGTATCTTATGTCGCTTGTATCCAACAGTTTTGTTCTTTTCCTTATAATAAAAATTGTTCAAGCCGTATTACGGAAGCATCATATTAAAATTTGTGTCAGAAGTGGGGTTCCAACAGGGGCTGTGGTGGGTAACGAGGAAAAGGAAATTGAAAATTATCGCTGTTCTTCAATTATACTCCACAATCGACCTAACTAACTCTGCCATTTTGAGGTTACATACGTTTTATACATACTAGGCGCAAATAACTTGTTGGCCTGTAGCAAGTGTTTTAGCCTGATTCACCAGACGGATACAGACAGCCCTCGTTCGCACGTCATTTCCGATTCTAACGCACTGCTGGCCCAAAAAGCCACACATTCGTTGCGTCATGTGCACGAGGAAAGAAGTGTTTCATTTTCGGTTGTTATTGGCCGAGCTTCAGCTTTGCGCCCAGTACATTTGGCTTGCTTAACACGTTGAACGCCATGAGGGTCTCCAGTAACCGGCGCTACTAACTTCAATGAAATTTCATGTCACTTATAAATTGCAATATTTACGAACATTCTAATACATTCAATATTTAATAGTGTCATTAAAAAAGTAAAGTACTGCTGACTATATATTTATGTATGTCTTTAATGTTTCTGCTTTGTAAAGATATTATTATAATAGAAAAAGTTTTACTTCAGTATAAATGCTGAAACTAGAGAAATACTGGTGACGTTCAACGTATTAAAAACAAAGAAACAACTATTGCTGAAATCACATGTAATAGGCAATTCAAATTGAATACCGTTCGGATTTTGCTGATGGACCCTGTATATTATAACCGCGGTGATTCGAAACCCACCTAAAACAGTAGATCTTAGGCGAAATAACTCCAGCAATTTAAAGTGAAAAAAATGCAAAAGAGACGCAAGAAGGAGGTAAAGGCTCGAACTCGCAATCAATGGGAGCCAGTACTAATCGCCCATAATTTTCGGGCAACTATGCCTATGTGGTATGTAGATCATAGCCTGGGTGGTTCAGAACGCACCGAAAACACTTGGTCCTAGTCTGAAGGGCCATAGCTGTCGAAGCCGAAATACAAAAAAGCAACGAATAACAAACAGTGTAAATTATTCTTTTAATTACGATATTAAAATAAATTAATCTTCCATTAAATTTTTATTTGTTAATAACGAATAAATATACCTTATTTGAATAAAAGGGTCTAGCAGGATAAGGGGGTCAAAAGTGCCCTTGAAGGTATGTTATTCCACGATGCGTCATTCGATAGGTAACCATAAGAAACCATTGTACACAAATTTTTAATCCGATAGCTTGACCGGGAGGGTAGTTATGGGGTAAATTCGAAAAACCGGTTTTTGCCCCATTTTCGGCACTTATTGATGTGCAAAAATGACGAAAAAATTCTGAAACATTCTAAACATGATTGCACACTTTAGGAATGATTTTCAGATTCTTCCGATGCAAGTGTCACGCGCGAAAAATCAAAAACCGAAAAAAAATCGGAAAAATATAGATTTTGCACTGAAATCTTCAAGGTACAATTTTTAAATAATTCCAGTGTGGCGGCGACGTGCAACGGGCACGTCGCATCGTAAACGCGACAGCGTGGCGCCATATGTTTGTATTTTCCGCCAAGAGGCCCTTGAGCCTGGCGACGGCCCGTCAGCGCATCGACGGGGCCCTTACAGCCCGACCGATCCCGGGAAAACAGCAAATGAAATCTGGTACGGGATTGGTCGGGACGAAGGAGCGACAAATCGCTTAAAAGGGCGAAGAAAATATTTCTTAACACAGTCCATCGAGAAGCGCCCGCTCGCAACGTCGTGCACTTTGTACAAACCATCTTACGACAATAAAGCTACCACTACCACTAAATTGGTGACCCCGACGTGATCGGCAAGTGTCGCGTATTAGTCGATCCTCGCGAATCGTGGTTTTAATTTTTTTTTAATTTCGCGACACAGTCGTAAGTGTGAACTGGCTACCCTCACCGACGCCGCCATGGAGATCAAATGTAAACCGCAGGTGACTGCTGCGTCTCCTACCACCAGTAACGGGTGGACCGAAGAAATCGCGGCACTCCGGCGAGAAATTGCCGCGTTACACTTCGGAAGGGACGCGAGGAGCCCACGCGGACGTTCGTCCTCGCGAAAAAGACGAAATTCGCGTCGTTTCTCGCGATCGCGATCCCGACCCGAACGGCGAGGCGACGGTGACGCGGGTACTGGCGAATGCTGGTACCATCGGGTGTTCGGTGCGTCCGCAAAAAAATGTCGCGACCCGTGCACATTTTCGTCGGGAAACGTGCAGGGCGATCGTTAATGGCGGCAAACGATTTTTCGCCCTCGTCGAGCCGCTTATACGTAACGGACGGGACGACAAAGACAAAGTTTATGGTCGACACGGGTTCGGACCTGTGTGTTTTCCCGAAATCGCGTGTGAGTGGTGCGCGGAAACGATCTCCGTATGAGCTGTTCGCAGCAAACGGAACGATAATCCCGACATACGGACATTCTACCTTTCGCCTCAATTTGAAACTCCGCAGAGACTTTACGTGGCGTTTCGTAATCGCGGATGTTACGACACCGATAATTGGCGCCGATTTTTTAAGCCATTTCGGATTATTGGTGGACCTGCGAAATAAACGACTTGTCGACGACACGACAACGCTTGCGGTCAAGGGTCAGGTGGTGCAGTGCTGTGCGGAAAGTGTCAAGTCCATCGTTGGAAACAGCCGGTATCACGCGATACTCGCCGAATTTCCAGATGTGACTAGGCCTTCCGGAGGACATCGGACGTCGAAGCATTCGACACGTCACTACATCCGGACAACTTCCGGACCTCCGGTAGCATGCAAACCTCGACGCCTCGCCCCCGACAAGTTGCAGGTCGCCAAAAAGGAATTCGAGGTCATGGTGAGGGACGGTACAGCTCGAAGATCTGAGAGCTGTTGGTCATCGGCCCTACACCTCGTCCCGAAAAAAGGTAACGATTGGCGTCCGTGCGGTGATTATCGGGCGTTAAACGCAAGAACAATACCGGACCGTTATCCAGTGCCGCATATAGAAGACTTTGCGCAGACACTTTCCGGAAAATCAGTGTTTTCGACTATTGATTTAGTGCGCGCCTACAATCAAATTCCGGTCAATCCGGACGACATTCCGAAGACCGCGATAATAACACCTTTCGGGCTCTTTGAGTTTCCGTTCATGACCTTTGGATTGCGTAACGCCGCGCAAACATTTCAAAGGTTTATGGACGAGGTACTCCGGGGTCTCGATTGGTGTTACGCGTACATAGACGATATTCTCGTGGCTTCGGTATCGGAAGAAGAACACGTGCGGCACCTCCGGGAACTGTTCGAACGTTTGAACAATTATGGAATTCTTGTGAACACCGCAAAGTGCGTGTTTGGTGCATCGGAAGTGCGTTTTCTTGGATACGCAGTGTCAGCGGCGGGTACTCGACCATTACCCGAAAAAGTCGAGGCGATCAGAAATTTTCCTCGACCAACCACGGTGAAAGAACTCAGGCAATTCCTGGGCATGGTGAATTTCTACCGCCGGTTCGTTCCCGATGCTGCAAGTATCCAGGCACCGCTCAACGACGCACTTCGTGGAGGTGTTAAAGGTCGCGCCCCCGTGGAGTGGACCGCTGCCAGGCAAAAGGCTTTCGACGCATCGAAGGAAAGCGTGGCACGAGCTGCCTTACTCGCGCATCCTGATATCGCTGCGCAGTTTGCGATTTTCACGGATGCGTCGGATTTTTCCGTCGGAGCTGTACTGCAGCAGTTTTCCGGTGAAGGATGGCAGCCACTCGCATTCTTCACAAAAAAGTTAAGTGGTGCACAGCGAAAGTATAGTCCGTACGACCGCGAGCTTTTGGCCATTTACAAGGCGATTAGACATTTTCGGCATATGGTCGAGGGCCGTCGCTGCGTAGTTTTCACGGACCATAAACCGTTAACTTTTGTTTTCGCGCAGAAATCGGAAAAGCATACGCCGCGACAATTCCGTTACCTGGATTTAATCGGGCAATTTACCACTGACATTCGTCACGTGTCAGGTAAAAATAACGTAGTAGCCGACGCTTTATCCAGGGTAGCGGAAATCTCGCGGGCGTTAGATTTTAACGAACTCGCGCAATCCCAGCGAAACGACGAAGAGTTGAAGATGCTCCTACGAACGCCTACGGCGTTAGATTTAAAGAAAATACAGCTTCCCGGCACAGACACGGAGCTGTATTGCGATTTGTCAACAGCCACGGTACGACCTTTCGTCACTAAGCCGTTTCGTAGGCAAGCGTTCAGCTCTTTGCACGATCTCGCGCATCCGGGGATTAAAAATACGGTGAGAATCGTCAGCGAGCGTTTCGTGTGGCCAGGAATCCGAAAGGATTGCAAAACCTGGGCACGAGCGTGTGTACGATGCCAACGAGCGAAAATTCACAGGCATGTATCCGCCCCCGTCGGACAATTCGCGACTCCGTCAGCGCGGTTCGAACATGTCCACATGGACATAGTAGGTCCGTTA
The DNA here is from genome assembly GCA_963989415.1 of Cerceris ruficornis. Lineage (NCBI taxonomy): Eukaryota > Metazoa > Arthropoda > Insecta > Hymenoptera > Crabronidae > Cerceris > Cerceris ruficornis. The sequence goes on from OZ022526.1 coordinate 2,993,723, forward strand.
CCATCGTCAAAGGGGTATCGGTATTGCCTTACCTGCGTGGATCGATTTTCCCGTTGGCCCGAAGCGTGGCCCATCGAAAACATTACCGCGGAAACGGTCGCGGAAACCTTTTTCGCCGGATGGATCGCGCGCTTCGGAACACCCCTGCGAATCACGACCGATCAGGGACGGCAATTCGAGGCTAATCTCTTCCAGCATCTCTCGCATCTTCTCGGAGCAAATCACTTCCGGACAACGGCGTATCACCCCGCAGCGAACGGTATGGTAGAAAGATTTCATCGGCAACTCAAGGCCTCGATTACGTGCCATGGGGACGCCAGTTGGACGGAATCTCTACCTGCCGTTCTGCTCGGTATCCGAGCAGCTTTTAGGGAAGATTTAAAGGCAACCGCGGCGGAGATGCTGTACGGAGAGACTATTCGATTGCCAGGCGAATTTCTCACCGCACGACGAGCAGACAAAGAGATGGAGGAATCTTACGTCTCACAACTGCGACGATTTTTCCAAAATCTCCGACCGTCTCCTGTAGCTCGACACGGTAATAGGCGTACTTTCGTGTTTAAAGATCTCGCTACAGCGTCGCACGTTTTTATTAGACGCGATGCTACGAAAAGTTCTTTTCAACCGCCGTACGACGGGCCATACGAGGTCAAGGAACGACTCGGTCGACATTTTAAAGTTCAAGTGGGTCAACGAACTGTGCCCATAAGTGTCGATCGGTTAAAACCCGCGTATCGTCTTGCAGACGATCCTGCACCGGGTACAGCCGAACCGATTCGGCCGAATTACAGGAACATTCCTTACCAACAAACTGCAGTGCCGGCACCCGTGTTAAGTGATGAACGAAGAACACGATCGGGTAGACGCGTGCATTTCCCCGACCGTCTGGTTATGAGCGCGTGCGAAAGTTTTAGTGATACTGCGCGTGGTGCCGATTCAAAAAAGACATTAAGAAGTATTGTTAAGCGAACGCGTTAATTGTAAGTCTTTCTTTTTTTTTTTTTTTTTATCGTTTTAAAAAAAAGCGACGCGATAGTTCTAAGGCTTACGTAAGCGATAATTTTTATGACAATTCGTAGTATTTAATTTCGCGTAATTTTATTGCCACACATGGCGTAACCGTTATTTGTTATAAGATCTACTGTGATTTTAGAATTAATTTTTTTTGTTTGTTTATAGTATTTAGCGTGTAAGCTTTAGCGAGTAGCACCTTACCCTAAATCACTGCTAGGGGGGTGATGTGGCGGCGACGTGCAACGGGCACGTCGCATCGTAAACGCGACAGCGTGGCGCCATATGTTTGTATTTTCCGCCAAGAGGCCCTTGAGCCTGGCGACGGCCCGTCAGCGCATCGACGGGGCCCTTACAGCCCGACCGATCCCGGGAAAACAGCAAATGAAATCTGGTACGGGATTGGTCGGGACGAAGGAGCGACAAATCGCTTAAAAGGGCGAAGAATATATTTCTTAACACAGTCCATCGAGAAGCGCCCGCTCGCAACGTCGTGCACTTTGTACAAACCATCTTACGACAATAAAGCTACCACTACCACTAAATCCAGTAAGTACCTGATGTTACCATTATTATGCTCAATTTTTTTCATATTTTTTTGATATGGTGCAACACTGTCGGAAAAATCAAAAACCGATTTCCGGGACGCATTTCGTGCTGAAACGCGATCAGTATTTGCTATCATTGCATTATTTTAATTCAGTATGTTCATTTTATTACCTTCAATGTCTCTGAATACGAAAAGATACGTGTTAAGGAAGAGAATCAAGAAAATAAAGTAAATTGTTAATTGTATGCTCCTTATATGCTAGAACTTTGAACCTTTCTTCAAGAGATGAGATGGCGCAGTGGGTAGAGTGTCTGCATGTGGAACCGCTGGAAACTTTTTGCCGCGGTTTCGAATCCCCCATGGGGGACTTAATTTTTTTTTCTGTAATTTTTTTTTTTTAAATTATTAAACACATAGCAATAATCAATAGTCGCTTTAAGGTGTTTCACAGATATTTTTATGTCTTCAAAAATTGTAAAACCAGCATGAAAATAATCATACGGTATGATTTTCCTAGTTATGCCATATTTTGCAATTATGAGTATTTTCAAACATTTTGTATGCTTAATAGATATTGGTTTATTATAATGCATGAAAATATATGTTAAATAATGAAGGGACATAATATTATATCTTGGAAAGTTATAACAAAGAAGAGGAAGGCAGAGTTTCTTCCTTTCTATAGATTATAACTTTTCATGATCCTTTTACATTTAACATACATTTTCAAATGTCTTCATAAATCGATGTTTATTCAATATACGAAATGTTTAAAAATACTAGTAATCGCAAATCGTGGCATTATTAAAAACAGTAGATATAATTATTTTTAAAAATATTTGTGAAACACCTTAAAGTGACTATTGATTATTGCTATGTGTTTAATAATTTAAAAAAAAAATTACAGAAAAAAAAATTAAGTCCCCCATGGTGATTCGAACCCGCGACAAAAAGTTTCCAGCGGTTCCACAGGCAGACACTCTACCCACTGCGCCATCTCATCTCTTGAAGGAAGGTTCAAAGTTCTAGCATATAAGGAGCATACAATTAACAATTTACTTTATTTTCTTGATTCTCTTCCTTAACACGTATCTTTTCGTATTCAGAGACATTGAAGGTAATAAAATGAACATACTGAATTAAAATAATGCAATGATAGCAAATACTGATCGCGTTTCAGCACGAAATGCGTCCCAGAAATCGGTTTTTGATTTTTCCGACAGTGTTGCACCATATCAAAAAAATATGAAAAAAATTGAGCATAATAATGGTAACATCAGGTACTTACTGGAATTATTTAAAAATTGTACCTTGAAGATTTCAGTGCAAAATCTATATTTTTCCGATTTTTTTTCGGTTTTTGATTTTTCGCGCGTGACACTTGCATCGGAAGAATCTGAAAATCATTCCTAAAGTGTGCAATCATGTTTAGAATGTTCCAGAATTTTTTCGTCATTTTTGCACATCAATAAGTGCCGAAAATGGGGCAAAAACCGGTTTTTCGAATTTACCCCATAACTACCCTCCCGGTCAAGCTATCGGATTAAAAATTTGTGTACAATGGTTTCTTATAGTTACCTATCGAATGACGCAGCGTGGAATAAAATACCTTCAAGGGCACTTTTGACCCCGTTATCCTGCTAGACCCTTTGATTCAATACTGATAAACATTACCTACAAAATATTCTCCAAATTACTCTGAACGTTACCGAATGATTGCGCACACTGTGTGGATATCTATCGGGGTAACAGGATTAAATTACACTGCAGTAATTTTTTCAATGCATAATAAACCGTTTTTTGCTTGTTCACTATATCAAGTATCAGTTTAAAAGAGCACTTGACAGTGGTATTGAAGAAACCTAAAACGTAAGTAAGAGCTTAAAAGGGTAGTCGGTATGTACAGACCTGCAAATATTATAGTAAGAATTTCCAAATAATCTTGAAGACTTGACTTGACTCAACAATCGGGAAATTTTACGGTGATACACTTTAAATTCTTCGATCACAACGGGCATTGCATCGTGTTTAAGCTTTTCATTTTCACTATAGTACAGTAAAAAGTCTAAAACGGCATTACAAGTTGACTATTTTCAAAACAGTGTGGGCACAAAATAATATATCGTTAAACTGTGTCAATAACAACGAAACTTAAGGCTAACCGTACCATAGGCAATCAAATGACCGGTTCAGCGAGATGAAGACATATAATTTCTTGTACTATTGAGTGCTGAGGCGTAATTGACAACGCGGGCCTTGAGGTTGCGAGAGAAAAAATGTATATTCTCTATATTTATTTCCGCAGCCGTGCAAATCTGGCCCACCTGGCAAACACCCTTCGACGACCGAAGGGTTGCACGTGACCACCAGGTTTTGCACGGATACATTGCTCCAAAGTTAGATTTATGACACCTTTTTTTTACATGAGGAAATCTTCAAAAGACACCCGCACCCCGAGGAGAGTGCTGGTAAAGTTCAGATTTCTACCGACTAAAACCTCATGGTTCTTCGCGTGCCGCATATGGGAGGCCCCTGGGGTCCAAACTAGCGATACTTTCAATGACCCCCGCGGCAATATGGAGCAGCCATACGAGTAGACTGCTCCCCAACCCCTCATGGCTGCAGTGCCTCATTGACTATCCTCGCCCAACGAGGCCCATGATATTGGAGGGGACGGGGGCGAAAATTCAAGAGAGGCAAGCCTCAACTTGAAACCGTGTTCGCCGTTCCTCCACCCTCCCGGGCCGAGTCATTATTAAGACTCGGCCCAACCCGTTCCCGAGAGCACGTGCTCCGGGTGCGCCATCCCTTTTCGCTCAGGTGGCCCCGGGTTCGCCGGTTCTCGTACCTGTCAGCCGTTTGAACAGCGATCTGAACAATAGACTGAACAGGCCCTTGAGGTACAAAAAATAATTCCCATAAATCCCCCGGGGGATTTTCCGCCCCTTGGCCCGGTTGACCCCGGGTTCGCCAAACTCGTATCTGCTAGCAAGCTGAACAGGCCCCTGACGTGCGAAAAAATACACCCACCAGTAATATCGCCTTAAGGGTAATATTACATACCCCCAGAAACGTCTCTTAGAGAAATTTCCCTTTCCTTAGCTCAGGTGACCTCGGGTTCGCCAAACCTGTACCTGTCAGACAGCTGAACAGGCCCTTGAGGTATGAAAATACCAATTTTCCCACCCTTGCAAAAATCCCTTAATGGGATTTTCCATCCCACGGCTCAGGTACCCCGGGTTCGCCGAACCCGTACCTGACCAGGATCCCCTGATCAGGCTGCTGGGACGGTTTTTGAAAGGGTTTTCCTTCCCCCAGCTCAGGTAACGCCGGATTCGTCATGTCCACACCTGACCAGACGCAACTGTGGACAGGCCTCTGAGGCGGTTTTATAAGGGTTTTCCTTCCTTTGGCTCAGGTAATCCTGAATTTGCCACGTCCGCACTTGACCAGACCCTCAGGTCTGGTCAGGCCCTTGAGGCATTTTGTAAGGGTTTTCCTTCCCTTGGCTCAGGTACCACGGATTCGTCATGTCCGTACCTGCCCAGAATCTCTCTGGACAGGCCCCTGAGGTTCAGCTCTCGCGTACGAGGCTGACATCCCATAACTCGGGTTTTCCCGTGCCCGATCGCCAGAACCACGATCAGGCCCCTGAGGCGGTTGTTTTTGCATATGGTTTTCCTTCCCATAGCTCGGGTAGTCCCGGGAGTGCTAAGTCCCGTACCCATCCGGCGAACCACCACCAGTCGGGTCCCTGAGGAAAGATTTATGACACCTGTCATAAATCTAGCATCCACTCGCAAGCCAGGTCAATCTCGTAACCCAAGGCCCCCTCTGCCTGGGCCTTCGGTGGGTTGGCAAAACCAATGCAAAAACTGCATTTTGGTAACCACCCGCGAAGCCCAGGTAGAACCCAAAACATTTTGCACGGGCTCAACATCCTACTCCCTACCAAGTCACCACTTCCTCCTCGGAAGGAATGTCGACGGAGGAAGGGGTGCGTGGGAAGCTAATAAAGGGACCAAATAAGCGTCCTGACCAGGCTTCTTTAACACAATTTCGAACACCTTGCAACACATCCATTCATTGTATTTTTTTTCCTTATATTTTCGTTGTGCTCATTGGTTATATACTTTGTTATCTATTATACTTTTTACCATTTGTTGTTCTGTATATACTTTCATTTTCGTTATAATAAACAAACACGCCAAAACCACGGAGTGTCAGGTTTATTTCCGAGAGAAGAAAAAACAAAGAGGTTCTGACGACTTAATTGTCCCACGAGTCAACATTGAGTAAAAACTGTTTTGTTTCCTATATTAAGTTGACAGTATCCTGCATTTGTTTCAAAAAGGTACTATCGTTTTTTCATAACTGGTCACAGGATCTACTATGGTAAGGATAAGTATCCACAGAGTGTCGGTACGGTTAGTGTTAAATCCGTGTTTGGTGTAAAGTGAAGGACCAGAAACAAGGCACTTGGGACGGACGGGGAGATTGCTCTCGCACCGCCTATCCCCGCCATGTCAGTCCTGGAAACCTGAGATCGACGAATGACAACCGAAAATAAAACACTCCTTTCATCGTTCACTTGACGACGCAATGAATGTTCGGGTCTCTCTTGCCAATAGCGCGTGAAAATCGAAAATGTGCGAGGGAGAGGGATGTCCCTATCCGTCGGGCGAATCAGAGCAAATTACCCCTCAAGTGCCTTATTTCTGGTCCTTCAGTATAACTACTTTTACATCACGATTGTTTTATTACTTAATATGTTAGATATTAACTGACTTTTTATATTCCCCTAAATTTTTTATTTTAATTCAAGGTGATCATTTTTTATTTTTTTTTATAATTCATTCGCAATTAAGTTATAATCTATGGAAAACTAATATTTTTCATTTTCATTAATTAGAAGGATGCATCGCTCGCAAGTATGAAAGATTAATTCCTTTCAATTAAACAATAGCACTTTATGAACGAAAATTGTAATCCCATACAACGAACACTACAATCTCCAACATCGGTGGCAAAATCTCAAATAAATCGGAAGCATTCAAATGTAATCCGTACTCCACTGAAATCCGTAATATTCACGTAAAATCAACGCTGCCAATCGTTTTTCGCCAAGCGGGAATTAAGAACATTTCCATGCCGGATAAAGGGAATTAAAAGTTAACAAAAACAAACGTAACAGAAAGACGCATTAGCAAATCCTTCGAAAGCTTTGTCGCGTCCCTTCTCTTCCACCTTCTGAACTCAGCGTTATTCCTGATTCAACGTAGAGGGAGAAAAAAAATCAGTTAATCCGTCTTTTGTGCCGGTATCAAGTCCTGCCACTGTCTCCGGAAAAGAAAGACAACGGTACGGGAATGAAATAAGCGCGTGTACACGTATGCATCTGTTACTGGATTTCATTTCTCGTTCTCTCATATTTTCAGAGAGCGCAACAAGCACTTCTCATTGTCAGTCCTCATTTTCCTTCGTTCCTCTGTCTTTTCTCTTGCCAGGCCAGTGAGAAATCAAGCTTAATCCTTAAACCCAGCAGAGATATCTCTATCATCCATAGCTGCAGCTAAACGCATAATTTTTTCATCGAAGAACGAGATTGTCGTGGGAAGAAAGAGTGAGAGCATGGATTTTCGTCTGTATTAATCCACGGCACGACGGATTTTTTATGATGCAGGACTTTGAGATGTAAGAATCTTAAAAGTTGAAATGCATCTAGTGTGCTCGTTCTTCGGATGACACTGTTCTAATAAAGTTTTGACTCCGAAGGCTTCCCCGTTTTATGAATCCTTTTCGCTGGGGCTTCCCTCCCGAGAATCGTACGAAAACGACACGCCTGTGCCTTGTGTCGTAAAAAAGACAGTTTACTGAAATCGTTATGACACCCCCATCGCGCGGACGACTCGATATTCTTCAGTATTAAAATCATAATTTGCCTGCAGATATATACAAGGCGTCTCATTTGAGTGTATGCCTCAGTACTTTTTTTATTACGAGAATGCAAAAAAAAATTGTTCCCAAGTCAAATGGCACTAAGTAAACCTTACATAACTTTTTTTAAAAATTGAAAAAATAAGTAAAATTTAGCTGACTTACAAATAACCTTGAAACTGGATAGTAATAAATGGAATTTATGATTTATACTTGAGCCTATCGGAAATTTTGTTTGAAACGCGAAGGTCGGTAATTATGAAGAACATATTATCATGAAGTGTAGGGTACATATTCATTTTTCGGGATCAAGGTCAGTCATACGTCCTTTCAAACCTAACTCACAAGGGAACATCCCGAACCCGTACACGCCGATTTTGATGAAAATTATATCGTAGATAGTTCTCGACAAAATATTTGACACCTATTTTTTTATATCTGCAATCGTCCACATTGAAGGGGTGATAATAGCCCTCAAACTTTGGGGTTGGAAATGTTTTTTTCGAAATATCTCCGAGATTAAAGGGCGCACGGAAAAAATTTTTTTTTCAAATTGTGCGCCTTGAGATTACGAATCCAGTGATATAAATAATAATTGCAAAAAATTATTTGTTTAAACAATATATTAAAATTTCTTAATTTTTTGTTAATTTTTCGTACTAAATGTTGTTCCATTTTCGTGGAAATTTATGTGTATAAAGTATAGACAAAATTAGTGAATACGTGTTTTTGGAATTTTTTGTTTGCTAACATTTAACGATACTTATGTAACGTTTAATTTTTCGCCCGCTTCGTACAGGGTGTATGAAAATTATTTGCCATGATCTGCCAGGCGTTGTTCTATACCTTTGGAGTGATGGACATTTGCAAAAATATCTACCGCAAAATTCGCAAAAGCCTTGCAAATTAAGATCACTTTTTTTATTAGCTCATCGAATTCGTCTCGTCGCGTAGGCAAAATATCTGAAAGGAACTATAGGTCAGAAATGAACTTTTCTTGTGCAAATTAATGTTAAAATTGCAGTTCCGTGAGTGGCTTTCCCATCGGTAGGACAACCTTTGCCAACGGACATATAGAGAACAGAAGCACACGAATTATCCTTATTGTCCGAAATGTGTCGTTTGCTATTATATTTCAGAAACCTAATTACCGTAGCACGCTATACGAGCTTCGAAAATGGACGAAGAAAATATAGCCAGTAAGAAAAACGCATGTGTTTATATTCTTCTCTCTGGGAAGGCCCTTGGGAGGACTCCAAAGCCAATCGCAGGACATTAATATTTTCGTAGTCTGCGAAAATTTACGCGGAACAATAGAGTCATAAACCGCGACACTAACAAAAGATTCCGACCATCGACCGGTCTAGGATTGTTGAGTCACACATGATTGCAATTTTCTTCGCTGCCTCCGTACAGTAGGAGATATGTAAATAAAAATTTTCGCAGACTACGAAAATATTAATGTCCTGCGATTGGCTTTGGGTCTATCAAGGGCCCTTCCGGGGTGTAGAATTAGCCTGGTAGGCCATGATAAATATTTTCATACACTCTGTACTGTGGTAAACCAATGAAAGAAGTCCTTTCTGACAAAGAGTTGTTTTTATTATGAAATTAAAGTTTATACTAAAAAGAAAATCTTTAAAGGGTCTAGCCGGATAAGGATGGAAAAAGAGCCCCCAAAGCATATTAATCTTGGGGCATATCATTCGATAGGCCTCTTTAAAAAAACCCTTCCTGCAAAGTATGAATCCGCTACCCCTACCGTAGGGATCGTTACAGGGTGAAACGTATTTTACAGTTTTTGCTCGATTTCTCCTGTTTGTCTTCATAGAAAATTCTGAAAAAATCACAGATATTATAGCCAATGGTGTGCGTACTTTTGAATTTTTTCAGATTTTTAGGAGTGGTGGAACGCAGTTCAAAAAATTAAAAATCAGCAAATTGTTTATATTATTGGCTGATTTCTAATTTTTTGAACTGCGTTCCACCACTCCTAAAAATCTGAAAAAATTCAAAAGTACGCACACCATTGGCTATAATATCTGTGATTTTTTCAGAATTTTCTATTAAGAGGAGATATTTGAATAAAAATTTTCGCAGGCTAGGAAAATATTAATGACCTGCGATCAGCTTCGAGTCCTCCCAAGGGCCTTCCCAGAGAGAAGAACATAAACACATGCGTTTTTCTTACTGGCTATATTTTCTTCGTCCATATTCGAAGCTCGTATAGCGTGCTACGGTAATTAGGTTTCTGAAATATAATAGCAAATGACACATTTCGGACAATAAGGATAATTCGTGTGCTTCTGTTCTCTATATGTCCGTTAGCAAAGGTTGTCCTACCGATGGGAAAGCCACTCACGGAACTGCAATTTTAACATTAATTTGCACAAGAAAAGTTCATTTCTGACCTATAGTTCCTTTCAGACATTTTGCCTACGCGACGAGACGAATTCGATGAGCTAATAAAAAAAGTGATCTTAATTTGCAAGGCTTTCGCGAATTTTGCGGTAGATTTTTTTGCAAATGTCCATCACTCCAAAGGTATAGAACAACGCCTGGCAGATCATGGCAAATAATTTTCATACGCCCTGTACGAAGCGGGCGAAAAATTAAATGTTACATAAGTATCGTTAAATGTTAGCAAACAAAAAATTCCAAAAACACGTATTCACTAATTTTGTCTATACTTTATACACATAAATTTCCACGAAAATGGAACAACATTAAGTACTAAAAATTAACAAAAAATTAAGAAATTTTAATATATTGTTTAAACAAATAATTTTTTGCAATTATTATTTATATCACTGGATTCGTAATCTCAAGGCGCACAATTTGAAAAAAAAAATTTTTCCGTGCGCCCTTTAATCTCGGAGATATTTCGAAAAAACCATTTCCAACCCCAAAGTTTGAGGGCTATTATCACCCCTTCAATGTGGACGATTGCAGATATAAAAAAATAGGTGTCAAATATTTTGTCGAGAACTATCTACCATATAATTTTTATCAAAATCGGCGTGTACGGGTTCGAGATGTTCCCTTGTCAGCCACATCTGACTGTATTTATTAATTAGCTGTACGAAAAAATATTTAGTGAATTTTAGTTTTAAATTAATTTTAGCGACTACCATTTAGTACAAAAATACATCAGTGGCCTTAAAACTTTCGGTGGAACGAACTAAATCTGTAAAAGAAATAGACTGAACGGTATCGATCAGTTAGTATGGCCCCAATTACGTATAGGCCGCAACAATTCTGAGAGCACACGGAAAATGTTCGGGCCTTATTCGCCAAACGGATAGAGACATCCTGTTGACGCATTGTTACTACTCTTGAATGAGCATTAATAATGGCAAGGCATCGAGTGCAGGAGTCTAATTGTTTCGCAGAATCTTTCTGTCAAGATAGACAATGCATGTTCAGGAAATCATAGCGTTCAGCTCACGGGCCCACGGCCCCCGTCAGTCTCTATTGTGCACATTTCTAATTAATTAATTCTTTAATTTTCTATTAAATTTAATTCTATTAATCTATTTCAATGTATTTTTTAGCATTACAGAAAATCAATCAGGTATTAAATGGAAAAATTCTAAAGAAAACTAAAACTACTAAAAGAAGTTCGCTACTTCCGAAAGTTCTATTTTAATATCGATATTTCCATTGGCTTGATATTTCTATTATTTGTACGAAAGATGCTTTTTGATTTCAGCTATTTTGTAATGTTTAACACTAGAACTACCAAACCTGTCAAAATGACTGGTACACAATTTTTTCCAAAAATTCTCCAAGTTTATAGAAGAGTCTTAGAATAAATATCCTACGACGATCTTAAAAAACGTAAATCACCGAATCGATTATCTTTTCCGCCTCTTGATTCCTCCTTTTTCAAAGTACTTATTTAATATTTTGAAATATGATAGATTTAACGCCGGTAGTTTTAGTGTTAATAAGTCATACAAATTCCGTTGTAAGGTGTAGAACAATGCCTAGTACTTCGCGTCAAATTATTTTGAAACACCCTGTACGTTACCTATGTTTCAATGCAACATACAGAATATGTAAATCGATCTATAAATAAAAAAAAAAACAGATTACAAAAGTCATTACTGAGGGAATGGAGAGTTTGGACTGAAAGGCTCGGATTTTCAATTAGTGGGACTGATTCTAAATCCTCATTACTTCCGGAAGATTTTTCTATATGGTATGTATATCATAGCATCAGCAGAGCTCGTTTAAAATTACACGTTTTAGGTGAAATCACCATAGCAGCAAAAGCCAAAATACAAAAAATAACAAAAGTTGTAACTAATACATTTATATGAACAGTAGGGCGACTGATTTTTTTATTTTACGAAATAATAAGACAATACAGTTTTTTTATGCATTTCAGTCAAACGCAACGAGTGGAAATGGATGAGACGATCTTTTCCGTTTCTGGATTTTTATCGCAAATCAGTTCTGTTACAATATTTGAAGAAACTACGTTCTGTATCGTAGAATTTCGCGCACGATATCAAAGCTTTAAACGATTGTGTATAGTTCTAGTAATACTCGAATGTGGTTAATGGTCACGTTAAATAATTCAAGTAATACAATATTTGCATAACTTATGTTTAGCATTGTAAAGTGTTACAAGCTGCAAAATAACTTTATACAATATTAATAATTCGTTCCAATTTTTTATGTTAAAGGCTTACCCCTTCCTGATAAATCGATAAAGATGCTTTTCAAACAAGTATAAGTTGGTAATGACATGATAACTCGTTTCTCTTTTAAAAGTGAATAAAAAATAATTAATGCACAAGAAATGGTGATAGCCTTAATTTTTGTTAATGATTTTGTGCTTTCTGTTTTATCAATTGGATGCCTTTTATATCCACTTTATGCAATAACTAAGGATCCAAAATGGATTAATTTTGAAGTCAAAAATTTCGTTCCGAGAGCCCATACACGTATCACGCTGTGAGTCACTTAAAATGAAATCTGCTTTGCCTCAAAATCATCTATATTTGCAAATACAATACTCAGGCTGTTATATTGTAACATATTCATGAAACACTAAATAAAATGACATACCTCGACGGCGAGAGCCCGTACACCGTCTCTGGAAGGTGCACCAGGTACATAGACGTTTTCCTCGGATATCCAGAAGACTTTGGTGTAGCTTGGTTCAGCACAAAACTCGACGACGATGTCCAAAGGTTCTCCCTCTTTCGCCGTCACTGTCTGACTAGGTGGATGAACCATGGGTCGACCTGAAACAAAAATTCACAAACAGCCCGCTTAACCCTTGTCAGACCATTACGTGCACCCTCTTTTGCCAGCTATAAATTCACCCTTCGGTTCCACAACTATAGGCGGAACCCTTCGAGCTTTGAGTTTGTCGAGAGCTTTGTGCCTTGTTAGCCGCGAAAATATCCCTTCAGTTGCTAAACACCGCAAGTTCCTGCAACTTCACTTAAAGCGCAAAAAATGAGTGTATCGGCAGTTTTATTTTCAGCGTTTTTGGGTTCATAGAGATTTTAATGTAAATGAGGACGTTGAAATACAAAATGAGTTGAATTATAATGTAAAAATGTACTTAAATAATTAATCGTTATCATATATTGTATGTAGGAAGGCGAGCCTGAGGAACGGCGGTCAGAGCCAGTGTGTTACACGTTTGTATGAGAGAGGCACTGAATGAATGAGAGAGAAACGAAGTAAGAATGGGAATAAAAGAAGTGTGCATGGGGAATAAGTGGGGATGGTGAAGAAAACGGAAGAACGAGGGAAGAACGGGTGTGCATGCGAGGGAGCGATACGTTTTATATCGACACCTAGTTTTCTATGCCAAAATATTAATAAACAAGTTCTGGTACGCATATCGTTTCAATATAATTACCTCTGTGAAACCCAGTCCTGAATACAAGGTGTTCGGTAACTGGTGGTACAAGCCAAAAGGGGGTGGTGATTCTACATGAAAAAATGAGTCGAAAATGTAGAATAAAAGTTTTTCATGTGAGGCTTTGTTTTCGAGAAAATCGACTTTAAATTTTCGCCGGTTACGCGTGCAATTGCTCAGATCTCGTTATAACGGATCTCATTGTAGATCATTGTCTCGATGGATATTATCGTAGTTTAAGTTTCTATTAATCGCAACGAAAATTAGGAACATGTTACCGAACACCCTGTATGTTACAAACAATCTAGTCTTCTCGATCTTTACATTTTCTTTGCTATTTTAATCTAAAAAAGCTACAAAAGCTAGTCTGATTGATAGTATTATCTTGAATTTTTTATAAAGTGATTTTATTATGAATATAGGGACAGAGACTGAGTCGCACTAGGTAAGTTGAGTGTTTCTTGCATCGAAAACTACGGATGTAAAAGTGTATTTATTCAATTATGCATTTCACACTGAGGAATAGAATGCTCGAAAATTGTTATCGATATGACGGCACAGTAAGAAGAATCAGGACAGACAAAAGCTAATAATACAGAGCTGTACATCGGAGTGTCCATGATCATATACGAATTGAATTTTTACACTGTCCTAAGTAAATATAGTAGAAACCCGTACAACGCGGGGGATACGTTCCGCGGTATAGGAAATCGCGTAATATGGGACAAATTATAAGTGCAGAGTCGCCGCTCTGAAAGTGATCAAGGGCCGCGAGATCAATGAGTGCCGAATGTTGCGGCGCAACATCAAAACGTCGCTGTTACAAACGGAAAATTGTAGACGTTGCCACGGTTATCGCATATTGCTGATGAGATGTGGTTCAGTTTGAAATATTATTTCTTTGCGAACAGACTGTTAGTGTTATACGTAACTAACCTGTTTCAAATAAAGTTTCTTTTAATAAAGCATTCAAAACAGAATACAGGTGACTTAATAATGAAAAAAAAGTATTGTACACGTTATAATAATATTTTTATAAGAAGAATATATATTTCAGCCATGGGTACTGAAATAAATAAAATACCTGAAAAGCTGAGAAGAAAACGTATAGCTTTGAATTATTATTTTTTAACAATAGGTGATAATAAATAACAGGCAAGTGTATACATTAGCTTGTCTAAACAAAAAATCAGAAACTATGTGAAAATATTGAACTTATCTGGAGCGTTATACGGGACGGTTTATTGCGTTGTATGGGAACTAGTCGCAATTTTTTCGGAGCGTTATACGGGAGCGCGTTATAGGGAGTCCACTGTACTTACATCGAAGCAAATTTATTCGACTTGTTCCTCTATGAGATTACCGAATTATTTAATACCGGATTCTTTGCTCAAGGATCTTTTTAAATGACATGTTGAAATCCTTTTAAATTCGGGGAAAGTACACGAACGCGGTAACTCCCTAACGTTACGATTAACTCTAGATAAAAACTGGGGTCTCATTAAAAAACCTGCGATCATTGAATAAAACGACGAGGCAGTTTTGCTTAATCTATTTCTTAACAAAATTTCTGATTTATTTAGAATCAGATGATATTTGTGAATAACAATGAAGTTTTGGAACACTCTTTAAAAGCTGTAAGAAACTCAGATAAAGTATTTGAACACAGGTAATCACCCTACCTCGTGTTAAAAATTTTCTTAGGAATCGACACATTTTAGAAATCATTAATATTAAACAAAAACCGGGACTTCGTTTTAACCCATTTGCATCATAGTTCTAAATACAGCAGAAGACCCACAGTATCGTGTATTTCCGCGCGCAGCAGTAAAACATTGTACAGGGCGGAATATTCCGCGACTGGTGGATAAAACTCTATCGTCATCCGCGGAATATTCCGCTTACGGATGAAAATGGGTTAAGTACGTAAAGAATTGCTATTTTATTTGGTAAATATTGCCGTTTCCATATATTGTAAGCAAACAGCTAAAACAGGCATATAAATACATTTCGTTAGAAAATTGAAGAAATGTACAAATAAAATAAGCCAAAAAATTAAATGTAAGGTGAAATAAATCTGTAAATTAAGAATTTCAGCTTAAAAGTAAAAATGAATGTCTTGAACTAAAAGCAATAACGCGTGTAATTATTTTTCTTCGTTGTCAAGTATTATTTCCTTTTTTGTTAACGTTTTACCGCTGTTTCATAAATATCGACAAGTATGAAACACGTTAAAACAATTAAAAATTATTTGTTTACATGTAATCGGATAGAGGCATGCAACTTAACGTCGGTATATTCTTTAATTGAAACGCGTTTCAGAAGTACTTTCAAAAATAATTAGCTATGGATAAAATGAACTCCATATCAATCCTCTACTATTAATATTAATTCTCTTTAATCTTCACTTTCTGTTTATTTGCGAAAAATTGTATTTACATAATAACGAATTACCAACTTATAGACTAACAATACGATAAAATCCTTAGAATTAATTTCAGCTTCTAATAATTAATTTAAAAAAAATGTGTACACTGATTTTTCATATACAACTATAAAAAAGTTCAATACACAACTGGTAAATACATATTACAAAAAGAGACATAACCTCCATTTTTAATTAATACGAATACTTCTACGATAATTATTGTAAAATATAATTCATTGCCAAATAATATAACATATATAGCCAATAATATTATCACGTACAAAGAAAAATAACATAATCGTAATTTGAAACAATTTTCCACGAGTGCATACTTTGAAAAATCCTGGCCGAAAGTCAAAGAATTATTCCTTGGTTTTAAGAATCTATCAATTGCGTTTGATTTTAGAATATATCAGTTCGTACTTTAATACTAATAATACTTTTTATTAGACAACGCTTTTAGACATAGGCGATCTCAAAGTTGGTTCTCGAATAACGTGATGTTTCTACGCAGGAATTGAAAATATGTCTTTGACGTAACATCAAAGTATAATTTCTTTATTTCTATATTGTTATCTATCCGACATGCTTTAATTTTATAAACATGTCGGTTTCATTTGCATATATTTATGTAACATTTTACTCCTACAATGGAAGAGAATATGAGACCTATGTATTTTTCTCTTCTCCAAAGGAAACAGTTATGCGAGAAATGCAGGGATACGGTATATTTTTAAAAACATACTTTGAAGGTTCTTGAAGAAAAGCCCGTTGAGTTTTTCTGCTACTTTTTGCTGTACTAATTGTAAGAACAATTATCATTCTTTTGTCATGCGCATTATTTTGTGAGACAGCGCATTTACGGTGTAGAGTAAGTTTATAGTATCTTCCTCAATTAATATGCTTAACTCTGTTCTGAAATCACCTTGCTAGTTTAAGAAATAATATATTTATACGATCGAGCTAAAAATTCGAAACAGATAAGTAGGCAGATAAGTATAATTGTTAGTCTGTCCATTGATGGTCGTAATTATAAGGTTTATTAATTTGCTGTAAGATGATTATAACCAGTTATTATTAATAAATTAATTATGACAACTAACTATTTAACTAATAATAAATTCTATTAATTATTATTGATCAATATTTCTTATTACATCTTTTATTTGGTTGTTAAACTAAGGAAGGAGTGTTAGATACAAAATAGACTCTTAAATATGAAATTATGATTTTTGGCCAGGATTTCGACGAAATCGACCACCGTGCAACGCGCAGTGTGTAATTTGGCCGATCTAGCTGGACAAAACTATTTTTTGAAAGAAATTGCGGTTTTCATTAATTTTACTGACTTTTCTACTAATACGAAACATAATCTTATTCTTAGTGTTAATAATAATATATATTTTAATAATTATTTAACATTTATACGTAAAATACGAAACTCTCAATTTTAAAATTTCTTTGTACTTTAACAGTAATAGTTATTTACATTTTTCTGCTCAAAATGATTCTATAAACTACCGCGAATACAGCGATGTATATTATTTTAATGTTATAAAGATTTAAATATGTTTAAACAATGTTCAAGGCGGAACAACGCCTAAAATGCCCCCATTTTTATGAATATTTTCCAATTTAACCCTACAAACTAAACGTCCAGGAAAAAATTTAATAGTAGGAGGCGATAGGGCAGACGTTTTTCTTGGGGAAAGCATAAAAAAAGTTGCAACAACAATTTTGTTTTCGGCTGAGAAATTAAAATAGTTCCGCAAGACATTTAGTTTCGTCCGCTCACGAGACCCAAGACCCAAGGCAATACTCTTTCCCTGCAGCTAGAAGTCGCGTCCGTCCGTTGGGGACGGAACAAAACAAAAAAAGAAGATAGATGTCGTCATTTGCCTGCAATGGCTCTTCGCATTTTCAATTGTTTATACCTTTAGCTTTGAACACACAAAATTGCAAAAGTGTAATAAACAGTACACTGTGTTAAATCTTAAATGACTTTCCCAAAACGGAACCGAAATGCCGAGCCGCGCGGAGTAAAATAATGAAAAAAAGATAGATGTCGTCATTTGTCTGCAATGGCTCTTCGCATTTTCAATTGTTTATACCTTCAGCTTTGAACACATAAAGTTGCAAAAGTGTAATAATTAGTAATCTAAGTTAAAAGTCTACATACATTTAGGAAAAGAACTTAAATTACATGTTAATTGTTAGAGGGGTTTAAAACGGTAATAAGAGGTCGTTTGGAAAAATAAAAAATTGTAAACATATCCCAAATACATACAAAGAAATACAATACATACATACAAATACCATTCTCACCTACCGTTAACTAACTATTTTCGAAAATGTCTGGGGCATGATACGAGCGTGTAAAAACAATGTACGGAAAGTGCAACTTTGAGGCCTGTTCATTAATTACTGCAGATTATTATTTGGAATAATTTTTACATTTTCTGTTTATATGGACATTCTACTATTGATTTACAATAAAATTTTATATATATGGACTATTACGAAAATTGATTTTTATCCAGCTATATCTGCCAAATAACACACTGTGCGACGGAGGGAATTATTTTCTATGAATGTTTTTCTGAGTCACGTGAAGTAATCAAATGTTTAAAAATTAGTATATCTAAGAGTAATACATGCGAACTGTTACTACCCTTGAGCAGGTAGTAACCTTTATCAAGAGTCGAGCGCAGGCATTCCATTGTCTCGCGGATTTTTATATGTAAGATCGGCCCTGCATGTTCAGGAAACCGTCATATCTCCGGTTGACGAAAGGACAAGCCGTCAACCATCAGTCTTCAAACGGAAAGAGGGATTAACGATCCCTTTTGAACATCGAGAGTTTCCTGGCATGCAGAGGTTTATTCCGTAGAGACAATGGACTTATGGTGCGAGCGTCAAGGCTATTTTTGAGGGCTGCTTTAACGTCCACATGCGCGCCTCATGCCTTCCACAGCCAAGGGGGGTGAGAGTCCCAATAGTGATATTGGGACCTTCACTCCTCTACACCTCAATAGATAATTGCCGGACCATAAAGCTCTGCCTGCGCCGACGAGTCGCCGGTCTCGCCACCCTCTTCGGCCACCCTCGGTCCCAAACCGGGGTGGCAACTAATGCGCCGACGGGTGGCGAGGGCCACCACCCTCTTCGACCACCTCGGTCCCAAGCCGGGTGGCGACGAGTGCAACCGCACTCCGCGCGGACTGATCCGCTGTCCCCTCCGCCGTCCAAAGGCGTCCCGCCAAAACGCTCGCACGCCTCCACAAATATTAATTTCTATTTCAAGTGCAAAGTCGCACCACGACTTCCGGTGGCGTGCGAGCCCCCCCCCCCCTTTCTGGGGGCATAACCGGATGGTGGAGGGAGAAATTCATCCAGGGAGGACTCCTCCGTCTTTGGAGGAGTCAGTCACTCCACAACACTTCAACCGAGCAACATCTCCGACATAGTAACTAAGTTCAACCACACGCATTCAGTATTTCCGTTAAGTTTGTTCTGTACAGTAAGTTTTAGTAAAGTTTATAAAATCCATACCGGAGTGGCTCATATCTTCCAATCCTTTCACTCCACCCCTAAAAAACCCCGTGACGTGATCCATACATAAATCGCGGGGAGCGCGGATATCTTGTGGACCTCGTGACCATTAAGCGAGGGTTCGGCCTTACAATCCGAACTGGCCCAGCCGAGGCTTGGCCCCGCGGATTGACGCGCAACACGAACAAAATGTTCATTTTGTGAAGATGTTACTTGCACAGCTACGCCGAGTTGGGCATATATTTATACAGCAATGTTTAATCAAACATTTTCAGAGGTTATTGATATTGTGGTATAATACCCATAGAGAGACGTCTCCCCATAGAGATGCGTGATGTAGGAAAGAAGAGGGGGAAATCGTCATCTCAAGAGGTTACGTCTCGCGATGCATAGTTACAGTAAGATTTAGATTAGGGACCCAGTTAAACACACAACCCTTTTTTAGACACCATTAGATACCTTAGATTATTTAGTTATTCAGTATTTTATTTTGTATTCTATTTATTTCATATTACTCAATATATACATTATTTATTATTATATTGTGGGATGCGAATGTATTAGAATATGTATTTTATATGTAACGTATGTGTGAATGAGAGTGCCGATCGCACTTTGTTTTTCGAGAGGCCAACGAGGCACTCGCTGCATCGAGGCACTCTGTGGTTGGAATCCTGTGTGGATACACTGTTATATTCTTAGTGATTGGAATCCTCAGTGGATATACTTTGTGTCATATTTTTAGTCATTAGAATCCTGTGTGGACAGATACTATTTATTCTTATTTTATCTATGCTTTGCTTTATTTTATTTGTATTATTATTATTATTAAATAAACATTTACCGTATTATTAAGAAATCCTACAATATATTAATCATTAGTGTGTGTGTGTGTGTGTGTGTGTGTGTGTGTGTGTTATTGTTATTTATTTAAAATCATTAGGGATCCTGACAACATCCACCACGTAGTTTTATCCGCGCGTACACATTAGTCATTCAAATTCTATCCTTATCCTCCTTACAATTAGTCTTATTTAATCGAATCCTACTGCAGTATATATCTCTTTGTACCTCCTTTTAATGGTGTATGAACAATGCGGGACAAAATTTTGTCGACATTTAACCTGCATATTATTGAACAAGTGTAGATTAGGGTATTATGTGATTCTTCAACAAAATGTTTTCCCACCATGAACCAGATGTTCAAAACTATGTTTTCTAGGATGTAGAAAAGATAGCAGTATAAAAAAAAAGATACCTCTTTCAATTTAAGCGATATACGTTCCTCAGCTAAATCACTACAATTGAATCAAGATTTCGTGGCTTACTATTAATTTGTTTTCATTAAATGTGTCCAACTACATCATTTGGCCAATTGTCTCGGTACATTTCAATAAAGTTTTTTACGTTACATTTTTTACGGTACATTTCACAACAGTTTATCAAAAAGACACTTGCCAGTGACTGGCAATTTCGACAGCAATCTCGCCTTCCGAATAATGTTGGCGTGTGATATAAAAAAAACCCAGCTATAATGTCATCAGGATGTATTACCGAGTGAGTTTTTTTATTTTATCGGACAAGAAATAGCACTCATCGTATGATGTGTGTGGCACGTGGAAATTTTTATGAACTTTCAAGAGGTTGAAGTACATTCAAAAATATTGCTGCCACATTCAAACGTTTTTATAATATGAATGGACCGTCAGTGTCGAGTAATGCATTACTGCCAGTAATGAAAGATGGACGATGACGATACTAATTGAAGTTATTTATGCTATGCTTAAATACAATGCAGTGATTTATAAATAAAATGGACTGAAAAACCATTACTGATAAAAGATATTTGTTTCTATAAGGAGTTAGAACATGAACATTAAATGTATTTGAGACACACTTAAGCGAGAGGTAGTGAAATTTTAAGTAAGAGCTGCCAGCGTAAGATGGAATTACTCAGATGAAGGATCGTAAATTAAATTTGAAACTATGAAACTTGCAATTATGGCTGTTACATAATTAGAGCAAAAGGAAAAGCAAAACTGAGCCATCGATCTTAACGTAGATCCAACAATAGCTCATTCTAAATTTCTTGAATATTTTTAATTGGAATCGTCTACAATTATAGAATTTGAAAAGTTGAGCAATTGATAATTGAACTCACAGTATCTAATATCGAAAAAAACTTCCTTAATTTTTAACTTTTTAGGACGAAATTTCCTTTAAAATCTACCTAGTGGATTTCACTGTACCTTCTGAATTATTTATCAGCCAACAAATCGAAAAGCGGATATTTTTAGTGGACGTCAATTCTAAATTGCGAAATGTTGAGACTGAAATAATAGTTTTCCTGCTACATGTAGAATAATCCGAAACGTAAAGCGTAAATATTAGGGTGTCCCATAAGTTTCATCCGCGCCGCGCTATGAATGACTCTAGCTGGTTATATTTATATAAACATGCAGGCTTATCTCTTAGCCGCGTATGGCAACGGTTCAGTCGTCCCAGAGCTCTTTCAAAGTACGTTTCGTTGGTGATATAGTCCCTTTTAAAATTTTTTCTGTACCGTTTAATATGGAGAGCCAAAAGAAGCATTTGCTCCATTGCTTTAAAAAAGGCAATAGTGCAAAGGACGCTGCAAACGCGATTTGCACCGTTTGTGGGAGTGGTACTACGACTATTAGGACCGTCCGCACTTGATTTAAGAAATTTAGAGCTGGCAATTTCGAGAGAAAAGGTGAACACCACAGCGGCCGCCCAGCAACGACGGATACGGACCTTATCAAGACTATGCTCGCTGAAAATCCGCAATATAGTGTGCGCCAGATAGTGGATGCCACTAACATTCCCAAGACAACGGTACATAAGCATTTAATCAAGATGGGATAGGCGTGTCGATATGAAGTTTGGGTTCCACACCTATTGACGGAGACCGACCTTATGAACCGCGTCTCTACGTGCGATTTGCTTCTTCAGCGACATGAAAGAAATCATTTCTTAAAGAGTCTTGTCACTGGAGACGAGACTTGGATTTTGTATCAAAATGTGCAGCAAAAACGCACTTGGTCTAAGGAAAATAGACCGTTAACCCTTCTTTGCATGATGAGGGAAATTTCAATCATAATATTTAGTCAACAAAAAAAGGTACTCAAAACCCTTGTACTGTAAATTTGTTGTTGCTGGCAACATTTTAAGCGACTATTGCGTACAACAAAACGCAGTTGTCAAAAAAAAGCAAACGTCACTGTCAATTACCAGGCCTAGAACTTGTCATTCCGCTGTTTGTTGTGACTGGAAAAAAAGGAACGAGATTTTAGTTTGTTATAAGGAAATAAACGGAGATATAAAGTACAGTAAAAGTGAAAATGAGTGGAAAAAAGTAAACAATAATAATAAGATTGAGTAAACAATATTTTTTTATTTATTTAGTACTGAGCTAAATATGTGACAATGCATGATGATGTAAATTTCCATCATATTGTTTTTTACATAATACATATTTTTATTTACATTAGGATTTTTTTAAATATTTTTCCTTTAATCTAGAGCATTAATTACATCACCCTGATTTATTTTAAAAAAATAGAAAAAATCATGCAAAGAAGGGTTAACTGTTGCGAAGCCTGGACTTCATCCGAAGAAGGTTCTTTTGTGCATTTGGTGGGACTGGAAAGGTGTAGTGTACTACGAGCTCCTTTCTCAAGGTGAAACGATCAATGCTGACAAATATTGCAATGAACTTGATCATTTCAAAGCCGCCATACCAGAAAAACGGCCAGAATTAGTGAACCGACGAGGCGTCGTTTTCCATCACGACAACGCAAGACCGCATGTTGCGTTGGCTTTTATTACAAAAATTATTACAGTTTGATTGGGACGTTCTACCTCATCCTCCATACTCCCCAGACCTTGCACCATCCGATTATTACTTGTTCCTCTCCTTAAAAAATTCTCTCCGTGGTAAATCTTTCAAATCCATAAGCGAAATAAAAACGCACCCAGATGAATATTTTGTAAGTAAACCTCAACAATTTTAGAAAGAGGGCATAATGAGGCTTCCTGAGAGATGGAAGAAGGTTATAGAACAGCACGGTTTATATATAACACAATAAATCAACCGTAAACAACAAATATCGTATATTCATTTCGCATCAAAAAAAGGGAAGAAACTTATAGGACACCCTAATAGAACAAACTTGAGACACAGTATCAGATATTGCACCGCAATTAATGCGAATGCTACATTAAATTCTATGGACATCAAGCATCAGTAAATGTCGTGCTCATTCAATGATTAATCAGAATAAGCTGTGTTGATTGTAAATTTAGTAAACCTGCCAAGTGTGGAAAAAGAAATACACTCAAACCTGTTTTTCTGCGGGGGATAGGAACCGTATAAAAGAAAAAAAGCTAGAAAAAAATATCCTGAAACTCCATAAGCTAAAAAATATATTGTTTGTATCACATTTAAAAAAAAAATATTATGCGGTAAATAGGGACCGCATAAAAAAAGTCCCGCATAGAAAATATGTAAATCAAAACCTCGCGGTGAAGCTAGAAATTGGTTTTCCAAACAAGGAAAAGTTGAATATACACACCGGAACAATTTTAAATGTTTTATTTGCTTATATAAATTCTGAACTATGCATTTAAAACTATTCCTCGTAGTCAAGCATGCGGATTTTCTTGTACAATACTGGTTCAAAATCGCTTTCGTCACTTAAAGATGCTCCCTCGCACTCGTTCCGAGCTGACATTTTTTGTAGTACAGAATAGTCGGTGATCAGTTTTCGCGACGACAGTTTATTGATTAGCCGCTTGTATATGTCGCGATAAACAGACATACAAGACCGAAGGCCATTCTGGAATTTAATTCTTTTTAATTTGCATATTATTTTGACAGTCACATGTGTCTTTATTTGACGGACATTTTTTTATATACCACACAAAAATAATCGCACATAAAGAGTCGCACAAAAAAACATACGAAAAAGGACTACATAAAAACAGATTGGTAATAAATGGTTGATAGTGTACGTCTGTATAATTTGCGAAAACCTATTTTGCTCCGCGAACAGAAATTCTTAAATAGCCCCGTCAAAACGTAGGTATTATTCTCTCTCTTCAAGGATTTTTTGGAGGTCCTTGCCCTTAGCAGGGGTGCGCCGATTCATCGGTTCAAGGGAGTTGCAGAAGCATCAGCTACTTCGGGGAATTCCCGACACCAAGTCCCTTGTGCATCTACCGAGCGGAGATGCATGAAGTTTGCACAGATCGACAACGAGACAGTGCTCAGATTTGCTGTAAGGCAATTAACAATAAGATAAAATTGAAAAACACGGAAATGAAGTGAAACTTGCAGACAAAGATTTATCATTAACGGCACATTCGAAGGCAAACTTTGGGGAATCAGAATAATAATCAAATATCAGACTCATCTGCCTTTCGGTGCGTATAATAAACCTTGATAAGTGGAGGCTGTATTCCTAAACAATTTGTTATGTTATCTATTGCTGTCAGTCGATATATATATGTAGTAATCAAATTTTTAATGAGTCGAATTGGCTCAGTCCGTAAATCTAGTGTTAATATTACAAGAAGGGCGGAAGATAACACATCAGCGCTACTATGAGTAATATATTATGCAATAACACAATAAAAAATACCCGATATAGATCGAGACTCTCTCAAATATTTGAAAAAATTGAGTTACTTAAGGTTGTGAAATAATGTAGAATACTCTATATATCACACTTTTACCAGGGGATCCGGAATAAGATCTTTAACAGTTTTGACACGTTTCTTTGTCGAATAATACGAACTACACTTCCGAAAACTTGGACGATATTTCCGAGCAGAAAGCAGACTCTGCATGTTACAATGTGGCTGCAGTATCAGGCTACAGCGACGTTGCATTGACCCGCATGCATATATGTATGCATGTGAATTGCAGTGGCGAACTCTCGATTTTAAAGCCCGAGGCGAACATCATTTCGCGAGTAATCTCGACCGCTTCCCCCCAAAATTTCCCCTTTCCAATAGGACCAGATGTTTAGTCGATCTATCGTTGGCCGATGTATGGAATGGATGGTATGCTGAGAATTTTGTGCCAATTGATTAGATCATGAGTTTAGTTCACAGGTTTATTATTTAAGCTACCGAATTCGCACTTCTTATTGTAATGACGACATTATTAATAAGGCAACAATATTTTATACGAAATTACTTGTGTACAACCGCACTGTTTAACACAAAAGGAAATAACAAGACTTGTGTTAGGTCGAATGACCCGTTCCAATTAAAGTTTCTTTTAAAACGTGAATTACAGATCGTTCCAATGAAACTATGAAAATCTTAATCAAAATTCATCTGACGAAAAGAAAATTTGTAATCAGTGACCCTTTCAATCATCATCTATATCTATATAGGAATCTGTGCGTGAGTGGTTGTGTGTGTGATGAAAGATTATCGCTGGAGTCGGACAGATGAAAGAATGGATGTAAGAGTGAGAGAGTGTGTACATGAGTAACTGAAGTTCAGTCGGCGACGAACGATCCAGTGAGCTAGAAGTGCGAGTTGTGTTGTCAGACAGTCCTTTTTATATTCATTTTTTAAATATATTAACGTAGAAATAGAATCGTTGTATCGTTCATCATATACCTCTGCACCGCCCATTCATACATCTATATATCTATATAGTTAACATCTATAAGACCGGAAACATCAATTCAATTGAGGAATTAAGAAGTGCAACTCAAGTCTACCAATTGCCAAAAGTTCCAAGAAAACTGATTTTTTTCAGAATATAAAAGCTATGTGAAAAAGAAGGTAGCCAATCAGAACATTTAACAGAGCATTTTAAAAAGTCTCGTCAAGTTTTCAGAATAAATACTAAAGCGGACAGTAATTATATAGTATAACTATTACAAATACGAATTGTTTTAGTTCAAACTAATAGTTACAGTTGGTTGTAAGTAATTGACGAAATTGTACTTTGGCTACAATTTTTTGGGAAACGTTAATTTTGTAACATTTATATTTACATATTGTTCATAATAATATATTACAGTACAGTGGACACATATTCCAGAATAATATGTGGGTCATATTTTTCATTGCTTTAGCAATATGACGATACAGAATTATAAAAGTTCAAGTAATTAATTCCACTATTCTAATATGATAATTTACGTAAATCCGTCCTTTGATCGGCACAGTTCTTATTTCACTGGAGACAGAAAGAACTTTTATTAGCTGTTGTTCTGTATTCCGATTTTAGCTGCTCTGGTCGTTTGACCTACAGCGCACGGTGTTGTGCTTTTTATAAGAATCGTAACTATTATTATTTTTATCCTTTGGCGTGTATTATACACATTGTGTTCATATATAGTTTTTTATAAGACAAATGGGCTTTTTCATGTTAATTTTGTTTTGTATTAGTGATCCTATTTTAAACAAATTTTTAATTATTCACTAAGAAATTTGAAAAATTGCGTGGCTATAATACTTCACTATCACATAAATGTCTTGCGATTGTATAAAAAATGGTAAATATCTCGAATAGTATATTTGAGTTGTTCGTTATCCACATTAAAGCACGATTTACTAAATCTATTGATTTGTTTCGCTGCTTCAAAAACTATGCTATGCAAGAAAGGGTCAGTTCAGTAGCCAAGTACGCTTTACTATTACAAGGACATTCCGAAACAATCAATGAACATCGCTAGGACAAACTATTCGATGTCGTATCAGGAGCTTTGTCTCTGCACTTAAGCTAATTGAAGCGTGGATGACGGCTGGTTAGCCCCGGAGGCTCCGTCTCTTTTGCTCCCGTTCGTTACTTCCGGCCTTTCCTCCCTCCTCTTTTTAGCTGCTCTCATCTGCATGGATTTCCTGCTTCGTAAAGCAAGCTTTCTGACCCCGGCTGGCCCATCTGCAACGGTGAATGGAAGCGGAACAGTACACTCGGCCGTGGCTGCTCATGAATATTCCTACGACTGAAATTACTGGAATATCTTGACTGTGCCTCTTGTTCCTGCGGCCGATGGTGAAAGGGACCACCTGTTTTTTTCTTACTTACTCTTCCATCAACTCTCTTCAACCTGCGCCATTACGTCTGACGGATTCGAGGCTCGATTGATACTGAAAAAAATCCAGTCTGTCTGCTAGCACGATGGAAGACTCTTTTACGTGGTAAAGAGGCTGGCGATTTTCATAATTAGCTGCGATAAATCTGGTCGTTATTGTTTTCAACATATCGAATTATTACATTTCCACGCGCATTAGAATGGCACTGCAAGCTTGACGTATGTAAGTAATTAAAATTTAATCGAAATGTGAAACAGACGATTTAAGATTACTGACGCGAATGGATTACACGTAACAACGGTAATATTTGATGTTTGAGTACACGATGGATGAAAATATTACTGGGATTCATTTACCCGAGATATTTGATCGGAGATTGAATTCTGCATGAATTCGCAATATCGTAATTCCTATTTTACTGTTCATATTAAATTATAGATATGTTTAAAAAATAAGTAATCAAAACAACGAAGCTCTTTGCTCGGAAGGAAAATCGGAAATGAGTAACGTGCATCAAATATGCAAAATGTATGCAGCATAAATGAAAATTTTATTACCTCTATACTGAGCAAGGTGTAGTAAACAACAGAATTTATTATTATAATTGTGAGAGGAACTTTATCAAGACTGTCGTTGAAAAAGAACCTACACTTTTCAACTAAAATTAATCTAACTGTAAGAATAAATGCGGTAAAAGAATATCGCAAAAAATTACATTTTTCGAAAGGACTCTTTATGGTATTTTATTGCTATGGTAACACAACGTTGTAATTTTTTCCCCGTATAAATATTTGTACCGATCCTAACCATGCGCCAAACAGAGGAAATATTTTCTGTTACATGAAACAATAGGAACGGTCTAAATGGTAATAAACACGAAACTACAGTATCAAGTATCACAACAAGCGAATATATTCGTGCAATGTTTCACGAGTTTGTTAATAAACATTATATTATTTGTTCAGTGTTTGTATCTCTCTTACATAATCAAACATTATAGAACTAAAGACATAAAAAAATCTGTTGAAATTGTCTCTCAGTATGAAAGTTGATTGATTGGTTATTTTCCTTCTGCGACTTCGGTTATTCCAGTTACGAGCTCTTCCATTGTACTGTTACTTTAAATGTGTCAATTCACTAGCTGACTATTGTTGTCATTATAGTTTTGGAGTAAGTCCTGAGGTTTACTGGGTAAACTGCAAGGACATGTTCTACAAGTGAAAATACGAAAAAAAGTTACTTAAAGTTGAGTAAAAAACACTTTGTTACAAAGTTGCAAAAAAATGAATTTGAAATAGATAAAAGCGGATTTTCGTTCGCAGAGTATGAAAGAACGCATTTATCTTGTTATTTGACGCCAATGATTTATGGAATTTAATGCAATACCAATTTCCTGAAAATTCAGTTGCAATTCACTAGCGGAGTTACTAATTCGCTGTATCAATTCTTCAGATGACACCACTTCTATAGAACAAATCTTATCTTTGCAGGTTGCCCATTTATAGAAGTTAAGAGTTGTTACATTTGGTTATCTCGATTATTATATAATACACATGTGATTATAATTTTCATTCAACCGATTCAAAAGGGTCGCGCTCTAGCAAAGCATGTTGATCTATCTAGTTGAACTATCTGACTGTATCCATCCGCTGTAGTGCGTATTCTATAAATATTTGTGAATTACATCATATCGATCTCTGAAAAACTAATTTACTCTACCTCTCAGGGAGGAAAAGACCAATGAGTAGGTCACTAGGACTATCTATTCGAACTTTACACCAGAGTTCATACAGAATGTTTCTTTATTGCGTGAAGTATGGATTAATGTCAATCCATACATGACTAATATGAGAATTGTCTACTCCCCTTCTACTGCTTTCACATCCCAGCTGCAAAATTTATATTATTTCCGATAATCACTAGTAAATACACTGCGGTGCATAACTATCGCAGCACTACAATTTATGAGAGTTTTGGAGAATTAATTAATGATTTCTAATTTTTAATGATGTCACGCGGAAGAGGCTAAAAATATATTATAGTAATGATAAAACAACGAACATAACATATGTTTAAGATAAAATATAGAAATAACATATATTTTTCGGGTGCATAACTATAGCACCAATAAAATTATAACATAAGACCAATATTAAATTACAATGAAATGATTAAATTATAATTTCAATTAATAGCATGAAATGTGTCAATAATGAATGGAACCTTCTTTCTTCTCTATTAATTCCAAGATGCGACTGGACATGATCCCGACTAGTTTTTTTCAAAACTTCATCGTTAATTACATTCCAAGAATTTAATACAGCTTCTTTTAACTGCAAAATGCTGGAAAATTAGATAGAAAAAATAGATTTTCTATCGGATTTTGTTTAGGGGAGCCTACTGGCTACTTTAATAAATTGATATTAAGTTTTCCAAACCACCCTATTGTTACTCAACTTTTGTGTATTGGAGCATTATCTTGTTAGTACGTCCAATTAATATGGTTCTTCGAATGAATAAACGACAACAAATTGTTCTCCAGTAATTCAATGTATTCTGAACTATTCATTCTGGATGAAGGATAAACTGAAGGTGGTGCTATAGTTTTGCACCGATCGTATAACGTTTTTCGACATTATCTCGATATATATGTGAACTACTTCAGTACTTTTCCTCCGAAGTTCATTATTTACACAGCTGTTTCATGTCATGCGACTACTTTCTTTGAATTTTTCTTTTAAATTAAAAAAGTCTTAAAAATAGCATTGCTGTTATAGTTATGCACCGCAGTGTATAAGTAATACTTGAATAGATAATAATATGCGAATCTTTCATTGGCATGGAATATTCTCCAAAATGTGTTTTATCATATCTGTAACTGAGATGAAGAAACAAATATTTAGTTTAAGAGTGTCATCAAAGGAGTTCAAACTTCTTGCCGCCCGCTGTTGCTGCACGAAAGCTTAACGAACATTATGATATTTATTTCTAAATTGGAATTGACCCGAAATATAGAATTACAAATGGGTATTAATAAACACGGTACAACGCAGTGCACTTTTTCGTGGCAATTGGCGCGATACTCTCGTACGGTAGCACTTTTGCATAGCTATTGAAATAACATTTTCGGAGCAACCTGGAAAAGTGTCGATGTTCAGAAATTTTAAAAGGATGCGCACTGTGCTGCTGGCGCAGATTCACGGGAAATTGCAACGTAATACGTTTTGTTTGTCGATTCATAGCGGTGAAGATTTTTGCTATAGTCTCCCAGCTTGTACACTTTGTTGAATTTTACAAATATACAATCTGATTAACTCTTTGCGGACAGAGACTTTTTTCAATGTTGAGATAGAATCATTTATTTGGCTAGCGAAAACCATCTTTTTATCAGAAAGTCAGAGTGTTAATATATAGAAGTTGCAAATTACTATTTTCGTAATAATATTTTAACGGTTATATTTCAATTTCTCATCTGTAACCGTGTATACATGAGCCGATAAAGTGTAATCAGATTTTTCCTCAGACCACATATATGCTTCCGTCGTCCTCAAAGGATTAAAAGCCAAGAAGGTATTTGTTAACTTGACAAGCGTCTTCCATCTGTACGCTGTCACAGGAGGAATGCTATTATTTTATGGTTGTAAATTGTAAGTGTATGTCCTTTAAACTACAACAATCAGTCTTCTCCAACAAAACATCTTTTAAAAACACACAACCTGCGTCGTAAAACGATCACCTGGATCATATTTTTGCTATAAAAAATTACAGTGTTTCGAAAAGTACATGCAAATTGTATCAGGAATAAAAAAAATACATATCTCACAACCAGCCAAATTTCATATATTTATTTGTGTAATCGGTAACTGCTCCATTGCGCATAAATGCGTCAGCAAACAGAGAGACTTTCGAGCGATTCGCTACGGGAAGAAGAAACAATTCAAAACAGCTCTACAGAACGTGCGCGGGAAGAAATTCAGGGAATCCTCCAAGTATATTGTTATTTCTCACGGAAACGGAAATTCCCAGTCGAATTCTACGGTTTCAAATGACTTTAGGAACGAGCTGCGCTATCGAAAGGAACCCCTTAGCAAGTTAAATGAGCCGTGGGCGATGGCCGAGATGCGTACAGTGATTCATTTCTCGTGCCTGGAAAAAGTTTGGACAAGAACGACCGGCACGGTAACGAATTTCTCTGCTATCCGTGCAACGACACGACTTACCATCGTGCGCGCTCGCGAATTCCTAAGCTGCACTTTGTTCTTCCGAACTTCGAATTCGACGAAAATCCCCCCGTTCGTCTTTTCATAAAACTTGACTTCGGAAAGTACTTCCTTTTTAAAGAGCGGTCGTGTTTCGATTAACAGTGAAACTTTTGATTGGTCTTTCGAAATCTACAGCGTGACGAGAAATAAGATCTCGCATGGAAAATACAGAGAAATAAATTCTTGTACTCAGAAAAGTTCTTGGAATTTGATTGGAAAAACATAGATTCCTTTTTGAGGAGTAATTTCTGTGTCGTAAAGTACAGTTAATAGTTTTTATAGAATTTTTGAGGGTAAAGTTGTATGCCTGTTATTTATTGGATCAGCATTTTTTAACATTAGTAAGCAGTATTTTTAATAAGTTTTTATTACTTTTTAAGAAATGGTCAGGACTTATAGTCAGAAGTAAGTATTACATAATGCCAGATTTTTAGAATTACATGACACATTCCTTTTTTTTTCATTTATATTGTATATTGTACGCCGATAGTATAACAGTTCCAGTATTTAGAGATTCGGTGTGACACGGATCGTCATGAACGTCAATTTTAATAGAGATATTAGATTTAGTAGAATCGTTTGGGCAAGCTGTGCCTTAGCCAGCGATTTTATTTACTACTGTATGATTCACTCGGACTCACAAACAACATTACGGCAACAAAGACTTGGCAATAAGTGTCTTTCGTATCGTAATCACCACGAATAAAGACATAAATAAAGGCAGATACCACAAACCGTTTGTCTTGAAAGACCAGTGCGAATTTTTATACGCCTCATATCAATCAATACTGCATTAATATGCAGATAGAAATATGGGATGGCCCACTGTATACGCCGAATTTAAGTTTAAAACGAAACACAGTAAATTATCATTTAATTGGGCAATTTTTATTAATTTAAAAAGCAAACGTCTTGAGATAAATTATGAAATGTGATGTCGGCCAAATATCGGCCGCGGCCGTGCTGACATACCCTATCCCTTTTAATCAAATTTTCGAAGCCTTTTTCCAAGTCGGTTGGCTCGATTTCAACAATAGTGTGTTGGATTTCTGATTTCAAGTCAGGAATGGCTTTAGTTTGGTTAACATAGACCTTGGACTTTACAAAACCCCGGAGGAAAAAATCACCTGACGTCACGTCGGAAGATGTGGGTGGCCAATTAATGTCGGCATTTTTGAAAATCGTACGACCAGGAAAACGTTGTCTCAACAAATCAATGATTTTTGTTGCTGTACGGCATGTGACATCATCCTGTTGTAACTATATTTCTTCGAGATCCATACCATCCAATTGATCTCATAAAAAGTTCGAAAACAATACTATAAAAAAAAAACGGTGGGAAAAAATCCGGCATACCCAGCGGGCCATCCTTTTATTATGGAAAATTTTGATCCGAAACATTGCTTCTACTTTCGAAAGTATAAATATAGAGGGTCTGAAATGATCATTCGTCGAAGTAGTTAATAAACTTATGTAAAGAATATTTTCGTTTCTTACGATCGGCATTAATACAAAATTATAGCCCCTTGCGTAGAATTAACGATCGTTTTGAGAAAATACAATTCTTTTAAAGTGTCCTATTTGGGTTGAATAATCACGCAGGTTATGGAACCTCGGAATAGTAGAACACCGAAGGTACTCGATTCAAGGTACTTCGTTATAACGCCTAGTTTATTGCGGGAAAACCGCAATTATTTCCCAAAGAGTTTGAATAAATTTCAAACTTTAGTGCATTATACTACCAAACGGTTGGAGCTGCAAATTAAGGCCTTACCGGTATATCAAATTTAAGAATAGTTGCGTAATATGTAATTATCGTATTAAAATTTAAATGTATTCAGTATTT
Source organism: Cerceris ruficornis (assembly GCA_963989415.1). Classification (NCBI taxonomy): domain Eukaryota; kingdom Metazoa; phylum Arthropoda; class Insecta; order Hymenoptera; family Crabronidae; genus Cerceris; species Cerceris ruficornis. The sequence goes on from OZ022526.1 coordinate 3,027,281, forward strand.
CTGCTGAATTTCAGCTCCGCAGAACTTCTTTTTTATTATACTTCAGTGTTATTGGGAAACAGCTTAGTAATTGTAAGAGGAAAAGAAAAGAACAAGTATAACTGTAATTTCAGAACTATTAAAAAACAAATTGCCGTATTTAGTTTTGAAGCGTATTAAATATAACGTGGCAATAAATCACAATATTTATGAGGAATGTTTTGATCGTAGTGATCATCAATTTGGACGTATAAGGCAAATGTGTACAAATGATGATATAATGCAGATGGTCTATGCAGAATTTTAACAATGTATAATGTTTGCACACAGCATATCTCCATTTGCATAAAACGTTTTAGCTCGAGAATATATTCTGGAATATCGATAGAGCTTTCTATATATTTCTAGAATTTGCAAAATGTGTGCATTTATTTAATAGAAAATCTAAGAAACGATGTTACTTATGAAATGACACAACAATTATGAGTAAACTACGTATAGTTAAGAGTTGCTAGGAATACACGTGTAGTTGTGAAACAGTGGTTATTCCAGCAACGTTTATCTGGTTAACCTACGTCTGACGCCACACCGACTTATTCTACTTAAGAAGCAAAGATAAACAAGAAGGTCCACCGATGAAACTACTTCCATGTTGTATGAAACTTTGTCAGTTTGCTAAAGGAGTCTAAAGATGTTGGGAGACTATTAAACTTGCTTTCAGTGTTCTCTGCTTTACAAGTTCTCAATTTTGGAAAATGATATGGATCTATCTACAACGAGAATGAACATCATTTTTCGGTTGCTTTCTGATGCAGCAGCCGATCGAAAACTCCAGTTTGGAAAGTTTCTATGACTTCGAACATCTTTTCAAGATTCTGATTTTCTTCGAATACTTTGTTTTTAGGTGGGGTAATATCCCTTCGAGGCAACTTTACGGCAAATATTATTGCGTAAAAATACAGAATTATCAGGTTCTCTAAATACTTCTTGATGTCGTTTTTTCACAGATATAATTATTAATAACAGGTAAATCAGGTAAACTTACTCGTCATTTCCATTAACCCCTTGTCTTACAATTAAATTTTGAGGTTTTAGACTTTAATATACTGTTTGATTTCGCACTGCAATCGATCGATTTAAAATGGTTAGATTATTACTGCATTTATTAGTTTACGATCGAAAGATAAAAATTCCAAATTTTAATAAACAGAATTGCAAGAGATGGGGTGAATGTTGCCTGCCAGATTTAAATTACGCAAAGAAAACTGATGCCGATGACTCTCGTCTCTTCCATTCAAAGGGTTCAATAGAGACTACAATACACTGCAAGTTGCCCGAAACATTAATTCTAGGTATAGACATATCTTCGTGGTTTAATCGCGGAGATTTCATTCTTATGAATACTTTATGATATCGACATCCATACACGATAATTCAACGGTATGACATTGAAATTTGCAATAGCGCATATATTATTGTACTCTATTGCTGTACACTACAAAAGCCGAAGTAAACTATACTCTACGTTCAGCATAAAAATACATATAATTGTTAAATAAATTTATTAAAAAACATAGGATCTCAACATGAAAATGCTACATAATGAAATCGACAAGCCTCGTGATCGGGAGATTAACACTCATTAAATTTGCACATTCGACATGTGCGTTTTATGCCTGACATCCCATGTGACAATTCCAACCGCACACCCTATTATTTGTCGTGTACAGTCTCTGATCGAAGCGGAACAGTGCAATAAGTTAATTTAACTGTCTGTATTTTTTCAATGCTTTTAATTTGCAGCATCGGCTATTAAGTTTAAAATACAACGCATTAAATATTTTGAAAGCAGAAAATTTTCATTCCTGCAAACATCAATTTACAAGGCAGTAACTACACGTATGAGGATATACAACTCACGAAGAAGTATTTGAATTTCTTTCAATTGTTTTACAAATTCTGAAAGCAAGAAATGACAGATTTCGATTAGGCTATGGTTATTCTGGCTTCTTTTTACAAACAGATTATTCACTGCTAGTTGTCATAGCAGACTCATGCGTTTACTGAACATCTTCATTAGCATATGTAACTCTCACAGAACACACTCTTCGACGCCTCTGTGTAACACGGCCAAAGAGATGGTCCGAAATTTTCGTGTAATTAACAGATGTGCTGCGAAAATAGATTTATAACTCCACTAATTCCCCGAATCCCAACATAACACGTTCGGGGGATAGACTATATCCCGCATTATGGCCCGTCACCCACATTCTTTACAGTGATTAAAACTCCGCTTGAACCGACTTTGAATCAAGCGGACAATAACAGGCCCAAGAGGTATGTATTTCTACAGGATAAACAAAATTCTCATGTATATGACAACATTTTTGTTAGAAATATCCATACAAGTCTTCCATAAAATGTTTAAAGGCAATGCCGAAATGTCAGAGTAATCGTTAATGCTTTTCGTTTTAAAATATATATTGGATCAATAAGATTTCACCCAGACTTAATGTTATATTGTACAGATGGTAATGTAAAGTTTCCTTTAAAGGAAAAATTGAAAAAGGAATGAGTAGTCAGAAAAGAGAGAATGAATTGAGGGGAAGATGAAATTAAAAATAAAAAAGCCATTGTAACTTTACTAAATGGTACTAAATTAATTAAATGTCTATGCAAGTACTCATGTTTTATATAGCAGCATGAGGAGATTCAACAATCTCCAACTTTTACGTTGATAATTCACTACCACTGAATTAAAGCACATTGCACGTCTAACTGAAATATTTTCGTTCATGTCCACAATAGTTCACCATTTCCGACAAATGAAAATGTTAAAACCAGGAAGTACAGGAAACGAGTTGAAAAGTACATCGAAGCATTGGAAACGGCATTACAAATTTACAAAGTTTCGTTTCAAATGCTGTCGATATTTCGTCGATTTACTTGTAACTAAAATAGGAAAATTCGATACACCCAACGATCAACGAAATACCGTTGCATTCCACTTTTGAAAACGCTATTCGATTCAAAAGCAATCTGTGCGTGAAATTGCCACCGAGAGTAACCGACGGAACGGTGGACGGACGGACAGACGAGGAGATCGACGGACGATGAAACGAATTACTCCTACACCGATTTGAACACACGTAACAGCTTGCTAATTAATCGATTAATCCCCAATCTCTATATCGAAAGCTTTTCCAGGCTGTGTATCGATTAATTCCACTCTCTTTGCGTCATAACACGGTTCCGTAGTACTCCGGAGTCTTGCAACTTTCCTTAATGCGCCGAAAATTCTTAATAGTATAATCAAGGATTACTAATCTTAAAAACATAAAGAAGCCTATGTGGGATACCTGCATATGCATGTATGTGTGTATGGTTGAGTGATGTAGGATGAGTGATATGCGATCGATCGAGAAAATGTTTACGTCGGAACGTCGACAAAAGAGATGCAGAAACATGTGCAGCCCAGCAACTGAAAGATGGCTAGGGAGCGACGGAACCTCTCGCTTTCAAATGCCTATTCCCGCCATTTCGTTTTTGGAATTCCCAAGCCCAGTCTCCTAAGGAAAACACTCCGCATAATCGTTCACTTTAGGAGGCTGGGTTTGCGGATTCCAAAAATGAAATGGCGGGAATAGGCGGTTGAAACCGATAGGCTCCGCCGCTCTCTAGCCATCTTTCAGTTGTCGGACCGTAATCGCAGTTTGCATCCGGACGGCGTAAGAGAAAGTTTTATTCTCCTTATATTAACTAACTAAATCTCATATCTATATACTGGAAAAGAGATGATGTTGCAAATTGTACTGCTGAGAGAGGAAGAACAACTGTTATCCCTTTGCTTAAAACATATTTTTAAAAAACATTTTATTAGATTAGTCTCCAATCATTGGAGTTGATTGAGACCCATTGTTGAGGTAGTTAACATGGAATTTTAGTAGTGGACTGTATATTTAATGGTGATAAAAGTTTGCTGGTTCTCACTGCTGTGATATACATATATGCTCGTTTATTAACCATAACTAATAATTTGTCGGGACGAGGTTGGAATTATTCTAACTAGAGTAATGTTCCCGTAACCACCACACTTTGATTAAAAACCCTCAATGTAGGTGGTCGCTATAAATTACTTTACACTACTGTTGAGGACTGTACCGCCGAAAGTCGGATGTGCTGTTAGTGCCAACTTGTGTAACCCACGAGTATAGGGACTTTTGCCGTGGCGATCGAAAAATAAGCGCTAGCTGTGGGGAGTTTCGGGCGGATGCAGTTTGGTTGGCATTATAAGACAAGACATTTGACTGAATCGGCGACATAGACGCGTTGTAGACATAATAAACGTATCAAAAAACCATCATCGAACGCAATTCAATCGATCCCACAACTGTGGCTGTGAACATTAAGTTGTCCACAGCAGTGACGACGCTGTATATATTACAACAAAAACTCCAGCTCGTCCGCAACAGCGGCGAGATCAAATACGCGCCGCAACAACTACCTTATAATACATAAATATACGGAACTCGCGGTGATAGCTCCGACGCCTGCGATTGTAGGAGCGTTCAATCTGGGCTACTGTGACTTTTGATTCCAATTCTGGCGATAATTTGTCTCTTTTAGATGTTCTGACATTGTCATGCCCTTATATCTCCTCCGTACGAACCAAAAGTCCCACCAAAGCCGTCGTGGGAGGAAATACAAAATGCTCTGATTGAGACTTGAAATTATTAGAGGCGGCCATCCCTAGGTTGTGGGCCACACCATTTCCCTATCTATCGCGGGGGTGAAAACGTAATGGAATTTCCCTCTCCCGAGGAGAGGGACCCGAGAGAAACGTGGGAAGAAGGAAAGTGGCAATGACATATTCCAGAGCCAACCCTGGCTAGAGTCCCAATGCTTTGGGCACTCGCTGGCCCGTAAATTACACCAGGGTGGTCTTGAAACACTTGTCAAGGTTTACGGGGCGTCATTCACTAGTGAGGGCTGAAGAGGCAATACATTTTCAAAAGAAAATTACAATCACTTGCATTTTCAGTCTGGTACGCGAAGAAGTGTTTTAGCAATAAATTACCATTTTCCAAAACTAGTGTACTTTTGAAGCGTTGGTGACTTAAAACTAGAACTACCAAACCAGTCAAAATGACTGGTATACAATTTTTTCCAAAAATTCTCCAAGTTTATAGGAGAGCCGTAGAGCAGATATTCTACGTCCATCTCATAAAAAATAAACTACCGAATCGATCATCCTTTCCACCTCTTAATTCCACTTTTTCAAGCTACTTATTTAATATATTTAAATATAATAGATTTAACGCCGGTAGTTCTAGTGTTAAATCTACGATCAAAACGCGTAAGACGCCAGAAAATCCATGAAACCTGTTGTTACATTTATCAAAGTGACATAAATGTTTTATTTTCGTTATTCAATACGATGAACTGCGCGATTTAGTTTTAAAAATCCCTCCCGGTATGCGGAATAAAAATCAAGCAGTGACGTGTATACATGCCGAACACGATCAAATGGTCGTATTATAAATTTTACGAAAAAAGGAAACCAAAATGTGGAAGGATTACATTTTTATTCGGTAAAAAATTTACAATTCTGTGTTAAAAAGGCTACCGCAGTAGAGCTATGGATTGCCGTGTATACACGTGAAACGCAGATAACTCGTTAAAATTCAAGTTCTTTATTGTTTATGAATTGGAATAAGCGTTAAAAAGAGTGCTATAGAATTTTCGTCTATCGTTTACTATCGTGGAAATATCACACTAATACCTTCCTCACGTAATTGTGAAAACAGGAAGAAAAATATATGACGCGCCGATTTATCCGACAAACAAAGTGCTCGCAAACGATGCTTTATATTGCATTGAAAATAGGAGAAAAGCTAAGAGGCTAAACCGAGTTCGGGATCGCACCGTTGGGAAGGACGATACATTCTGGAAAGTTCTGACACTATCCGCCCTGAGGATTCACTTGGTTACTCATACTTCAAAGCGATAAGAATCAGCGGCCATTCAAAACGTACGATAATGTTCACGAGACGATACCATTGTTTCAAGGCGCTGGCCTAGACCGCAGTTATCTTTGCATTGTTCTCGATATTCATTAAATCACTCAAAGCAACCTCTGACCTGGGATTCTGAAAGACAAATGGGGAGATTAGTGTCTTTCTGGGCCCCGTTAATCTTTTCCATTGTTACATTTACCGAATAATCTGTTTTATTCTCCGAGGATCGATTTTAACTGTTTTTTTCGCAAGACACTGTCCTCATGAGGCAAATCTGAAGAAACGCAGACAAAATTATTCTGTTACTTTCTTATTAAGTATTATTAGATTTTAGTGCGTGCTCTCGAATTATTTTTATGGTGTGATCCTGGCAGACATAAAGAAGGGCTCTTTAATTTGAATACGATCGTAAAGAGTAACAATTTAGCAGGAAAATACATAGGAAAAACTAGGAAGAGTGTATATAATAATGATGATAAGTATAAAATATGAACTTCAGGAGACTTTTAATACTATGTATAAAAAAATACTATTCAAAGATATACTTTAAGAATGCTTATATAATATTATTACTTTGTTCATAAAGTTTCAATATTTCTTCTCTGTATTCACGTCCTCAGAATCCTACTATCTTTCATAATTCACGGGGAATATATGTCCAAAGAAAATATTAACATATAATTTTAAGTAGTTAAAGCACCAAGAATTGAGAAAATTTTAAAAATCCGTATGAATTCATGTTGGGTATAGTAAATTTAAAGTTTGCGTTTCCAGCAACGCATGTGGCGGTCTCATATCTACATATAGTAAAAAGAAATGAGAGCCTCTTCGTATTTCCGTTATAAATAGTGATGTCATAATTATCAAGTTTTGTTGTACGTTTTATTGTATAATTCTATAAAGATAGTAGTAAGCAATTGCTTTATTATAATAATAAGGGTGAATTCTGGTTATTCCAAATGTATTTAGTTTATACTTTAAGTTGTGCATCACGTTAATTACTGCGTCAACATTCGTCCCTATCCAAGGATTCATATTTTCAATTGCACACGCTAAAATACTCAAATTTGATTGACATATGTGACTCATTGTCAATGGTTCAGTTAGTAGAACAAGTCAGTTATAGTAAGTAGTAGAATAAGTAGAATAAGTCAGTTAATAGAATGTCCATCTAGCCAGCTGCGTCATATTCGCATTACGGCGATGAAAATAAACGTTATTCAACAGAATTTCTTAATATTAAAACAATAATAACCAAATTAATAACCATTCCACTAAGCGTAAGATCCTGTGTAGTACGAAATATGACAACAGCGCAACTGTGCGCTCAATACGAATTTAGCTCGATCACATTTGGGGTCTGATATAAGCCAACAATTCTTTCCACCTGCCAGAGAGAAATTTTGACAAGCGTATTCCGCGCACGAGGAAATCATCGTACCGTGTCGATTGCCCGGTAAATTGTATTTTCTCCAAGCGCCATTAATCTTCTCGCGACATCGGTTTACGTGCGTGAATATGCGCACTTCGTTTCTCGTATTTTTCATGTGCATAGGGTCACCTTTGTTTCCGGGAAAGAGTGTACCGTCCGCAGGCGTTTTCATAATTTTTCAAAGCGCGACATTTTCCCGTATATCAGTTATTTGAACGAAAAACCGAAAAAAGTGCTCGCCCTCCATGCACGCACGTTTTACCCTCTTCTTGCAGAGAAACGAGGTGGAAGATGAAACAAAACAAGTCGTCAAAGTCATTCATCGGCTATTGCACAATTTTTCATCGTTTAGGTAGTAAAGATCGATTTCGATGGGCCAGCCACCGCACTTCTAATTAGGCTCGGCTTTCGTGTGATTTATTAGAAAATGTTTTATATACAAAAGCCTCCTGAGAGCAGCATGAATCATCCAGCGACGCGTGTCAATGGAGACCCGAAATATTACAACGTGCAACACGATCCTTGTATTACCAGGAAAAGCGAAGGAATTTTCGTGTCACGTAGACGTATGTACGTAAAGGGTGCGGCCAAATAATATGTTGAAGCGGGCACGAAATGATTCCTTATGAAAAAAAAAATAAATAAAATATGGAAGTAAATTTTTTCATTTAAAATGTAGTTTTCGAGAAAAACGGATTTTAAAGTTCGATGTTGGTATGCTATTACAGCTAATTGTACGTTACGGTTCATCCAGCAACGTGTAATGCGTATAATGTTTATAAGCAATGTCTATACAGCATTGAAAAGTTACTGAGCGTCTTTGCATCGTTCTTCAATCAGAAATCCTTCGGTTAGGACGGTGTTCTTTATAATATTGAACAGCAGCAGACAAATTTTCATTACAGTTGTAATCTACCGACCCTCTCGTCTATCATTAGTATAAAATAATGCTAACAATAAGATCAACTCAAATATTTTGTATGTCATTGACGCAGTGACTTGAGCGTTACTCACTGTTATTCAACTCATCCCTGAATTATTGTGCTAAAATTAAGTCCAAAAATTCTATTTTCCATTCTGCCCTTTCAACTCCTAAACAGTCATTTCTCCCACTCCTTCCTCTAAAAATCTTTAAAACCCTATATCTAACTCTAACCCCGAATATTTCTTCGACCTCGAAACCGTGTCTAATTTCAGTTATAAATGATAACGTAGGAAACAATAAAAAACAAACATATTCGCAAGCTAGTATATGTGCTTTAACCCACTACAATATTCAAAAATTCGATAATTGCATTTCAAGTAAGTATGTAAAGCAATAAGTCCCCAAGTACCACGGTGTTCGAATATTTATGCAAGCCACTGTACGTGCAAGCATGTATGTACGATCGAGGGTGTAAAGGAGTGACGTGAGCATCACATTCCCTTGCATGTTGTTTTCTTCCTACATACATGCGTATATGCATAGGGTATGCCGCGAGTTCAATTAATCCTCACTGAATGAAGAATAGCGTTACTAATGAAGTACTCGGTGGATGAGACATTTAATGTTAGTTACAGGGGAATCTTGAAACCCGCTATCATGAGGTCTTTCTTTTCAGAATCAGGCACGGTTCTCATCTTCGGAATGTATTACAACGGGCTCCGGATATTTGCGCGACAATGAAGACTGTCTTTACATAATCTTTAAGGGAGACAAAATTTCCTCTTTTGTTGCAATATTGTGTTCGAAATTAAATTATCTCAACCGTAAAGAATTTATTATATAGATTATGCAAATAATAATAATTCGATATTCATCCTGTTAAGAATTTGATTGGTTCGAATTCAAAGGAATATTTCATTGCAGAACTCAGAGGGAGTGTCTGTTATTATTCATGTAGTTAGTCGTGCCTCCGATGTGGATTTTTTTACGATTGAAAAAGAATATATCTGCTAATTATTTCGGATTATCTGAACACAGGCCACGCTGTACTTTCCATTAAAATTGTAGTTTCAATCGTGCTATCGATCCGGATAAAGCTTCACCTTCATTCGTCCTTGCGGTTGTTTTTTATCCAAATCGAGAGAAATTGCACACAGTGAGTACATAAACAGGTGAATACAATAAAGTTATCATGAAGAAAAATGTTTAAAATCTTGTTTTTAATAAACAATGGACTACAATTTAGAAAAGACCATAGGCACTATTACTTTGTTTTTAAGCAGCGGATGAAGGTTTAGGAGTTTGCAGAACAATTCATAATGCTAGTAATACTTTAATTATTATCTTAAATAGGCTAATCATTCAAAATCATTATATTCGTATTGTCAATAGAAACATATCTTCGAAATATTTAATTGTTATTAATATTGACTACACGGGAACACTACTTGCTCTGCCTCCTAAGGAAATGCCTTCGTAACTTTTTTTGCTTTTGATCTTTTTTATCACTATATTTTGTAACGCGTGATTTATTATTGAATCGTCGGTCCTAATTGGCCGCGTATTTTGAGACGTTTTTTTCGTAGTTTATTGCGCTGAATTTTCCGAAATATTTTATTTCGGGATTTACCAAAAACCTTTTATATAATATAATATATACACAATTTTAATATCAGTTAATGTATTTGTCCTAAGGAGGAAATTTCCATGCGATATATGACGGAAAACAGCGTCATCGTACCTTCTGCTGCTAGATTTTACGCAAATAATCCAACGATAATGTGAAATTCTTTGATGCATCTTCATGGTCGAATAAATGCACGTATGAAATATCTGCCTCGGAACAGCGTCTCTGATTAAAATTCGAAATTCCCTCGTATTCAGTTTCAACTGTGAAAGGAGAAAATGTAATAGAAAAAGGGAACCTTAATATCGCTCCGTCAAAAGAATAATTGTTAAGGTATTTATTTTCAAAGCATCGCTAAACCGATGAAATAATTCGCGCATTACAATTTTCCAGGAATTCAATTGGAAGACGAGTTTGCAAATTATACGTATTTGTTTCGCGTATTTGCAACAAATAAAACGAATAAAGCAAAGACCTTTCTCCCCATTTTGCGTTTCAAATTAGAGCAACCCGTTTGCCTTCCGAAAAAAAAGAAGATGAAAGAAAGAATTGTAGAGTACGTTTTAACAACGACAAAAGTGTGTGAAAGCGAGAGATATGCCTCGGACAAATTAAGCATTCTTGTATTTTGCACTCTGCCGCGCGATGCAATTCAGTGGCGCAACGGAGGCTGAAAGTTGTTATCACAACAATTTACGTACTACTGTAATTTTCGACGCATTTGCATTACCGGCGGCGCTCGCTGAACTCGAATCTTCCTGCGGGCTTCTCGAACTTTACGACTTATTACTAGACTAGGTTATATCGTATACCCGCATAACTCGTGCGCCAGAGAAATTACGTGAATTATATTACCGCTGGATCGCCCGTAAAAGCTCGATTTTTAACTACTCCACTTAAACGGACGTTCGTGCAGACTTGTCGCGGTTTACGACGGTCTTTCTTTAATGGAAGACGCGATTAATAGCCTCAAGTTCGAATGTCTCTTTTATATCATAAATACCTACTACTTTTTCTTGACATTTTACCACGCTCTCATTTGATTTTATTTCTTTCGTCATTGAGAGCGTAATTAATTTTCATTCGAACGTCGATATTTATCCATCTGTGGATTATTTTAGAGAAGTGTTCATAGATTCACGACTGATTGCTTATTTGGGTTAAACGTCGTATTCCCTCGCGAGTTTAGTCGGATAAATACGAGAGTCGGCTACGGCTGCTGCATGGATTGTATTATCATAAAATTTATGCCGTACTCATTAATCATTGCAAGAAATTTAATTCACTTAATTGTAAATGCAGTTATTCCCGCTGAATCCATCGACAATGGTTTACTGCAACCATTGACGTCATATATCTTGTTACCACCGAAGTCCTAATATCGAGATAATCTTACCTGCAGGTTGGTACTTGTTCTAATGGCATCCTAGATTCCCACTGTGACGGCAAACTATCATTTCGGTAACCAATTAAAGTTAACCATCCCATTCTGTATTCTGCATGCATCTCATCGATTTCCTTCCTTGCACATCCCACAGCCCCAAAAAAATCATAGAATTATTTCAATTTATCAGTCGATCTGCATCACAATAAATTTTCCAAAAATTTAAAGAGTATGTCCATTTTAACTCTAGCTTGAACTATGCAATGAATGAAACATTTTGGCAATGTGTGTGAACAGTGGTCCTGTCATATTTTTCTCGTTGTATTCGATATTTTATACATTCTCTTACAATAATGCACCCATTTCGGCTGTTAACACGTGACCAGCTAAACCAATAACGTGGGTGCGCGCATATCCGTCTTTTTAAATATTTGTGCCGTGATTGTTATATCTTTCAATATAAATATGGTATCATATTCCACGCGGCAATTACGTTGTTTAAACGTATCATTTTATTTGAGCCGTATTAATTAACATTTTATTGTTTTTGGAAAATTCGTGATGCGTTTATTAAACATTTTATTAAAATGTTTACCATTACGGAGTACTTTATTTTTATAATGGCTATTTTACTTTTTTTTGTTTAGTCTTATAATTAGATAAAATAAACTCGAATATAAAATATATTTTTACGATAAGACGATCTATGTTGAATAACTTTTGCTGCGATTAATTAATTTGAGATCACTGTAACTCTTACTTTTTATTCGGCATGGCGGACAGGCATTTCACAGAACATGTCATTACGATTTCAAGATAAAATAACTGAAGAAGACGTGACGCTGAATGCTTTGAATTTCTTACGAAAACACGTAGCGAGGGCTATAGTGTCATTATCTCTAAGAGGTTTTTACTACGTGATATTTATATAAAATAATATATACAATCGTCTGTCTAGTCGCGTCTATTCGTCTACTCATTATTCGTCTATTCGTCTAATCCTCTAATCCTCTAATCGCCTAATTGTCAATACGTCTATTCGTCTATGCGTCTACTCGTCTATTCATCTATGACTCTCTGCCCCTTCTTGGCCGCGTGCAGTCCGTGTCCGTGTTCCGTCTGTCTTTTGTCTTACATCGGATCTGTCTAGAAACATCTAGAAAGATCCGCACGGGTTTTATAAAAGTCCCACATTAACATCATAGCCACAGTGATTTCAAAAGCCAGCTAAACTGCAAGTGGTGGCGTAATCAAAACAGAAATAAAAACTGAAAGATGCGAAGGAACAAGCAGGAGAAGAAACATGTTACACCCGAACAGTTTCAAACATCAAGAAAGCAATAAATCAGAGCATCGAATGCAAAAGTGCAAATTTCTAATCTCATGCATCTTCACGGCAGAAACATTTCAGAGAAACTCTCAATTACCAGGACAATGTTTTATCATCGTGGATTCTAAGAAAGTAGAACGACGACGATAAAAACGGTCATTGAACAGCTATAATGTTAACGAAGCACCGATTCATTTTCCCTGGCGCAAAACTGCAAAAATTTTTGTGGCGAGCACGAAGGATTCCTGCGGAACATAATTACAGCAGTCGATATTTGATCGGTGCCCGCCGGGGGCAGCTGAGCGTGAGAAAACCTTTTTCTTGGAGCGCACAACAATGCCGGGGCGGGCTTCTTTGTCGGTGGTTTCTAAGTAACACGTCTTTCTTTCGTGACATGCACCTCTGGATCGAGCTGAGAATGTCACACTGGCTAACTGGCTAACTGTCAGATTGAAATTGATTGATAATACGTAGCAGCTTGTCACAGGACCAGGTCGATGATCGCACGCGCCAACACACCGAACCTCGAACAGTAAAACGGAGTAAAACGTCGTGACCGGGCTACAATTCCATTACCCGCGTTTCACTACCGCTCGCGTTCACAATCGCGTTTCCAGTTCCTCGCCTTCGTCCGCGTTTGCCCGGCTGCTTTGTTCTTCGTTCCTCGGCCGCTCGTGGAACCAACACCCGGAACAAGAATTCTCCTGCGATTTCGGACCACGTTGGTGTTAATAGGCCGCTGTCGAATACCTGGTATTATCTTCGATCGCTCCGCGTAATTCAATCGGCAAAAATAATCGAAATTGAATCTAACAATTTGTTGGTCGCTATGACTGCGTTTCTTTCTTCCTGGTTGGAATTAGATCGTACCAATTTACGATCCGTTGGCGTTTCCTGCTGATTTCATTTTCGTTCTGATAGATGTGTATTTGAAGAGAGTGATTTCAAATCACCGATTTCCGATTACACGACAGCAGATGTGAGTGGAAAAATAAGAAGGGGATGAAATTTTGGGTGACCCTATCTGCAGTTTGGGAAATACATGTAATAGGAGTAGACTGGTGTATTCTCTGAGGTGCGATGTATCTAAACTTCGATATCAATTTTTATACAATGCAAATCTATGTACAGAAACTTTTGGCTTTAAAACAATGTTTTGAAATTGCACATGGTTGTATTTTTGTGAAAATGCAGCAGCTTCGACGTACTGCTTCTTAAGTTCTAATGATAGGAATTGAACTTTATTGAATTCTATAAATTGTTGGCTTTTTTTATGTTACTCACTTCCAATTCAAAACTGTATATAGGTCGTTATTTTCTATTTCATCTGAATAAAGGAACGTGGGATTTAAAAAACTGGCAATGCGATGCAATAACGACAAACCATTGTACAATATTATCACCTTCTTGATAGTCTTGTAAGGTATCCAGTCTTGGATAAAGTATTGGATAAATTACGTTTAGTACAAAACCACAAAATAACCTTAAAACGTTGGTTTGATACAACAATTTTATCGAAATGATTAGAAAGACGATTTTTATTACATAGTTAAGAAACTCTCAATAGCGTAAAACGTTATATTTCACAATTATTTTAGATAATTTTTCAGAAAGTATGCTCTGCTACATAGATGTTGTGAAACAGTACGAAACAAAACTTTCACATGTTTCATTTCATTTTTCACGTATTCTGGGAATTTAATACATTATAATAGTGGTATATTTACTGTTACCGGAGCTTGCAATTGTCTGATATGAATGAGCCTTTGTGCGAACCAAATATTTTAGTGGAAATTCATTAGTGTAAAATTTGTATATGCAAATAAATATGAAGTACAGAAATTTATTTCACTTTTTATGTTATATTTCACTATTATACGGTGAAATGTAATTTTACATGGTTAAATAGAACGTTGCTATCAAAACCAGAGCCATATATAAAATTCGTAACAATGGAGAAAGGAGTGTTGTATTTTAATCAAATCAATGGTTTATTTCATATATATGTCCTGATTCCTTATTTATGCATGTTATTTGATCGGTTGGATCAACAACAAAATAAATTATTCGAATCTCCCCATTTCTTTTTCTCTCGAATCGTTTTTTCAGTGTTTCATATATTATTTTATGATTAATAATTCTGAAGACAATTAATTGCAGATGCCAATTACAGAAATCTATGGAATAAATATTAAAAGTAACACGTTCTTGAATTATCACATAAAAATTGTTTAAAGATTTATGATTTATAATCCTTTCAATATTACATCCAATGATACGAATATTATTCGCAACGTAACAAATAGATTAATGAATTCAGTTTTTAGTTGACACTTGTTGAATTTTATCAAACAAATGTAGTACGATGAATTCTTTAATTTAGGAGATTATCACGCTCGGATTAGTGCAGGATAGTTTATTATCTGTCCTCGTTGCATACATCAGAACTTGACAGATATATTGCAAGGCATTTTCAAGCCGTAAATTGCCTGTAGAATTCTGCTTCAGGTCTATAAATTCCAGTGAACACGATCGAAAGGTTATGTACCTTGTTACGTTTCCACAGTTCTACATCGATATAAAAATGTATGAAACATGTGAATTGCAGTTCATATTCAATTTTCAAAATTCCAGATATTATCGGCTGTCAGTGTCTACAACTATTCGACATTTTCAATAGATTCATTGGATTGTTTAATCCTCTCCTGCCGTTATCGCGTTAACGAATTAATGCTGTTTAGATAAGGGCCACTATATTATTGTAGCGTTAATTTTCTGTTATTAGAAAAAAATTCGAAGCTCTTGGAATTAATTGTTGATGTTAATCTTCAAAAATCAGGTTTCAATCTTCCTGATTGTATGTAAATCCTATACTTGTAATTGGAGCAGAATCATTAATCTTTTCAATTCTGCGGATACTAAACGCTCATGGTGCAAGTGTACTGTGTTCTACTTGCTCCTTTCTGAGAATTTAATTTTGAAAGTTTTTTTTGTTCCTCAAACTGTTTTATAAGTACTTCTGTTTATTAATTTGTTTGTGCATTAGTAATTAAGTGGAGCAAAATCTGATTTATGAAGTCAATGTACGCGCGTATGGAAAAATCTAAAAAAAGTTGCAAACATATTGTTAGAATTCTTTCGAACTTTTTGCCCCCAATAAATAAGGAAAATAGGGCAAAAACCGGGTTTTTTAATTTAACCAATAATTACCCTCCCCGTCAAGATACAGGGCTGGAATTTGGTAAACAACAGGTTTCTCTTATTACCTACCGAATAACTGCTCACCCATTGAAGTCGGTTCAAGGGCACTTTTCACCGCCTTATCCTGCTATACCCTTTTGTTAGAATGCCAAAAAATGTTACCTGAGAGTATAGAAACTATCAGTCGATGTAGTAAATAGGATTCTTGTTGAAGAAATTGGAAAATCGTAAAGTTTCGAAAAAATGTATAGAAGGGCTTTCTCACGTCCCCTTTATTCGATGCACCAATGCTAACTAGCGCTGCCAAGCCGGCTAATAAAACAACACATGCGGTCCGAATCTTCGAGCGAGCCATAAAAAAACCTTTGAGAATGTTTGAGAATTCAGTAGAGAAAGAAATACGTAGGTATTTAAGTATGCAGCGCGGGCAGACGGAGCTCAAACCGCACGAAACAAAGTATGCAATGTAACTGGAATACATATACACACATTCACATATGCTCAGAGAAAGTCTACGAATGGTGCACCATTGAGTTCTGAGAGATACACAAGCTTGCGAGATTCCCGTTTTTTAACGCATTGAATGGAAAAGACGAGTGTCGCCCGTATCACTTTTCTGTGCCAGATATAAGTCTGACAGGTTACATTCATCCCCATGTCTTGCAATTCTCTTTAATAAAATTCGCCTTTTTTATCTTTCCATTGTAAATCAATAGACGTAGTAGTAACCTAATCAAGAAGTCGAAACAAAATTTATATAGGCGAAATAGGAAAGCGTACAAAATAAATTTGTTTTAACAACACTATAAAATTATTTGATAATTATTTACTTTATATAATATCACAAAGATTTCTGGACCTTGAAACATGTTATCAAGGTCTTTTTTATTGGCTCATCGTATTCGTCACCCACACAAAAAAAAGAAACACTGGAATTATCCTTACTGGGGAATTTTTCCAGAAGTGAAACTTTTTCTATTAAAATCACATCTTTACAAAACTGATACCTCAAAGATGCAAGTAGTTATGTAGTCAGTAGGACCTTACACTTTTAATGCCAATATTTAAATATTGAATTCTGTGAGAAATATATGCGAAGTTATAGGTCTGGAATGGTAACTTGTCAGCTGAGACAGAAGGGGAGATTGCTCACGCACCGCCTATCCCCGTCATGTCGGTCCTGGAAATCTGAGATCGACGAATGACAACCGAAAATAAAACACTACTTTCGTCGTTCACATGACGACGCAACGAATGTGCGGGCCTCTCTTGCCAATAGGGCGTCAAAATCGAAAATGCGTCAGGGAGAGGGATGTCCCTATTCGTCGGGCGAATCAGAGCAAATTACCCCTCTGCTGCCTTCTTAGCGTCCCAGGATTGTAGCCATCTCTTTATTTTCGTTATGCATGCTGAGCCGCGATCGCTTTTTGTTTTTGACCTCTGGGCGTGGCTCATGAGCAGTGAGCTGACATCGCAATCTTATTGAAACGACACATTATTTTGTTCTCAGTTTATATATAGCATTTATCTGTATCCAATAAATTACATATTAGTGTGGTTAATTATTTCCGCAACTCCTTTTCACTACCTTGTCAAATGCATTAGAAAATTCGTAAATATTACAATTTAAAAGTCATACGAAATTTCATTGAATTTAATGGCGCCAGTCACGGGTGACCCCCATGGCATTCACCGTGTTAAAGAAAAACGCATGTGTTTACCGAGCGCACAGAGCTTGATGTCCTCTGGTAAGTGTTTTATTCTAATTCGCCAGACGGATAGAGACATCCCTTGTTCGTACGTCGTTTTCGATTCTAACGCGTTATTGGCCGAAAGAGCCGCATATTCGTTGCGTCGTCATGTGAACGACCAAAGGAGTGTTTTGTTTTCGGTTGTCATTCGTCGATCTCCGGTTTTCAGGACCGACATGATGGGGTAGGCGGTGCGAGCGACACTCTCCTCTTACCCCGTACCTCATACCGCGAGACTTCTCTATTTTTGCGAGGTATATCAAGGTTTAACAAGATACATGTTTTACATGAGCATTTAACACGATAAATGTTTCGGATGAGCATGATACATGCATGTATACGGTAAATTACATATGCAATATATTATTGCATATCTTTTTAAACGTAAATATGCAAAACATATACAACATCCAAAATAGAAAATATGTATAATATTAGAATGTCCTAATTGAAAACAAATTTCTGTTCAGGTCCCATAGCTTTACTCATTTCCTATAAAAATATGCATTTGCATAAACATTCGCAGTTCAACTATTACTAATTATTTTCATTTCACATGATAAACGAAGTGAAGATTTGAAATATCTGATGGTAAAATTTTACTGAAACGTTGTTACAGAGCATGAAAACATTGTTTCAAATGGCGCGTCGCTCATCTGGGTAGAATTACACAAATCCTAAAGACCGATGAACTCGGTGAAAACGTCTATTCTGCAGCCAAGTGTCACATCGCGAGGGATTTTATCTGAATTTTCCGCAGTCGTCGCCTACAATACCGGGAATTCTTTTCTAGACAATTGCATCTATTGGAACGGTTGAACTTTCACGACACAGTTTTAAATAACATTTTTCTATTAGTAAAAGTTCATTAAAACTCTGCGCGAATGAGTTGTAAGCGAGGAAATTTGAGTTACTAGGAATCAGTAATTACGGAGAAATGGAGTAACTTCTGATTTCAAATTCGGTATTATAACAGATCACATTTTCTCTAACGTTTATCATATCTTGTTGCAGACCATATTTTCCACAATTAACCAAAGGATTCTAAAATAATTTTCAATCCTGCTTCTGATTAATGGCAATGCATCAGTGACCATGGATGAATCAATAACAAGCATCGGCAGTATACATAATGTGAATTTATAATGAAATTATGATTCAATGAATATTTAAATGGGTATCATTTCGTTTAACGATGGGCAAATTGTAGGTGATTCAGCTTATAAATGAATTATAGTCCTATATAAATATTATTGAATATAACATGAGTTGATTTCAAGTTTTCGAAGATACTTGAAAACACTATAAAATCTAAGAAATTAATTAAAACTAGAATATTAACTTTAAAAGGATGTAGATTTCAACAAAGTAATAAATACTTCACGTACGAATTGGTTGCAAAATATTTTTCGCAATACTTCTGTTGAGTGCACGTCTTGTTCGATCTCTCGAAACGTCGACGTGTTGATTACGGACCAAATTAATGGGACGTAATCTGGTTTGTTTGGGCCTCCCGTGTCAATTGATTGGTTCGATGTGAACTTCAATATATTTATTTAAACTCAAAAACAATAAACTACCACTAGACAACACTTAAAATAAACTATGCTTAAGATAGAACTTGATATGTCTCTTGGTCGAGACTTGCGAATATACGAATATTCCTCCGTTGAGGATGATGTGAGACAAATGCGATAATATATGAAAATACGATGTTCCTCAGTTGAGGATGCGACAAATGTTACGAGACGACAATAATCCTCTTGCTCGAGGATGAGCTGCTCCTCCGTTGAGGACTTGATTGCAACTGATTTGCGAGGGAGAATCCTCCGTAGATTCTCCCTCCCTCCGATGGCGCTGAGCTCAAAAAGTTCGTCTTGAGCGCCATCGAAAGTCTTACGGAAAATTAAGGAAAACTAATTTCACCGCGCAAATGTTTTTGGCGGGATAGTAGCAGCGCGCCCCTCTTGGTCGTCCACCCCTACTTGGTCGCCCGCCCTCTTTGGGACCGAAAGATCGTCGGTAGAGGGGCTGAGGCCCATGGGTGGCGAAAGAGGGTGGCTCGTCGGCGCAGGCGAAGGTTTATGATACGGCTATTTCTATTGAGGAAGAGAGAAGTGACAATGCGAAGCTTAAGCTTAACGTTTGCACTCCTCTCTTTGCGAAAAGTCAGGAAGGCACATGCTGATTTTAATATTATTGCAATCCTCACAAATAGCCTTGCCGCTCGTACCCTAAGCCTATTGTTTACACGGAACCGAACATATGCATGCCAGGGAAACTCTGAATTGTTGTACGAAAAATGCTAAACTATCGATAAAGAACAATGAGACAAAGAGACTGACGAGGTCCGAAGGCCTGTGAGCCTAAAACGCTATCGTTTCCTGGAAATGCATTGTCAATTTAAACAGAAATAATCCGTGAAACAATTAAACTCCTGCGCTCGACGTCTTGATGATTCTAGGCTCGTTGAGGGGTGGTAATAACGCGTCAACAACTTCATAACATTCATTAATGAGATTCAGCGTTCGTTGAAAATCAGTTATTGTAGAAATAAAGGTATCGTAATATTATTTTATGGAATTAATCAGAAATACTGATTTAACCTGACAAATAAAAATAATAACAGAAAATATTTAGAATTTAATTCCAGATAGAGCACTTGAACAATGATTTTTTATGCTTTTAGGAAAGAAATTAAATGCCTAAGAGTTTCATAACATGAAGAATTTTTCAGTACATGAATATAGGAGAAGCCCGTAAATGCATAAACCGGTCTTTCCTATCCCACTGTTTGCAAAATTATTTGCTTTTCATTGCGGTAGGTTTATACGAATCGGTGTATCAATATATTGTAAAACACTTTTAGTTGAATATATTTGAATACGAAGTGAGACACGGGAAAACAAATGTTTGTACCACGTGCTTATGCGTAATAAATTTCATTATTTACCAAATATAGTGAAATTTATTATCAGATTATCGTGTATTTTGTTAGTTTCATGCAATTGAATAATATTAGCGGTGAAATCAATACATTTACAATATACGTCAAAAATAAATGGAGAGAATGATGTAGAATTGAAGTGCAGTAAGGAAAATAAATACTTAATAATGGAAATAAATACTTAATAATTGGAAATATGAACTAATATACAGGGACGTCGGTTTTGTTTAACTCGAAGTAGTATTTTCACAATTTAATCTCGCGAGAGATTCAAATTATCAAACTTTTTTAAGCAAGTCTGTTTAGATCGGTAGATCTCAAACATTTTTTGGATTTGTTGCGTGACTGTCTCTTTACAGTTTTTTTAAACTGCTCGCAAATCTTGTAACATTAACTACAATCAACATATAGGGTACTCTTACCAAAATATTTTTTGGCAAACAATTATTTATTTCATAAAATGCCTTTACTTTATTTTTTCTCTTTCTATTATTTATATTATTCTGATATTATCGAAGCAATGTACATATATGTAAAAATCACTCAACTTAAGCGGCGAAAATGAAATGCACTATTTGTAACAATAAAAGTGTATAGTAGAAAATATTTGTCATAATTCATGATGTTACTTTTTCATATGTACGTATATATATACAATGTAATTCCGAATAAAATCAAATACCGCGACAAGAGTGTAGTCTATCTCTATCTCTCTACGCCGCACAGTGGTCCAGCGCGAGAGATTAGCCGCGCTTTTGCCAAAAAATCAAATCTCTCCTATCGCTTTTTTTTACCTCCATATCGATTCCTAAATGTTTATGGATTTCAGAAATGGCAAAATTAATGAAATTTTTCAAAAATTGTAGTTGCAACAAACGCTTAAAGTTGGAACTTTTTCTTGAGACCAATTTCTATCGAAAAAAACACGTTGTCTTCTTTGTGATAACAACTTACTACAAGAAATCTATCTTATATTTTCTGATGATCTTTTTTCCTAATTGAAGAGCGCCGCGGCGGACCAGCTTGGGCTCGGTTAATCAAAGCTGTGTTGGTTCTGTATCCGTGAGGAGCCCGACGACAGTAAATTTGTATTAGTGAGTATCGACGTTGGGTCTCGCTGCACCCAGTTTCAGTCGTACTCGGAGGGATAACTGATAAATATTTAATTGATGTGTTACAATTAGTATTATTAATAAGTTACCAATTTTGTTTGTACCAGAAGGTGCACCTGGGGAAAGGTAGCTTGAAGTCTTATTATAAAATTGATATACATACTACATACTGCAAGACTTAAGAATTTTTTATCCTGCAATTTCAACCTAAAAGTATAGACGCAGTAATGTGGGAAATTCTACGACAAACAGCGAATGGCACAAATAATTTTACTATCAATGCCGAGTGTAATAAATAAAACCAATTCAAAGTGATTTCCACGTAATAGAACTGAAGTTAAAAGAATGAAACAAAAATGTTCTCAGTGGTGGTATGCGGAGTAATATTAATATTCGAACCAAATGATCATGAAAATTCTAATTTAAAGTTCACCTTAGAAGGAATTAAGTGATCCGATAACGAAAAAAAAAACTGTGCAAACAAGTCGCAATTTTCGACTCAAAATATATGTCTTGCGTATCATAAAACTTCCGTTGAACAAATTTCATTCCGGAATTTTAATGAAACCGCCGACTTTCAGATAACAGCCATTACCGGCTCACCTTATGTATCGGGTATTACATATTCTAAATAATTCAGTCTTAAATTTTTCATCCCCCAATTTAGCATCTCCCCCATCTTGCTGTCTTTCGACAAAATTAGATTTTCGCTCGTGAATATCACGCGGTCTGATGGAGAAAATAAGCAGATAAATATGGATGAGGGTATATCGAGAAATAATTGCAGAAAATTTTCGAAGGGAAAGAATCAATCGTACGTTCGACTGAGGGATCGTTCTTAATTGATAGGCACGAGACTTCCGCCTGGGTTGGCATATCGGCTCGTCGGCCCATGAATCCGCTTATAATCCGATTTCCCTGAGGTAAGCTGTCTGTGAGCATATACACGCGAATCTAGAAAGTAAACTCTATATCGTGAAGGTAACCCGTGTGCGTCGCAATGTAAATGTTTGCTTACTCAACAAGTCAAAATCGTGACGAATGTGGGCAAACTTAAATCGCCTCCGTGCTCGCACATCGTCTTCTATGCAGACATTTTTCAATAGATTGGCTTTGTGCGAATTTTTCTACGAATTTGCTTCCTTTCGTGGAAAATTACTTCTCATAAATCGGCGTTGTTTTAGTATTTTTTACATTGAGATAAGCGATGGTGTTTTAACAATCTGTAGTTATATATGACAAATACTACTTTTGGATTAATATAATCTTGATGCACATTGTTCGATACAAAAGTTATCAATGTGAAACAGTATAGCAGTTCTGAGAACAAATCGCACAGAAGCTCTTTTCAACATGTCAGAGAAGTCACTGGTTATCGTATTGTAGCGTTGGGGATTTTTAGGTTTAAGTATTTACATATAGACGTAGAAAGTAAAGACGAAGAACGAGACTCGATTAATTACGGTACGACGCACGGCAACGGGTAGACGGAAGGACGAGGAGGGACGTCTTGTGGGAAAACGGTGCATGACGGGAGTGCAAGTGGCTGGCAGGCCCGGGGGTGAGGCCCAGCGGTCAGGGTGCAGGCGCACTGCGGCGGACGTGCCGTTTTTCCTCGAGTGACAGAGCGGAGAAGAATGACAAAGACAAGCGAACGGAAATATATAGACACGAAGAACGAAGCGAACAGGCAGGTAGGGTATACACGGACAGATAGAATATACACGCAGAGAGATAGAGAGACTTTTTGAACGAGTACGGGGACGAACGGACGGACGGAAACACGGGGTAGAACGATTACGGAGAACGGAACGACGCGACGGAGTATATTTTTAAGATTAAAGATAACCACGATTCGCGAACTATCGTTTTTAGTCTAATTGCTCACTATAATCCCACAGTACTGACCCGTACCACACACAATTTGTTTTAACAGACTTGTTGAGCCATAATTTACGACATGGGCCTTGAGGTGAGAGAGTCAACTTTTCTATTTGTTTAAATTATTTCCATAACCGTGCAGACCTAGCCTTTCTGGCGAAACCCCTCTAATGGGGTTCAATAACGGATTCAAGAAAAGAAGGTCAAAAATGAAAAAGTTTTATCCTTGAATTGGATTAGTCACACTCTTATCTGATCCGGGTTGCATCACGTTACACTACTCCCTTGTCGAGCGTCGAGTTCTGCCAAGGGGGATCCCCCTTGTGGAAAGGATAGCCATGTCGCAGTTATCTAGCCAGAGACAAGTAAAAATACGACAATGCTACGACTATGCGGAGTGTTTATTTTAGGAGGCTGAGTTTCGGGACCCCAGAAACAAAATGGCGCGAATAGGCGGTTGAAAGCGAGTGGCTCCACCGCTCAGACGCCAAATAATGAAATAGTACGTTTCAAGACGAGTTCAATGACCTATGACTCAAGTTCATTCAAGGTCAAACTTACTTGAATATTAAGTAAATATAATTCAAAGTATGTCGTGTTTGGTATCATTTTAATCAGAAAAATCTCACAAATACGTTAGCAAAGGTTTAAAAAAAATCGAAAATGAAAACGGCCGATCCTCCCGATTTTTTTGATTAAAATGATACCAAACACGACATACTTTGAATTATATTTACTTAATATTGAAGCAAGTTTGACCTTGAATGAACTTGAGTCATAGGTCATTGAACTCGTCTTGAAACGTACTATTTCATGTTGAATAAAAAAACATATCATTCCATTTCAAAAAACAAAGTTGACCTTCAACTCTCCGAAACGCCTCCACCTATAACAAAATTAACACACTACATAGTGTACCCTTTTAAACCATGTAACGTTTGTATATAACAGTCTTTCGTGCAACGCATACTTTAAAAATTATTCGAGGTGTACAAGTTACGTGGACCACCCTGTATATACGAATGTTGTGCCCCTATGCGTGATTATTGATGTATGTAGTGTGTTTATGACGTGCTTTTCATGTCAATGTAAAATGTGTGTGTGTGTGTGCCCGCGTACTTTGTTAAGAGAATCACATTGTATAGTTCAGAGGTGTAGACATTTTGCACGCCAGAGCCGCCCTTGGAGGCACGCCGCCTACTTCACCCAGGTACACAGCCGAAATGTCACCGATTCACAGTCGCTCTCTCGGCGTCACGGCCGGACCTACTGGCACAGCCGTGGTGGCGCGTGGGGGCGACATTTATATTTTAAAAACTTCGCGACAGCAGAACGCCAGGCTTTCTCACGTCAAAGAATGTTACCGCTGCGGCCACCTTGGCGATATACCTTACAATCCTGTCTAGTCTCCCGCTAGCAAAGTGTTAATAGGTTTCTACATTACCCTTGGGGTACTGTACCGGTGCGCTCTTTTTTGCAATTGGTATTCTCTGTACACCTTTTCCACTGTATCGATGCCCTTTGCTGTTGAATTATTGGTGAAAAACCGCGTTAAAAAATAAATTATGAAAACATTTTGTAGTAATTATCACCGATTTCAATGACTGATTGATATGATCCCGATACATATGCAAAAATCATTGAAATCGGTGAGGTGGATTATTACAAAATATTTTCGTAATCAGTTTTTTAACGCGGTTTTTCACCAATGATTCAGCGGAAAAGGGCACTGATACAGTAGAATAGGCCTACAGGGGATAGCACTGCAAAAAAGCGCGTTGGGAATAGTAACATATGGGTGATGTGGAAACCTATTGACATTTTGTGAGCGGGAGACTAGACAGGATTGTAAAATGTATCGCCAAGGCGGGCGCGGTGGCAATAATGTATTCTTTGACGCGAGAAAGCCCGGCAATCTACTGTTGCGGAGTTTTTAACTACTGACGCTGGAAATTAATTTATAATTGTGCGTACGAGAACGCAACACTATTTCGCCGTAAGGCGTTACGTAGTGGACGATTTCGCCAAAACCACCGCTAAAAGTCTAAAAACATTAAAAGCTATTAATCCTATTTGATTTAAGACATATCCGAGCATACTTTTTCACTAACAATACTTTTTTTGTACCCTACAATCGACGTGATGCGATCTGAAACTGTTCTTCAACAAATAACCTTAGTCGACGTGCCACGCACGTCGTTTTGATCTCCGTGACCGACGTGCGTGGCACGTTTTCCAGCGCGAGGCACGTCTTTCTAGCGCGAGCGATTAAGGATGAATGTCGCTCCAATGCGCCTCCGCGCTCGTACCAATAGGGCCGCGCCTGAGAAGTGAAAGGTAAAGCAATCAGCGAGCTCTGGAGTGCACGGGAAGGAGTAGCAGGCGGAGCTCCTCGAAGGACGGCTCTGGCGTGCAAAATTTCTGCACCTCTGGTATAGTTGACGCGGCGTTGCTGCCGGCTGTCAATTCTTCCTTCGAGATTTTCGTGAATGGTCTTTGTTATAGGTACATAGAGTTGCACCTCTGTTTGAGGGGAGGTTGCAGAAATATTCTGCAGCCGTTAGAAATTTCTGAAAACAAGTTTCCTGCCTTCGACTAATGTAGAGGTATCAGAAGCGGGGAAATCGAGGAATTGTCGGAAATCGTGCAACGCGGGCCCACTGGAACCTTCACGGACAATAAGAACACTACGGCTGAGCTGCCAATGCTTCTGGTTTATTATATTATAATGTACCGACCCTCTCGTCTATCATTAGTATAAGATAATATTGATATGTTACCACCACAAATATTTAGTACACCGACGATGCAGTAACTCTAGCGTTATTCACCAGTATTGCACTCAACCCTGAATTACTGCTGTAACAAAAATGTTCTCTTTAGTGTCCTGGTGTTCAGACTTTAAATAAAATCGTGCAATTTAATTTGCGGATTTATACGGCAAAGTAACATCGTACCGTTTTATTGTCGCTCTATCGTATTGTATTATATTGTAAGCCCAGAAATCTTATTTTCCATCGTGAGCCCTCGGCTCCTAAACATAGTGATTTGTTCCACACCTTCTAAAAATCCTTAAAACCCTGCATCTCTTCTGCTCAGAACGAATTCTTAACAAAAAATCAGTACGTTTACGCACGACCGAGTTTCCACGATAAACACGAATAAACGTTTCGAAAAATTGTACGTATTCCACAGAGTTGTGTTCATCAATACACCCGTGTATCACGTGCATTACAATACGTCAATTACTATTGTAAACTGTCAACAAACGTAGAAATGAGATCAAACTCAAGAGCGATGGATTTTTCGTCGAATTAGCTTTACTGAAGGTCCGAAGGGATGATACAGTATGATAGAAAATTAATTCAGTTTTTCAAAATAACTGCCAGTTGATGCATATAATTAGCCTCGATATATTGAGAGTATAGCCCTCGATAGTTATTTTTAAATGTATCTACGCGATATATTGTAATGTTGCTACAATATATCAGGGTAACGCGACATCGTTCTATGATGGTTCTGGTGATATGCCCTGACAGAGGCGATGTTTACTAATATGACAGTGGTTTTCAGGCACAAAGACAATAACCGTTTACTTGAGACTTCTGCGAGTGTATGTATGCCGAGTAGATTCGTAAAGTCAGCTTTTTCGGAATTGGCCCCTGTCCGGCTGTATTATCAGTTATAACACCCTGTATAGTGTAATAGATCTATCACACGCTGCTATGTAAGGCTAGCTACGTATTACACCGCTAATCTCCTCGGGTCTATATGAATCGAAATGGATTTTTCATCGGATCACTATGGCCCGAAGATACTCGAATATGAGCTATAAATGAGGAGAAAAGCAGGGTTAGTATCATCACGTCCCTGTCAATGATGGGTAGCTAACGTATTAAATATCTTACATATGTTACCATAGTTGATCAGTAAACGAATCAATTATCAATACAAGGGATTAACGTTATCAAAGTTTCGTAATGTACAATTCTTACACTGTTACTTGTTATCAAATCATATGCAGCCTTAATAAATTATTAAATGCCAATTGTAAATTATATACTACTGCTTATCATGTTTTGAGGATTTAAAATCTTCGATTTTTGCCACTCAAGAATGAATTAATTTAATCCAAGTAATTCGTATTTACCATGGAAAATAGTAATGAAAAAAGGAAATTATTAGATCTATTTCTACCGATAACACTGTAGGATTCTACATCTTTGGTGTACACTAAATGCGTAAGATCATTAGTCTTTCATAAATGCAGTTAATTTAAATACTTATATTGTATTTAA
The DNA here is from genome assembly GCA_963989415.1 of Cerceris ruficornis. Lineage (NCBI taxonomy): Eukaryota > Metazoa > Arthropoda > Insecta > Hymenoptera > Crabronidae > Cerceris > Cerceris ruficornis. Next base: position 3,055,165 of record OZ022526.1, read on the forward strand.
TACATTGTTTGAGCTTCTAAACTGTAATTGGTATTGCGTAGTTCAAAACATTTAAGATAAAGTATCAAAATGCAATAACTTGCAGTATCGCGTGACAAAGGCACATTAGAGCATCAGTACCACCGGAAATATATTTCACGTAGTTCATGTAGTTCACACAGGTGTATATCAGAAAATTCTATAATGGAACTCTTTATTAGATTTGTCTAATTAAAATTCTCACACGCGCAATGTGCTAAACATTTTTTCTTATAATAATGTATATAATTTTTCAAATATTTCTTAAAATCTTATTATGTTATTTAATTATATTGTTTAGACGAAAAATCTGCAAGATATAGACTTCAACTTACTTATTTTCGAGGGAATAAATATCCTTTTTAATGTTCTGAGCAGCCAATTTTACGTAACAGAGATATATCAAGTTTCGCTACGCTCGTCATTGTCCTCGACAATCATTATATTACAGAGAATACTGTTACTGTCTTCATCCCTCCTATTTCAACAGAACGATACACCGGTCTTACGCAACGTGTTATGTTTTCCATTACGTAACGCGTTTTCACATCGGTGTTTAACCCCCCTTGCTCGATAAAAAGCACGTACGAGAACTCACAGGAATGATTGGGCGTAATCCACGCGTTTTATGTGCAGTTTTCCCAGCACGCGCGATAAAACGATAGAGAGACAATAAAACGATACGATGCTACTCTGCCGAGTAAGTCGTAAAATTAAATTGTACGATTTTATTTAAAGTCTGAACACCAGGACTCCAAAGAGAATATTTTTAACGGAATCTTGATCATGGCAATAGCGACGGAAAGGTAAAAGGTAGATAGCAGCAAATCAATTGAAAGTAATCGGTGAAATGAAATCGTTCGTATATTTCCAGGTTTCGTTTCAGTGTAAATTTCAGATATGAAGAGATTTATCGTCCGTGAAGTATCTTCGATGTTATATTACTTGAAAATTTGAAAGTCGAGAAAAATTGAGCTTATCGGGAGTTCGGAACTCGCATGTCCGCTCATACATATGTGAGCTACAACACAGAGGAGAATAAATGCATGGTAGTACAATGTCGAGTGAATAATGCTTCACTTTGGACAATGACCGATCATAATTCTTTTGTTAGGTATCGTACGATCATACCTTTTACACGTAATTGAATCACTGCTGTTATAGAGAGTATGGCATTTTATTTAGTTGGCAATGAAGAAAATTATTGGTAAAATTATTATTGTAGGATTTTATAAAAGCAGCAAACAGAGCAAACCGTTTATTCAAAGGTTGGCAAAATATAGATCGTACCATATCGGACACAAACTTCAAAATCTTGAAACTCAATTAAAAATCGCGAAGAACTCGAAACTCAAAACGCAAAACATAATCACAAGCCTCCGAAAGACAAAAACACCCAAACCGCGGAAAATCACATAACGCTAAACATTTCGTGGACCTGGAATTTCCGGGGTAACAAGCCATACACACACATATATATAAGTAATTATATTTGAAAATGGTACAACTTCCTTTCTTCGTATGTTCAGATGTTGAGAGTTCATACAAAGGTTTTCATGATATGGCATGTATGTGTAACAGTTGAACCTTTTTGGTCAAAATCATGAGGATAATTTCATTCTAGTTACTTTGCTATTTGAAATGCGATAAGAAGATACCTATGTTTGGCTGAAACTACTACATAATAAGAATTACATAAGTGACATTTTTTAAAATTCTGTTCTTCGGAAAATTATTTAATGCTTTAACTTTCAAGATCTTAATTAGCTATATGTATACCTGTCAAACTATTATACATTTTTCTACTCATCTCTATTTGCCAGACTAATCTCTTACTTTAAGAGAAGGCAACTTTACAAAGGAGAGTATTAACAGAAATTAAACGTATTGTTATCCTCGCTTTAAACATTCTTCTATCCCATGAAATTTCATTAAAATTAATGATTTCACGAGGCCACCTCGTAGCACTTGAAGGATTAACATTACGTTATAGTTAACCATTCTGATTAACTAGTTATAAATTATCTGAAGTAAACGATCTAGCTTACATTACGCAACGGACCTCGAAGATACGATAGCTCGTATACAAGCTCTATGTTAAGCGATAACACTGGAAACGATAACGCAGTTTCCAAGCGAACTGGTCGCATTGTTGCGTTAATGCGTAAGGGCGTTAGCTGTATCATCTTGCATAAGACATTTCAATTTGCCGTAAATCGTCAATGAATACAATTCTTTGTCATGTACGGAGATATTTTACTTGCACTCTTTTCTCACTTATTAAAAAAATGAAACTGTTTCTTTTCTTTAACCCTTTGAGGACTACTGACGCATATATGCTGTCTGAGAAAAAATCTAATTATAGTTTATCGAGGCATGTATACAGGATTAGAATTGAAAAATTGAAATATAACCGTTGAAATATGATTCTGCAAATAGTAATGTATAATTCGAATACATTAACACTCGAACTTTCTGATAAAAAAATAGTTTTTGATCGCCAAATAAATGATTATCTCTCAACACTCAAAAACTTCTCCGTCTGCAAAGGGTTAAAATATAATGATACTGTGAAAACCCCATGAGTGTAATGCGAACACGATCGTTTCGCCCTTGTTGGAGTCACCAAACAAAAGAACTTTTAACTTTTCAGTATGATATATTCGAATGCAGCCTCGTTCGTACAGCGATACGGTGTGGAATACGAATGACCTTGACGATTGAACGATCGACTTGGTGATTGACGATTTGGTATAATCATTGAATTTGAGAGAATTAGTGAATTGAGAGAAGTTGAGTATAATAATGAGGATGCTGAGTAGAATTATAAGAATCGGCGGTAAGAGACGACCGGCTTTAAAGACTTTACCGAAAGGAGTGGGAGAATGATGACGGAGTTTGGGAGCCGAAGGGTCAAAATAAGAAAATAACGATTTCGAACTTGGAACGGTGATTCGGAGATGAGTAATGATAGTGGTGACTGAGGATCGAATCACGACGTCGAACTACAAAATATTTGTTAAGATATTACTAAATCCTAACGTCGAAGGGTCGGTACACTACATGACTCTTACCAAATCTTTTTCTTTTCAATACTGTGGTATTTAGTTTATTAGGTCCTTTATTTTAAGTAGAATAACACAAAAAAAAACAAAGAGACTGTACACTATTAACACTTTAACCTAGTTTGCACGCTGAATCGCAATCTTTTTCGCTCGCTGTTTTCGCTTTCGGTTTCTGCTTTAAAATCGTTCGCGAGACCTGTTGTCGGTCGGATTTAAACGTTCCTCGGGCGTTTTTTCGACAGTGCCGAGCCTCCTTCGGTGGCCGCCGAACTCTCCGGCCGGGTAACGCCCGTCTAAAGACAACATAGGCCGACCTCCTGTAGGACAAGTACTCTAGTTTTGTTTTCAACCAAAATCTGCCGTCATCGAACCGCACTAATCAACCGTTCCTACAATACTATAGAGTAGCAATGTTTCAACAGTTCTTTAACCGCTTAACGACCGTGCACGAGATATCTGGGGAATAGATGCCGTTTCGATTTTCCTATGAACGAGTTAACTCGATCGCCCGAAATATTGCGCGACAATCGACATTCTACCAAGCACGTTTCCTTAGCAGTGGAAGGTGTCCAAGCGGCTTTTGTGATTGGGTTCTCGATACCCTGAACTGTCAATGTGGAGATGTAGTAAAAAACGTGATGCTCAGGGCAAGAAAATTCGTAGAGGAACCAGGTATTATTGTCCAGACTGTGATGTACCTTTATACATCGTAAAATATATTTACTTGATTTTTACTTTAGCTCTTATTACCTATTATTACTTAGACGACAGTTTTGTATTACGTTTGGTAAGATTATATTTTTTTTTGGTTTTTTTCATTGAAGCCCGAGTTAATTAACTCGGGTTGTGTCATAAAGCATAATAAATATCTTGTTTTTTCTCGAAAAAATTGTTGTTTTTTGTGCCTTACAAAGCTACATCTAGTGAGCTATATCTGTAGATGATAAAAATGGTATAAAAAAATCGGGGATTTTCGGCATAATTTTTAATATAAATTCGGTCATTAAGCGGTTAAAGGACGTCTGAATTAGAGGTTAAGAACAATTATCTCAATTTAATCGATCAAATTTTTATAACGGGACGTCAGTTACATAAAATATCAATCTTATATAATTATAGTGCAAAGCTAAGTGCCAACGAGACGCCAAGCCGGGCGTTCTCACGCTCGGATATCGACTAGGGGACTTTCTCCGCAAGAGAAAAGGCCCATCTAGCGCCAGCGCGATCGCTGGCGGTGGAACTAATTTTTGTAACGTAGGACTTCTCAATAAACAAGTCTTAATATATTCCCTCTCTTAATACCCGAATACATTAATAACACCTACTGTAATTTTGAAAAAAGGACGTTGTCTATCTTACGTTCTCAGTTCATTGACAAAAAAAACCCAAGTCTCTTTGCCTCCCCCCACCGGTGAATTCCAAGATACAATTAACTCTCTACGTTAATATTAAAAGATATCTCGCTACACCTTATCCCACTTGACTAAAAGCACTATTTGGAATCCAACAGTCTTTTGTCACTAAAATAACAAAGAAAATCTACTCTATCATCGTGCGCGGTGTTGTACCACCCTATACACACAGGAGATATATGTACATTGTACATATATACGTGTGAAGTTAAGTACCGTGAGAATCTAAGAACAAAGAGCAGCCTATTTTCCATGCGAAGCAGACAGAAGAGACAGTTAACCCTTGAATTCGGTATGAAAGAGTTTCCCTAGTGTGTATCTCTTTGTGGTTCTAGGTATAAGACTCTTCAACAGTGTATGTACATGTACGAAGAAGATTTTATTCGCTATATGCGATTACGGGGTTAAAGGTAAGGAAGTGACCAGTAAGATATATTGCGTGAGTGTTGAGTTTCAACGGTACTGTTCAGATAACGGTAATCTGAGAGGCTTCGAGTAAGGTACGGTGGTGGATAAAATTGAAAGATCTCTATGGAAGGACGTGGAAATTCTCTAAACGGATCGGAAGAGTTCGTATAAGTTCAATCGCCGATACGGAACCTCTTCTTGATCACTTTAATCTACCGTGATTGGTATCTGAGAAATTTTATCAGAATTACTGGGCAAAGTGAGCATCACCTTTTGCCTCTGGTTTTCGTGTGTGCGAATTAAATTCACTGGATAGATGAATGAGTATATGTAAGAACTTTTTCGAGATGTTTTCTTGTCAAATCTTTGATATAAAAAGTGTTGATTCAAAATCGCTCAAAATTACCCGTCACCAATTTTTCTGAACTTTTGCATATTGGTAGCTCTTTGGGTCTAACATTGATTCCATGCAAAAAAAATTTCCCCTGAACGTCACGGTTACGGGGGGGGGGGGGGGGGGGTGAAAGTACGTTCTTTACGAAATATATTATGTGCTGTAACTTTTAATAAAAACAAGATATCGACCCGACACTGATACCAAAAAATCGTAAAAAATTCAATCTCTCCAACAATGTATAAGTTTATGTATTTTATTTATTGCTTACATAAGTTTTTCACGTTTTTCGTGTTTGTTGAGGTGAAAAAGAATTCAGTAAAATTGCAATTCCCAAAAGAGGTATCGCCTGATTTTAACCAGAAAGGCTGCATTAATAGCACGTTTCATGCCCTTTCGAATGGTGTTTGTCAAACCTTAGGGAAATTATTCGTTTTTAAGTTATAAAGGAAAATGTGAGTAGAAATTGAGGCTAGCGGTCAGCTACTTGACGGAATTATTCGTTTCAGACGTAGAAAAGACGCTTCCTATGATTATATGTACACTGTATATAATACAGCTATACTATTGTTATTAATTTTACTGTTTTGAAAAGTGAAACACTTTCGTAAGTTTTGAAATTCGTTTTTTTAAGCCAGTCCAGGATTTTAATTTGCTGTAGTGTAATTTATGAAGAAGATTGTTTTGCAACATCTGTCTTACTCTTCCTTTTAAAAACCTGCCTCAAGAAGCTTCTTTCTTAGAATTGTATTTACAATATATCGACTTCGTAAACAATCAAGTACTGTTTTTACACAGCAGTTATATTAGCCGGATTACTTCGCTTAAATGAATGCTACTTCCATTGTACGTTAATCATTCCCGTTGCACTTTAATTATTGGCTATATTTATTATGCTCGTAACCGCGCTCGATCAATATCGCTTATAAAGTATGTTAAATGCATTTTTACTTAATCAGTGTATCGTTTGATTTAACGAATTCTGCGGCTTCAACATAGTAGCTTAAATCTTCTGAAAAAGCCGGTCATCAATGAAAATTAATGTTTGGAAGTATATTCCCAAATTCAAATAGAATTTAATATAATATTGTTCAATATTATAATGAAGTAGCTCTATCGCTTTGTTATTTCAGTAGCATCTTGTAATTTTGTGCAGGTCAAAACAAAAGTAATTAATTCGCTTTAGTGACTTCTAAATCGAACTTACGCAACGTATAGTGGTCGCCTTGCAATTTTTTTAGTATCTTCAGCTTCCATGGCATTTCCGATATAGCTCATGCAAACAGTATATCAATATTTCATAATAGTACATGACAATCAAGGAATCTATTTATCATTTTAAGTGCCAACCCACTATTTCCTTACCTACCCGTTCGCGCCACATGACGCATGAGTGTGATATCCGTACCTTTGTTTTAAATTGCTTTCATAAATTATATTATTTTTTTATACAATTTTAAATTTGCTACTTAAAGCCATTAATTAAGATTTGGACAGGTGCAAATGCATGGCTTATATCAAAATTCAACCGCCTTTTTCTATTGATCGGCGTAAACGTAAAGGAAAAATCAACTGCCGGCCTTTGAGGACCGGAATGACGTTTAGCGTGTTGTCCAAGCAGCATATATACTGTCAATTGTATAATGCTATAAATAACATTCAACTCATTCGCATCAATTGACGAGCTCCAGTCTCATGACTTTTTAGCGTATGAATTATATGCGGAGCTCAACTCGCAATGCTCCATTACTCTATATATGGAAATGGATGTAATTCAACGTCCAGGTCACAGATTTCGTTTTTATTCAATATAAAGTGAAGTGCTGACTTGTGATGTTTGTAATTCGACCCGTTTATCTCCACTCATTGCGCCTTGACCGAGGAAAAATAATTTCATTCATCGTATTATTGTGATGACCTCAGTAGCTGTCATAGTGGCAAATACATTTTATAACATAACCAAGCAGGAGTATATATATTTGGTAATAATGAAAACAGTAATAATCATGGTAATAATGTTAATAAGGAAACCAAGTAGGTGTCATGAAGATGGTCAACCCCGGGTGTGTAAAAACGTTACGAATCGCCGTCGTCGCCAGACGGAAAACAAATGAGCACGGGCTAACCAGGCTCGCACCGCCGCCAAAAATAGAGATCTCCTCTGGCATGTGTTTTGTTCTGATTCGCCTGAGGGATGAGACATCCCTCGTTCGCACGTCATTATCGATTCTTACGCGCTACTGGCTGAAAAATACGCAGATTTGTTACGTCATCATGTGAACAACGAAATAAGTGTTTTGTTTTCGGTTATCATTGCCCGATTTTCAGGTTTCCAGGACCGATATGGTGGGGATAGGCGGTGCGAGCGACCTCTCCCCTTATCCCGTACCTCATACCGCGAGCCATCACCATTTTTGCGAGTGCAAATTATTGCCACCCCTGAACGAGCTTAGTATCATTAAGGCGTCGAGCGCAGGAGTCTAATTGTTTCACGGAATATTTCTGTTACAATAAACAATGCATGTCCAGGAAATCATAGCGTTAAGACTCACAGGCCCACGGACCCTGTCAGTCTCCATTATCTTTCTCACCTTTTCAATCAACAGCTTTTTTCGTATAACAATTCAAAGTTTTCCCTGGCATTCAGATGTCCGGTTCCGTGTAAACAATAGGCTTAGGGTACGAGCGGCAAGGCTTTTTGTGAGGATTGCAATAACATTCAAATGATCATGTGCCTTCCAGACCTTTAGCAAAGAGAGGAGTGCAAACGTTAATCTTAAGCTTCGCATTGTCACTTCTCTCTTCCTCAATAGGAATAGCCGTATCATAAACCTTCGCCTGCGCCGACGAGCCACCCTCTTTCGACACCCACGGGCCTCAGCCCCTCTACCGAAGACCCTCCGGTCCCAAAGGAGGCGAGCGACCAAGAGGGGCGCGCGACCAAACTCCCGCCAAAAACCAATCACGCGGTAAAATTAATTTTTACCACATTTTCCGCGTGACTTCCGATGGCGCTCAAAACGAATTCCTTGAGCTCAGCGCCATCGGAAGGAGGGATGATCGATCCAGGATCCTCCCTCAAAGTTAGTTGCCTTCAAATCCTCGACTGAGGAACAACTCATCCTCGACTGAGGATTATTGTCGACGTATTTCATATCATCCTCAAGTAAGAAGCATTCGAATATTTCAAACATCTCGACCAAGAGAAAAGTTAGCTTAAGTGTTGTTGTTTTAACGTTATTTCATTATTAAGTGTAAATAAACTACACGTAAGTTCGAATCGAGCTTATCGTTTGACCACGGGAGGCCCAAACAGCCAGGCTACGTTATATTAATTTATACCGTAGTCGACTCGTCAGACTTCGAGAAATCGAACGAGGCGTGCACTCAACAGGTACTGTCAATATCTTTTTTTGGAGTATTATAATAGAATGAATATAAGAAAATATTATTTGGAAGAAAATCTCTATTGGCTGATTTCGCATGATTGTTTAGGTATTACTGGACTCCTTAATGGAATGCAGGGGGGTTTAAGTCTGATTTCTCAGTCAGCCGTGTTGGTATTTAACCAGTTAAGTGTGGAATTTGTTTTAAAATTTCTCACAGGATGCGGAATCAAAATCAAGTAGCGGCGTGTATACAAGTCGAACGCAAGGGAAATGCTCCTATTATCACTTTTACGGTAATAGGAAAACAAAAGATGAAAAGATTATATTTTTACTCGATAAGAAATTTACAATTTACTGTTAAAAAGGTTAACGCAGTAGAGCTCTGGATCGACGTGTATACACGTCGAACGCACTTAACTAGTTAAACGCAACGTGACTGAACGAATAACATCGTCGTCGAACATTCTATTAAAACCTAGCAGTTGATTTGCATTCAACCAGAGGCTCACTAAAACTTTATCCTTCCCATATTTCCTGACAATTTCCGAGACTTATTACTACAGATCCCGCCCCAGAAGCAAAATATATCTCCTGCAATTTCGTAAGAGAGCAATAACACACAAGTGGGTTTAATTTTCCGCGCGGAAGATAATTCACTTTATAAACCATACGAAGTGGAATACGTCTGACAAGATCGGCAATATATCGGGAGGAAAAGTAAAGAGCGAAGGAGAAGTATAGTGATGAAGGATGGTGAGGAGAGAAAGCGGAAGGATATAAAGGAATGTTTAGCGAACCGACAATTGGGAATAGTTCTGAGAGAATGGCGATGGAGCCGTGTCACGTATCGTCGTTTTGAAACAATGACCTTTCGGTGGTTCCCCTCGGATGAAAAGATCGGATACCGTTGGTATGTGACGGCGCTAGATGTATTTATTTACCCAGCTGCGAGATACCCTTAAGGGGTTGCTTTTATTGGCCGTCGCTCTCTCGTTTTATTCCTTCTACGTGCCAGGAGGCTCAGCTTCTGGTAGGATTCTTAAGAAGGCACATTTCCTTCGGACTCCATCTTTTGGTAGGAAATAGGTAATAAAAGTATAGGGAGATACCATGTCTGCGATCAGCATGTTCTTTGGAAAATTATCTTGGACTATGTTTTATATATTACTGGTTCACCTATGAAATGATTAAGAGCTTCTAAGCTATCTTCAGATGAGAGGCAGCAATATTGATGAACTAAGAATGTTTTGGAATAATTATCTTTCGATGACTGGGAAATTCGATGGGAATATTCGTTACTGAGGGCAAAATTGTTTTATATGTTTCTGAAAATGTATTTCGATTTATTGCTGTCAAAACTGGTACGATTGCTTTTAGTGAACGTAGCCAAGGAACTGAAGATTTGTTAAATTTTGTTCCACGTGGTTGAATTAATACGTGTTTATGGTCATTTTAATACAACCTACCCGTAGAGATATGATACGTGAATTTTGTAAATGTTCTTCCGCAGTGAAGGCCGAAGTTATAAAAGAAGAAACTTGGAAAATTAAAATCAACGTAGCAAGGTAGAAAAACTTTCGTGTGTTTTGTAAGATTTTGAATTCTCAAATTGATTCAAAATTGTCTTGTCTTTTTCGTTGCAGCATTGGCAAAATTGCAAACAATGAACTGATATATAATATTAGGATTAGATGTCCTACACAGGTGTACAAAGCTATAACATTAGAACATAAGGAGATATAAACAAATTCTATTCGAAAGAATTATATTAATTCGGATTTTCAACATTACTTCGTACCCAGACTTCGGTATATTTATAATGACTGAAGTACTAATCTATAACATTTTAATTATTTATAAAATGTGCAAACATGAAATGTTGGAACTGGCAGCAATATAATGACGGACATAGATTGAGCATAAATTGTAAGATTTTTATTATAAGATTGAACATACGTGTTAAACAATCACGGATTACGCCACTGCAAACAATTCAGAGTTTCTTTACACTCTTATTGTATGTGAAATTGATTTTTAAACAAACTTGCACATATTAATAAATCGCTCAGGACAACAAATACTTAATGTCATTAACTTACGAAAAATTTAAAAAGTTGACATAACTTTGTACAGCCATCTGTAATTTAAACTCAATTCACTTTAACTTTAAGTTTAATGTTTATGAAGTTGTGAAATGATTTTTATACAGAATGTTTGATGCAAAATGCTGTTTCAATTGCAGAGGTGCATTGTACGAAATAATTCATTGAATAAAAATTTGTTTTCGTTACAAATCTGTGTAAAAACTTGAAATTGACCTAATTTTTATATAAGGATATTAATAGAGTTCTGTAAATATCAGTGTAACCTTTGGTCGCGTTCTGCCAATCCTCATTATAGCGGAATACTTTGTACGTGGATTCATTACATTTAGTATTTAGTTTTCGATAACGATATTGCAGTCTGCGTACACATGCAATGCGAATTTCATAATAGATCGTTGTAAACAAAATACCTGTGAATTATTCTAAAAGGGAGCAAACACTAGGTGAAATACAACTGTATTCGGTAGAAAAGGAAATACGGTATTTTACAAAGAAATACACTGTTAGGATAATAGAACGTCCAGATAATAGGAGGTTCGGATAATGGAAGTTCTACTGCATTCAATTGCGAAGCAACGCACTCCGATGAGCTTTAATCTTTTGCCAACGACGCGAAACTCGCTATTTTGCTTCACCAACGAGAAATCCGCCGAAGAGATTCAATTCTTTTCGATTATTCAATTATTTCTTCGGTGTAAAGACAAATTGATTTGGAAACATGTATTGTTAAACAGTCTATACTTTTTGGATCAGAGTGAGTGTCACTAAATTTGATAACTTTGGAAAACGGAAAGGTGGATCGCCAAAAGTTTTTCCACTTTTATTCAATATTCCTTATTGCTAAGTATCAGTCACTTAAAAATTTGTGTTTTTTACTTCTTATTGGAAGGGAGCAAGCAAATTCTTCACCCAGAAATCCTAGAAGAACGATTAGCTTTTGTTAATATATTACGTTGGTTTCAATAACCGTAAATAAAATTGTAAAATAGTACAGTTGAACTAACTAATACATCATAGCATACTACCAAGAATTTTAATGCCGCCAAGTATCATACCCCACAAAAGATAAACTGAGTATAAATACACGGAGTATGGTATTACATGATTGCCAGCTTTAAAACATATTGTTTCTAAATTACCAACTTTTCTGCATAAGAAAATTACAGCATTGTCTTCAAAAAGTTCTCGTGTTTTTCCATTGTTCGATAAAATTCGGAATAACTCAAGCAATATTTATAACTTTTAGAAAACTTCGATACATTTATACTGTTACAACATGAAAATGTCTGCCTCCTCTACTGTAGTAACAATTCGGCATCTAATTCGTATTACAAAGTGCACAACCCGTGATATTCAAAGGTGCCATTTACTTTATAGAATCGGATACTACGTGACCTATGCGATGCGTGGATGCTACACGAATGATGCACTCAATTGTGAAAGTCGTCATACATAAAAAATAACTTCATATTTACGCATAGGACGTAGCGTATATTGCACGCGTATCTCTAAAACAAGATTTAGAATAATTCATTCAGTTCTATATTTAAAACGAATTTCTACATTTTAGTCAATTAAGTAGTCAATTAATTTCAAGTAACTAACAAGAGATTGAAAACATTACTTGCACTATAAAGGGTTAAATAATAACTAACGAATCGTCAAGATAATCTGCCTTCCTAATACCAATAGAAATTAAAAATTCAATTAACTCTAGAACTACCACGGCAGTCGGAATGACTGGTTTCTAACTGATTAGAAAAATTAATTAAATTCATAGATGAGCCATACAGTAGATATTCCACATCTATCTTATAAAACAGCAATTACTGAACTGATCATCTTTTTCACCCCTTTATTCGTTTGTCGCCATTGTACGTATTTAATAAATTTAAATACAATAGGTATAACACCGGTAGTTCCAGTGCTAGTAGTCTAGCCCTATAATAGTAAAGGAGAATGAACAGATCGGAATTCCACAATCATTGAAATTGCCTTTCGACAATTTTTCTAGGTAATACGTTTTTCAACAGCGTCTGTTTAACGCGTGGAACAAAGACTCGACGATAAACCACGAAGCCACTCCTCTCCCGGAGGATATTCCTTTCCATATACTTTTCTTATTGTTAGACATTTTTATGTCCATTAGGAATTGCTTCCGGCCTGGAATACTGGCATTTGAATATATAGCATTTCCGATGCACCAAGGTACAAGAACTGCTATCGGAATCAGTAAATTCTTTTACATAGTGTGAATGTGGTCGCACTACATTGGACAATAGTTAAAGAAGGACTTTTAAGGGGCTATGGTGGGTAAGGAGATAAAGGCTTGGACTTACAATCAGTTTCCGAACGTAGCTAAAACAGTACTAGGTCTTAGGCAAAAATACCATAGAAAAAAAACTGTAAATGTGCAAAAGAAAAAATAAAAGAAGTAATTTTAGAAGAAAGAAGGAGTAATTTTGTTGATATAAAAGCCTAAATGATAGAAATTGAAAAAATAAATTTTTAAAGGATCGGAGCTCGGAACCGTCAAGGATAACTTTGTAAACTACATATAACAAGACTCATATCTATAATACGGATATTATTCGGAAGTGAATATTGTCACATCGTTATTGCACAATTCTCTTATAATTCATAGGTGCAAATAATGATAAGCACATAATCGTCTCTCTCAAATCAACTCTTAAGATGGATTTGTAACAAACGTTGCACTGAAGTTGTAACCTTCATTCGTCTCTGGGATCTTTTTGTAACCAAAATCGAGATTTAATTTTACCGAAATCGAGAGAAATTGTACACGGTGAATACATATTACCTACGCTCAACAAAGTTATAGAGAAAAAGTAAAAAAATCTTGTTTTGTTTTAATAGAAAAAAGATTATGGGTCAGTAAAAATCCTAGGGACTTCAGTGTAATTTTTTTTAAGAACCGGATGAAGGTTAAAATGGTTTTTATCCCAAACGATGTACATATGTATCATGTAGTAAAAGTTACTCTGGAAGTCGTACTTATTTAGAGATTTAACAGTCGAGGTTTTTTATCATAAAAATTTTCCTTGAATAATTAAAATTTCCTAGTATAAGATTATAATTTTTAAGATTCTATGTAAGTTCTCATACTATGTTATAAAAAACTATTTCAGTTTGAAAACGTGTATTTACTTTCTGTATTACTTGGTTTATTTTTATATATGAATAAAGTTATTATAGTATTATTATTTAGAGATGAATAAGCAATCCTATTTTGATTACACGAATTCCACTCGTACACCCTACGTATAACAAGACGAAATTGCAACCATAATATTGATGATCCTACCAAATGTGCATGCCTCATGCATACGAAGTAGCAAGCAAAAACTATATCGACTACCGACAGGGGAGATTCACTGATTTCCCTCTCTATTACAACACAAAGTGTGACAGGTATTGATCATAGGCCGATTGCCAGCGTCCGATCGGTTTTGTTCTTTATTGTGGATTGAACAAAAGCCAGAACGATTCATGGACGAACAAACGTCGGCGGTAGCGGACACGAAAAATCGTGACTTTCTGCTTCCGGACGTTCTTTTTCGAGGGCGAACGACAAACAGGCGTTATCGTTCGTCCAGGGAAAACCAACCGAGCTTCGCTACTTTCTCAGGCTCGTAGATGTATGCCGGTGAATCGGGCAGCACCATTGTGAAGATATTGAATTTTTTTGCCGATCCGACCTGAGCTCCTATCAGGTTTTATCTGATCTCGTGTGGATCGCGTATATCCGTAATAGCGAAGCTCGTGTTCACTGCCGGAAGCCGAAGGTTTCTGCGCCGGTGAGCCCGATCAGACCTTTTCACGCATCGTTAGATATTGAAGGAAAACGCGTACCGAGAGGATCTTTCAGATTTTTCTCCTCGTATTACAAGTTTAGTTTGCATCAACGTTAATTCCGTTTCACGAGCACGACTCTGGATCGTTTTAATTGTGGCCTAATTACTTGGTACTTACGTGGAAGAAGTTATTTATGAGTATTTCACGTTAATGCCAAGTAGAAATACGTGGGTGTGTTATGGGAGCAAATCGAACGCGCAAACAATCGATGACTTCTTGTAGAAAATACTATAGACGCCGAATGTTACTAGTAAATCTGACTAACAATAAATGTATGTGATTGACTTTCAGATATCATTGAGACGATTAATCGGTTTCGGTAAAATGTAGATAGTAACAGCAGATCTTCAAATTATAGATGCTAACCATATACGTTGCCTTTGTATCTTTCACCACACATCAATTTTTGAGCGAATTTTAATTAATAACCTGAAACCTTACTCTTTAGCTAGTATGACGCACGGTGTGTTACTGTTTAGTTATTTTGAAATTCTAACAATAATTGTCTACTCTTCTCGTTAGTATTCAGTGTTTTTCCCAATCTCGGCTATTACATTAACTGCCAATATTATATTGACTACCAGGTTTTTAAAATGTTATTCTGCATTTCATAATTTATAAATGTATTTACAATCCATTTGATGTATCTGCACTGTCTAATTTCATTCAGAACAATTAAAAGTCGTAATTATACCAAAAAGGCATTGTTGTAAAAGAGCTTGAGCTTACATTTCGTAAGAGATTTTACGCATCATAAGCAATTTCATGTATAATTAATAACATTGGAACTAACTAACTTACAATTAATTAGACAAAAACAGCTGCATTTGAAGTTCATTTACATGCGTCTTTAATACATCCCAGTTGCATAACGCGGATATGAATGGCTCTCATGTTTCGAAGCTTTAAAAACCTACTTTGTTAACTGTTCACGCTAAACAACTAATAAATAAATAAACACGGTGAGAGCTACTGAAACCTTGTTTATATTAAAGACGACGTAATCCACGGGTAGAGTACATACTTACTTTAGTTCTTTTCGCTATTTCACCCGCACAAAAAGTTACAATTTGAAAGAAACAAAGACACACGTATTCAAGCTGTTCTTCAGTGCATATTTTACAAGCTGTAGAACTTCTTCTAACAGCTGAGTTTTGTTGAAGACTGTATTCGTAGAAGTTATTGTTTAACAAAAGTTTTCGCGAGAAGCTGTTAGCGTTTGCATTGCATTTCTTCCGCCTTGTTGCATTTTCCAGAGGACCCGCATTTGAAAAGATATGCTTACAGCACTGGCAAACATTAGTTAAACAGAAGGCCCTCACAGTTTTCTCGTGTTTGCAGTTCTTGTACTTTGAATTAAATCGACGCTCTTTGTGGAGAATGCTTATACGTATTTTCACGCAAATAAACTCGAGAGAAAGAGTACCGAGAAGTCTTCTTCTACAACATTTATTGAGACATATTGTTAAGTGAAGTAGACGTTACAGGTAGAATTCGCAATCAAAGAAATTTATTTACACTTATAACAGTAGAAGTATATTTTTACGACGAGTTGTGTGAAATCTTTTGTATAAAGTCGAACATATAATTTCATGGGAATTACAGTTTTAATGTTTAATATATCTTGCATTTTTTTAACTTCCTAATAATTGTAGACCTGTAACCGGAAATAAATTGTTCAGTATTGATTTAATCGCGTTACGACTTTTACTAATAAACCAATTAATCGGTTTTAATTTTTCTATTTTGCAACTGTTTAATTGCAACATTCTGCACCTGTAAGGTATCTGTATTCTAGTAGTACGATGCCGTACGTCACAATCGATCTACGGGCCGTCATTACCCTCTCGGCTAATTCAATGATCGTCCGCTAGACAACGTTGTCCTTCGACCAACAGTATTCGCAAGTACCCTACATGCCATCGAGTCCTACATATGCTATCCATCGGCAAGTAGACAACGTCTCATCCGGGACACAGGATCTAGGGCAAGACCGTTTGATCAGCCATCCTGACGAGTCCATGAGGAGATGCAGGACAAAACGCGCGTGTTAGCAACAAATTTACCCCTTTCCAAGGAGCAGAAAGACCACGGCTTGGACGGCCACAGTCGGCGCATCGAACGAGGATGTCCTCACATTAGCAATAACGTCAGAGTAGCTGCGACTGGCACAGGCCATCGTCCTTCAGTATTTTCCAGAAACGGATTTGGCTTAAAACTTTCAGGAATAAGTTTAGGCACATTATAACAGTTTCAGGTTTTGGGGCTTTCGCGGCCATCAGTAACTGAACAATGGTTTTGAATTTTCGAGTTTAAGCCGCGTTGAGCGCTGTAAAACATCCAATGTTTCGCCAGCATTGCAGCTGGCTTCATCAGGGTGATCTGAGTATTAGTATCAAATCACGCTGCTGAAGTCAGCTGCTATGCGGGTGAAACGTCGGACGTTTTACAACACTCAACGCGGCGTAAACCCGAAAATTCAAAACCACTGTATAATATTGTAGATTCATTATCGTATCGGTGCAACGATTTTTCTGCTCTAATTTGTTGATACTGCATGGCAGGGATGCATCGATATCTACATACAAGCAAGTGAAAGAACACTGGTTTTGTAGATATTCCAAGGTAACTTTCACCTCCTCCAAAGGAGAGGACATGCAACTCCCCGAAGAAATCGTGATCTCTCACAAAGAAATAGTTCATTCGTGATCTTTGTATTCGTACCATAAATTTTGTAATAATAAAGTTGTAAACTTTAACGAGTTGTGATCACTATTTATCTAGTGGCAGATGGTATCAACTTTCTGTTTATCTTTATTCGGCATGACTTCCAATATATGTACCTACTAGTTTCGTAGCATTGTCGCAGCAGCGAGACAACGAGTAAGCTTCTGCACCAGTGGTTTTACTTTATCTGTGCTTTGAACTGAATCTCTCACTTTCCTTTCTGTAGCCACTATTGCAGATGACCACATATACCTCTGTGTACATATGTCCCAGTAGATACTGCAGGTATTGTTCGCGTCGAGATTACACTCTGAGTACTTTCATTTCGTTTGTATATCTTAGGACCGAAATCATCAGTCACCTGTGACCAGAATTGTCACAGAACATTGGTCAGAATGACTATTTCTGGAGATAGTGTAAGAGTAGGGACCCCTTCGAACAGTGGTTGCCAAACTGGGGTCCGCCGTCCTCTAGGGCAGTGTTCGGAATTAAAGCTTGCAAGAATCTTAATGACGCGTGGTAGCAGTAATAGTAATAAGTCTCGAAAATTGTCAGGAAGTATGGGGAGGATAAACTTTTATTGAGCCTATGGTTGAATTGAAATCAACTGATAGGTTTTAATAAAACGTTCGATGAAGATGTGTATTCATTCAGTCACGTCGTGTCTAAATACCAACACAGCTGTAACCACGCCGGCAAATTAAGTCGTCGGAACCTCTTTATCTTTAGCTTCTCTCAGAAATAAACTTGACACCCCGCTGATTTTGGAGTACTTGTTTATTATAACGATGTGAACACGTATACACAGGGAACACAAAGAACTTAACAAAAATATACAAATAACAAAATATAAAACAAGCAAGCTAATACGAAGTATTGGAAAACTGTAGAAAATGTGATTGTTTCAAAGGTGATGTGAAATTGTTTGATAATGCCTGGTCGGGACGCGTTTTCGGTCCATTTATCAAATTTTCAAGAACCCCCTCCACCGTCGACGTGCCATGGGAGGAGGAAGTGGTGACTCACTAGGGTGGAGGATGTTGGGCCCGTGAATAAATGTTATTGGTTCTGCCTGGGCTTGATGGGTGGTTACCAAAATACAGAGTTTGCATTGCTTTTGCCAATCCACTGAAGGCCCAGGCAGAGAGGGACCTTGGGTTACGAGATTGACGTAGCTCTCGACTGGACGTTAGATTTATGACACCTGTCATAAATCTATCTTTGAGGAATGTATCCGTGCAAAACCTGATGGCCACGTGCCACCCTTCGGTCATCGAAGGGTGCTTACCAGATGGGCCAGGTTTCCACGGCTGCGGAAATAAATATCGAGAATATAAATTTTCTCTCTAGCAACCTCAAGGCCCGCGTTGTAAATTACGCCTGTATATTGTTGAACTACATGTAGGCAGAAACTTCGGATACTCATTTACAACATAAGATTAACTGTTTACCCTCTTCTAATTCAACCAATTCATAGAAAGATTTCCTTAAAATCGCTGAGAGACTCTAGCGGCAGGTAGCCAAATAGGGTAGGTTCTCTTTGCAGGATCATATAGCAGAAAGCTTACAGAAAAGAGCCTTATTGGCAGAATTACGAAAAAATAACAAAATAAAAAGATATTCATTGTCAATGATAGAAAACTTTGATGATTTTCTGTCATTCATTGAACGTTAATTTTTTAATATACTACAAACACTAATTTTCGCGACGGCCCGCAAGAATTTTGCACACATACTTGCGTACAAGAGAAAAACATAGAAATGTTTCCACTTTTGGGAGAATTTTTAAATACTGCGTATATCAATCAGAAAGTGATTGTATTGGAAATGGGTGATTAAATACAATGTAGCCTTTGTATTATTCTCTATTATTTTATTATAAAGCCTCAGAAGAAACGTCTTTATAGGAGGACCAGTCTTTAGAAGGAACTAACGTGCTTGCCCAACAGACGAACTCTGGCTCACTTATTGTTAGTAATATAAATTGTTTATATGAGCCTCCCCTGCAGTGTAGAGATTCCTGGCTTTAAAATTAATCACACAGGGTATTCTATAATAGAATTCTCATTCTTATCTAGAACGTTAAGTCGTTTTTCTTCTTATGCGATACATGTATATAACAAATTATCATTAATAATAATCCAACATCTTATATTACTGTAACATTAAGAAACGTGAAACCCTAAAGCAACATTTCTTTAAATCGAGTTATTTTAAATAAGGTACGAATAAAGTTTCCTAGTATAATTTCTTTTGGTACGTGTTAACCCGTGTTATTGCAAACAAGCGCCTGTAAGGGTCATACGTAAAAACTACACGTAGTTTCTCTTGTGCACATGTTAGCCATAACATCTCCTCAAGGTAGTTATTTTGTAAACAAACCAACATCCGCTTATCTGGCAAGAAGGACATGTAAGTGGTCCCAAAGGGATACGCTGCGTATCACCGAGGTGTTTTTCACTCTCGTTACTTCTTCACGATGAAACCAAGTTTCTTCGAATTTTTCCCCCTGCGAATGAAACAAGCTATCTTCGAGTTTCTGCGTTTCTTTAAGCACCGAAGAAGATATCGACATAGGAATCATCATAGCGTTGTGCTATAACGGGAAAGAAACATTTTCTCTCTCTCTCTCTCTCTCTCTCTCTCTCTCTCTCTCTCTCTCTCTCTCTCTCTCTCTCTCTCTCTCTCTCTCTCTCTCTCTCTCTCTCTCTCTCTCTCTCTCTCTCTCTCTCCCCCCCCCCCCCCCCCTCTATATATATATACAGGGTGTCCCATTTAAGTTGAGATTGTTAAAAATCTCGAAAACGCGTGATTTAAGAAAAACCAAGCGATGCGTGCCCCTTACTATTGCGGGTGGGGAGTCTAATGGCATTACTGATTTTTCAATGCGTGGGCGTCTTTAAGGTCATTTCAAGGTCATCTTTTTATTGTGTCATAAACACCTATTTTTTATTTCGGAATCATATTCTACATAAAAAAATGGATCACTTTTGTCTGAAACATTTTGTTGCAGATTTAATATTTCTTAAGATATCAGGCGAAACGTCTTTTAAAATTTATGCTGATACCTCATCTAGTAGGCTTACATCTTCAAGTATTATTGGTACCTTGAGAACCACAATGTATCGACATTTCCCTCTATCAAGTGTAATACAGATAAACATAACGAGTAGACTTTATTGTCCGTATAACGAGGTATAACGAGAAGAACTTTATTATCCGTCCACCAGTCTTTTATTAAACGTGTTAATAAGTGTCTGGAAGTTGAGGGTAAAAATTTAGAGCATTTGTTGTGACATCCTTAAAAGAAATAAAAAACATTCCACAAGAAAGTAATGTTGTCATATTAATAGAAAAAAAAACTGTCCTTGACATAAATATGAAACGTCAATAGATATCTTAAGAAATATTAAATCTACAACAAAATGTTTCAAACAAAAGTGATCCATTTTTTTTATGTAGAATATGATTCCGAAATAAAAAATAGGTGTTTATGACACAAAAAAACAAGATGACCTTGAAATGACCTTGAAGACGCCCACGCATTGAAAAATCAGTAATGCCATTAGACTCCCCACCCGCAATAGTAAGGGGCACGCATCGCTTGGTTTTTCTTAAATCACCCGTTTTCGAGATTTTTTACAATCTCAACTTAAATGGGACACCCTGTATATATATTGCAGTTAAATTCCATTGGAAAGCTAAAGCAACTTTTCGCGATTGCGTCTACGCCATTTAATCGAGTATATCGGTCCAGCGTTTATTAGTTTATCCGAATTCTATCCTGTCGATTAATTGCTCGACGATCAACCGCGTTCATACAGGTTCGTTTTTCTTGATTTAATTAAGCCGAGTGTTTTTGAAGGCACATTTACACAAGCCAATTTTAATGAATTCTACACAGTGCTGAAAATGACCTTCAAGTTAGTCGACTCATTAACGACGCCTTTAACGATGATCCTTAGCGAACCGTTTCCCTTCCGACATCGCGTACTTAAACACGCAGCCACGATCAAAGGCGTCATCTATAATTGGACCGTGGAACCGGCCAGAGTGCTACTAGCTTCGGGTAGTTTGAGGTTTACCCGTGTTTCTACATATCGATCGTCATGCACTCGACTTGGACATTGCTTACGATGGCCCAGAACCCTTTGGCATACTTGACATTATGAGACCAACAGTCCGTGATCTTGGTTGCATTTGGATAATACACAGATCCTCACGATGTATCGAGATCGTATAATGTCAAGTTAAACAAGTGTAACGCCAGTGTGGCAAGTGGGTATCTATTCTAGAAGCCCTCGGGGTAGGTACCACAGTATCGTGATCGGAGCAATGAAAATGGTCTTTGTCAATAATGCGGTGATACCAGTAGTCGAGTATGAACATTAGAATGGCAAAGGGGGTAATCGGGAAGAGCATAATTAAAACATCAGTTATTAATTAAGCATTTAAGGAACTGAACTGAGATGTCCAGAAAAAAGGGATGAGAACGATTTTCGGTAAAAAATAATTTTGTTGAAGACAAACAAGTTTTAATGCCCGCTATATTTGTACTACCAGAAAGTTTAATGTAATGTGGTTTGTTGTACAGAAAACTATTTGATGTCGTTTTGAAATTTTTTAGTTTTCTTAGGGTTAAGTGTTGGCGGATCTTTAATTATCCACCTATTATACAGGGTGACACACGGGAGACGGACGGTTTTTAATGAAATAATACTCAGCCAACTTTAAAATTAATGCATGTTTATTTACACAAAATCAAAGCTCATTATTTGCCATTTTAGTTAACAAAGTTATTTGTGAAAAATAATGTCGTCAAGGTGATGTCCATCATTTCGAATGCAGGACTCAAGTCTCTTCTCAAACTCCTCCATCACACGGACTAAAGTCTCTGCAGGGATGGCAGCAATTTCTTGAATGATTGCATTCTTCAACTCATCCAAATTTCGTGGTTTGTGGTTATAGACACAGTTCTTAAGGTACCCCCACAGAAAAAAGTCACATACTGACAAGTCGGGAGACCTGGGAGGCTTTTCTGTGGGGGTACCTTAAGAACTGTGTCTATAACCACAAACCACGAAATTTGGACGAGTTGAAGAATGCAATCATTCAAGAAATTGCTGCCATCCCTGCAGAGACTTTAGTCCGTGTGATGGAGGAGTTTGAGAAGAGACTTGAGTCCTGCATTCGAAATGATGGACATCACCTTGACGACATTATTTTTCACAAATAACTTTGTTAACTAAAATGGCAAATAATGAGCTTTGATTTTGTGTAAATAAACATGCATTAATTTTAAAGTTGGCTGAGTATTATTTCATTAAAAACCGTCCGTCTCCCGTGTGTCACCCTGTACATATAAGAAAAAATGTGAACAGAAGTCTATTTATCATTTTATTAATTACACTGACCAAACTGTGCTTGATAAACAAAACTTCGAGCATAGATCAAGCGAAAATTTCAAAATATTAGATTCCTTTCAGATTTTTCATCCTAATGTTAATTCTATATTTTGTTGATATCAACATTAGGCCTTCTGTCTACTCTTACGGTTTCTGTTTTAAACAACACGATTAGTACTTTAAATGGACGTTATACGTATATGTTTCAGTGTTTTGACGCTTTTCTTTTTTCAATATTGTCGTGTCGATCGTGTTGTGCGTGTCTAATTAAATGAAATTAATAAGAGATTAAGTACATTAATTTAAATCACTTAAGCTATCTTAAGTTTTTATATAGAATTAGCAAGCACGGTATGATTTTATTTTATTAGGAATCGTTTACATTCATGACAAACATGTTTAGTATGTGCGTCGGTGCACGAATTTGTAAAACATTAAATATATGGGGTGTTTTGATCCTCCACGTAACAGTCGGATCACGTTTTGTTGATCTACTGTCTGTTACAGGGCAATTGCCAACTGTTTTCGAATCCATGTAAATCTTTGTCCCTTCCATTTACGTGACCCTTACCCCAACAACAACGGATATTTCGAGTTTCGCTATTACTTTTAGAATTTGCTTAAGCATACAATTGCTACTGCAAATTGAACAACAATGTCCAAAAAGAAATGTATTTAAGATGAGACTCCGTAGAAAGAAGTGGAAGTACAATCAATGCAAAAAAGTAGTTGCATACAATATGAGCCGTTATTTGTGAAAGTGGTATAACTCCATTTTTGAGAAAAATGTGTTTAAGTTAGATTTAGCTAAACTGAATAAAATATTAAGAAGAAATATGTAGCTAACAATAAGAATCAAAAATCTTCATGATTACGTCCAAAATGGATTAACTGTTACATCTTATAGTACGATAGTTTTTGTTCGAACTCTCAAATATCTCGACATAAGAAGAAAGGCACCTGTACCACTTTCAAATATACGTGCTCATATGAAAATCATTCGATGAGGATTAGTATATCGAATAACTTTCTACACATGGAGGAAAAGACGAGGCTTTTTAATAAAAATGGTGCAGTATTAAAGGTGTTATTGCATAGCCATATTAATGAATATATTTGTACACATTTTTTCTTTCTTTATGGCTTTTTATACTTATTTGTTTACTGGTCATTTTGATGATCAGCTCATAGTTCTTGCAAATATGAAGAACTACAACATAAAACATAAAGACAGCTAAGCCTGAAGAAGAGCGATCAGATAAGTTTACTCCTCTTATTGGAATCTTGTATTTGAAATTTTAATTCTTCGCATCAATGCAATATCGTAAATGTATTATTGCTGATTCAATTGTGCATATATTGAATTTGCTCGGAATATATTCAGCTGCTAATTTTGTTGGCTACTTAATTGCGTATTATTTAAGACATGTTTTGTATCGTATTCATTTTCAAATATCTTTCGGCAATGCTTTTGTTCGTAGAACAGTTAAATAATTGGTTTGCATCTAAAGAAATTACAGATTTCTCTTTTATAAACATTATTCATCTAATAATAAATCTATGCAATACGTAGATGTGCGAATCATAAACTAAAGAAAGAAAATAAATTGCTGAACCGTACTCGGAGATTACCACCTATATCTGTTCATTCTAATTACTCATGTATCCTAAATGATCCGGAATCTCATCTAATAACTGGATGGAGATATGTTTTTAATTTACAAATGTAAGTAAAAGTCTATTTCATGTTACGAAGATGGATTAGAATATGGGGACACATGAAGAAAAATGGCGCTTTCCCAATTCATTACAGTGCTTAGAAAAAAGTTCAGCTTAAAACTTGTTTCATTTGAATGAAAGACATATCCTGCTATTTCGATAATCCACTAACATTCGTACAATTCCAAAAAATATGCAATTTGTAAGAAACATTCTGAACTCTCGATAATTGAACGTCTATTCACAAAAGGTAATTTCATACACTTTTGGCGTATTAATTGATTCACATTTCAAAAGTTGCACCATGGTCGAATAAACTCTCGGCTTGTAACATGGGCGTTTCTGCGCATCTGCAGAGTTGATGACCAAACGCTTTATGAGTTTCCTCGACCAGGACTTTACGTGAAGTGTAGCAGACACACAAAGCACTATACAGTTGAATGAAAAAGAAGAACACTGAAAGATACGTTCTATAGCAGTTTGTCCTAGTTTCTATCCCAGGAGGTCAAAGATTTACATTGCGCTCTGAAATATTCAGTATATCTCTTCCATCGATGTCTAAAGCTCGACAGGCTATTCAGATTATTGTACGGAGTTATTATTGCTATCGTTATCGCGCTCGGAAATGAAAACTAGGCGATACTACTGAATCTGGAGAGAGAAACTAACAAGACACCCAGGAACAGGAAGTATTATGCGAATCTTCATCGGTACCGTCAAGCTTCCGATTCGTTGGATTACTATGGAGCTTCGACTTTCTACATTCAGTCAGAACATTGTTCATTCGTTTGAAAACTGTATGCACAGGTTATTACTTGTCTGGATAGAATTTCTTATTAATTCATCAATTTCAATTTTCGAATTTAACACCAGAACTACCAAACCAGTGAAAATGACTGGTACACAATCTTTTCCAAAAATTTTCAAAATTTGTAGGAGAGTCATTGGAGAAATATTCTACGTCCAACTCAAAAAACATAAATGACCGAATTGATCATCTTTTCCGCCTCTGGATTCCTCTTTTCTCAATGTACTTATTTAATATATTGTAATATAATAGATTTAACGCCGGTCGTTCTAGTGTTAAAGGATTTTTATGCTACTGTGATAATTTTTAATGCGGTACATGAATATCTTCTTCTGCTGATCATTCATTAACTCGTTAGCTAAGGTAGAAGTCAATCGTATAACATCAGAGATAGGAGCAAATAGAATATAACGTCGATAATAGAATTAATTACTCACCGAAATTATTAATATAATTCGTTGAAACTTTGACCAAACCTCGCGTGGTCACCAAAGTGTGCAAAATAAAAAAAGTGGCGTTTAGAAACTCTTGATGTGTTCCTTCAAGCATACACTACACAATATCCTATTGTTCGTTATGAAACTGACTGTGAGTTTTCATACGAAACTATCTACAAATTCATGGAGGCTTGACTGACAGAGGCTCAACTCAAATCTGTTGCGAACAAAAACTGTTACTAGCAATCCAAGTGCCGAAATAATGACGAATATATGTCTCTAATGATAGACAACTAATAAGGAACACTATTTAGCTAATGCATTAGCTAAAAAATTGAATAACTAAAAAGTGCCGAAAGGTACTGGGTTGAAACTTTTTAGACACATTCCTTAGACTACAGTGGGTCAAAAAAGTATTGGCACACCCAGTTTTCTTTCAATATCTTTAAACTATAAAGTAATCTATTAATATTAACTATGTTTATTAGTGTCTTTTGACACACATAAATAATATGTGTACTGAAAACTCTCAGTTATTTGTTATAAGGAAATAAAGTCAAGAAAACGAAAAATCCATAGTCAAAAAAGTATTGGCACACGAATGGTTTTGCTATAAGGACAAGTGTTACTCGCTTTCGTACGCGACAAAGTCGGTTATAGGAACATAAACATAAACAGAATTTGCTGTTATGAATCTCTTACCTCAGTTATCACAATCAGTATGTGTTTGTACTTTGAACAAGAATCATGACTACGAAGAAGAGCAAGTTACAGCAAGTTAAGAAGAAGTACGTTACAGAGTATATAAAAGTGTAAGTAAAATAGTGCAGCATATGTTACGACTTACACCGTCAACATTACAAAGTTTATTTGACACCCACAGAGGCAGATATTTTTTAAATGCTATTGTTTATGCGAGCATGTTTCGCCTTTCGACCTTGAAAACATCTAAAATCCCTCTTTGATATTTGTTCATACTTTTAACGTACTCCTGATACTCTATGTAATAAAAGGGGATATTGGATAACTGGCCCTGACGTTATCCTCCAAATAGTCCTAGGCTACGGGGTGTGAACTACACGAATCCAGGGACTTCGATGTTCCGCTTTAGGATTGGCATTGGGCGGAGACACGAGGGTTCAGTCCTTGGAAGTTTTCCAGAGTTGCAAATGCTGCTTCATCCCCATGGATATAGAGGTCTATGTACTCCCACCATGCATGGGGCGCTCCAAGAACGTCTTGAAGAACAAATCAGGGGCAGGGATGGACGTCTTAATCTACCATGTATTGTAAAAAGGATTGATTGTACACATTCGCCTCCCTTAGTTACACTTGTATTTAAATACAGAGGACTTAACGTCCGGGAAACTTGAGTAAGTTCACCACACAACAAACCATTAGTGATAATTCGTCTGAACAATGTTATCGAGTGTTACAAATATACGGTCTACAAAGCACCATAAAGTGTCCGCTATTCAGACGAGTGTGCCATTCCTACATGCTCGAATAGTGTAATTGCATGTGTTTCATAAAATGCTGGTTTCATAAATCTTGGTCTATTTATAGCAGGAGTAGACAACAAGTCGATCGCGAAAAGATTTTTGGTCGATCACAACTGACAGGAGACGATTTCAACTCACAAACCTCCTCCCCATTTCTCTTCTTAGTGCAGTAAATGATAGAAATTAATTTAATTAGTTTTGTATTTAATGTGTTCGTATATTATTCAGTTTTCGTTATGCTGTGTACGTGTGCATGTGGTAATGTAAAATTGCAGTGGGTGCAGATTTGAAAACTGCCCGATGTTTTGAATAGATTTTCGAATGAAAGTTGGAAAAAAATAAGAGAGAGTGAGTCATGTGATTCCGAGTCACGTGTGCAGATTCTAAAATAATAGATTATTATTTTTCATAATATCGATTCATTTCTCATATTGGTACGCAAAACAGAGGTTTGAGCCTGTTAAATATCAGTATTTTGGTAGATAGATCGTGACCGTTTTTTAAAAAAGACTGTCGATCATATATATCATATATACAGCAGATGATCACCTCTGATTTATAGGGTGTATATTCAATACTTCTTCAATTTACATTTCTTTTTTCATATTTTTAATAAACTATAAACGAAAATCCTCAATCTTATATTATCAATTCTGTTTATATACATTCCTAACGTGTATCAATGTGAGAAATTTGAACAACATAAAGTAAACACTCGTGTAGCTACAATTGAATAACGTACTTTAAAGCGGACGTCTTTCGAACCGTCTACCGTGTCAGAACTCCTGTTCAAAAGTGTACTTTAATTTGAAAAATTTATACTGCAATTTCGAGTTACGTATTTGAACACTCGAACTTTCATCACGAATCTCGCGGAAAAACCAGCACAGAGTCATTTTCGACTCTTTAAATAGCACCTTCCATTTATGAAAAAGAAAATTTTTTGGAGCATACCGAAGATTTACTACCAATGAAAATATTTTCGAGAAATTAATGATTATAGCTGCGTGCGAAATTCATATATCAAAAATATGAATACTAAATCAACTACTTCACGCGGTCTAGTGCAGTAAATCTGGAAAATGTCAAAGGAAAAGAGAAACGAATCTCGTATAGCAGAAATTTGGAATTCTTGGCCGGAAAATGTGAATATTTTCAGACTAATGGTAGTTTCACTAGGCCATGTCTTTTACTTGATTTATAATTCATGCGCATGGTGTACCAGTTCCATGTAACAACTTCAATTATTTCGCGCAAACAAGATCATAGTGGCCGTTAATTTTTCGGTATATTTTGCAAAAGCATACGTAATTAAATTGATTCCGCTTAACCTTATGTATTTTCAAAATAAATCTTCTTAGAGTGAGAGAGTTTAAAGATTATTAATTTGGTTAAATATATCTGAAATTTAATAATGAGCTTTATCTGTTTGGATCCATTGCATTAAGAAAAAGTTTGTTAACATTTGAATCCTTTTTTTATTCCTCTTATATTTTACACTCTGCTTTTGATTTTATACCGTATTACTATTTAAATATAACATTGCACCATTAATTGTGCGTTGTTTAATATATCATTTGGACTAACAGGAACAGTAAGTAGAATTATTTAAAATTGAGGAAACGTGCAAAAGAGTAAAGTACATTTACTCTCTGTTGAAACTTCTTGTTGAAGAATACTGAAATTTATTAATTGCGATATTAACATTGTTACTACTTTCATCTCATCTGCGGATGGTCTTGAACTGATGATTGTATTCGGTATTTTATTATGGAATCATGTATTTCCACTTCTATGGTTACAGCGTCATATTTTTTAGTTTCCATTTATTTCTCTTTTTCTATTGCCTATTTATGTTTAAAAAATGATAGCCGATCAGAAAGTTGTGCGCCAGTCATCAAGGCGAAGAATCATTTTTATTCTCGTTGTTTTATTCCCAGCTTTCTTATTTCCTGTTATTCTATATTCTTATTTCCTGTCTTATTTAATATTTCTAGATCATATTTCTACATTCCCGACTCTATACAATTACAATATATTTTCGATCAATCCTTTGGCGTCAATAATATTTATTGAAAATAAAAAACTGTAGTGGTTCAATATTTAAATTCTTTACATTTGTTACGGCAGCCATACAAAATTAAAGGAATTTTGTGCTTAAAGGTATGGGTACTTTTTACGAAAAATTCACGAGTTATTCAAATTGTCCAGATAGATCTAGTGTTAATGCAGCTATCATAGAACGTTGTAGAGGGTGCATGCAAATTATTTGTCATGACCTATCAGGCGTGGTTCTACACCTTTGGACCGGTGGACATTTGCAAAAAAACAGCTGCAAAATTCGCGAAAATCCTTACACGTTAAGATTCAATTTTTTTATTGGCTCATTGGATTTATCTCGTCGCGTAGATAAAATGCGTGAAAGGAACCATGAGTCAGATACGAACCGTTTTCTTGTACATTAATGTTAAAGTTGCACTTCCGTGATTGGCTTTCCGATCGGTAGTACAGCCTTCCCGGACATGCACATAGAGAAAATAGACAAGAACATAAACATATGCGATTTTCTTACCGGCTAGATGACTTCGTCACCTACATTCGAAGCCTGTGTAGAGTGCAACTGTGTGTAGGTCTTTAAAATAGTAGATGAGATATTTCCGCCAATAAGGGTACTCGGTGTGCTTCTTTCCTCTATGTGTCTGTCCGCGAAGGTTGTCTTGCCAATCGTAAAGCTAATCACGGAAGTACAACTTTAATATTCCTTTTAGAAAAAACGGTTCATTCCTGATCCATGGCTCTTTTCACACATTTTACCTACGCGACGAGATGTATGCGATGAACCAATAAAAAATTTAATCTTTACTTTCAACCCTTTTGCTAATTTTGCCCCTCGTTTTTATTGCATATGCCCACCGATCCAGAAGAATAGAACAACGCTTGGTACTTTGTGACAAATCATTTTGAAACACCCTGTACAACAGACACACTTAAGACAATGGGCTTAGTTATTCAGTAGGATGTACCAGATGACAGTGAAGAATAAATACCGAGATTATTGTAGCTTGACATATGAAGCCATGAAAACGTCTTTGTTATACATATATGTCAATGTGGCTCTTACATCTCTGCCAATCTTTATATTAACTTTAGGTTTACCGGGCGGGTCATTTTGTCCCATTTCGAACTTCATGAGGGAAATTACAGAAACCGTTTAAATTCTTTTTTGCCACTTGCACTGACTTTTATTCATTCAACGAGACGAATATAAAGATCGAAATTCATTTTCTTCAAAGCATTCAAATTTTGAAGTTCTCTATATGGTATACTTATTTATTCGTGTCAGAAGACTTAGGCATATAAAAAATCGCGGTAAACCTAGTGTTAAGAACAGTAAATAGTGAGAAAAAACAGACGAGATGTTTTATCATAAAAGTTTTCCTCGAATAATTAAAATTTCCTAGTATAAGATTGTAAATTTTAAGATTCTATTTACGTTCTGATACTACGTTATAACAACTAATTTAGTTTGAAAACATGTATTTACTTCCTGTATTACTTGAGTTATTTTTATACATTAATAACGTTATTATAATTATAGTGAGAAAAAAAGACAGGCGGAGAGGGTCAGAGGGAGAGGGGACGTATTATTCGTAATCGTTTAAAATTATTAAGCCCTGTGAAAGAATCGTAATTAAGTTCGAGAAATACAAAAAAATAGTTGTAAGGTTTTGTAGAAAGGGATTTCCGTTGGTAATGTGATTGAAACGCACAGAGACCTTTAGAACATTAAAGAGTCTGAAACATACGGAGGGCTTAAGAAGTCTGAAAAGTTTTCGTAGAAGCATTCATGGCTTGTAAAAGAGGATTTACAGTACTTCTGACATATGTAGTCACAGTGTATGAAGTTTTTCTAAATCTTAGGAAGGTTATATTCGCAGACTTGTGTTTAAAAAGCAACTAGCAATATGATTTCCAAGTAAAAGTGACTGTAAATAGACTGTTCACTCTCTTCAAAGGAAAATGTGGTGGTACTAGTGTTAATAGAACTTCCACGAAGAAATACTTACA
This sequence comes from Cerceris ruficornis, assembly GCA_963989415.1. Lineage (NCBI taxonomy): Eukaryota > Metazoa > Arthropoda > Insecta > Hymenoptera > Crabronidae > Cerceris > Cerceris ruficornis. The sequence goes on from OZ022526.1 coordinate 3,086,498, forward strand.
TTTACATCAGAAACTAGGAATTATCAGGTCTGACGTTATACAAGCAGATCATACGTGTGCGACATAATTGTATTAACAACTGTTAATTTTAAACGATTCTGGCAGCGATTATACTTCTTTTTTATTTGTCCTTTTACCTTGAGATTTTTTATCCATATCGTGAAAACATTTGATGATCTCACTAAATTGATGAAATAAAATCCATATAATTTCCTATCTTAAAAAAAATATTTATTTAATTTTATGTCTTTGCGATTTTGATATCATACAATGCGAAATGTGTACGTATAGCGCGGAATAAGTATATCTCCCATACCTTTATTGCACTTTTCGGTTTAAATAACGGTTATTTTACCAAGAACCTACAGTTTAAGGGGTATTTCAAATCAGCAAAGATATAATATACATATTACATATGAAAAAATGTCCTATAGGTGACGAGGATATGTAAATATTCGACTCCATTAATACTGACTTTAAACTTCTAACTCCATACACATCTCATCCTTCCTTTTCCCGCCCTCTCCTATGTTACATACAAAGACCTTTGTGTAACATTGAAGATTAATGTTACAACGAGCAATGCGTAAATGTAAATGCTTGCAATCTTTTTTAAAAGTAACCATAATTACAAAATAGTTGGGTGGAAATTCACGTCACATTAAGCACGTACATTTGCCCGCATTCAAGTAGTTAACATTCAGAATAATGCTTCCACTAAGCAAGACGTTCTCAAGATTACTTAACTATCCGGGGTTGTTGCTTAATAATCTGAGCGCCCGTAGTTTAATGCGCGCATTCAAGTAGTCTCTACACGTTTCGCGAATGCTTGTTCCCCTAACCTCAGCTTCGTACGATCATCATGGTGGAGATGAGCATGTTCGAGGTGTCAAACGCATAGTGTCGTCGTGTTCTCTCAAACTCGCGCGCCCTTACATTTCGGGACGGTTGACTCGTATTTGACCATCTGTGAAATTGTATACGTCAAAGTACCATGCACGATTGTAATCATAGTGTTGTGACAGATTACACGTAGGCATTATCGTGCGACTGTTAGAAGTACCTGATGATGTTCTGCAACTACCACTTTTGGTTGGACCGACACTGTTACGATTTGATGCATACTTTTCACAGAAATACGAAATGGAATTTCCTGACAGAAAGTGAGAGGTGTTGTCATTTTGAATAGCATTTAAATTGATGTACGTACAAGTGAAGAGGTGTGTAGGATATATTTTTGGTAAAGGATAATAGATAAATGGAGGAAGATTCTTTTGGTCGCTGTAAATAGTAGCTGTAAAATTTGCAATTGTGTTACTGATTTTTATTACCAGCAAATCTTTTTTCCTGCGGTTGGAAAAATTATACTTCAGTAATTATTGATTATGGCTGATTATTTAATGGTTATTCCTAATTCGTTCAAATTTTGTGCCGTGCCTCGTAATATCGAGCGAACCTTGTGCGGTGAAAAATGTAATCAGAAAACTTGAGGTTACAAATACAGTAAATCCTCGATAAAGACATCATGAGTTTCCTTCGATAAATGCATCATGACTACCACCTCTACATGGGGGGGGGGGGGGGGGGGGGGGTTAGCCGTTTTCATTTTCGACTTTTCTTGAAACCTTTACTAACGTATTTGTAAGATTTTTCTGATTAAAATGATACCAAACACGATATCGTTTGAATTACATTTACTTAAAATTTAATAAATTTACTTACTATTTACATAATTCAAACTATATCGTGTTTGGTATCATTTTAATCAGAAGAATCTCAAAAATACATTCGGAAAAGTTACATTTAGAAAAATTAATAAATAAACAAGTTTATTGTTGCATTAGTAATGCCTCGCTGATAGTTTCGAGCAGCTCATTTTGTTTGCTTGCTCTCTCTGTCTTTTTCTAAGCTCGTGCTCAGCTCGAGCCCTAATGTAAACACAGATTCGACACCGGTACACGATAAGATATTATAAGATATATATTACAGAATGAAAAAGAAAAAGTACATACTATTGAAAAGTTATCTTACAATTAGTGACAATTAAAGGTTTCAATGTACTTTGAAAATTACCAAAAAAGTACACAAAATCACAGAAAGTATTCAAATTTGATTTTCAAGATCATCAAGCATCTTTTTATAATTAAACTACGTTTTATTAATACCCAAAGTTACTTAGCACTTTTGTCATTCACACTAATGATAAATAATGAGCGAAAATTAAGATTTGTCTGATGAAAATGTAATTAGTGTAGTAAATAATAATTTGCGAATACACATATTGAGGAAATGTAAAGATCCGAATTTGGTCACTTATGCTCAAAGTGAAAGTATATCATGTTCACGTAGTTAAGGAAATGAGCTTCATTTAATTAGGAGCCAGATAAAAATGATAATTCCGGTATTGGCTTTGATACGTTGATATACATATCATGCTACTATCGTACTATTATTCAATTACGAGTAATTATTTTTTAAATGTATCCCAACATTGTACAATAATATATCGTATTTCTTACTTTGCATTAAAGGGGAAACAACGCGAAAGTTTGCCATTTTTGTATGACAAGGTGCCATCATTTTATCGAGATTGTTTCCATGTAAAAATAGAGAAAACCTTCGGTCATTAACCCGTTGCCATACCATTTCTTTTGTGACTGAATGCGCAATAACTCTGAATTAATTACTGAAATAATAATCTATCCCTCATTTCTGATATAACGTATGATTTAACGCAATATTAAATAGCATAGAATTAATTTTATTTTATCCTGGCCCACTGATATTTTCAATTTAATAATTTTTGGAACACTTCAAAATTCACTGTTCTATTTATCGCGTCACGATTGTCACTCGTTATTATACGGCAAGGGGTTAAAGAATTAGATTAATTCTAAATACGTTTTCATATGGGCATCGCGCTTAGACATCCCCAATGATATCTGAATACGTTGAGCCTGAAAATCCCATCGACCATCGCCAACTTACGGAGATAATACGGTCGTAAAATGCAACCTCTGCGAGAAATTCTGCCAATCGTTTAGGCTAGGATTCTTGAGTCCCATCTGATTGTATTTTCCTCCATCGTGATATGGGGGATGAGAATTCGATCTCCACCGGGCGTAAAAACGACGAAGGGCCTAGAAAGAAGTCACTACCCTTTCAGAAAAATGTGATCAATGAAATTTCTCGCGTTAAAACGTCGCAAAAACATCCACGAACAGAGATATCTGGTCGTTGACTTTGTCGATCGATCAAGACGAAAATCATTTGTTTGAAATCCTTCATTCGTTAAGTATGTACAATTCGTCTTCCACGACTCAGCATATTGATTGTTGCCGGTTCTACAACATGCGCTTAAAATAATTTTTTGTTTGCCCATCATGATTTGTCGTTTGAAACGTTTTTAGTGTATTATGTAAAAATATAACATACAATTTCGTTGATCGTTCGTGATATTCATGAGTCTGTGTTTCTCGATCAGCTAAAAATCGCTATTGAATCAGCTGCTTCCGGAAAAGTCGATCGGTTTGTGAATAGTATGAATAATCTGGAAAATAAACGCTAAGGGAGTTCTCAGGCGTCACATAATGCATGTCTTGCTGGTACGTCATAATGTTCACATGTAATTTTATTGGTGTCGAGTGAGATTCTTAGTTGCATAGTTTACTTGCAATTCAATATATAACCCTCTACTTTGGTTCAAATACAATAATCTTACTGGGTTTGGATTTGGAACTGTTCGATGGTTTCTTGCCGATGCCGGCACGTCCGAGATGGCTCCGAAATCGGAGGACTATGATGTTGTCCGAAGGATGCGTCGTTCCGATAATCAGAGTCGATGCTCTCTTGGGCGTGTATTATTTGTTGAGATCAGGATAATAAATCTCGATCTCGTCGCAGTCACGGTTAGTCACTACGACTAGATTTTAGTAGAGTAAAATATATGTTTATTCAAAAATAATAACAAATTGGAGGTAATAGAAATACTGGGTATAGGAATTGGCGAAGCAGTCGTGACGATATGAATAAGAAGAAGTGCTCGCCGGGGTGCGGTTACTCGTATTTATCTGTTCCGTTGTTGAGTGTGTGCGTTGTGTATGTATAAATGTTTTATTATGTAATTGCATAGAACTGTTTGGAATATTCCATGGAGGGATGGAAAATGCGTGTAATGTTTGTTTAATTGGTATGTGTATCGAAATGTTTGGAAAGTTCTATGCATGGTTGTATGAATATGTGTATGGTTGCATGCTATTGCACGTGTAGCGCGGTTGTCAAATGTTTCAGTTGAGTTTGATGACCCTAGCTGTGCCAAGAAATATCGATCGAAAAGAGCTGATGATGTATGTATGTGTTTGGTGTGATGCATAAATGAAAATGAAAATAATTTTGTCGGAATCAAATAAATACGACTAAATTTGAGATTATTACCCTTTCCAGGATAGTAAGAAATTACTACCCTTTCGAGGGTAGTAACAGGAACACTATAAATATTTCTAACATTTATATGTTGAAGTTTTATTAAAAGATAATATACCTTTTGGTATGTCGACAATTATTCGAAGTAGAGGAGATACTCTTTTCCCTTCCCTAACAATGTGTATGCAGTAATATATTCTGAAAACCAACGGCACTTGTCATCTTAATTAACAAAACGTGATATGCAAGTTTTGTTGGGAGTATAATCACTTCCTGTATTATCTAAGGAGTGAGATGCGTGTGTGCAATAAAATTGGAAGTGTGAATGTGAGAGCGAGTGAAAGAAAGAGGGAGAAAGCGAAAGAAGCCTCGAGAAAGCCAGTGAAGAAAGACGTGATATCAGTGTGAGAGATTATTTGACTAAGAGATTCGCAAATCAATAACCTGCAACAAGTTTTACTTAGACAGGTCCTGTTATATTTAAAAGCTTAAGGCAGATAGCTAACGAAACTGTTTCACGCAAGATTTTTTTACGAGTTTGCGAAATTAAAATATTCTGATATTTTTTAATATAATATTTTAATTATTTCTGTAATTGGTCGAAATTCGCGATTGTCAATCGTGAAAATATATTCCAAGTTGCCGCAGGTGAAAATCACGTTTAATTAGTTCAGCGTTCTCTCTCCCAATGGAACAAGGGATTGTAGGAAGAAAAGTTAGCAAAAGGCGGAGAGGTTTTTTGAGAAGTCCTAATCGATTACACGAAAAATAGTCAGATTATCAGATCTTTCGTTGCTAATTATGACGATCGCTAAGCCACGAGAAGCACTATCTACTGGCCACAACAGATCTGATGGCGCGCGGTAAATCAGTGCGGCAAGAGGGGCAGGTCGCTCACACCTCCTATTTCCGCCATATCGTCCCTGGAAACCTCAAGCTCGGCGAATAACAACCAAAAACAAAAACTTCTTTCATCGTTCTCATAATGTTCTCTTACTTGCTTTGATGCGGATCATTACTTCTCTTCGTCATGCATTCCAATTTGAATGTGTGGCTTTTTCGACCAGTAGCGAGTTAGAATTGAAATGTGTTTAAACGACAGATGTCTCTATCCGTCTAAAGAAGCAGACTCAAACCCTTGCCACGCGCCATCAGATCTGTTGCGGCCGGTTTATTTATCTACGTGTAAAGACTGTTTATATTTATCCATCGTATTTTTGTATTCGAAAACAGTTGCAGTGCCTTTTGATGGAACATATTAAAGCTTATTTTCCATTGTTTTGAGACACTCGAAATGAATGCTGTAAATCCGTCTGAAGTTCTAATGATTCTTTCGAAACCCTCAATAATATAAAAATCGCATCTATTATCCGCGTATGCCCGTAATATGACGGCATCCCTTTGGTTTGCTAGCAAAAGCATTAGCTAATTTCGCGCATGAACGTAAAACTGATCAATTTCGATAAATTACCGTGTACCTTCCATTTTACAAATCACATTTTCATTAAGAATAATATACGTAGGAATGATAGAAATCCATTCTAAAGACACATGACATATGAAAAGACAATAAAAGAATGTAAATAAGAAAGACAATAAACGTTCAGTATTAATTTATACTGGAGTTTTACCGGTGCATAGCAACTGTATCAATTATTCTACTCGTAAACGTCATTCCCACTGCTGCAGATAGTTGTGTGAGCTTCATTGATCGTTTCATTATCCGATGTGTGTCTCATTATTTTCTACTACATTGCGACATTAACGTAGTGCGCATTGTGCAGCTGGCGTTGATTAGAAAGATCTTCTGTACATAACAAACCACCAAGTTATTTTGGTACAGTTATTGGTCCCCAGGCAGTTGTTGAACACACCATTGATTTCAGGACGTTACTCTATTACAGCCTGGTCATTGGGGTTACTATTTATGGCCATACATGCAACGAAAAATACATCCTCGTAAATTGTCCTCGCAATCTGATGTTTTGGACAAGCTTATTATCTTCTAATGATGTCATTGAAAAACGAATGTGACATGATTAACTACTTGCTTTGATATTTGGATACATGAATATTTATCGTTTAATAATACACTTGATTTTATCGACTGTTTATAATTCAGATTTTCGGGTAATCTGTATTCCACTGTGTAATTCATTCCACTGTCAGCGTAGTCTGCAGTTGAGGAAGCACTTAAAAAAAGTAACGGCATGTTGTATAACAGTTTTTATACATTTTTCACGTGACACAGTATTTGATGAGGTATACAATTGGTAAGAAAAATTATATGAAAGTTTAAGACAAATAGTAATGAAATTCAATACAGTAATTTCAATCATATTGTTTCTGCCTTCGCAACAGCATTAACACAATTAGGGAATAGTGGATGTCGTTCTCCAATCTCGCTGTCTGATGTAGCTATTGAGAAGTTGTAAAAGAAAAGAATGGGAGGAAAAAATATCAAAGTTATTGAAGTTTATCGGCAGTACGTTTTCATCTCGTCTTGCATGTTAGAAATATGTGTGCTTCGCGACATCATCAGCATATTTTGTTTCTGCGCCACGATATGAAATGGGCTTATAAAGAGTGACCGCGTGTTCAAGTGGATTTGTCGATTTGTGCGTGGCCGGTTAGTATGTATGTTTATAATCCTTTGTTATTTTCTTAGTCGTGTAAGCCTTTAGTGACATACGCACGTTCTATGTAATTATAAGTGAATAAAGAATATAGAAAAATCTAACATTACACGAAAGAAAACGTTAGAAACAAATTAATTGAGCCGTTTATTTTGAAAGTGGCCTAAGTCCATTTATACTTAAATTGAGATATTTAAGGGTTTGTGTTACAAATGGTTACCAATGGTGTTACCAATGGTGTTACCAAGGGTTTGTATACCAATGAGTCATACTGCTTAAGTGTATCTAAAGGAGTTCAATTTACAGTTCTTATTAAAATAATGGCAATTATTAAGTGAGTAATATGGTTAACAACCAGATTCGTTATAAAATTTGAAAGACCCCAAGTTCATTCAACATAATTTAAAATACTTCAAATTGAAAAAAACAATACTCAATTTATTTTATATATCTTTACAACACTTCAAAAACAATATTTGAGCCGTTTATTTCGAAAGTGGCGCAAGTGCATTTATGTTCGACCCGAGATATTGAAGGGTTTGCGTTGGATTAAATTTAAACATATGCGTAACGGATAACATAGTAGAATAATGTTTTTCGGTTTCTAAGGGTTTTAAATTTATCATCCTAATTATTATAATTAACATTATTTAAGAAATAATATGTTTTTGATGACTATGAATGGACTTACGTCACTTTCAAAACAAACTTTTTATCACTTCATTAACCAGCAAAGTGTTACAAAATCTTAATGATTTCAAATATATAAGTAACAAGTTGCTTCAGAATGAAAAGATCATGTAAAAATGTAGCTATTGATGTAGCTAACTCGATTTTTTTGGAAAATGGACTTAAGCCACTTTCAAAATAAAAGGCTCAATTTTTGTATATTTTTCGGAATTCTCCCCACGATTTCAAGTTTTCGGAGGGAAAAAAGTTACTTGGAAAAACTCTTCGTTCAATTGCATTTTATTATGCATTTATTTTTGACAACAGTGACAGCTGTCCAACATTACTTTAAAAATCATTCATAATAATTTTTGTATAAATGTTACATACGGCCCTGAGTCTAATAAAAATTAGACTCTCTACTTCGCACTCGGGGCCGGAAATTCACCATATGTATAGCCGGGCCCCTCGCTAGGACCGAAACCGCTCTGTTTGCCCAGAATAATTAAGACTACGAAAAAATAGAACCCGAGCGAACGACGAAACGCATATCTTATAAACACATTCCTATTGCATCCCGCAGAAAAATTCCAGAAAGTGCATCGTACCCCACCACTTTTTCTTACTATAAAAAACGGGTTACGAACTACCTCGGGGGATTAGTTCAGTAATAGGCTGTCACGCTGCAGGGTCGTTATAACCACGCGGATAGATCTTCTACGTTTGATCCAACTTAGTTTTCGTCGTTACGTTGTTAACCGTATAGAATACGCGCCAAGTCCGCGATATCTATTAGGCTCTTTTATACGTTTTAATCCCCCCGTATTCCTCAGTGCGTGAAAACCGAGAGCATTACAACTAGGTGCGTGCGTCTAGAAACACAAGTCCACGTAACACCTTTGTAACCAAACACTTACACATTAATCTGTAATAATTGCCAGCATAAATAAATGTAGCTTGATCGTATTCTTAGTTTTATCGCGTTTAATTCTTTTATACAATTACCTTCAAGAAATCGTCAGCCTGCAATCCCACAGCAATACACTTTTACCGCTCGAAGTGTATTGCATAATTATAAAGTTACGTCAACCTAACTAACATTTCTGTGGCAACCCGTGTTAGCCATACACGGGATTCTCCACGCGTGTTCCAACCTCCTGTGACATCCCGTGTTATCTATACACGGGATCGTCCACGCGAGTTTCAACCTACTGTGGCAACCCGTGTTAGCCATACACGGGATCGTTCATGACTAACAACTACTTCTAAAACCCAACGAACACCACACGAACACAGCACCTTATTCTTTTACCTCGGCCACTCGCAACGCTCCTGGCCCTTGGCACGTAACATAGAATATAATATGATACGTATAGGGTAAAGGCACCAGTACTTGACCTGGAATCAGTAGTTGATCAATTTTTAGGAAAACGTGAAAAACAACGTTTTTGAAAGCAATGATCTTTCGATAAAGGCGCGATAAATATCCTACAACATTTACCAACCGAATTCCAAAACATTCTACCGGGTGCAAACGACCTGATGGCCTGTGGCAGGTGCTTTGATCTGATTCGCCAGACGGTTAGAAACATCCCTCGTTCGCACGTCATTTTCCATGCTAACGCGTTACTGGGTGAAAAAGCCACACATTCGTTATATCCTCATGTGAACGGCGAAAGAAGTGTTTCGCTTTCGGTTGTTATTACCAAAGATTCAGGTTTCCAGGAATGATAGAACGGGAACAAGCGCTGCTATCGACAGTCTGCCCTTACCCCTGTGTAATACCGTACGTCATCAAGTTGTTTGCGTTCGGTACCTCAGTCCAATTGTTTATTGTGGCAACGAGCTTTTGATTTCATTGACGTTCGTTGTATGCCTCCGTATTGTAATTTCCATAGCTTTGTGCTTAACACTATTCCTACCACGACCGGTCAAATGACCGTTTTTAAAATTTCGATTAGAATTTCCTATATATAACGTAATTGAATCGCCTTTAAACTTCACGGCTTTTCCTCAAATATACGTATAATACATTCACATTATAATACATTTTTCAATATTCACTTCTTTTTTTACTGTTCATTTTCTGGGAAAAAAATTATCATTTGACAAATTCACCGGTTGCGGTAGGAAAAGGTATACGTGAAGTGTCGGCAGGAATAGTGTTAAGAAACAACACTGAATTCACGGTAAGAAATTACGAAGATTTTAACTTTAATGAGTAAACCTTTCATTACTTAAATTATAGTAATTATTTCATATGTTATATTTAATAGTTATAGTTTTATGTTTAATAAATGTCATTTTATTGTTGTCCGTACTGCAAAAAACATAATTAACAGTAGGGTCAACTACTGAATCTTGTTCTTCTTATGACTTCTAGAAGTTGACAGGTGTCGTTAATGTCAGCTTAGTAAAGTTTAAATGTGCTAACTGACTATTAATGTAATATTATTGAAATGAACGAAATAGAATCTACGAAAGGAAATGAATTATTGAACAATCATAAATGGCTACCTACTAAAAGACCTAAAAATAAATATGTAATATTTTTATATGAAGACGAATATTTTAGTGGCAAAATTTTACGTGTTTCTGAAACTAAAGCAACTATATCATGTATGTATGTACTAAATTACGAATCGGAAAATATAGCTTGTCAAATGAATGTGCGTATGAAACAAAGTAAAACTCAAAATATTTATTCTGTACCTGAATTAGATTTTGCATGGAGTTAACTTACTTTCACATTTATTTGTCCTTTTATTTGTAATTTTTCATAATTGCTGCAAATAAACGATATCAAGGTGGTCACCTTTAGTATTTTTCGTTTTCCTATAAATGGTCAACTACTAACTAACATATGGTTAATTACTAGTTTTCTGGTGTGTCAAGTATGGTCAACTACTGACGCAATAAGTGAATTTTCAAAAATGCCTATAAAATTTGGACAATATAGTTGTTTTAAAAATTTAGCTTTGTTATATAGTATAAGAAGTTCAAACTGCATTTTCACTCACACAAAGTTTCTCAATTTAATAAACGAGCAAATATTGGCTATTTTCTGATGCAGAAAATTGTTCTTAACTGGTCAGCTACTGGCGTTTTTACTTATAGAGAATTTCGTAACCAAGTCATATACATAGTCGTTTATCCTTTGAGCTATCAGAAATATTTTTTTCAAACTCACTGGTTCTCGGGATTTACACAAAACCTGGGTTCTGTATACAATTAGATATGAATTGCCGGTTCAGCCTTCATTTGCGAGATCCAAGGTCAATTAAAGATCGTATCATATTACTCGTCTGAATGTATCTATTCATGAGCTCCACCGTGCAGTGGGCAAAGATATGTTCTGATTTAAAAAATATGTCTATAACCTTCAAAACTTCAATAAAAACACTACGCTTTTGGAAGAAATGACAGTGGAATATTATTTGCTTCTAATTAGCACGTTTGAAATCACGTATAAACTGCTCTCCACAATTTGAAAAGACATTTGGGGAGCAATAGTTAAATGAGACGCCTTGTATATAGCTTTTACAGCGAGAAAAAGATCAATTTTCATGTAGCTATTTTATTCATCCGCGCGTAATCGAACTGAATAATGTCGGAGGTCTAGCGTTAATCTTTCATCGACCAACTTAGATTTTAAGTGTTGTCACGATTATGTTGGTACAAGCTTACTGTACAATTTTTTAAAATTAATGTCCCCCGCGGTTCTTTATCGATTTAAATGCTTTTATCACGTTTTCTGAATTTAGATGAGGTTTTAGCCAAACTTTTTAAGATTTAAATTACGGTGGGGGCTTAGCGATGCTGGTAGTTAGGATAAAAGTATTTACCCGAAAGACATTTCTTCTTGAAATTTACCGTCACTAAAGAAGACGGAGTATCGCGATGACTGAGGACCGAAGTCGGAGCGAGGTAAGCTGCTTGGTCGTGGGACAAGTTTACGCTAAGTGACATCGGTGATTTTCTCGTTCCGGAAACTTCACGAGACTTTACAGGCAGCACAAGCCTCGTGTCAGTAACGCTTCTGATGGCCTCTTATTTGTACATTCCGCTCATTTGTCGGAGATTAAGTCACTATTCATGTTCTTAGATCGCGCAAATTTCGAAAAACTGTACGCGATACTAGTCGACGTCGTTCGTTGATTCTGACGCGTTCGCTGGTGAATAAAAAATCTAAATCTGTATTTTATTTTGTGAATGCTAGAATTTGCGCTGGTCAATAGAATATATATGATCAATGAATATTATTTTATTGGAGGTTATATAACAGATAGAACAGAAGAGACAAATATTGGGAACGAAACAAAACCAAACAATTATTGACGATTACAATTAAGAACAACAACTGCCGAAATAAGTTTCCATATCGCAGACAATTTTTGCAAAATGGAGTTATACAATTCATCTATAAAAATTGTTCCTGGAGCATAATAAACGATTATACGTTGCGCCCTTAGTACTGCTATTTCTCACATTGGCAAATTAAAAATTTGGTTTCATTTTAATTACGAACATTGAAATCTATAAGAAGCATGTTACACTTCTTTAAAGAAACATCAACTACGTACGCTTCCTTTAGTAAATCTTTGCAGGTTTTCCCGCTCTGAATAATAAAAAACGGAATAGCTAAATATTTTTATAATATAATTCGGTATTACATACACACAAAGTGTTGAATTGGATCGTACATAAAATGCCAGCTGTCTTTTTCACAAATCTAAAACCACTCAATTTTATGCAAGAAAATATATATTCCCAAGCAGAACAAGTTTATGAACTGCCTATACCAAGTAGTTGTCTGTTAGTCTGTTCTTGCCAGAAATACACCAAAGAAAGAAAAGAAAGAAACATAGTGCCAGTGTATCATTTTTGGGTTTCGTTGTAACCTTTAAAAACATATAAGTTACTTCATTATTACAAAGCAATGCACAGTTATATCGTATATTGTTAATGAATCCCACTTGTATTACATTTTTTTTAATAATAGTAATCCTTTACTGCAATGAATACAATTAACACATACAAAAAAAAATGTTTTAAACCTGATTGGTTTGTTTAACATTCTAAACATTTGTGAGCATTTAAGGACTAGTAAACTAATCTGGGATTAAATTTAGAGGCAAAATTAGATGTAAAAAGAACCTCAACTGCATTGTATTACAGTCTTACTGATTCAACATCAGGTAAGAGGTCTATATTTTGAACAGTTTTACTTTTTCACGTAACCATCATTCGATTTTTGTTTCCGTAATACTTCCTAAAATATTTCTGGCACTTCTTGATTTTTTAATACTTTGTCCGAAAAGACCATATGGGAGACGTTTGTTTACCATCGAGTGTTTTCCTACATTCGAGTGTTGATCAGGGTCTATCTACGGGATAGCTGTGCAGTGTACTTGAACCGGGGTCAACTCATCTCGAAGCAGACACGCTGCAATGTCCCGCAGGTGTCGATCCGTGGTCCGATCCTGTGGGACATTGTATACGATGTTGTGATGCGGTCCGATCTTCTCACTAGCGTCACGGTCACCAGTTATCGTGTTGACGCAGTGGCAATAACCGTCAGGGAAGACCTTAGAAGGATCACGCGTCTGACCAAGCGTAGCGTGGTTTGCATGGACGCCTGCATTCAGAGACTTGGTCTCTAATATACAATAACTTCTCATATAACTAAAATAATATAGTTTCACAGCAAACTCAGGGCGAGCAATAATCTTAGGCTCCGACTTGTTAGGGTGAAAGTCAAAAGAAAATTTGATTATCGCAGCCTCACAGCGGCCAACGATTAATGCTTCGAGGACATTTTCAGGTAAATGAGCACCACGCCTTAGAGAACGTGGTCTCGCTCGTTCTCTCGCTTTTGTTCAAATTTAGGGAGTTCGAACCAGAGCGCTCACTGACAATAAGAGTATGTGATGCTCGCATAGTGTACCGTTTTTTACGTAATCTCGTGAGAAGTGAAGCTGTGATGAACTGTCCCAGTCGCAGTACCGTATGGCCTACAGCAAGATGACGATGACGCTGGCAAAACTGTGTTTCTTTGAACTCTTTGGAGAATTAGACGTCAACGGAAGTTCGCGTCTCACAGAGCTCTATCGAGGTTGCGCAGACCTGGCAGAAAACGAGACGGCGATTTTGAAGCGATCCACCTGGCGGCCGGCATTGGAGAAAGGACGCGGTTCAACCGGATGAGGCGTAAGAAACTGTTAGGTGATATCAGACTCTGTTCTTAGTCGATTGCCACACCTTTCTGGGGTGAAAATTGCAGTGTAGATTGTCTTCTGTCAGTCAGGGAGGGGGCAGGCACCTGCCAAGAATTTTAGTCACAGCTAAAGTTCCCAGAGGGTCTACTGGTGACCTAGAAGAGGCCCTAAGTCGCATTGATCCCAAGAAGATCACAAATCGGAGTATAAGTGCTCTCCTCACCGTGTTGAAAGAAGAGACCTGAAACGGATAAACTTCTAAAGTTGAAGCCGGAGAGCACTGTTATAGTGTGCTTCTTTAGCAACAATAGGAGGCACAGACGTTTCAGTGGATACAAATCTCACAGCATCTTCTTCTCGTCTTAACACAAAATGAAGTAGAGGGCGATTCTTCGATTTATCAAATTAGCGTTGAAACATAACGCAAATTCCGTTACAAACATTTGGTATTTCTCAGGAAAGTTTTCCAACAAGGAGACAAATTGCTAATAATAACATGAGTACAGGTTCTAGGATTGAAGTCTTCTTGAAGCGTCTATTGAATAAGTTTGTCACTTATATGACACGCGTATAACCAACGAATTCTGTGCCGAAAGAAATGCGCCCCCATTTTCTTTAGTGATGAATAACGATATCTATGTTCTTGACATAGATATGTCTGAATGCACGAAAGTAATATGTTAATTAATTGTAGTCGCCATTTGTAATTTGTGGTACGGTACAATTTAAGTTCCACTCTGGCAATAACTGTAGCAACATAAAACCGGTATCTTAAGTTGCAGAGGGCTTTTAGTACAGTCTCTTAACAGCTAATGATCCAACACTTGTGGAACAGTGTTAACGTTATAGTATGGTACGATATTCTGTGCGCAGTTCTAAAGTTTTTAGGCCAGTTATTTCTCTGGTAAGTCAATGTACGACGTTGCGTAAAAAATGTTACCTTAATTTGCTATTTGATGTCTTGTACAGAAAAAATTGTATACAGAACGACAAATAATCTAATATATTTAATATTGACTTTTATTATTTAATAGTCTTCTCTGACCTTTGATATAAGAAGTTATTTGATAAACAAAAATGGAAACTGTTTCAATTCGTCATATGATATTCATGTCTTGGCTATTTTAACAGCGTTCTTAGATCGTTAACTATATCTACGAAGGAAAATAAAAATTACAAGACACGGAAACTTTTACAAAATGTGAAACTCGTAAGGAACGATTATGTTTAAAACAAAAGGTGATTAGATAAACTTAGAAAAAGTACCGACAGCGCGCTGAGGTGATAATTCAAAGAGGACTGATTCGTAGAATATAAGAGAAAGTGTTAATTCGTAGTGTTTGTGAAAATACAATATGTGAGAGTGACTTTAAGCACGTGATGTAATAGGGAAAATAGATTATTCTTGACCACTTCGCTGTGTGGTATTCAGTACTGGTTGGGCTTGTGGTCAACTTTCGGCATTCGAGCTTGTAGTTATGTTACGATCTATTTTACTACCCGAAGGAGCACCTCCCGTAAGGGAGGAAAATAATTAGAGTTTGTAGTGACTCTATTATCACTATTTATTTACTGGATAGTTATACAAAAACTGGTGTAAGTTACAACTGTATGTGTGTGTGTGACTTTTAGTAGAGAATCATGACTACCACCAAGCAGTGACGCATCACACACTTGTGTAAATACGATTGTGTAAGTATCGCGTGTTATGTTAAACTGTAAGAGTTAATGTGGGTATGTGAGGGCCAACACTTGTCCTTTTATGCGTTAAGAGACGTCACTGCACTCTCGGCCGTATAACAAACCTCGGCATATTGAGGGTGTATGCCACAACAAGTACAATTTGTAATTTTTTAGTACTTTATCTTTTATTAAGCTTCGTTATTTTATCAATCTTGTTCAGAAGTGTGTAGTGTTTACTTTCTTAATTGAATTTTCCAAAGATATAGGAGTGATAATTAACTAACAAATGAATATGAAACGAGATATATATAAGCCTTTTTATAGTGTAACCAAAACAATTCGACAAATCATCGACCATACTTAACAAGGGAACATTCCGAAGTGTAAATCACTGATTTTGATGAAATTGTAGTATGATATAGTTTTCGTGAAAACATTCGACACATATTTTTGTTATCGGCAATCGTCCACGTTAAAGGGGTAAAAACCGCTCACAAACTTGAAGTTGCGAAAACTATTTTTCGAATATCTCTGAAACTATTAGAGGTACGGAAGTTTTGTACAGAGTGAAAATAAACGCCTTTTGATAGCGAATCCAATGGTGTGAACATTTTTTTTGAAAACTTCGTTTGTTTAAATAATACGTTAAAAAATATAATCGAAAATACAATAACTTCTTTTGTAACACAAATATCGAGTTTCTAATTTATCCGTTTCTTCGTTCTTTATTTACTTCGTTTCTGACTGTATAACTTTTGCAAACAAATATCCAAGAAAATGGATTGACATTTAACTGAAAAAATGATGAAAAAAATTGTATTTCTTAACATATTACTGAAAGAAACGGAGGTTTAAAAAAAATGTTCACACGATCGGATTCGCCATAAAAATGTGTTAATTTTCAGTCTCTACAAAATATCCGTATTTCTAATAATTCAGAGATATTCGAAAAATAGGTTTCGCAATCCCAAGTTTGAAGGCGGTTTTCACCCCTTTAACGTGGACGGTTGCCGATAGAAAAAAAACACGTGTCGAATATTTTCACGAAAACTATATCATACTAAAATTTCATCAAAATCGGTGATTTACACTTCAGGATGTTCCCTTGTAAGCATTAGGTTGTAACATATGAAATGTCCGATTTTTAAAATTAATTTTAAATGAACACAGCTTTTTTGCTAATAAATATTTTCAATCGAAATAACAGCCATTGGATTCTACACATTTTTTCCAACAAGTTTCTAGTTTTTTAATTCCATTTTGATAAAAATCTGACGTTCTGGTGTTAATAAATACTTGAACGGTGCCTTCAACGTTTGCTTGACTTCTAAAGGTTTTTTCGTTGAGGAGCTGGTTTAAATGTTTCAAAAAATGAAAATGAGGTAATATTTCATAATTTAAAGTATTCAGCTTTTGCACGGTGATCCGTGACACATGCGGTCGAGCATTGTCATGGAGCAATGTTAGACCTTTCCGATTGAGCAATATCGCTGATTTTTCTTTTAATTTTTAATGCATTCTTTCAATTTCAATACAGTATTTCTCTGTGATAGTTTCTCCCGGGTTTAAGAAATTTTGATGGAACACACCGGCCATTGACCTACAAACTGTGAACATTATCTTTTTTGGATGAAAAGCTGGCTTCGGCATGTGTCGTAGCTGTTTATTTGCATCTAACCATTGGACAAAACGTCGTCTGTTGTCACATAAAATCCATTTTTCTTCACATGTGACAATGCGATCCAAAAACGGATCATTTTGATTACGGATCAGTGCCGAATTGCATGTTTCGTAACCATGCAACTTTTGCCGATCGTTCAATTCGTGTGGTACCGACTTATCCAGCTTCTCTTTCTTACCAATCTAACTATTGTTCGAGGATTTTTTTTAACTGCGAGCTTCGAATGACCAAAAATACTGATAAACCAAAATCGGACATTTTATATGTTACCACCTAATGCATATATGAGCCGTCTTCTTTGAAAGTAATGTACGTCAATTTTTGACAAAAAGTTAGTTAATGATAACAATGAATACAATCTGCTATGAGTTTTTTATCTATAAACAGTTCCCAAAAAAAATCCTTCCAAATTTTCATTACTTTGTCAATATAAATTTACGTAGTTAATGAAATTACAAATATAATTACTTTGAAAGTGGCGTATGCCCACTTTCTGCAGAGACATAATATTTAGTTCAAAAATTATACTATATAATTTCTCTACTTCATTTTTATATGAGTGGCAACACTGTTAACGACAAAAATTTTCGTTTGTTCATTAGAATTTTGGTACTTCACTTATATAAATTAAAAATTGCACATATTAATATAAAGTTGCAATTAAAGTAATTTAATGGCATTACGCGAAGAAATATTGAATTAAAGCCTTTTTATTTTTTTATTTTCATGTATTTAATAAAAATTTTATAAAAAAATTGGTTTGATTCAATTGAAATCCCATATTTGATATTTCATGAATGTATGATTTTCACATTTTGTTGACTTTGAAAGTGGTATAAGTCCATTTGAGGTCATCAAAAGTATAAATTTCTTTTAACTAATACTTTAAAAACGATCACATTATAAATTTAATTCAATTTAATATTTAAAAAACATAAACTGAGCGTATTACATATACCAATATTTTTCAAACCCTTAAATGTCTCCATGTAATATAAAATAGACTTACACCACTTTCAAAGAAAACGGCTGATATCTTGTCCTTGAGGAAAGCTACGAAAAAGAATGCTATTTTGTAATTTGAGACTATTAAGTGCATAATGGTTTCAGTCACAATTACTATCACCGGAGAGAACCTAGCCCATAAGCACATGCTTGAATGAACGATACGCATTGAACGAACGGAGCAAAGAAATCGGCTTAGACCGTCATTGATGCACAACGTGGCAATGATTGCAGTGGCACGACGTAGTTCAATTCATTTCATTCGTGTATCGTATGCATCAGATTTACGTATTAAAAATCCCATCGTTGGTGGATTATCTTCTCTATCCTTTAGAATTCTATATCTATGCTGTCCATGATGTATTATGTTTCGCCTTTCCCCCTATTTAGTTTGGGAAATTGAATGGAGATTTTCACTTACCGGGACCGGTAATAACGTCGATAGTCCAAGCGGCTGTTCCGTCGTCCAGCATTATGTACGGCGAATTGTGTACGCGGTGACCTACTTCAGGTTTTTTGTCTTTTGTTTTCTTCTCTGGCTTCATTTGGTATTCCACATTCGTGTGGTTAATTATACCGTTTAGTGCATGCAGTGAAACTTCATTCGTCGGAAAATCATTTACCGATTGATTCGGTACTAGTGATATTCGCTGGGGAGCAGCGACAAATTTTTAATGTTAAAAATGTACTTATAAATGTAATTTCGTATCTTGATCACTGCTTACCGGTAATAAATGATGGCCGCATGAAAATTGTTCACGTTTAGATTTATCGAATCGATACGAGCAAAGACTTTTGCATTATTCCTTTCTCAAAGTGTGGATGTTAAGAAATATTTACAGCGAAATACATTTCCAACTTTTATTCCTACTTCTGGGGCTGCACTAATCTTATTTCAAGAAAACTGAGAAAGGGATGTGAATTCAGAAAAAATGAGAATTGCGAAGACAGTCCAATAGTTAAGGAACTATTAGTCTCGGGAGTTGAGGAACTCTCTGAAGTTGAAGAACTCTACTTAATATAAGAGCAGAAGAAGAAGGCAGTTTATGTGTGTCAAGCACGATTTGAAATTACCGGAGTGGAGTGTGTACCTCTATGATTCATAACTTGATTTTGTTTGCACAGAATAGGACGTTCATATTTAAACTATCTGCTCACATCGAAGTAGTTTCATGTGACAATAATATACGTACGCGCACTCAATTAAGTATTTAATGAAGTACCCAAAATATTCAGAGGCATCTTGTGCAATCATGTTATACCTCTTTAGGTGAGTCAAAGATATCAATACATAATGGTTTCGCAGTTCGCAGGATATTAAATTAGTCTCATTAAATAGTACTCAACGATCCAATGACCGGTCGTCACCTGACATCAAATTACATTCTCCGTGCTTGAGTCCGAGATTTTCTATCAGTTTTTCTCTCCGTTTTCACTTTGAAAATTACAGCTGCACGGTCATAGTTTCATCATTTCGCGATCAGGATTCATAAAGTAGAAGAACCAAGGGTGCGTCCAGGGTGTCGATTCAAACCAATCGCCGACACCCTTCCTTGCTTCCTTCCTTCCTTCCTTCCTTCCTTCCTTCCTTCCTTCCACCCTTCCTTCCCGTCTTCCCACCGTCTACCCTTCGTTCTTCCCCTGCCTTATTCGATGCACGAATGTATGGCGCCATATTTTGGCACTGGCAGGAGTCGTTTTACATTTCGTATGCATGTGCTGCGTTATACTAGAAGAGCACAACGGGGCCAGAGGTAGTTGACGGAAGATGGCAACGGGTACAGAGGTGGAAGAAGAGGGTTGAAAGTAGACAGGATGCTTCTAAGGCAGGAGTCGACGAACGGGCATTTCACGTATGGGGTTTGGACCTGCCGTTTCACGCTGCATTCAAATTGTATTCCCCCCCCCCCCCCCCCTGAAATAAGTTTTCCCCGATATTCGATTTTCGTTTCTACCTCCCACCGCTTCGTCGTTTAACCTCTTTCTTCCCCTTGGACGATCATCGGCTCCTCCTAGTCTGCTAACTCTGCTAAATTGAGAGAACAGTATAGCCAGGATGCGGTCAGATTTCTTTTCGAAAATGACAGTGTCATTGCGGAAAACTGCGCTTAGAGCGCGAGGGAATCACGAGAGAGATTTGTGAATTATATTTTGAGGACGCCTTGAAACGTCCTGCCCTTTAATGTATCTTGGATTTGATCTTTCTGTGGGTTCCTCATGGAGTTCGATTACTAGGGGAGAGTTTAGACTGTCGCGGCGCCTAGATTGGACCATCATCGTATATGTTTCGTTTAACAAATACATGTAATAATATAAGGAAAACACTATGCTGCTGTATCCTTTGTTATTGCAGAACTACGTACCGGACAGGTTATTGAAGACATTTCGTGTTTTACACAGTTGTGCATCAAATATTTTCATAAATGACAGTTCTGCCTTAGTCAGTTTTAAAGTCAGTTGCTACAAGTGTTATTTTATCTTGAGAATGCTAATTTGTTTCGACATAAATTAGTATAATAGTTTCGTTAGTGTAAGTTAACATGTTGAATGTCACCCGTATTTCGCTAGTTTCACTGTTTCTACTGAAGTGAGACTTTTTCTACTAAAACCGTATCGTTATAGAGCAAAAATGTTAAAGGTAGCAATAGTTGTATATTGGGCAGTACATTACTTTTTTAATAGCAGCAGTTAAATATTAAATATAGTAGTGAATTCGTAAAATCTATCGTTTTAAAGTCGTAAGAAATTTCATTGGATTGAATAGCGCCGGTCACCGGTGACCTCCGTGGCATTAAACGTGTTAACGTTAGGGTTATGTCGCATATTGTGACATATCTGGCGAAGTTGCTTAGGATGGACTATATCGCAGTTTTCTATATTGGACTTGGTCTGGCCATGTTCATCGTCTTCTCGAGCAGGAAGAATTGCCCAAAAAAACAATTGTAATAACAAGTAATGATAATTTTTTAAAATTACAACGTGTCGAAGAAAAAAAGATTGATAAGATAAAATCACCAAAGATTGGGCAAAAGAAGCAAAGAGTACAAAATAAATCTATGTATTTGGTTTTGTACTATATGTGATGAAACAAAGGAAGAAGAGATGAGACAATGTATTAACCCTTAGCGAACGAATGCCGCCATACTCGCGACATTACAAATATTCCAAGAAAATCGAATGCGGCCATAGAGGCGGAATGGCGAGATATTTGTACTAAAACACCTGGTATTCACGTAGGGGATTGTTCGAAGAAGTACCACAGTCAAAAAATATATAAGTAATTGTTTACTTTTTTACTTTGTTTACGAATTCCGCCATATTCACGACATTATAAATATTCCAAGAAAATCGAATGCCGCCATACAGGAGGCATGGCGAGATATCTGTACTAAAAACCTAATATCCACATAGGGGGCTGTTGGGGGAAGTAACACGCCAAAAAAATATATAAGTAATTGTCTACTTCTTTACTTGCACTTTCTATTTTGCATAAATACATTGTAAATCTATAAAAAATAAATATATAAATGTACAGAAATCTATACATTACATACACACATGTATTCGTTTATTTAAATCCGCATTATTTTTCTGTAATTTTCACTTCAGTATCTTTTTGTATCTAGTAATATACCACCTATTATTACTGAAAATTCCCATAAAATTCAGTAAAAGCGATATTAATTACGCAGTTTTTCTCGCTTTAGTGAAAAAGCACTTAATTTGTAAAAATTCCGTCGATCTTCTGGTCACTGTTCTAGAAAAATGCGCTCGTACGTTAAGGGTTAAATGTTACACCTCGGTCTATACAAAATGTGTTGAAGTTAGTCCAAAAATCAAGAAGTACTTTTGTTTCAATTGTGCTTCATGATCCATTCCGAGAAACCAGTGGTACATTTTGGGACATGAGGTTCTTTAGTTGGATCGATTACTCGATTTTTAAAAACTAATTTTTCATTGTAATAATTTGTAGTTTGTTAAAAATGCATCACATTACGTTAAAGGTTAAAATAGTACAATTTTCTTTTACAGAATCCTTTTATTTAAAATGCGTCTACTAGCTTATATCTTAAAAAATGTTTAGCTGGTCCAAATTCGGTCATTCTCCCTTATGTTCTATACATCGGAGGTGGCCAACTTTTGAATATATATATGATCCACTTTTTTTCTTAACCATTTGCAACCTCTTATGTTGAGTTAGACGCGACATAGCTATTCATTTCAGTTAATTTTCTAATGATTTAACATCGACTTTCCAATTTCATAATGATATTGTAATATCACCTAAATATCCGTCAGTATAGGTGGCAAAAATAGTGTAGTCTCGTTGTATGAGGTACGGGGTAAGGGCAGACTGTCACCTGCACCGCCTATCCCCACCATATAGATCCTGGAAACCTGAAGATCGGCCAATAACAACTGAAAACACAACACTTCTTTCGATGTTCACACGACGACGCGTCGCGACGTAACGAATGTGCGCCTTTTTCGGCCAGTAGCGCGTTAGAATCGATAATGTCGCGCGAACGAGGGATGTCTCTATCCGTCAGGCGAATCAGAACAAAACACATGCTAGAGGACATCTCTATTTGTGCCGGTGGTACCTGCTATCTCGTTCCTCCAAAAACGCAAACAAATTGCTGTCAATGTGATAAAATGTACCATTGCTAGTTTTCATTCGCAGGAAAAGAGAGGAAAATCGAAGCATTAGTCTGAGTTCTATATACGTCCGCGTAAAAGTGCAATTATATTTTTCGGCTGCGCGATTAAATTTAACAAAGAACGAATGGTAACAAAAGTGGAACTAATTGTAGCATTCTAGCATTCAGCACTTTTCTCTTCTATTTTTTCAAGCTTCGCTCAAAAGGGACACGCTATATGAATTTAAGTCCGAAATCTGGTATTCATAGGTACGGTAGCCCATTCCGTTCTTTTCGACAAAAAAAAACAATTTGTCAGGTGTGTCAGAATGAGTGCGCAGTGTGCTTTTGAAATATTTTATCATAGTTGCGTAACTTTATCCGTTAACAGTTCTACCATACGGGCGAAACTTGATCTGGCTGTAACTGACTATTAACGCAAGCCCGAGCAGAAATTTATTTGCTATTGAAATATTTCACTTCAGCTACTGATGTCTATCACTCCTCGTGCTCTCGCGCAACAGCGACATCCCGAATACAGTAAAGCCTCGATAAAGGCATCAAAAGTTTCCCTCGATAAATGCATCATGACTATGCCCTCCACATAGGGGGATCCCCCTTGGCAAACGTCGACGCTCGACGACGGAGCAGTGTAACATGATACCACTAGAGTGTATCGGTGAGGCAATACTAATTGGAGGGTCAGCCGCTTTCATTTTCATTTTTTTTTAAACTTTTGCTAACGTATTTGTGAGATTTTTTTGATTAAAATGATACCAAACACGATATAGTTTGAATTATATTTACTTAATATTTAATTTTACTTACTATTTATATAATTCAAACTATGTCGTGTTTGGTATCATTTTAATCAGAAGAACCTCAAAAATACATTAGGAACAGTTACATTTAGAAACATTAATAAATAAACAAGTTTATTCTTGCATTAGCAATGTCTCGCCGATACTTTCGAGCAGCTCACTTTGTTTGCTTGCTCTCTCTGTCTGTTCTACTGTCTGTCTTTTTCTAAGTTCGCGTTCGACTCGAGCCCTAATGTACAAACAGATCCGAGACCGGCACTCGATAAGAGCACTGCTTTGCTCTCGGAATCTGTGCATTTATCGAGGTTTTACTATACCATGTTTCACTAACAAAATTGCTCCGTCATAATAGACATAGCCTATTATTATTTTAAATCGAAATCGCCTCTACTGAAGCATCAAATCATGGAGTACAAGAAAATTCAGTAGAAGCACTCGACTCTTAGAAGAACCGATTATGTACTCCGCAATTTTTATAATTAACCCTTTGCAGACGGATACTTTTTTGAATATTCAGAAATAATCATTTATTTGGCGATGAAAAACGATCTTTTTATTAGAAAGTCTGAGTGTAAACTATTTGAATAATCATATTTCAACTGTTACATTTCAATTTTTCAACTCTAACCGTGTATACATGAGCCGATAAATTATGTAGGATATGTGCGAGAGCGTTGCGGAGAAAATGTGTGTGAGAGAGAGAGTGAAAGAGCTGAGCCGCCGGAGGAAAGTGGTTACGAGGGAAGGCCCAGTGTGATTTTCGTAACAGTGTATAGAGTGTGATTTTAGTAACAGTGAACAACGTATTTAGAGTGATATTCCGAGTAGCGAACCAGCGACAGTGTATTTCTTAGAGTAGCGTTTTGTGTGATTAATAGAGACCTCTTTAGTGTTATTTGTGTTTAGTGTGTTTTGTATTTTATATTTGTGGGATTATAGGGAGCAATTAGGCTAAAATCGATAGTTTGCGTATCGTGTTTATCGTTAAACTTAAAAATATACTCCGTCACGTCGTTCCGTTCTCCGTAATCGTTCTGCCCCGTGTCTCCGTTCGTCCGTTCGTCCCCGTACTCGTTCAAAAAGTCTCTCTATCTGTCTCCGTATATATCCTATCTGACCGTTCGCTTCGTTCGTCGTGTCCATATATTTCCGTTCGTGTGTCTTTGTCTTTCTCGTCTGTCTCTGTCACTCGAGGAAAAACAGCACGTCCGTCCCAGTGCGCGTGCACCTTGACCGCTGGGCCTCACCCCCGGGAAATTCCCGGGCCTACCAGTCACTTGCACTTTCCGTTATGCACCGCTTTCCCTCAAGATGCCCGTCCTCGTCCTTCCGTCTATCCGTCGCCTTGCATCACCGTTAGTTTGTACCGTTATTAATAAAATCGTAAATGTCCCGTCCTTCGTCCTTACTTTTGTACGTCTTAAGCTAAGCCTAAATTACACGGTAAAACTTCCCGATACTATATATTTTATACATCTTATCTATTATATTCAACATTTTATTACAACTATACAATTATTATCAGATATTTTATCACACCACGTGTTGAGGGCTGTACCACCGAATGTCGGGTGTGCTGTTAGTGCCAACTTGTGTAACCCACGAGTATAGGGACTTTTGCCGTGGCGTTCGACAAGTAAGCGCTAGCTGTGGGGAGTTTCGGGAGGATGCAGTTTGTTGGCATTATAAGACATGACACTTGACTGAGTCGGCGACATAGACACGTTGTAGACATAATAAACGTATCAAAAAACCATCATCGAACACAATTCAATCGATCCCACAACTGTGGCTGTGAACATTAAGTTGTCCACAGCAGTGACGACGCTGTATATATTACAACAAAAACTCCAGCCCGTCCGCATCAGCGGCGAGATCAAATACGCGCCGCAACACCACGTATATGCGTCCGTCGTCCTCAAAGGGCTAATGTTTCTCTATGTCTCTTTCGCTCGTTTAGTAAGTTGCAATCAAAAGAGCAGTATGAAGATTTAGCTTTTGCAGAATACCTTAGGCATATCAATTTTCCACACTGACTGTAGTATACAAGTACTAGCGCAGCGAAATAGAAACTGCAGAGAGAGGAATTAGATCTGTGATCTCCTTTAGACTTGTGCTGAAGTATGCACGTGCTAAACGTAGCTGTGACGACTTTGCCGTTACGAATCGTGCCGTATATCGTGAATTAACCCTAAACCGTTATTGTTAATGAAAAATGCACGTATTTTTGTGGAGACCAGAAACATATTCCAGAACTTGATGACGATATTCAACACTGGCGGAACGAAACATGTAGATGCGTTTCGCAGATAGAAAATGTAATTCCGGGAAAAGTGAGGATGTTGTGTTCTTAGATCTCCGATTAAATGCAAACGTGCGGTACTGTGGTAGTGAGATTCAGCATGTCTAGAACCCACGCCGACAAAGCCAGCTTCTCGTTAGCTTAAATTATCTTGGCGAAATTTTCTGCGATGACTACCGTCCAATTGGTGCCTTATTGTCACTCGTTTCTGAGAAGTTCATTGGAAGGGCAAAGATATCTTTAATTCTGCTATACCCTCTACTATACACGACTTCAAATAAGTACGGATTTTGATAAAAATTGAAAAGTATTCGAGTTAGAATTCTATTCTCTTTGAGTTACCTTCGGAAAGCGTTTTTTTCTTAAGATGAACACTACAGCATTAAATACAGAAACATATAAATACCATACATATACTATGGCTTTAGTATTTCACAGTGTACAATTTTGTAAGTTCTTGATAAAATAACTACATTATTTTTCAGAGTAATTGTCGTTGAGCTACCTTTGTTAACAGTTGCATTAATTTATTATTGCAGCCTTTTATTGTGCTATTCCCAAAATTTGTTATTTTCTTTAATTTTAACCAATCTGTACTAGATATTAATTTCATAGGCTTCACAGAAATTTATTTTAATTTGTAAATATGCAGAAACCGAAAATAGACTGAACTGTGCTGTTCATGAGCATACGTATATTTTTGAGGACGACAAAGATTTATTCTCAGTTGTATTTTATTTTAATTTCCGATTTGACAAATGATGGTTGGCTATAATATTTGATATACCTTGCTTTTTATATATTAATTATTTTGAATATCATTTTAGCCTAACAAAAAACTTAAAAGAGTCGCAAAAATAAGTTTATTGTTTACTACAATTACTAGCTTAACCCCTTGCCCTACAATAAAGAGTGATACTCGTGATGCTGTAAATGGAGTAGGAAATTTTGAAGCATTCCAAAAACTATTAAATTGAAAATATCTGTGAGCCTCGAGACGATCAAATTATTTCTATACTATTAATATTGCGGTCAATTATATAGAATATCAGAAATCCGTGAAACATTTTTATTTCGGCAATTAAATCTGAGTTATTACGCACTCAATCGGAAAAGAAATTGTAGGGCAAGGGGTTAATGATCTTGAATAATTAAGCTAATTTGGGTTCCTTTCTTATTTCACTGTGAATCAAGAATTTGAATCGTGAAGCATATACATTTTTTGCGGGCTGTTATGAATATTTTGAAAATTGAAGTCCAAAGGCGATTACCTGTATTTGTAATTGAAATGATTCAGAATCATTTTTCTAATAACATAGTTGAAAATCGCTGGTATTAGCAACTTGCCTTCTGATTGACGTAATTATCAGTTACACACCTTTATTTTCATGTATTTATAGCGCACAGTTTTGTTATCAAATGCAATTTTATATGTGAAATTGCTTTTATCTATTATTTTTTTTAGTTTCACACCATTTTTATACTTTCTTGCAGATTAATTTTTTGACAACTTCATTTATACAGTATGCATGTATCGTATAATAAAGAGACCTAGATATACATACATTTTCAATATCTCTGCTCTAGTGCGGTAGAAGGTGAACCGATTTATAAATGACGTACGATCGATCTACCTCCAAAAATCAACAGCACACTTTGGAATATCTGAACATGCGATAAAACGGAAAGTTTTTGCTGCACGAAGAACGTTTCATTCTCCAATACGGAAATCAGTCAGAATTTTCGAAGTATTTGAGATCGAAACTGTTCGAATCTGCAAAGTAATCTTTATTCTCTCGACATCTTCAAAAAGTCCACCAAGCTGCTTCGAACTACAGAAGAAGTTTCAGTTTTCATATGGTTTCACACAAAAATACAAGTATGGAAATTTTAATCTAAAAGAGTTGAAAATACTTGTTCCAGATACGATAATGTTTCCGAAGGTAAGTCCATCCGCGAATATCAATCTCGAATCTCCAGAAGACGAAAAATGTTTCGGAAGGTACACACATATCTTCCCTTGGAAGCAACGGGAGTACACACTCGGACCTTTCGATTTAAACTTCAGCAGCCGTATAGATCCAACTATACGTGTCTTATTCGCGATAACAGTGTCACCCCGGTGTCCTCGGAGTTTCGTACGTGCTTCATATAACATCGGCGAGGCTTCATACTCCTTATAAGCCGCGTTGCGTTTCATTAAAACTTACCGTGTCCGCTAGCAGCAGTTTTCACCTGGAAGGAAATCCAGTTTACCGAACTCTGGAACTCTATCGTATGATGATATTAGAGAGCAGCGTTTTAAGAGTATCGCGAATGCACTATGCTAGATTGAATTTGCTCGGTTTAACGTGAGCGAATTAACATTTCCTCGGTTGAAAACTCGGGAAATTGCGCACGCTCTGTGCTTGTAGGAACGGTGCAATTTGCGATTCTCCGATGAAATTCCCTCTTGAAGGCATACGAAGAAAAGCGGGAAGGTGCAAATCCATGAGGAACGTCGAAACACTCGAAATCGATCGACAGCGAAGTGTCTGTTTCGCCGAATCGTTGGCCTGCCACTTAAATCGTATAAGACACTTGAGGGATATTGTTAATCGCGTTAACACTTGTCTTTATTATCTACGCTTCCTCGGGCAGCACCACTTTTCTCGATTACATCCTTCCGATCATTTCGCGGACTGCTCGAAGAGAAAAGCCCATCGGCTGATTGCTCCGCGTCTGTCTGCGTTTCATACTTGGACGCTGATGATGGTGCTATTATATTGCAATTACAATAACCGTGAGAATCAACGGTCGGATCGTTAGTAGTGAGAAACAGTTTTGCTTCGTTGCATGGGAATAATTGCGCTTGTATGTTTTATTGATTATCGATTCACGTCGCCTGGTATCGGTTACATTTACGCTTCCATTTTAAACATTTAAGCTTGGCTAATGCATCTGGTGATGTTAGATTGATACGGATTTATCATTTTAAACGATACGATTTAAGTTTTTTCATTCCACACTCTTAACAATTTATGCTTTATTTCCCAATAACAAATATTGTACTACAAGCAGCAACTGCAGATGTGCACCACGCGGAGGCTACATCCGCCGATCAGACGTATAGAAAGGGTGAATAGTGTAAGATTAATAAATCAAGACGAGAGAATGAATTTTTGTGGGGTCAGAGAACTATAGATCCTTCCTCTCAGAAAAAGAATACTCATCTTTTTGTAATGGTACAGACATACTTTTAGTTGTTGGACACTTTTTCACTGCAACTGAATAGTATTTTCTGAATATTGTAAATATTGGTAATAGTATTAGTAATAGTAATAGTAGTGACAGTAGTATAGCAGTAATCGAATAGTATTTCAGAACTTTAAAGTACAGGGGCACTTTAGATTGCATAAATTGTTGAGGCGTAATTTACAATACAACACGGGCCTCGAGGTTGCGAGAGAAAAAATTTACATAGTCCAAAATTATTTTCGTAGCCGTGCAGACCTGGCCCATTGGGCAAACACCCTTCGCTGACCGAAGGGCCGCACGTGGCCACCAGGTTTTGCACGGATACATCCCGCCAAGCTAGAATTATGACACCTGTCATAAATCTAGCGTCCTCTCGAAGGCAAACGTCAATCTCATAGCCCGAGGCCGCCTTCCTCTGCCTGGGCCTTCGGTGGGTTCGCAAAACTAATACAAACTCTGCATTTTTAGTGGCTACCCACGAAGCCCAGGCGGAACCAATAATATTGGTTCACGGGCCCAACATCCTCCTCCCTTCCAAGTCACCACTTCCTCCTCGCAAGGGGTGTCGATGGAGGAAGAGGTGCTTGGAAAATTAATAAAGGGACGAAAACGCGTCCCGAGCGACTACTATAACACAATTTTTCAATCACACGCATTCTACCAGTCTTCCTTATATTTTCGTTGTCCTCGTTTTTTATATATTTTGTTACTTATTATATTTGTTATCATTTGTTGTTCTGTACATACTTTCGTTTTTCGTTATAATGAACAAAAACGCCAAAACCACGGAGTGTCAAGTTTATTTCCGAGAGAAGGAAAAACAACGAGATTCCGACGACTTAATTGTCCGATGAGTCAACATATATGTTCATTCCTTTACCAGATTGTACTAGGAAGAATTCTCCATCACGGAACAGTATGACTTATGTGGCACGACTAATTGTAAGAACAAAGCGTTCATTTTTCATAGTAATTTTTATGGAAATGTCCTTGATCTTGAAATTCGAGCTCAAATTGTTTTATTAACCTGTAGCGTTTTATTCAGTGTGAGAAATTTTTTCAGAAAAAAAGGCCGGCGCAACAGTAATTCTATACGGTACTTTCCTCATAACTATTTTTAATAGTTATATACATGTACATTGAGGCACATAGAAAATATGGAATTGCTGAGGAAGCAGCAGGAAATACCTAGGAAAAGTTTTCCGGAGGCAATACGTATTCGAATTTATTCGGGCCTACCAGTCGGAAATCCAAGCCTTTATTTTCATGCTATAATCATAGCCATCATAGGTTCCGCTTCCCTATACATACACCCCTTCTCTCATTGTTATCCACTAAATTTTCACGTATTTCCTAAGTTACAAGAATGTTACTTTAAGTTATTTAGTTAAGTTTCTTAAGTTACAAAAATTAACAAGAATGAATGAGAGAAGACATCTATTGAGAGACTGCAAGATTATAAGAACAAAGGATGAGTGTAGTGTGAAGGTTGTTCAGGTTTTGAGTGGATACGAAAACATACATTTATGAGTTGTAACAAATATGCATTAAATATTGTTACGCCGATATGAAGTTGGCGTACCGAGCGAAGCTGCTCCCTCGAACCCGTGGATTTGAGGATTGATGCGATCGAGGTATCGATTCGGCCGGTCGTTGCTCTAGCGACCGGAAGTGTTGTGCCCGGAAGTCGCCACTGAGGAGTCAGAGAGGACAGACGTTCGACGACGTTCGAAAGATTGTTATTGTTAAAGTTATCGTTGTATTGAGTAGTTTAATAAAGTTAATAGTTTATAATGCCGAGAAGACCCGGAACCTCCGCGGGACATAACAATATTATATGTTGATTAGTATATGAATGTGTTAATTAATTAACCTTTTGAGTTCTAAGGATACATATATGCGTCCGGCGAAAGCCATCGCCGTGGACTAAGGACTCATATTTGCGTCTGGCGAAAGCCATTGCTGTGGATTAAGGACGTATATTTGCGTCTGTCGATTTTTTCGATCATCTACATAGAAGTATTGCAGTTACTTTTGTGTAAAATTAATACAGATGCATTCCTTAGTAACGATTATTGTGTCGCATAAAAATAAAAAAATAAATAAAAGATAAAAATAAGAGGAGAGACACGAGATACGAATGCAAAAAATGCGATGTTGGTTTATGCATCGATCAATGTTTTGAAGTTTTTCACACCCAATTAAATTATTAATTTCTGTTATATTTTTTATATTTATTTCTTCAGTTTAGTGGAAATTTTTATGTTTCTATTAAACAATTACACAAAGAAACGCTTTTTAATTACTTAACCTCGTGCAAAAGGATTACTATAATTTATTACTGTTTGCGCCAAGAATAGTCACAATTCAGTCTAGCGAAAAAGTATTCCGTCCCCAGCGATCGTCAGCGCTAGACGCGCGCCGTCCCTACGGACCGTTTCGGCCGCGAGTATTTAGAGCTCAAAAGGTTAATAACCCATATTCACAAATTGGTTAGACCCCGTTTGTTTTATTAACTCTAAACCTCTCATTCGTATCTGTTAATAACCAGTTTAGTTCGCCTCAGACGTCAAATAATAATAATTGTAAATCAATTATATACACAGTGTGCTTTTGAAAAATGCCTTGAAGGATTGTATCGATACATTGATATAATTTTTAAATAAACTGTTAATGCTCCGACATGTGGTACCATTGAAATACTTTTATCCCAATGATGTCATCGATTGATGCCACTAAGCTAATGAAAAAACTTGACTTTAAATTTTAATGTCAATAATTTACTTTAACAAATTCCACTGATTTCGAGGTTTAGAATCATGCCATAATTTTTTTTACATTGAATTTTCGATCACCCAGTACATCCGTTATATTACTACGGATCTGTGCTCTTGTCCCGTTTCATTATTCCTCACGTGCTAGGAAGTGCAATCAAACGGCACCATTGAAGTTAACAAGATTAAATCAATGTCTCTGGCTTTATAGCTACCGTTAAAGTGTAATGTTATAATATTAGGAGACGAACGGTTACTCTCTTTTAGTCTAATCGCTATCTGAATTCCTTTAAAATTTCTTGCGCAGCGTAGTTGCTCAAATGTGGCCGAATACGTAGCTAGAAAACTTTGTGCAACTCATTGTCAGGCCGAACTAATCTCCGGCGCACCAAAATCAGTAGTAAAAAAAAGCTTCATATTTCTATGAAGATTCGAAAGAGAAAGCCAGGATTAAAAAAACATTAATAACGGTCGATACAATCAGTAACTCACTAGAAGTATACATGGTTGCACACTCTGTCTTTAGCTATCAGCTTGTTTTTCTCTGTCTATCTATCCATCCCCAGCTTCCTTTCTTTTCATCCTGCGCGCGCATTTTCCTTAACCCCTTGCCATACGAATTCTACGTTGACTGCTTATGCAATAACTCAGAATTAATTCCTGAAATCAAGATTTCTCTCTGATTTCTCACATTTCGTGTAATTGAACGCAATATTAATATTATAGAAATAATGTGATCGTCTCGTGATCGACTGATAGTTTCAATTTAATTCTTTTTCGAAAACTTTGCCTATTCCGTTTACCGCGTCACAAGTGTCACGCGTTATTGTAAGGTAAGGGGTTAATTATGTTAGTCATATGTTCATTAAGTTTAGAGTTTTATTTAAATTACTAAAAAGGCGAAAAGTACATTGTCATATCTTTCTTATAGTGCTATTCGTTTCCAAGCTGCACAGAGCAATTAATTCTTGGGTGAACAAGTCAATTATCACCGCTGAGCCAATACTGTATTAGTGTCCAAGGCAAAGTTATTACTTGACAATGCTAAACAGTGCTACAAAAAACATGTATCTGCGAATGTTAGTTGCGATTGTTACATGTCAAAGTGCTTCCGCCTCAAAAAGGAGTTGTCATTTATGTTATTTTTCAGCCAAATAGTGATACGCATGGTATAATTAGCTAGATAAAGGCTTCACAAAGAATTCCGCATTTTCCGATAAAGTACCGTTTTGAAAGCAATTGATTAAGATTAATTTAGATGTCTCCAATCAGATTTATTATTTTTGGAAATGCAGCTCATTAAGACATGTAGTATTTTTATGTAAGAGAAATTAGTCGTGAGTGTCGTTAATAAAAACACCTTACTATCCCATTTACAACTTTAGCATTGACGGTGTTAATTATACTTTAGGATAATTTTTTACTATGAAGAAGAAGTTTTTATGCCAGATTATTTGCAAATGCATAGTTTTATTATTACTTTCATGATCAATGAATATATAATCTTATTTTTCTTGTACGCAAAATTTTGTTCAACAAGGTGTATTATACATTATCGATTGATTCTTTCATGAAAAATTACCTCTATACGAATTGCAACTCCTAATACCAAATTTTAATATTCACTAATGTCAGACTAATAGAAAAAGAAATTTATTTTCTGACATTTCACTGGCACACTGTATTCGATCGCACTGGACGATCATAATTGAATTATAAAAAGAAATATTTTTTGAATATATTATTACTGTCGATCTCTATCAGCATCGTTTGACATTACTAAGACTAACGTGCCTAATTAAGGGATAATTAGTATGTCAAACGTCAAATCGAGCGAAAACTTCGTCGTTAAATTGCCATTCCTTACGGCGCAGACCTTCAGCATTCCTTAGAGAGAATGCGAGCTGTCAAAGAGATCGCTCCGGAATACCAAAACCAATATAACACCGACGATCGTAAGGATAGTAATCCTGCAAAGGCACAGAATCCCAAAGTGCTGCGAACGTTCTGAATAACTAATCGTTGGAAAATGCTCGCCGCGAAATTGCACGGAGCAGTTCCCTTTACGATAATTGTTAGTGCGGAGCCGGAATGCATCGAAAATTTCGAATTTAGCCCGGTCATGCTGTTGCCGCCTGAATCATCATCCCCTAAAATTTAGTTACGTGCGTACTGGCACGTGAACAAGCAGAATTTTCAGTCCGATTCTAACGCGCCATGCGGAAATTATTTTTCACTCGCGAATAATTTTCATATCTTGTTGAATTTTTTTGTGTACATTTATTTAGTATTTCGTTAATAAATATACGAAATTATCCGTACAGATATTTTAACATTATATATTTACCGTTACAGTATTGAAGTTGATATTTAAAGGTCATTAATGCTTCAATATGAATATAGTATTAAATTTTACCGTGTTGTATGATAATGTACTTCATTTTAAAATGATGGAATATTATCGTAAAAGCTGGGGAAAACCCCGAACACGGATGATATCAATTTAAATGACAATAGAAATATAGTTAACAAGATTATTCTTTTACAAGACAGATACAGAAAATAAATGTACTGCACATAATTAGTATAAAACCGAATTAGATCATCGATTTTTACATATTACATAAAACGCCAATTTAGCATTTACGTATCTTTGTGACGTTTAAGTTTTAAGACATTAAAAAATGTACAGTTATATCTTGTTGGAGTAACGTTTCCAGGATTATGTTTAATTAGCTTTCTGATTTCATGTCAAAGATCCGTTCGAAATCACTGTTTAACATGTCTGAACTGAAAACTGCACCTAAGTTAGAAGAACGGCACATTTTTATGTTTTTATAACACATAATTTTATAATGCGTTGCTGACTGAGTGGTATCTGTGCACTGAAAGTATGAAATATTTGATTCTCAAATAGGCAGATTTCAGCGGAACAAAGGCTGCGTGTAATTTGCAAAACAATGCTAATAGATGTACAGTGAAATTTAGTAACTTGCACATTCGGAATTTTTCCGACAATTTCCCGTTATTACTTTCAAATTGTTAACTGTGCCGCGTGAGATACATGTTTTAAGAATTTGTAGTATAAATTATACAATCTGTAAGTTGCATGAAGAAAAAGTAATTTGTGATCACGTATTTTCTGTCTATTCGTGCGGATTCTTAAATGTTAGCAAACCGCACTCCTGCGGGTCCTGAATTGTTGGATCTTCTAGTTTTACGTCCCTTTTTCTCAGCTCTATGTTATATTTCATTACGAGACGTCCACGTACCAATGATATATAGAAATTTCAACTTTTAAAAATAACAATGTTCTATGCTCCATACCGTGTATTTTTAAATGATACTGTTTTTATGGGACGCCATATAAAGCGTTAGCTACAGTCGAAGAAACCTCAGTTTCCTCGCTGATTGAAGAAAACATAATTGTTGAATCAGTGTTCGGAACGATTCAACATTAAAAGTAGTGCATTCTTAAAAGAATAAAGCCTATAAAACGATACAGTAATCCCTAAAAAAGTGTGTAGCAAATCTAAAGAGTCAAAGATATGCACAATAGACAAAAAAATTAAAATATTTATATCCGCGGAGAGCACGGATTAGTAACGTAGATAAAGTCCAAATTCCAATCAACGCAGCATGTGACAAATTATTCCACATTATATTATAGTCTCGATTCTACGTAATCCATTTACAGAAGAGCTTTCTTGATGGTACCTTTCTTTCATCATCTAATTCACGCGTAGACAACTTTTTTTGGCAGGGGGTCGAAATCAACGAAAACGTGATTAATCAGAATACGTTTCGGTTCAGTGGTATTTTCATTTTTACCACTTAATGTACAAGGGGGTGACGTTTACGACCACGGCGATCCGTCCGAAATGTGCAAGGACCTGATGTCCACGTCCAATGTCAGTGCCAGTTATACTTCTTTTTTAAGCTGTTGGCAGACGCGCATATCTCATTTCATTATATTGGAATGTAAGATCGGCTAAATGAATTAATGATTTTTCGTTGTTACATCAAGTCATATGCATATATTTTATTACTGTAGACCTATCATAGAAAGTGGACTACATTGTAGGCATATTATTTGTGGCCTCAGTCTCGCCTTTCTATAGATAAAGTTTATTTATTTATATCCAAAGATAATGGGCGCAAAAGCCATAAAACGGTCACATATTCAGAAGAATGAAGCAAATAAGAAAATAAACTAAATATTATTGTAGTGAACGCAATGTTGCCCTTTGTACTGCTCTATCTTGTGAACTTAATCATATACAATTAATTATTTAATCGTGTAAAAGAAGATATAATGTTTTCGAAATAAAAATATCGTTTTTGATATTGCATTTGTTTTTTTTTATATTTAAAACGAAAAATATTATTTTTTGGCCGGTCTTCTCGAAAAAAACCTTGCGTTAAGCGGTTAAAACAGCCTTTTAGTGAGTAATAAGATAAACTTTATGATCAAAATACTTACAACATACTTTTCAGATATAAAAATTCGGTATTTTAATTGTAATTTCTATGAAAACAAAAATAATTGCCAAGTTTCAGTTCATTAATTTATGAAAATTTGAAAATGTTAACGCGGCGCCTACTATTTATTCTTCGGTGCCAGAATACCTCGCGCTTCGCCATTGCGGAGTCTTTTATTAAAATTTTGAGATTGCAAAAATGTTAAAAATAGACTGTTGCAATCGCCTATGCGCTTTGTAAACTTTCTCGGGTTTGCCGGGTCTCAGACATAAGACACGCGAGATATAATCGGACAGCAAAGTGTTACCCGTTTGCGGACGGAGACTTTTTTGAATATTGAGAAATAATCATTTGTTTGGCGACCAAAGCCCACCTTTTTATCAGAAAGTTCAAGTATTAATGTGTAAAAGTTATGAATTACTATTTGCATATTCATATCTCGACGGTTATATTTCAATTTTTCAACTCTAACCGTGTATACATGCACCGATAAACTATAATCAGATTTCTTTCTCAGACCACATATATGCGCTCGTCGTCCTCAAAGGGTTAATAGTATTATTTATATTTTCTCAAAGTGTTCCAATCAAATTTATGTTTTATAATTTATTTTTATGTACTATTGTTTATTTTCGGAACTCAAGTGGGTCACCTGAAATTATCAAATGGGTCACTTGGTGACTCACGGGTCATGGGTTGCCGACGCCTGATCTAACTAGTAAAAATCATGTCCCCAGCGTAACGGTACATTTTGTTTAAAATGCTTCTTTGAATAAACGGCAGACGATTTTCGATTCTTTCATAAAATTGAGAAAGATTCTTTGTTACTAAAGGTGAACATTATCGACGTGGACTTCCATATTTTACTGAATGCATATCGAAAGCTTATACTCGATCGGAGTTATGCGACATTAGACTAATGTTTTTTCAGGCTTCCAATGTGGAACCAAAATGAAGGCCGGGAGGAATATCTGTGGCATTCCAATAATTTATCTTGCTCCACCCTACCTTTAACCCACCGTCTTTCCGTTTTTCCTCAAAATTCTCGGGGAAAAGTTGGATGCGAACCGATAGCCAGAAGGACGACATATTGCCCCGCGGGACTTGTTCCTCTTCGTTCGTCTCTGCCCGTGAAATCTCAGTTGATATCGCAATGATCGAGCACTCGCCATAGAGATTGCCGAAAGTCAAGTGGATAAATTAACGCGGAAACTTTTTCTTTGGTTTTCTACCAACTTTCGCGATTAACGTGTCACTGACAATGAGATATTACCAATTACTGGTTTCTATGTGCGTGAAATTTGAAAATACTGTAATTACTGGCGAAACAAGGCATGGAAGAAATTTGCAAACTAACTTAGAGAATATGTAGGAGGATTCTTCTTGTACTATATCAAACAATAATTAATATACTTGTATGCAAAACTGTTAGCCCTTGTTGATGAAGCGCGCAATATAGTTATTCCATAAAATTTGTTCTTCAATTTTATATAATCCGCAGTTAAGACATATGTAACTCCGGCGATCCGCAATCCGCGAAGAAACACAAAATCATTTTATTCTATTCCGTTGAAATTTCCTTGCCATTTATATCAATTCCCTGGGCCCTGTTATATTGTCTAAAAGTCGTAAATAGGCCTCAGGGAGCCAGATTCGAAGTGTACGTTTACGCATAGATGCCTACACATCCGTAATAACTCGAATGTCGTGAACAAATGTGCGTTATATTCTTGCCGTTCTCCTATTCCATTCCCTGATAATATATCGAATGGAGGATCTGGCCAGCTGCGTCGTATATTTCGTGTTACCCTCGGCTTCCAGAACCGCATATGTATTTCTCACTACCCGGCAGAGCTGACCGAGCACATCGATGATATAAAAGTCAGCTTGAACGATAGCGGTCAATAGGGAATAGAGAGTTGCTTTAAGCAACTTGAATTATGAAACAGAAGTGAACGGTATCCCATGTCTTTAAATAATATTTTTTAATAATGTTATCGGTACTTCCAACTTAATCATACGGAGTGACTTACTTCTTGTTCTCAACACTTCAGGGGAAATTCATTTTTCAATTTATTCTATACTACATAATGCAGTTCAGAGAAATCAATGTTGCCAGGTTTCACTGTGTAAATTAGGTAGAGCCAGTTTTTCA
This sequence comes from Cerceris ruficornis, assembly GCA_963989415.1. NCBI lineage: Eukaryota > Metazoa > Arthropoda > Insecta > Hymenoptera > Crabronidae > Cerceris > Cerceris ruficornis. Next base: position 3,125,223 of record OZ022526.1, read on the forward strand.
GAACAGAGTTTTTTTGTTTTTAATATTACTCTTAATACCGCGCTTAATGTTTACATAACTGTGCACATTTTTAGCGATTTAGTCATTGCTATTACCGGATAAGTTATACCGATATGAATCAATGTGCAGCGTTTTTCAAAATGATTTGTCATGATCTACCACACGTTGTTCCGAGCCTTTGGATCGGTTGATATTTGCCAAAAAAATGAGCCACAAAATTCGTGAAACGGTTGCAAAATGCGATCTTGTTTGATTGACTCGTCGCATTTGTCTTGTTGCGTAGGTAAAATGTCTGACCAGAACCATGAGCCAGAGATGAACCGTTCTCTTGCAAATTACTGTTCAAGTTGTAATTCTATGATTGGATTTCCAATCAGTATGCCGATTCTCCAGGTCACCCACACAAAGAAAAGAAACACACGAATTATCCTTACTAGCTGAAGTGGCACATTTACCAGTATCCTACTTCGAGCGTCAAACGAGGGAATTTAAAATACAATAACTTTTTTATAATACAAATATCAAATTTCTCATTGATTCGTACTTTGCGTTTAACCATACAGTTTCTGTACACAATTATTCAAGAAGATGGATTGAAATTTGACAGAAAAAAATGTTCACATCGTCGTATTCGTCGTTACGAGACGTTAATTTTTAGCTAATAAAAAATTGCCATATCTCTGATAGGTTCCGCGATTTTCGATAAAATAGGTTTCGCAAATCCAAGTTTTCGCCCCTCTAACGTGGGCCATTGTCAGTAAAAAAATAGGTGGCAAATATTTTCATGAAAATTATATCATATTAAAATTGTATAAAAATCGGTGATTTACAGTTAGGGATGTTCCCTTGTAAATCAAAAAATCCTATTTTCCATGTTCCCTTTCGTCTCTTAATCACAGTCATGTCTCCCAGTACTTCCTCTAAAAGTCCTTACAACTCTGCTTCTCTTCCTGCCGACCGAATTCTTACCGAAAACCAGTACATTGGGCACGACCGAGTCTCAACAAAAATCCAAAAAGAACATTATTCAAATGGTGTTGTGTAAATCAGTGCATCCGGGCATCGCGTGTATTACAACTGTATCAAACTTGAAATACTTAATAAATATATGGGCTCTTCCTTGCTCCTTTTTCTGAGCCGTCCTTAAAAAAATTTGACCCCTACTATTCTATAACATTGCTTACACTGATAATATATCAAGGAGTATGTTAAGGATGCACGCCTCACGAGTTAACACCTGCTCGTGTTTTCCAGGCGGCACCTCTGGAGTGAGCGTATATTTTAATAGGCTCACCCGACTTGAACCACGCACAGAGGTATTGTAGAATTGCATGAAGGCCGACTTGCCTTACTCTAGTGACTTTATTACACTTTATACAGCGGATTTACTAACTATCCGGCTCGAAGACCAATGTTACGGTCCGAGCTTGCTTAAATCCGATTCAAAGGGCCAATGTCCCGATCGATATGAATTAATATTGAAGAGTATAGATACGTCCGGATCTTAGTCTCGCGGACGGAGCCTCTATCGAGAGCGCTAGATGTTGTTCGGCTCGATATTTTGCTAATTGTAAGACTCAATTCCTCGAAGCGCGAAAAGCCGCGCTTCCGTCACGATTTGGCGCGGCGGCCACTGCTGGAAAGCGGAAAGATTGCTGAGTGGGAGACTCTTAAGTTGACAAATATTAATTTTGTCATTGGTGGGCAAAGAAATCGTTCTTTGCTCATTGGTTAAGAGTCTAGTCTCCCTTGCCGATCGGCGGAGCCGGAAAAAAACCAGCTCGCGCGGGGGAAAAGTTCCCGGTCAATACTTCTTGCAGGACAAAACTTTTCTTGAAGAAGTATTGACGACAATAGGCCTATAAAGCGCATTGATTTTAACACGTTCGCGGACGTGAATGCTATAACATCCATTTTCATCGTAATGTAGAATGACATGGATGCTATAGCATTCATGTCATGCCAAATGATACAGCCAATTATAATTCATTTAATTTTATATACCCCTAATTCTTTGTAATTATTATGCAGTTTGAAGTGATGGCCAAGTGATTCATTGAGTATTTTCATACTTTTTTATTTTTTCTCTGTGTAGTTAGAAGTGTAATACTTGACTGTCTATTTTTGCAGCTCACTGTAATTTTTACTGTCCGCGAACGTATTAAAGTCATAAATGGACTACAATGCGCGACTGCTATTTTTACTAAGAAATATGTGAACGATTAAGAAAGGTACGATGACAGGTTGGAAGCTACATCTGTAGCTTCAGGGGCGTATTTTTGCTTCGCAACAGGGTATGCAAATTTATTTGCATGTATTCTGAAAATTATATAGTAACAACGCCTAAGATTCCATATATATTATTAAAATTCTAACCCAGATCAATGTATAAAATCATTTAATGGCTCTTTGCTGAAATCGAAGTCGGTCAGTTGGTTGGTGGTCAATTTATATTTCCTTGCTAATGCTTCTTGCATTAGCCAATAAATAACTGAATGTAATAGTGCTCGGTAGACTCTTGGCAAATTAATACACTATATAAGATTCGATTTTCGGCCTTCGCCAGACCGTTTCTTGGAGAATAGTTCCTGGAACAACAGCCGGTCCTCAACCCGATCATAATTTACGATTGCTCCCAGACATTTCCGCGACGACGCGTGTCGTCATTTATCTGCAATGGCTCTTCGCATTTTCAATTGTTTATACCTTCAGCTTTGAACACACAAAATTGCAAAAGTGTAATAAATAGTACTTACTCTAATTGTAAGTTAAAAGTCTACATATATTTCGGAACAGAACTTAAATTATATGTTAATTGTTAGAGGGGATTAAAACCGTAATAAAAGATTGTTTGGAAAAATAAAAAATTGTAAATATATCCCAAATAAGCGAAGATAACAATACATAAGTATATACAAATACCTTTCTGACCTACCGTTACGAAACAATTGTCGAAAATGTCTAGGGTATGATAAGAGCGTGTAAAAGCATTGTACGGAAAGTACGACTTGAAGGCCTATTAATTAATTATCGCAGATTATTTTTTGGGAGAACATGCTACTATTGATTTATAGTAAAATTTTATACATCTGGACCATTACGAAAATTGGCCATTTTCCAGCTAGATCGGCCAAATTGCACACTGGCGACGAGGTGCGACACGAAGATTCTTACTTGCGCTGTCTTCTTTAAGTCCTCCGCGCTGAAAAGACTTTGGAAAACATTCGAAGAAGACATAGCTTGTCTTCAGACTTTTATTAATGTAATGTTGAAGAAAATACCATTAATTGTAACTGAGAGGCATTGCCCTACGCTTCTCGAGTAGTATTAATATCGTATTCAACAGTGCCAGAGTATGGAAACTAACCTTATCAGGCAACAATGGTCTTAGTTTTCGTATTACTTTGCGATTGCTGTTAATATGGGACTCAGTACTGTTATATTTATTTACACTGAAAAAAATGTTAAGCATGTAATGGAATGGGTTTATTAAAATACTAAACTTCAGGAATGGGAACGAGTATTGAGTATCACAATGCTTGATATCGTTAGGAAAATATCATAATTCACCGAAGGCTGCGATTCGGAATGTGTGATTCAATACGTATATTGTATGTCCGACTGTTAAAGCTGGTGCGTCTTTGACGCATGACATTTCATGATTGAAACTCGAGTACTTTTGATGTTTGATATTCGATAATCGAAACACGAGTAGGGGTCTTTATATAATTTTCAAAGGATACTGATTTTGCCTCTTCATGCAACCATATTATGGAGCCGGTTTGGTTGGTGACTAGTGTTTAACGTATGCCTTCACTTAAATTATGTGTTTATTAGCTATCATGACATACAGCGAAACTTGTGTGAAGTGAAGAATTTAGAACTTAGAAATATCTACCTCCTATCACCAGCGGTAAAATACGATTACGTTTTACCTTTGACCTGTATGGTAAGACTCATTTGGCAGTAGATAAAGTATGACCATGTAAGTTTGTGGAAGACGTCGATATCAAAAGTATGATGGGAAGTAAGAAACAGGACAAGTGGCATACATTGAATAAGGCAAGATATTTATACAGTGAGCGAAATTTCCATCGTTCCACTAAATATGCGCTGTTTTTCATTGTTTTGAATTGAGTTTTTAATTGTTACCGGCAAAGTATCATTGTTTCTTCAATTTCAATTCTTTTCTTCCTTGGTATTTCTGATTATTGCGTATAGCCCTAGATTATTACGGTGATATGCGGTATTGTATTGGGAATTCCAGCGAAAGTACTATAGTTCCAGTTGATATATTTGTTCATCTATAACAGAGTGAGTGCTGCGTACAATATAAAAATGTATTAATTTACTTTTACTTTTATAAAATAGGATACATTTTCAGGTTATATCTATTTTTCGTAATATGCCACGAAATAAATTACTTGATACGGAGGAGCAGATTAAGATAAAGGCTTATAAAGATGCAGGACTTTCTAACAGACGAGTTGCCTAAAAAATAAACAGGTTCCATCATGTCGTAAATAATTTTATTAAATTAAGTGATTTGTACGGCTTAAATCATCCGAAGGGCGGAAATGAAAAGTTGAATCAAATGCATACTTTGTTAAGTTTACGGGCTGCATCAAATCAAAATGTGACAGCAAGGCAAATAAAAATGAATTAAGATCTCCCAGTATCTAAAAGACGTGTTCAAAAAATTCTAACGGAAAGTGAAAGTTTCGTTTGGACCGAGAGGGCTTTAAAACCGCTTTTCATGCGTTGTCATAAGTAAACAAGAATCGCTTTTGCTAGAATGAAGAATGGAAAAATCAAATTTTTACGGATGAGAAAAAGTTTAATTTAGATGGTTCTGATGGTTTTAAGTATTATTGGCACGATTTGAGTAAAGCACAAGACATTGCCATTAGCCGAAATTTTGGTGGCGGAAGTGTCGTGGTTTGCGCCGCAGACAGCTTTTCCCCAAAGACCCAGATATGTTGGATACCGACGAAAATGAATTCTGAAAAATACACAGACCTTTTGGAAGACGTTCTAATTCCGTTCATAGAAGAAATGGGTTCAGATGATTATACATTTCAACAAGAAAATGCAACCATCCACACTGCAAGAATGAGTATGGAGTGGTGTCAGAGGAAAAATGTTCAATTAATGCAGTGGCCCTCACGATCTCTGGACTTTAACCCAATAGAAAACCTTTGGGGAATACTATCTTGCAAGGTGTATGCAAATGGGAAACAATTTGCCAATGTCACAGAACTTAAAAATAGTATAAGACAAGCGTGGAATAGTATAAATATATCGACGTTATAAACCGTAATTAAAAGTATGACTAATCGAGTTTTACAAGTTATTTTAAAAAATGGTAGGAATATACTATATTAATATACAATTGTTAAATAAAACATTTTGATTTTGTAAAATAAAGTATTATATCGAGTGCAGCTATAGAAATTTCGCACATCCCTTTATCAAAAATACATACTTTTCAATTTAATCACTTGAATGAAAAGACATTGTATCTTGAAACCTTTTAAATGTCTTTGTAATCATCTTAATATAACATGAATACTTAGAACCTATTTATTTTTTATAAATAAACCAAAATTGCCAAGAAATAAGTATGAAGTTATGGAAATTTCGCAGACTCTATGTATCAGTATATTGTAAGTAGTGTAAGACTGAATGTTCGAGTTTGGCAAAGTCGGTGCCTGTAACACATTAGGACATTTTTCCCTGAATTCCGGGTGATCGGTCCTCACGCACGTCGTAATTTATGGGGGCACTGGACGCTTAGACAACTTTTATTAACTCTTTGCAGTCCTATGTCGAACTTTACTCGACATAGCTTTTAACTTCATTTTATTTTCTAATGATTTAATATCGAGTTTCTAATTTCTTAACGATTTTCTAATATCACCTAAATATCCGTCACTACCTACAGTTATTGATATCATTAAAAAATAATGAATAATCAACGATAGAAAATGTTGTGAAATTAATTTCATTTAGCTCACTACAAAACTGACCAAAATAATTCGGACCGCAAAGGGTTAACTTTACTATTGCCGTATTTATTATTACTTGTCACGATATATATTATATGGCCTCACCAGAGTGACTTTAATATCGTATTCGTCAGTTACACTTTCGAAAAGAAATTTGTTCGCTCACAAGTTATTGTATTTTCCCATACACTTCCATAGATGATAATATTTCTTTTCTTCGGTTCAATATTGAGGTCTGGGAGAGCTGCAGTTCTTTTGATGATTGTCTGATGGTTATATAAAGACTACTCTCGTCGTAGCTGTATGTACGAAGCCAAATGTTATTCGCGAAGAACGTAGACGCGACATCAGCGTTAACTCTTATATAATAGTATGGTGTGTCAACCAAACTTAAGGGATCATGTGTAAAAAATTTTACTGATTTTTATATAATAACAGTTTCTATATATTGCTACGAATTTTTGATTTATCCCTTATATCATATCGATTGGTAATGTCTAGCAACAATATATTATTGTTACTCATATACCAGTTAATAATTTAGGAAACACGTTACTGTACAATATCTTTAAAGTAGAAAACTATAAAAAACTAATTCATGTAGCTTTGAACGATAAATTTGAACAAAATCTTTGTGTAAAGAGGTTTGCAATTCTACCTTGACAAATGGTTCGATGCAAACATCGACTTATATAAGCGTTTTGAAATATTGTGGCCTCCTCGTGAAAATCGAAAATATACAGAATAATAACTATGTCCAACTTGAATATTGTCGTTGTTCGTATTATTCGTTGTTCCACATAAGATTTGGAATCCCTTTGCCTCCATCATGCTACGTTTACACCAAACTGAAACGTTATAGCTCTTTAAGTAGGTGCAACAATATCTGTAACCCTTACGTCGCTCTTATAAACACCATTCCGGACGACTAAGTGGCTCCTGTCGGAAGATTCTATTGTGGAAATTTTATGTAGTGTTGGCCTTACTTTTTATCAACACGAAAGACTGATATATGTCGTCTCCTAAAGTATTTCGACTTTGTAACATCAGTCTCTTACGGAATATTCGAAGGGGATGATCTCCCTTAGCGAAGAAGTTCAGCGTGTCTCTTGAAAAACTGCAGTGTTTTCCATGCTGTAAACTCTATAGCACATATAATACTTTGTGTAATGTAGCGTTATTGTCATAACATAAATCATACAGAATAAATGTACTTGTGAAGCAAGCTGTAATACTAGCGTGGGTTAAATGGCTGCGCTGAGAATCACTGGCGGTACCTCGTGTCTTGCGGAGCTGTTTTAATTTCTCAGCCGAACACAAAACTTGTGTTCTAACTTTCAATTATGGTTTTCTCAAGAAAACTGTCTGCTATATCGCCTCTTGACATTAGAACTTCTCCTGGACGTCTAATTTTTAAGATAAATAGGGAAATATAAAAAAAAACTGGGACATTTTGGGCGCTGTTTTCGCTTTGAGCATTGTTTAAACACATTTAAATGTTTATAACATTAAAGTAATACGCATCATTATATTCGGGAGGGCTTGTAGAATCATTCTGTATCAACAAAATTTTAATAACTATCATGGTTAAAATACAAAAAATTCTGAAAGTTGAAAATTTACATTTTTTTAAATATTGATTCTCTCGAAAACGGAGTCTGATAGAGACAAACAACACGATTCGTGTTGAGCGCAACAAAATCTATAAGAATCAGCATAAATATTCTTTGGGCAAAAAATTATGCTGACCAGTGTTATTACCAATATATTCATATTAATCCTTTACACTCAAGGTCTTTTTCGCTCGGGCAAACCAGCTACTCAAAACGATTTTCCGCATATTTGGTGCATTTCTTACAGCTAACTTAAAATGATTTATAAAGAATATGTAATGTACCGACCCTCCGATTAGATAGTAAGTAGGATATCTTTAGTGAGTAAGGACAAATATTTTGTAGCTAGCTAACTTCCGTCATCACCACCGACTCACCATCCCTTAGTCATCCCCGAATCATCACGCAAATCCAAGTTCCAACTTTCTATCCCTACCCCTTAGCCCTGACCACCAACAACAACACTCCCACTCCTTCTCCAAAAACCTTTAAGAACCCTTACTCCGACCAAAATCGCTCATTTTACTAAATTACTACAACCATTACATTCCATTACTAAACATTACTACATCATTACTAATTCACGACTAAATCATTATTATACTTACTCTGTCTCGCCACTGCGGATCTACGAACATTCTAAATAAGAATAAATTCAAATAAGTTCTTAAAAGTCCATTTCTCGAGTTTGGTGTCTCCGAAAACCGCGAAACCACAATTTCGCCATTACAAATAAAAGAGTTAATGGAACAGATTGTTGGATACCGACCTAATTCTATAAGATAGCATGCCAAATAATTTCAAACGTGATTCAGGGTCCTAACAGGGAATCTTATTTATTTGTTATCGCTTTCCCTGCAAAACATATTTTAAAAAACTTTAATCTTGACAAGAGTCACAGGGAAAGCGGCCGCTCTTTGGAACCCTAATCACGAGAAGTCGGGGTTATCCGAACCTCCCACCACGCTGTCTCGGAGCCCTTAAAACCTCGGCTCATTTCCAAAATACGATCAATTGTCTTGAATCGCTGACAGTCGGTATCTTGCGACGACGTTATCCTTACTTGTAAAAACTCCAAACGGGAAAGCAATTCTTCGCTTAATAAGACTGTTGTAAAAATCCTCACGGAATACAACAAGATCTGTAAACCTCGAAAACGTAACTTTTGCCACCATATTAAGGATTTTCTTAGAAAACAGTATGTCGAGGCGTATTAATCAGCTCGATCAACACCGCTCATATATTTTGTATAGTTTAAAATAATGTAGGATCGTGAAAAAGAAAGAGAGGCGCGCGGAAACCTATCCACTGCGCCAGCAACCTCTCCCTGATGTTAATTTTTCTTCACGTCCTTTCCTGCGAAGTTCATATAGGAGTGTTCATGATCAAACTAAAGTATTACCTCTGCGATATGCAACTGTGGATTTCTTCTGGAATTGTGGTTTTTTTATTTGACATGGCAGCTCCTTCCTATTTGTTAGGATCGTACCAGTTAAGTGACATTTTAGTTTGCGTAGTTTCCCAAAGAAGCCAAAAGTAAATAAACACCGTCACCGCTCATTTTATCGTGACAAACCGAGTGGTGACCGAGAATCACTTCTCGAGATACCGCATCAAATCAAGTATTGACCAAAAGGTCACTTCTTGAGTGCAAAGGGTTAATGTTACAAACTGTTGGGATGTTTACATTTCTAGCTACACGCAATGTGCGGTTACAACATAAACAACCATCCGTTTACATGAAAATGAGCATCTATAAAGTACCGCATGCGCTGAAATAAGTTCCGAGACGCTAAGGCATGTATGTATGTACGAGATCTAGCGATACGAATATTGCAGCTTTGTATTGACTCAAACGGCCACAACTTTTAACATCTCCTATAATGGGATTACATCTTACTACCACATTTCACCTAGTACGGTGTTGAATGATAGCTTACTGAAGTTGTCTCAACATCGGATTTCACATCGTCATAAAAACAAAATATAGAATTCCATTTAAAGAATAGAGATGACTTTGTTCTCTATGCCTCCGCCCACGTAAAAAATGCTTGTATCACAATATGACTCCCTCTGTACCGTACAAGTTTTGTATATCACATATTTTCTTATTATTGCAAATAACGGTAGTATTCATGATGGACGTAGTTATTGTCCCACAATGTTTAATATTGCATTGCACTTGTAAATATGCTTCCTGCGTATCCCAACGTACACACGCGATCGCAATCACCGTAATTGCAGACCCGTTCCCCCATGCAAGAATATGCGAAAAAATGTGTCCAGCTAATTTACATTTAGTTGATTTATATTTCCGTCTTCTACATATCATGATAATTTTTAGTTAGTAGTAATTATTTTGCAAACGGGATGTAGGTATTAAAATACTGAAGTTCTATCTCCGCAATCATTATATTACTATCTGCAATTATTTACGGTTTGGTTTCGAGTTTTGTGCCTTTCGTACTTCATAACTCGTAGCCTTCTTATAGCTCGTCGTAAAATTCGGAAAATGTGTTCACGATATTTATTATTCACAGAAGTTGATGTCCCATGGCCCGAAGGTGAAGACGTTCCGTCATGAATCGAGCAACCAATTGCGGAAAGTGTTAAAAATTTCTGAGATGTTAGTCGATCAATTATTATCTGGGAATCGCCAATACTATATTTTTATAAATACTCAATAATAAATTATTTACTTTGCTTAAAACATGTGCTTTCAGGAAATTACAGATTATAGGTAAACCTGTTAACAATTTAGAATTCGTATCGTGTAACAAAAATAGTAATTATTAAATCAGTGTGTATGTCGAATACAGGAATTGAAAGCAAAAATTTTAATTTGCATTGAAGCAATAAGAAACACGATGCAATGAAGATAGTATTATAAGTTCATGCTTATTCAAGGTTCAATGCTTTAATCAAGTCGTGAGACTTGGTGTAGTATAATAATTTGAGTATCGTGCAAACGGCAATTCCGAAATACGAGGTTTATAAGTGACTTATGTGATTTCTATCTATTTACATATATTACACTATCCTTGACACCTTATAACACAAGTTATATTACTAGTCCGCAATTAAGTGTCTTGTAGACCAAACAGATTTATTTAAGAAATAAAATTTTCCTTTAAAAAAGAGATTTTACTTTTCCCTGTCTGTGAAAAAGTGTTACCTAAGAAAGGGATAAAACGTGATTGCCTGTTAATCCTTACCCCACGGATTATGTTGCCATTTGTCGACCTTTAAGCGTTCCAAGGAAAGTGAATTAACGTTTAAATGTTATTGCTTATTTAATGACGGCACGTTCTGCGTAAAAGGTGCAGAATAAAATTTCATCTAATAAGGTCAATTAAGGGATTAACTCGATTATCCACCTAGCTCGCGTCAGTACCGCTTTTCTCTCAAGGAAATTCCGCGACGTGTGAAATGTCAGCTCGTGGATTTTTCTCGTCTTTTGTAAAATTTCTTTCCACCATTTATCACAAATCGCGAGGCGTTCTCTACTCGATTGATTTTTCGTAGATTTTTCTGTCTGCGGGAAAAGAAGGCAGAAGGAGGTCACGTTTTCCCAATGGTAGCAAACTTAAAAAGTCTCGTTCTCTTTCACTTCCCTCTTTTTCTCTCTTCTTTTTCCTCACCCACTTTCTTCCTCTCTTTTCCCTTTTCTTTCCCTTTTTCTCTCTGCCGGCTTAGTCAGCCTTCTGGCGGTTTATATCCGCGAAATCGGCTTTTGTAGCTTTCCACGATGTGGGACACTGCCAAAAATGGGACAGGAAATGCGGTTAAGGCTTCTTCCAGAGACACACTGCGAGCATTCGCGCATCTTCTCTGTGACACCTAGCCTTTCATCTTTCTTCGACGAGCAAAGAGTCTCCTTGATAGACTCATGCTCTCGGCAACTTGGCTTTTAAATCGTATTAGCTAATTTGCCAAGAAGCTGCGAGACCTTATATAATTTTCTCCCCTTTTTTGAGGAACGCTGCTCCAGCCACGTTTTCTTGTTACGTCGATACTACGAACGGAGATGCCAATTTTGTTTCTCAGAAGATTCACTAGTTTCCTTCAAATAGCGGGGAGAACCAGATTACTTTTGTGCGTCGTTGCTTTGTTTTATCAGTCGGTGAATTAGTACTTCGGCTTCGTGTAGCGCACTTTCAGGAAAACGAGATCAAAGCTGAGCTTCTATGTGTTTCGCGTATACCGGGTTGTTGTTACGCAAGATTTTACGAAGCTTTAAATTGCATTTTGGTTTATTATTTAAGAGCGTGTAGTGTGGCATGAATTGACGCTCGCCGGAAGTGCGTTATCCGGCATCTTTGTATAAGATAAAAGATTAACTTGATTCACTATAAATTCATGGGGTCTTACAAAACCCATTGTGTTGAGAGAAATTGTTTTAAATAATAATGAAAATATTCGACATTCAGGGTTTTGAATATCTTTAATACTTTGAGAATGAAAACTGTTTTGAATATTAGAAAAATATTCATTTATTTGGTAGTCAAGAAACGTTTTCTTATCAGAAGCCAGAGGGTTGAAGTGCAATAATTATAAATTACTATTTGCACGATCATATTTCAACGATTATATTTTAATACTTCAACTCTAACTATGTCTACATGCGATAATAATTTCTTATCAGATTTTTTCTATCACTGCATATAAGCGCCCGTAATACAGAAAATTTAACTACTATTAATAGGGTGATATACATTCTGTCAAATATATATCCCGAATCGTTCATTTAAAAAGCCCGTGTGAAAGGTATAAAAGAAGTTTTTGTCGATAAATTGGTACTATTGGACCTAATTTTCACGTACACTTTTGGTGCGACCTGTTGACCATTCTTTTTACAGTTCTTGGTTAAATCTGTCAACCTCGAGTGTGCTCAATGATTCTCAAAATGAATAAAAATATCGACCAAAAAGTTTGCTTCAAATTTTGAATCGTCAACGAAATTTCTGGTGCTGGCAATCGTTGGCAATGTTGCGAAAGGCTTACAGTTGATGAGCTTCATCGAAAACCGGAGCATACGAATGGCACAAAGCATACAAAAAAGACCGAGAAGTGGTTGAAGACTTGCCTTGCTCCGTTCGAAGGTCAACTTCTTCAAGTGACTATTTTCTTTGACTATTGTGGTGTTGTCCACTCGTAATTTGTTCCCATGAATCAAACTGTCAATAAGCTGTCAATAACTGTCAATAATATCTGGACGTTATTAGACGATTGAGAGAAAATGTTCGCTGGAAAAGACCAAAGTGGATAAACAATTCTTGCATTTTGCACCACGACAATGTGCCGTCAAACACAAATCCCTCTATGCGAATTTTTAACCAAAAAGTCAACAAATGTCTGCAAACCAGCACCGTATTGCTAGATATAGTCCCGTATGATCTTTTTTTTGTTCCCCAAACTGAAATTACCACTCCGTGGAAGCCGTTTTGAGCCCACTGAAGCCGTAAAATAAAATTCGCAGAAGTAACTCAAGGCCATACCAGAAAGTTTCTATAAGATGTGTTTCGAAGACTGAATTATACGTTGTCATTAGTATATCTTTCGCAAACGGGGCTTATTTTGAACGTGATAAAATAAATTTCTATGATTAGACCAGTATCTTATGTTTTATTGAACAATTCCCGGTATATATTTGACAGATTGTACATAGCATGGAGAAGAGTATTCTTTGTAGGAACCTGTGCTTCTCAAATTTGTATTAAAGCAATCAGGCCATTTTCTCCTATCACTGGAAAACCAGCGCATTATCAAAAACCTAAAAAAATCTCTATATCGAGACTTAGAATTACATTACAGCACCTTTGGGACCATTTCGAGATCAACGCTTCGCTGAAGAACCCTTTTAACAGAAACAAAATTAATGAGCCCATTCTGTTTCCAAAGGAATGTTTGTTAGAAAATAATTTACGATTGCTAATAACTATAGTAGGCGATGCTTTAATACTATAATAGGAGAATATTTATCTTCGAAAATTACGTATGCGACATAATTTTTGAATAATTTTGTTTAGGTTAAGGATAGTTTTTTTTATTGGATTTCGGATTAAAATAAAATGTGACAAAAGAAAAAATTACTTTATTTTCGCTACTGTTATAATAGAGAAATAGAAGTGAAAAGCAGAGAGTAATAAAGAAAAATGCACATAACATATTGTAGTAATAGTGTTTAGTGACTTATAGTGCTACCGTATCTAACTAGGTGTGTATGTATGTTGTATGTCTGTATGTACATATGGTGTGTGAAAAGTTAAGGCCCGCTACGCGGCGCTGTCGTGGCAGTCGAAAAGACGAGAGAGAATCCTTTAGCGACACGTGTTGGACGGTGCGCAGTTTTTTCTGTTTCTTTTGTATTCTTATATTCTTCCCTAATATATAACTAAGTGATATATTTATGTGAATGCCTTGGCTTTCCCTACCGACTGAATCCTACAATATCTTGAGGAAAGTAACGATTCGATTAGAAGCCAGATTGTACTTTTCTTTAGCACAAAATAGAGAAAATGTTGTAAAACTCATATAATGATATTGTGATTCTTATTATTATTTACATGTAATATTAAAATTCTGTTGTGATTCATTGTGTAATTTTAATAATAAGCGTGAAGAAGTAAGATTATAATTGTCTTCTCATAAAAATAAAATAATTATTAAAGAAGTTTAAAATCTTTCTATTACATCATTTACTTTTAACCTCAACTTTTCAATAGCAAAACTAAAATAAGTTTATTTTTTAAACCCGAATAGGTATAAATAATAATTGTATATTACATTATCGATTCACCGTTAACTTATTAGCACTTTATCGGTAATATTAATAGTTGCAACCTCTGTATTGGAGGTGAAATCCGGTGGTTCTTATCTCTACGAACGTTTTTCTACGTGATATAAATCTTCAAGGGAAAATCTGAACAGTGATTAAGTTAATCATCAAAACCATTCTTGGTTCTGTAATCATTAACTAACTCCTGTTAAATTGAATTTTGACGAATATATTTTCCCTCGTGTCGTAACTAGCGGCGAAGAAACTTAAAAAATGGAGATTATACGTTTGGCAGAAAAATATAGAGCAGCTTGCTTCCTCGCGTGGCATAGAAGTTTAGTTAATTTTACGTATTCATAACGCGACGTTACTGATGCAAGTAAATTATTTCCGCCGACAATTTCAACTTTAACTACCAGAACGTATATAGCAGGTCTGGAATCACGTAAACGTCAGAACAGCCGGCTGTAAATAAAATTATTGCAAGTACAGGAGCGAAGACTTCATTCGAGGGAAGTTAAAAGTTTTTATCGCGAGGAGAGTTTCTTCGTTTTTCTTTTTTAACGAAAGTACAGCGCTACAATTATCCTCACCCGAGAAAGAAACGGGTCCCCCGATCGAAGCCGTCGACTTGAAGTACAAAAAGAAGACTGTAGATATTTTTCATTGCAGAGTAAAATTCCTTTGTGACTCGCGACACAGCTACCTGCGACGATTCGATTAATTGCGGTGAAAAAAGGAAGGTAGAAATTAGTTCCGTGAAAGCAAAAAATTGCTACGTTTTTTGCGAATATACGATATTACAGTGCTCGAGAAACAGACGGCGAAAAAATTCTTTTGTCGCAGATACTTTCAACGTACTCGTCAGAAGCTCGTAAAAAGAAGGCAACGATAGGAATAAAAAACGCGAGAATGTAACGTAATAGTTATTAAAAGAAAAATTAATATTCGTGGGAAACTTCACGCGACGTGTTGCAATTAAATCTTACACGAGACGGATGGAGAGTACTAAAGATTTTAATACTGATATTTGACTAAAATGATCAACTTGAAAGCATAGAATCCTTAAGAATGCTCATAGAATGTTACAGATCGAATAAGCCGTCATAATATTTTACACAAATCTACTTAAAACATAACCTTTTTGGTTAATATATTGCAGACGGAAAAGTTGGAACTTTAATCGTAGTAGTAATGAATGGAAAAAGTGTAAAACCGAAGACTATTAAAGTGTTTGCTGATATTTCAAATAATGGAGTGAGTTCACTAATTTAGAACACGTATTGTAAACGCGGGCATGATTATATCCCGTATGAAAAAATAAATTGACAATATATAGTAGAAATTTCCAATTTTTATCACTTAGGAAATTGAAGTTTCATTCAAGTATACATTACAAAGCTTTCGAGTTTATAAACACGTTAATATTTTAATACATATTAATACTTTGATAAACGAAATATACGTTACAAATGTATATTGCAGTTAAAAGACACATCGAAATATACGTCACCAACATGAAAAATAATGGTTAATACTGCATGCTGGTAAAAGCCCAACTTCCGTTAATGAAGATACTGCTGAAAATATCAATTTTGATATAAACCCCTTTTTTGCGCGACGTCGTTATTACAGTTGGACGAAACTGAAATTTAAAATTTCACAATTCGTAAAAATATAAGAATCGATAAAAAACATCGATAAGTTTGCAAAAACCTTTATCACAACAGAAAAAAAAATGAATATCCATCGCTATTAGCGTTGATAAATCACATTCGAGTTGGGGAGCTAAAAGAAGTCTGATTAAAATTAGTATACTACAATATGTTTTAAAAGTTCAATTTAAGTTGCAAATCCAACCCGAAAAATATATGAAACTAGAAACTAACTTCTACAAAATTCTCAACTTCTTCCTGCCAACAAAAGAGTAATGCCTGTAACTTATGTTTCGTTAATTATCTGTTTTTCCGTTAAATTCACGAAATCGAAATATTAAATTATAAATAATCTACTAGTGGCTTTGACAGCTTATAATTTTTGAATGGCAACTGGAATTCAACATTAACTCTGTCGAAACGTTTACAGGGAGAACTTTGAATAATTCACTTCATGAATAACAGATGAAAACTGCATGAATCGTCCGCTGAAAGTACAAATTTATTTCTATTACTATTTACTAATTATATAATTTATTGTTATTTCATTTCTTCCCCTCAAGAAATGCAGACTTTTAAACGCTAACTCAATTCGCATTTTCGACATATTCGCAGCAACTCTAGTTTGGCAGAAAGGGGAGAATAAAAATCACAAAAGCCATGGGACAAAAGCAATATAGCAGACTGGAGTCAGCGTTAACTTAGGACAAATTGAAAGCTCGGGGGGCCACCTAGGCCCCAATTTGTCTTTCCTCTCGTTCCTGTGCCCTTCAGTTTACCCAAGAGGATACCCAAGGAGGTCATGGCTATTTGGACCGCAAACGAAAAATTCGTGTGTCATGAAAACGGAAAAATACGAATGACGATTTGGCAATGTAGAAAATGACGGTATCATTTTAAATGATTATAGAAAAACCTCAATTGAAAGTTACCTTAGGCAGTGCTTCAGTAAAAATGATCATATTTGTCTCATTACTTGAATTTCCTTAAGTTATTAATTAATGTATTATCAGGTAACTACTTTAATTTGTTTCTGAGTAAATCAACTTAGTTATATAGGAATTAATGATGCCTTGATCCAGAAGCCTTTGCTCCATGAAAATTTTCATGGAATAATTTCAACCCTTCATTCTGTTTTATCATAATCTTTGTTGAATCGAAAAATATAATAAAACAGAATACAGTTAAGAACGCACTATTTGGTATTATTTATTAATCGTCATGATAATTATCGTAAAAGCTCTTCATTTACAGATTTAGGAATTGCATGTTTGGAGTAAATATGATAACTACGATCATTAGCAGGACGTTCGCCATCATAGTTTACACATTTAGTATGAGATTAATTGTGAGATTGCTCACACTTGACATACTTCAGTGACCGTCCGCAGCTTTTAGCAATGTGGTTAAAGGGCTGACAGTTGTAGCTTTGAGTAATACCTGATACAAACTTTTCCCATTTAATAGCCCAGTAACAGGTTTTATTAACTTTTATAACATTAGATAACTGCGCGTCTGGTTCAAAAGTAACTAGAGGTAGATTGTAACTAAGAGTGTCGTTTTTATGTGCATGCACTAATTTTATAGGGTTTACATTTTGACGCTTAAGATCTCTCAGAATATCGTCAATATCCATGTTGGAGGTAACTTCATAAGAATCATTTGGTTTGATAATACGTTACGAAGTGAGCGCGTATGACAATCAATATCTGCAGCCTTAGGTTCTTCGATAACACTGATCTACATAATGAAATTTTTTCTTGCCCAAAGAATACTTATGCTGATTCTTGTAGATTTTGTGGCGCTGAACACGAATATGAAGTCCGTCGATCTCCATCAGACTCCATTTTAGGGAAAATTAGTTTTGAAAAAAGAATTGAATTTTTAACTTTCAGAATTTTTTACATTTTAACTGTAAAAGTTAGTTCAGTTTTTTTGCATAAAATGATTCTACAAACGATGCACGTTACTTTAATGTTATAAACATTTAAACGCGTTTAAACAATGGTCAAATGCAAATCCACGCCCAAAATGCCCCATCTTTTGTGGATGTTTTCCTATCTATCTTAAAAACTAAACGTCCAGGAATTCTAACAGACAAAAGCGGTAGAGCAGACATTTTTCTTGAAAACACAAGTTTTGTTTTCGGTTGATAAGTTAAAATATCTCCGCCAGACGCAAGGTAATGCCAGTGATTCTCAGAGCAACCGTTTTACCTGCGTTAGTATTATGATATGTAGCTTGCTTTACAAGTACATTTATTGTTTATGAGTTGTTTCACGACAATAATGCTACATTAAACAGAGAAGTATGTTTGTAAAATTACTTCATATAAATAAGCAATATTGTTCAATTGTATACTCAAGTTCGAGATTATACGACTTATTAAAGATAAAAGTGCTCGTCACAAAAAAACCCTACATGATGGAGACACAGAGATTACATATCTGAATTCATCACAATAAATACTATTAGAATTACATATTAAATCCTTTGTGCCAAAAGAAAAACTTTATTTATCTTCTAGCCCTCTTCTCCACTAACCCTTTGCAGTCGTGTGCCATAAAAAACAAAATGCGCAATCGCACTTAAAACAAAACTACTAATATCTTTGTAAGAATTACATACTCCTCAAAGACGTGATGATTCTTTTCTGTGTTGGCTGAAAGTGGACATACAGTGGCAACGGTGAAACTGTTTTGCTGGCTAAGAGCAGACGTACGACCGCTAACTAAGAGTTGATACCATAGTAAGTATGTGGCGTCAACGTCGTGCGTGTGAACGAAATGACGTCCACTTTACCACTCGCGGAATCTTTAGCGTTTTCCGGGAATAGCCAATTATCTACGCGATAGTCCTCGACTGGCGGAAAACTTTGTCGGTTCGCGAGAGATTAAGATTTCGAATTTTTAATGACAAACTGTGACGGAATTGTCTGTCAGCGAGCGCGGTTTCGATGTTTCCGTCACGAAGTTCGGAAGGCAAGTGTCTTGGAAGAATTTTCTTCCGAAGACCTTCGGCGACGCTATGGGCCGGATATCCCCGCTTGCTGAATTTTCGCGTACGTTTCAGCAGGTGAATTTTCGGATTTTCTGGGCGGTATGAGACGTTAATTGGTCGCACTTTCCTCCGAGAGGAGTGTGCAACCAGTTGTGCCCAAAAAATCCTAGTCCGGCCGATCGGCAGAATTTCTCTTCGAAGGCGCGATTTATGACCGATTTGTCATCGCGAGTCAGCGGCGGTCGATGGGACCGTTCGGGTCGAAGTCCCTGGTTACCACCCGCTGACAGACCATGACGGATTAACGAAAACGTTCATTTAAAACGAAGGCTACCTAATTCTTTAAGGGCCGGAGTTTTGGCCGCCTTGGTGCGTGATGGTCGACAAATGTTAGGAAATAATAAAAAATCTGGCGGCCAGACTCGGGCCTCAAAGAACGGCAAACTTTCGCTTCGTCTCGACTGCGCTTTTGTTTCCGTACGCCAGAAAAGTAAGGATGAATTACCAAGTAGCTCACAAAAAGAGAGGGATTTGGTGATTCTGAGTCTCACTTCCAAAAGTGTTGTATATGCACTAATAAGTGAAAATTCTTAAACCCAATCACGGAGTACTGTGATTATTCGTCGGCAGTCGAGGGCAAACTGATAGCAAGGCGAACATCGAAACGACTTGTCATTGTTAGTGGACCAACAGGACGAACTCTTGTAGGTTACGGTCGTCGACACCCGCCGAATATATTTTGACAACACGCAGTGGTCGTCATACTTCTTGGCCACTGAAGTGGAAATAACTGCTACTGTTACGCGTACAATTAATCTTATCTCTCTGTGGGCCCGTGTAACTTTGAAGTAAGACAAGACAAATCTAAGCTTTTATTCTTCAACATCAATTTCTTAACTTCTCCAAATACTACAATTTAGTTATTAAAGAGCATGACATTTTTTACAATTCAATGTTTCAAAATCAAGTTAAATATACCATTTATAACAGTACTTTTATCATTTTCTAATGTGCTATCGTGCAACTGATCTTTAGATGTCACAGAAAATTCGGACAATAGAGGGTTAAAATTGTAAATGCAATTGAACAATATTGTTTATTTATATCGCCTAATATTACAAATATTATACTTTGTTTAATGTGGCGTTATTTCCAGGAAGTAACTCATAAACAATAAATGTATTTGTAAGTACTGCAAGCTACATATCGTAAAACGAACGCGGGTGAAACAGTTGCGGTGAGAATCACTGGCAGTACCTTGTGTCTTGCGGAACTATTTCAATTTTTCAGCCAAAAACAAAGCTTGTGTTGCAACTTTCCATTATAGTTTCCTTAAGAAAAATGTCTGCTCTACCGCCTCCTTGTATTAGAATTCCTCCTGGGCGGCTGGTAATTAGGTTTGATAGGAAAATATCCACAGAAGTTGGGGTGTTTTGGGCGTCGTTTTCCGTGTGACCATTATTTAGACATGTTAAATTTTTAGTATTAACCCTTTGCGGACGGCTGTCTGCGGACAGCAGCCCAAGCAAATAGCGAATTCGTCATGATGATAATGAAAACTGCAGGGACTGCATTGTGTGCTCAAATATGAAAATAAAAGGAGGAAGGAAACAAACACGTTTCTACTGTGACACATGTCGGAAAAAAGACATTTATGTGCGTAGGCAACTGTTTTCAAAAATATCACACTCTAGAACATTTTAAAATATAAAATTGAAATTATCAATAAAAAGTCTATTAGACTTTGTGACACATGTCCGAAAAAAACATTTATGTGCATACGCAACTGTTTTCAGAAATATCACACTCTAGAAAATTTCAATTGTATATTTTAAAATTCGACATGTTGTAAATCATTTAGCAAACATTTGTTTATATAGTACGAAATGTATAATTGTTGCAAACGAATCTTCATGCGTATACTAATTTCCCACGAAATGCTCCCAAGCCTCCCCGTCCAGACAGACACTCTCGCGTCAGAGTGTTATATTTGGGGGGTTCTATAGAATCATTTTATACAAAAAAAACTTAAATAACTTTTGCTGTTAAAATGCAAAGAATTCTTTAGTTGAAAAAAAAATTTGTTTTAAAACTGATTTTCTCAAAAATGGAGGCTCATGCAGACAAACGGATTTTACATTCGCGTTTAGCGCCATAAAGTCTACAATAAATAGCATAAATATTCTTTGGGCAAAAAATCATGTTGACCAGTGTAATTCGCTCGTAGCTTCATTTAGCCTGGGTATAGAAGATTATTATATTGCGTTTGTATTTTATATCAAGGTTAAATTTGCAACGTGACGTCTAAGATTCGAAAGGTTTACAAACGCAAAATTCGCTATCGATTTTAAGTTAGATAACACTTGAAGGCATGACGTGTGTCAATATTGTAATCCAATTATAAATATGTTCGCTTTAAGCGCTTGCATAGTATAAATGAACCGGGTTCCCATTTGTGGTAAAGAAGTTATTTGAGCGTCTTTGTCAGGAGGTATTCCCTTCAATGGCATGCTCACAAGTAACTATTTCTGTATCACAATATTTAAAGCATGGCCAGACTTTAAAGAGCAGGCACGTATTTAACTATGCGAAGCTATACGAATTAAAACAAACCAAAGCAGTACACTACCTTGGTTACCGCGAATAAATAAGTTTTAAAAAATGTACAATGAAAATGCACATTAATGGATGCTCCAAATGATGTCTATTTACTGCGGTACGTTGTTGTGAATCATACACAAAAATTAACAGGTTTTCTTTGTAACTTTCCGATTAATACTTCCAAATACACTTATGTTATTCTTACTTGCTAATTGTGCCCAATCCCACATGCAGACATACATGGCTGAAGTGAAATTTCACCACTGATTGACTAAAAAGAATTTTTTAATGCAGTCCAGCGTTGCAGTTCCATTTTGTAATCTGTTTAATTCAACCCTTTCAATGCCTTCACAAGTATAATTTGTTTCAAAGTTGATACGAGTGATGTAGCTCGCAAAGTGGCAGAACGTTTCTTTTACTTCGATAATGTCAGTAATAAATAACAAGAAATCGCCCTTGTGTATGTTATGTAGCAGAACCTTTGACAAATACAAAATAAATCTCTTAAAAACTTTCCATTTTAATAATTTGAAAAAATAACATACGCAGATAATAAAATAAATGGAATACCAATTGCGCAATTTGCATTGCTCATTTGAAATAACAATATGTTTAGTGGAGTGATAGCTTTGTTTTCTCGTATTTCAGTGACATACGGCCACGGAAAAGAGAAAAATCAAGTAGAATAGGGATTACACAATTTGCAGTTCCGTCATTACAACTCCTTATGCAAATAAAACAAACAGGGGCGACATTTAATTCGCATAAATCAAAAAGTCTTTGCTGAAACAGCGTATGTAATAGCCGTGAATAATTGCAGGAACCGATAGAAATGCGATAATAAGTTGGAATAACGACAGCTATTTTCAATGCATTAATTTTTCACCGCTTACGTGTAGCCGTGTTAGGCTAAGCATGAATTATGAACACATTACGGTCGGGATACAAATTGATTTATGGTCGCCGCGTCGCGCCGTGCATACCTAATATCCCTTGGCGATATTCTTCAGCCATGGGGCAAGGCGGGTTAGAGAATACGATTAATCTGCATAGCAGATCGCGTCAGATTCGCTAATAGCGCTTTTATGATATTCCATCGCGAGCTTTACTGTCTCTGGCACCATGGAGAGGAGACTCGAAAATAAAAGAGAAAGAAATAATGCGCTTGATGGTGAGTAATGATTGGCGTGCCATCGAACCTGCCATACGATCTTCTCTTTTAACGTCGAGAGGAAAAATTCTGGAAAAGCTGTTCCTGCAAGTTCGATGAAAATATTTGGTTCAATTCGAGAAGCATGTCAGAGATGATATTCCATACCTTAATGGATTTATCGAATAGAAAATTCTATCTGCGTAGTGGTTAAAGCAGGAAGGGAAAAGACATTTTCGATTAGCGTGCCAAAATACGTGGTAACTCGACCGAATTTTGTTTAATCTTCCTCAATTCCGTTCATTAATGGCGGAATACATTCTGGATGCGTTCCGCATGTTAATTACACGGCTATTAAATTGCTGCCACGATCATTATCGGCTGTAACGTCTGCCAATACAGTTATTCTAAGCACTTTGCCATTTCTGCATATTGCCGACATAGTGGATTTCGGTGAGAAAAAGTCATTTTCATTTTGGAACTATAAATCATAGACGTCAATAATTATATTTTTATTTATCAGGGTTGATCTTCAAACTGTGAGTTCAGATTTGCCCGGAAACTTTCTACGATTTTGGTGCACGTTGGGACAAGTAAACGATATTATCCGCAAAAATCGAAGTTCATTTCAGGTGGTTGGAATTAGTGTAAATGTAAATACATTTTCAGATTTAGCAACTAGTCGATAGTATTTAACAGAGGAGGGTTTGGTATAAAGCACGCGTATCATTTTTAGAGACATACAGGGTGCGTCGGAATAACATGTACAAGCGGACATGAGGTGATTCCTTATGAAAAAATAAGAACAAAATATATAGAATAAACTTCTTCATTTCAAGCTTACTTTTCGAGAAATTTAAGTTTGAAAATTCGATGCGTATTTATGCTGTTGTAGCTAAACAGGTAACATATCGAATTCATACACGCCGATTTTAAAGAAGTTTACGTGAGATGTAGTTTTTGAAAAAATATTTGATACGTATTTTTTTTTATCGACGATGGTCTATACTGAGGGGCTGAAATTACTCCTCAGAGCTGAGGGTTGAATGTGCATTTCCTGTGATAGCTTAATAACTGGGAGACAGAAAAAAATGATTCTTTTTTAAAATTGCGTGTGCTTTAATAGAAAAATTAGCTGCATAATAAAAGTTGCACATTTATTTAAATGAGGTATTCAAAATTTGAATTTTGAAAATGGATTTTTTCGAAATCTAAACCTTAAATTAAAAAATTTTATTATTATTTTTCAGAAGGAATTATGTCATAGCTGCTGGTACATACATGTTGTTCCGCTGCACCCTGTATATGTCTCCAAAAATGATACGTGTGCTTTATGCAAAACTCGCTCCTGTTAAACACTATCGATTAGTTGCTAAATCTGAAAATGTATTTACATTTGCAGTAATTTTAACCACCTCAAATGAACTTCGATTTCTGCAGATAATATCGTTTACCTTGCCCCAACGTGCAATCCAGGATCCCAAAACATTATGATGTTATTAGATTTTAAAATATAAGCATGTACAATAATTTAGGTAACTTTACATTAAATGAAATTTTGGAATATTGTCATGAAATTTATACAGTGATAAATTCAATATTACATGCATATCAAGCTTAAATCGGTAAACACTAGTATGAAACGCGGAATTAGGTGGAGGGAATAATTGCGTAACGTGATAACATTATCAATCCTGTAAAATTGACGATTACATTAACTAGTATCGGATTACGTACATCAATCCATACACTAAACTCTACAATATTATAATTAAAAATCTCCATATTTCTTTCAGACTATCATATTTGAAAGAAAATTCAATTTGGATTACACACATTTGTTAAAAGATTCACATTGCATCCAGACAAAATTAAAAATTGTTTAGATATGTCACTTTCCATTATTTTGTGTCTTTCTGAGTGACCGATTTTTACATTATTTTGTGTTTTTGTTCTTAACGAAGTATAAAAGTTCAATTACTCAATGGAGGCGATAAGTCACTTCGATAACTTATTTCGAAAATGCTTTATCTTGACGTAAGGCTCGGTCATTGATCTTCGTTGACAATCGCCGAGGGTGCACACCATCGTTATGATAGAATCTACACTCTTGCAACTAAAATGACTTTAATGCGGAAGTAGTCCAAGGAAAATTGATCAGGTATCCGGTCGTGTGAAGCGGGGTTGAAAAGAAACTTTTAGCTGTTGAGCAACTGTGCCCGAGCGAAAGAGAAGCGAGACGGGAAGGAGGAGGTGTACGAAGCAATAAGAGCAAAAGATGGCTAATGCTTCTTGCACCTGTCAACTCTCGAATATTGCCTCCCTATACACATCAAACGATCCGTTATATCGTTAAATTGTAGCTGTTTGCTATCAGGAAAATGGAATTTTGACCGGTCTTCTATATATAATTCTCTTACAAGCGTCAAGAACTGAAGGCAACTTGAATTTTAGAAAAAGAACCATGTGAACATTGGCTTCTTTTCTTGAATATGAGATAAAAAAATGTTCTCTAGCTACTTTCAAAAAATGTCATTTAGCAAGGAAATTGAGTAATATAGAGAATTAGTTAAAGACTTCGTAAAAGGTGATTCAATATGATTTGTCACAAAGGACTAGCATTTGTTCTCCACCTTTGGATCGGTGGACATTTGTAAAAAAAAATTAGCCACAAAATTTGGAAAAGGGATTAAAATCTGAGGTCTAATTTTTTTTTGTTTAACTTTCTCATATAAAATTAAACATTTAATCGAGTAAAAGAAGATATAATGCTTTCATACTAAAAATATTGTTTTTGGAATTGTTTTTGGTTCTTTATCCTTGAAATGAAAAATATTATAAGTCGATAAAAAATTTTATTTTTGTTGGCCGGTTTTGTCCAAAGAAAAGAACAAAAAACTGAACGCTAAGGGATCAACAGTAAACCTTGTCCTTCATTAAAGGAATCGTCACCCAGCATGGGCACGAAACAGTCTATTTAAGGGGCCTTGGTATTATCAATGACCACTGGACCCTATTCCTCCAGCATAATCATTGATACATTTCAGGCTGCACATTCCCTCCGCAAGTGCCATAAAAGGAAGGGATAGAGAGATAGAGAGTTTCATCGTTCCGACGACGCGTCGTCTCCAAAGATTTGAAAAGGACATGAACTGTGCTGCGCTGACAGTTGCACAACAATTCTCGAATATCAGTGATCTTGACCTTTATGCTAGATCGGCCAACGCTATGATTCAACATTTATAACGATTGCTAACTAGTACAGCCTAATATTTTCTTATAAATGCAGGTCATTACAAAACCAGAATGTTTCGTTAAATTCGAGAGTGCACACGACCTTGTCTGTTCTAACAATCTGATAGTTGATTAAACTACTGATAGTTAATTAAGATATTTACATTGCATCCGCTGAATGGGAGAAAATTGTAATTGATTACTAAAATTTATTAATACAGATATTACTGAAACCTTTTAGGTTTTCTTTTAGTTTTTTAATTGTCAGAAAATTCTTTCTTATTTACTGAAACATTAGTAAAAGAAACTCATTTGGCAAACTTTAATTTTTCGTTTTTTAAGTAGAATTACAATTATGAACTTTTATAATTATAATTAATCACATACACCTTTTATATTATAAATATTCGAATGCCTTTTAAAAGGACAGTAGTAGCATCTGGATTAATAAGAAATGGGTAGATATTAAAAAAGATTCAAAGCAAAGTAATGACTGTACAGCGTATTCATGTTGATGTCGTAAGTTACAATGTAACCAGTATTAGAAAGTAGTAGATTTTATAAACTGTGTAATACAGTGAAAAAGAGAAAGAGCATTTAAGAAGTTTAATAACTTCACATTTTAGTCGGCCATAAGTATTAAGCAGCATAGAATAACCCTTTCTAATTGCAAGTGTAGTGGAGGATGGATGAAAACTACTGCTTTTCACGTGATAGTAGAATAATAGCAGGTAATCCTGATCCGAGGGTGAAATTAGTCGAATATCGACCCGTGTAGAAGAAACGATGAGAAAGTCGTCCTTCGGAAAATGGTTGCTACGAGAGAAAAGAGCGACAGGAGGGCACGAAAACGAAGAAGGGGTGAAACTCGGTCCGGTAGAAAGACACGCGTGACAAGAATGACAAAAAAGGTAATCCCAGTTGACAGGGGCCCAGTCGCAAGGGAGAAGGAAGACGCAACGGAGAGCCATTGACTCCGAAGACCCTGTTTTCTTCGTTCGTCCCCTCGGGGTGCGCGATGATTACATCCGCCCTTCTTCGCAGCATCTATCAAGGATTCACCGATGAGTAGCGGAGTTAGCTGTTACCTTCCTCCAACCATTGACGATATCTACAATTCCTATTAACAGCATTTCGCGCCACGATAATCTTGACCAGTTTTTTCGTAAATATCAAGGGAACGATGCCATTAAAGCGTTTTATTGCTCACCGGGGTGCAATAACTATCCGTCGTCTGTACTTACTTTTTATTTTAGTCCGAAGGCGGATTTTTAGAGGGGAGGAGTAAGAAAGTACCTAGCTGTCTTTTTTCTAGTGCTCAGATAGTTACGGTCGTTACTTCGTCTGCGCTTAGGTTCTCTGCATCTCGTGCTGATTTGTTTCTCATGCATAACTCTGGTTTTGTAAATTTTTTTATTTGCTTCATAGAAAATTTCGTTCTTTCTGTAAGTTATGCGAACGAACCCCTTAGCCGGTTTAACGCTATGCCTACCGATACTTCACGTATACCTTTTCCTACCGCAACCGGTGAATTTGTCAAATGATAATTTTTTCCCAGAAAATGAACAGTAAAAAAAGAAGTGAATATTGAAAAATGTATTATAATGTGAATGTATTATACGTATATATGAGGAAAAGTCGTGAAGTTTAAAGGCGATTCAATTATGTTGTATATAGGAAATTCTAATCGAAATTTTAAAAACGGTCATTTGACCGGTCGTGATAGGAATAGTGTTAACGAACGGTATTTTTAATATGAACAGACTGCACGATATACATTAATTTGCTACTTTCAAAAGGACTTACAGAAACGGACACAATAAAGACGTTGACGATGTAATTCGAATATATTACTCTTTCCATTTGTACACACAACAGTATATGTTTCATTTTTCTTATATTTTTAATAGAAATTATTAAAAGTCGTTCTGCCATACCCATTACTACAATGCATAACACATTCGTGTAATTTTTTGTCATCGACTGTCCTCCAAACTATTTTCGATTAATTCAATCAATTGTATGCAAACAGTTACGAAATTTGTCGTTTTGAGGAAATGAAAGAAAGCAAAACTTTCTAGTTTAGTTGACGTTCTGAACACAGTTCCTTAAAAATTCAGTGTTACATTGATGCACGTTTAAAAAATGCCAAATCGAACGTAGATACGTTCAATAATTTCCTGTTTATAGATCAAAATTTATAAGAATGTTCACCGTTCTTGCGTCACACTTTTCTATATCATACGGTTCTCATATCGGCGCTTCGATTATAACAAAAAGCTGTCGGACTCGTCATTAATTTCAGTATTATTTCTCGGAAAGAAAGCAAACTTAGTCGTTCATCATCGAATCACGAAGCAGATACTAGTGTACATATGTGTCACCGCTTAAAAGAAAACTTCCATTGGCGGGTACTCAATCTTCTTTTTGTCTTCCAGACCTGGCTGACATAAAGATGTTTTTACGAAACTCGATCGCAACCGCAAAGGAGTAAGAATGATTAGGCATATAGTCGGGAATAATGATCAGACAACAGATGTTTTTCCACTTCGACGATAAGAAAAACTGTGTGTTGATTCATAGTAGACTGTATGAAATTTTACTTAAGTTAAAAAAGAATGAATGGTAAATAATTGTAAAAGGGGACCGCTCTTTTATCTGAATAATTTTTCAATTTGTTCCCAAGGTTGTTATTCCAATTACCATATTAGAGATTTCAGTTTAATAAAAAACTGATAAGCAACGATACAAACTAGTGTTTCTTATAGAAATAATCGACATCTTGCTGCTTTAGCGTCAAGCTGGTTTTGTATTATTTCTTATAGCACTTTATTTAATATTTTGTTTGACCCTTCGTGTTCCAATCATGGCTTTCATCCCACGCAAATGACAACTTGAAGAAAATGTGGAGGAATTCCATTTATATAATTTTTTCTAATGCCAGATATCATGTCAAGACCACTCTTACGAACTTATATGATCGTTCATATATAAATAATTGCAAATGTGGCAAAAAAAATGAAATCATACAATAAGTACTCTTCGAAGAGAAAGACATGAAGAAGAAAATAATTCCGATAACACCTAGATTCCCAAACGTGTTACCCCGATTTTCCTGTTGAATGCACCTGTCCAATTCCTGAAACGCTTAATTGAATGTAGTTAACAATAAGTTTGTTCTGAATTGGCGAAACATGCATTCATTTAGACATCGGTTATTTAGACAAACGCTGCTTTCCGATGTTATTATTATACACATTTTTGTATACCTTTTGGAAGAGAGACATATTTATGTGATATCGAATAAAAGTTTGTAATATAAGTTGTATTGTTCTAATTCGTGTCAGGTACTCAATTAATATTTATGTCAATGTATAGTATTAATTATCAAAGCCTGCAAGAATTCATAGAATACCTTGAATTGCTGCATGCATTCTGTACTTTGAATTTGTCAGACTTCGAATATTTTTAAAATTATAATGCTATCTTTTCACGTGAATATTCTCAGGCTTTGCCAACTTTTTTATACTTCCAATAACAATTTTAAATAGAAATCACATATCCTTTTAACCCTTTGCAGTCGGCACCTTCTCAGACGTTAGCTGCCAGTAACTCGGCGGCACTTTGCCGCGAAAAAGTCCTAGAACGACTTGTGCCACATTACATAGTATAACGTTGGAACCAAGTAATATATTTTAATAATCCTTGATTTATATGAATTGGTAGGCATTGAGGAACATATATTTTGCAGAAAAATCAAAATTTTGTTTTCTATAATTGTCTACGGTATAATACATTACATGTGGTAATGCAGAGCGAA
This sequence comes from Cerceris ruficornis, assembly GCA_963989415.1. Classification (NCBI taxonomy): domain Eukaryota; kingdom Metazoa; phylum Arthropoda; class Insecta; order Hymenoptera; family Crabronidae; genus Cerceris; species Cerceris ruficornis. Next base: position 3,155,082 of record OZ022526.1, read on the forward strand.
TGAGCGAGTGAATGAGAGTGTTTGATGGACAGAGAGCGAGAAAGGATGGTGCGGAGTAGGGAATGGAAAAAACAAAAGACAGTGAAGTTGGAGAGGACGGAAAGGAAACCGTTCAGAGAGAGATTGAGAACGCCATTGCTTGACTGTGAAACCTATTCGTTATTTTTGTTATTTCTTTTTGTGTGCCTGTTATATTTTTAAAGTTAATAAACGTTCGTATAAACCCGACTGTCATTACCATCAATACAAGTATCCCTACATACATTTTAAAGCAATTCCCAATGTACAGTAGACGGTGGTTTGTTTCGCAATAATAAGCGGTTTGACATCTTCCATCTAGCGTTATTCTATGAAAACAAACAACGCAGTCTCGTTTTCTTTCTCCTACATTGGGAATATGTCGCTTTTTGTTTACTCTATTGTGCGACGAAGATGACACTCTTGACGAACGCACTTCGCACGTTCCCTTCCGACGTAAATTCGGCAGATATATTTTTCATATATCTTGGTAATTGTACTACATTTTGATTTCCTTTCTTGTTTCATGTCAATAGAAAACTTCAAAGAAATACTCATTTCTCAAAAAGTTGCCGTGGAATAAGTTAAACCTCCGTAATTACTAATCAATTCTAATGTCCCCTCAGAGGGGACATCCGAGTGATATGCTAAACTTGCGATGTCCTCTCAGAGGGGACGACCGAGTGCAAAGGATTAAGCTTTTAATTGATGAAGGATGCTGGCCACTTGTCGCGACGTAGGAATATAAATAGAAAACGTGCGAGCTCGCGCTGGAAGAAAGGGCCGAAGCAAGCGAGCCATGTTTCGGCGGTCTAATTAGCGACAGCAAGGCATTACGAGCGACCCATAGCATAATCATTTTTTTGTACTATATATCCTTTTTCTTCCTATTGTTTCTCCTAATCTTTTATAATGAAGTATATTTATCTCGATATTTCCGTGAGTTCGTAAATCTAATCGTACATTTATAACCACATTTTCTGAATTTGCATATAGCGCAATAAACCGTATCGTTTTCTTTACAACTTACAAGGGAAGGGCCCCAACTGCCCGTCTCCGATTTTAATGAGCTTCTACAATATGATAGCATGCAAGACCCTCATTCATAGCTGGCCATATAGAAACTAATGTTACGATATTAAAATAGAAAAAAAAAAGTTAAATAAAACGGAAATCGATCGCAAGACGTAGCAGCTTATTGGCCTTATGCTAACTCTACTTCGCTATCACAGGCGTTGTAACCAAAGTTATATTTATAGTTTCGACAAAGGTATAGATTTTAATTGCTTATATCTTTAAAACTACTGCGTAACCACTGCAAATATTTACATAAGAACATTATAAGTAACCTGCACGCTATCATGTTACAAAAGCTCATTAAAATCGAAGTCGGACAATTGCAGCCCTTCCCTTACTATATATTATTCCTGAAACTTAATAATTTCGACACTATACAATTAAAATTCCTCAAATACTTTTCATAAAAATCTTAGTCTCGATTTTACGAATATTGATATACCTCCTGTAAAGAAGTAATATAAGACATGAGAAGAAAGTAATAGACTGTGGCAAGGGCCAACATACATTTATAAGGTAACACCATCAGGAAATATATTTCAAACATATTCGACTGTGCAGCGAAAAAGTTTGGTGGGGACAGAGGAAAAAAAGTGATTCCCTGGGCGCTGGAGCATTCGCTCGTGTTTTTCGGACTCAAGCTCGTTAGAAGGCAATTTTTATCGACATCGAGGGATTTTTACAGTCGCGGTTGCGCGACCCACTATTTCGACCCCTGTCACTGGTCTCGTTTTAACGTTCCAACTCCCATGGGATGCTCGATACACACCATCGTTTCTGGAATAACATTTTGTTGCGTGCTTCCCGCGTACCTCTTCGTGACGGTTGGCCGAGTGCGATATATGAATATTTGCCGTATAAGTTTCCTTATTTCACACGAGAACTTCTTACAAAATGGAGAAGAAAAAAACAGTCATCTCGCGATGTCGTTTATTGCAATTTCTATTACTTTTCGACTTTCAACTCTTTATATAAGTAATTGACATAATAGAATATATACAGTTTTGTTCAGACGTTCGTGGATACAGGTGAAAACTTCTTTCTGAAAATACTGTCCGAAAATTCACAATTTATATTCTCGTTGCCTTGTTGTATCAATGACAGTTGAGTAATATGAATTTGAGTGTAATTTATTTGTCTCTAATTGTTAATAATAATGTCAAAGGATGATTTGACGGGTATTTCTAAATACGGACTTTTGGAATATGCTGTAATGCCAATTTAATTGTTTCGTGACTGTCCTGCATAATTCTATCTCTTATTTTCTGCCGTATGTGATTTATGGTTTTTCACATGGTTTCCGTTGCTAATTTATTAATTTATATTAGAAATGTGTTTTAATATAGCAAAAGGGAGAAAGGTACAAATCCAATTCGTTAAAATGTAGGTAAGATGAACGAAAGATGATTTTAATTAAAAAAGAAAACAGAAACTTTGAGATACACAGATACATGAGAATATATTGTAGGATTTTTAACAATAATATTATTATTATTATTGGAATATAGTTTATTTATTATTAGAGTAATATAGATTATAGATTATAGATTATACATTATAGATAAATACAAAGTTAGACCACAACGTGATAATGAATAATACGTCTAGAATAGAAAAAAGAAAAAGCGTCTCGGCGTCTATACACGAAGTGTCCTGAAGGCCTCTCGCAAAACATTCGCCGATCGGCACTCACATGCACACTTCTCTCACATATAAAATATCTACTGATGCAACAGAGATATTCACATCCCACAATATGAACCTTAAATGTTATTAATTTTATAATAATTTGCTTGAAGTATTACAATGCACACTTGTTAAAAATGTTCTGCTCCAAAATAAAGAGAACGTACTAAAAAGAGATAGCACACGCAGGAAAGATGACACATTCGGGACTTCATTCGAATACTATTTTCTTTTTTATGAATTTAAAGCACCTCAACACAAAAATGATAACAATTGTAATATAGATATTTTCCTTTTTCTTCCTCCAAAAATTGTGAAAAATCGATAGAAGATAATCCAGAAAGTTGTGAGAGCCATATTTAAGTGAGACTAAAACGTATTTTATTTCGAAATAAAAATGCATTAATTTCGCAATCAAACGTAACAGTGTCTGTACTAATTAATGAATGAGTATATTTTTTATACAGTGAGTTTTTATGTTGGATAAAATTATATTCCCATTGCATATACATTGCACAGTTAATTAAATTACTAATGTTTACTGTACACGGAAACTGTAACGATCAAATTAAAAATGTATGTTATATACATACATTTTATTCTTATTTCTCCGTACTATCTCACAGAATAGCAAGAGAACTTAATCATAAATTCACTTCAGAATTATTTTCACTTGCACAAAGATGAAACTCATGGGTTTGCGAAAAGCTTTATCAATATTTAGACTTCTGAAAAAAATGACAAAACTGACTCGCTGAACTGAGTAATCAATATTTGGCCACGTTGAAAAATTGATCTTACTAACATTAGAAAATACTTTCAGTTTTAAAATAAAACTGATTTGCTTTACTTTAGTTTACTAAGTGGCGCAATACATATGAAAGAGTGCCCAATGTTTTACGTCCGTTTTTCTTATTTAATTTTTATGAAAAATGTTCCAAATGTTATTTTTCATATATCCACACGCGCATGCATGTGCGTAATATAAAACGTCGTTGTAATATTTATTACCTTTTTTGTAAATACAATTTTGTGCAAATTGAAGTAGTAAATTCGGGAGAAGGAGGGCCCATAGGAATCGATCAAATTGCATAGAACGTAATGATATGTTTACGGTAAATTTCTAATGGGATTACTGTGAAACAATGCATTGTCACAAAATTTAAAGTGACATAGTTCCAACTATGATCAACGGAATTACTTCTGACGGTACCACCTCGCATAGGTCGGGTCTACTTTCTTTTACCTATTTCCACGTTGAGGTTGACCTTTTCTATCGTTTGCATAGTAATCAGCCTCTTGCATAATAGAGCCGTAAGCCTACCCTGACCGTTAACAGGGAAACGTATTTTTAAAGTTTGCCGATAGCTCAAGTCAGACCTATTTGCATTTCCATCCTATGGCCGTTTGCTCTTCGCATGTAGTTAATTATTAAGACTATTAAATGCTCAAAATAATACTAATCTTGTACTTCACAAATTTTAAATATGTCGGTGAGGTTTCTTTAAAAACTACGCAGTATTAAGTACACAATATTGAAGAAATACGTTCTCAGACTCATAGGACTTTTTCTACCAACACAAGGTAAAGTGATCATTCATTGCTGCAGTTGTAGGTGCATCGTGGGATTAAAAATCGGAGGGAATCATTCGTGTTTGAAGTTACCAACGGATTTTCTCATTCGAAAACAGAGTGAATACTGTTTTCGGAGATAGTAAACGAAATAATGGTTAATAGAACATTAAAATCTTATACGCAAAAACGAGATTGTTGCGTCCCAAGATACGCGGCCAACTCATCAAGTTGGACCAATTCGGGTCGTAAGTCCGAATCCCCACCTCGATTGTTGTAGGGAACGTATTCTGGGAAACGCGCCTCACGGGAGGTAGTTTCGTAGGGAGTGGAAGCAAAGGGTGAATGTTTGAGCCACTCCGATGTGGGTTTTTGCACTTTAATAAAAACTGTACTTTACAAAAACTATTAACAGAAACTTAACAGATATTGACGGAATGCGTGTGATTGAAGTTAGTATGTCGGAGGTGTTGCTGGTTTGAAATGTTTGGAGTGACTGACTCCTCCGAAAAATGGAAGAGTCCTCCATGGATGAATTTCTCCCTCCACCGTCCGGTTATGCCCCCAAGAAGGGGGTAACACGCCACCGGAAGTCACGGTGCGATTTCGTACTTAAAATAAATATTAGTACTTTGTGGAGGCGCGCGAGCGTTTTGGCAGGACGCCCCTTGGATCGGTGGAGGGGACAGCGGATCAGTCCGCGCGGAGTGCGGGTGCACTCGTCGCCACCCCGGTTTGGGACCGAGGGTGGCCGCAGAGGGTGGTGAGACTGGCGACTCGTCGGCGCAGGCAGAGCTTTATGGTGCGGCAATTATCCATTGAGGCACGAGGAGTGAGAGTCCCAATATTGCTATTTTGACCTCTCACCCCCCTTGGCTGTAGAAGGCCTGAGGCGCGCATGCAGATGTTAAAGCAGCCCTCAAAAATGGCCCTCACGCTCGCACCATAAGCCCATTGTCCCCACGGAATAAACCTCTGCATACCAGGAAATGTCGATGTTCAAAATAGGGCCTCTAATCCCTTTTCCTTATTAAAGGACTAATGGCTGACGGCTTGTCCTTCCGTCAGCCTGCAATACTACGGTTTCCTGGACATGCAGGGTCGATCTCAAATATTAAAAATCCGCGAGACAATGGAATGCCTGCGCTCGACGTTTGAGAAACATTACTACCTGCTCAAGGGTAGTAACAGAGATCATCTACTTTGCAGCGTCTAACAATAAGTATATTATAGTTGTTAATATTACGGCTCTCATATTGTCCTTTACAAGCATTAATTTCAGTTATACAAACTTCGAAATATTTCTTATGAATTTTGCAACGCATCATAATTTTTTCTCGTATATTTCTAATAAAACTGACTTTCAACGAACGTAGTCCCAGCTTTTCTCTCAACTCAAAACACGCGATGGTATGCTACCGCGAATGCAATCATTCCTACGAAAACGATACCCGAGGAAATTTAGTACAACAATCGATGAGAAGCCCAAGATTGCCGCTGGGAAGATTGTTGAGAGGCTTCGCGGCGGTTTGCACCGAACATAAATGCGTGTGTGCACGTGGAAACGGAATTCCAGAGGAAACCATCGGAATCATGAAACTTCGAGTGTGTCGCCTGTGCACGTTCAATTATCGCGCTTCGTGAAATTTGCCCGGCATGAATCGCAGGTGCCCGAAACGCTTGGTATTTTAAGAAAATTGTTCGACAGTAACGAGGAGAAGTAAAATGCTGGATATCGTGGAAAATCATCCGTCGTTTCTCGAGAATACTATCTCTAAGGTTGCAGTATTAATATGCAAACGAAAGATCCACGGCTCTTTGCTGATAAATCAGTACCCGTGGCAAATGAATAGGGAAACACGAGATTCAAGATTAACAAAGCAATTCCGCTTCCTTTAATCAAATTGTACGCAGAGGCGAACAAAGATACAAAGAGACAAGCTAATTTCCGCACGCAAGAAACGAGCTAACTCGGATGAGCAGGAGGAACAGAAACGGAGAAGAAGGTACCTCGGAGCATGCCATAACTAAAACTTCGACTCGCTGAAAAATTCACAGCTTGCCGTGAGCTATTGGTGCAGACGGAGAAAAGACTTTTCTGGAGGCAATGCCTCTCTCTCTTCCTTCCTGTGCTTTGATCGCATAATCAAGCCTTTGTTCCTAGGCACTCTTACGCGTTGCCCTTGCAAATGACTCGTTGATCCAACCAGACCTTTTATCAAGCATGCAAATATGAGATCATCGTATCAAATACATCCGACCCTCTTTATCAGAACTACAAAGGGGCTTCGTTGTACTCCGGGTTACACGATGAAGTTAACTCCCTCATGAGTATCCGTAACGCTTCAGAAACCACCGCTAGGAAAAGTCAGAGGAAAAGTTTCGTGCTTGAGGAAAAGTTCTGTCCTGACTTATACAAAATTTACGCAGGGTAAGTAACGTTCTGAGAAATCTTGAAACTTATCTCAGTTGCATTCCTGGCTCATCTTATTCAATGGTTCTTTGCTGGCAGTAATTAATAGATACGGACAAAAGGATTGATGGTACTTTCGACCGATACGGAGGTAGATTTAAAGGTCAAGAGTTGAATCTTCGGACGATAAAATCAGAATTCTAACATTTAAAGCAAATTTTAAGAGTAAATCGTTAAACTATAAATATTCGATTTATTTTCCACTGGTATAAAGGACTTCTAATCATATTTATTTACGACAAAGTTTGGAAAGAATACCTGTAAAATTTTTCAGCTGTGTTGAGATTGCATTTATGAAAAATGCAATTTATTACTTTGCTGTTTATACCTACGTATGACATTGATTTCTCTTTGGAGTGAGTACTTATATTACGCAATTAATGTTTCGACACCTAGTTTTGAAATTCATACCTGTTATACTTTAAAGTGTATTTATAAACATGATTACTATCATTTAAACGTCTTTACAAAATCAATATTTACTTTTTAGATAATTGGTTCTTCGAATTAAAATTATTTTCGAAATTATCATATTTGGCTGTTCGTCTAAAAAGTTTACCGGCCCCTGGTATAGAGGAGAGCATATTGTTATAGAAACATTTTTTGCGCAGGTGGAGACATAGAGGATATCTTAAAGACATCTCTATTTTTATTCATGGAATTGTGGGATCGGGCGGTACCCTCCTATAAAAATAACTTAGCAGAAAGTCTTTTTCACCATCCTACGGAATGCTATGTTTCTTTTATCGCGATGTGATAGCCGACATTGAGACGATTTCAGAAAGCTATAATTGAAAATCATGCAAGGTCAAATGAAGTGGTAAAATAAGCTTATATTTTCTCGATACCCTCTATAATATGGTAAAAGACGGAGGAGTTCCTATTTGTAAAACCCGAGGTGACCCCAAACTCGCTACGAAAACAAACCGTCTTTTAATCTTTTTTGCTGATATCTATAGTACACTCCATACCCTGCAACTATTTTTCTAAACTTTTTTTCTCAGATGGCTGAAAATTAGTGAAAAATCGTGCGTCGTGTTAGAGAGAATACCCTGTATATGTTTCCTTTTTTCAATATAAGCTTTTAAATTTTGCTAGCTGTTATAACGTCAATCCTAAATCTAACAAACTCTTTTTTGCGTTTTAGCAGTTTACACTTCTAAATGAAAATCTGTTACTTAAAATGGTATAATCTTAAATTGTTGTGAAGAAAATATTAAATCGTCACGACTACAGAAATTATTTTCCTTTTACAGCATTTGTTTTGTATGCCATTCAGAAAGCAGCATTTAAAAACGGCATGTTAAAACTATTATAATATTGTGAAATGTTGTATAACAGTATTAATGCAATATGCAATATCAAGCTTTATCCAAGGGAGGAATGTAGGTATGTATGTATACGAGTATATCGGATAGACCCTGTAACTGGAACAATTTCGGCGTAAGTAACGATTTTAACGAAAAATGTTTCAGATAAAATTGGAATGCTTTTGAGACCGATACGGTTTAACTTCATTATTTTTTGGTAAAGAACTGCACGTAGTTTGTGAAACGTTTGGAAAACAATTCTGTTCTTTTGAAATGCAATCATATATTTTTATTGCATTAATTGGTCTAGCTCGTGACTCTATGTAAAAGAAAGTCTAAAATTGATCATATCAAACTATTTCTATATTAGTTATTTTGTCGTTTAAAGGTAAACCGAATGCAATTAGAACAATTTAACCAGTTAACTGTGGAATTTATTTTAAAATCCCTTACAGGATACGGAATTAAAATCAAGCAGCGGCTTGTGTACACGTCGAACGCAGTTAACTGGTTAAGAAGATCGTAAAAATTCAGTAATCTCCATTGATAGGAAGAAACCGAATAAATGTATTATGTGACTCAATTTAAGCTTTATTCATTTCATTTGAAGCAATATTTGTCTAAATTGTTATTCTGTAAGTTATTGTAGTTGTGGATATAATCGAATTTGTCTTATTATTAGTATCACCTGAAAAACTTATGAAGTGATATTTCCAAAACCCCTAATTTTGGAACTGACCCCGATTTTTTTGTCGTAAAAGTAGTATGTCAGCAATTTTTACTTTAATATTTTAATGCCGAAGCACTAATAATATTTCAAAAATATAGATTTCACTAACAGAATTTCATATTTCGCACTGTATTCTATGTTACACACCACCTTATACATAATTACACCAAATTTGTAATTTTTTCAAATAATCCGTTTTAAACGAATTACGAAATAAAATGAAAGAATATCTGTAGCTCTCTAATACTTATATACAAAAATATCTATCCATAAAAATTAATTATCTAGCCCAATAAATATTACTCGTCTCTAAAAAATATTGCTATATAATTATCTCGAAGTAAGTCCCATTCAAAATATATACCTAAAGAAGTATTCTGTTCAGCAAAAGCACTGTTGCTTTAAGTTTAAATATTCCAAGAGAATCCCGGCTCCAACAAGGACGACGTGCGACATAAAATTCACATCGTTAACCCTATTTAAAGATCAAAACTCTCTTTAGATGCGTTTATTCACGCACATAATTAAGCACTCGAAACATGATACGGTATTTGCGTTTCAGTAACAACTTGCCAGGATCCAGGTAGAGCGCGATAATCCTCGCGAAAGCCACTTAGCAAAGGGTGTATGGTACTTTAACCTATTATTATACAGGTTCTCGTGTTGGCACTCAGATACGCTTGCCGGCCGGTGAAAAGGAAGCGAAAAACGGGCTCCGCCTCGACTCGAGACAGCGCACAGTGGTCCAGAACGAGCGATTAGCCGCGCTTTTGCCGAAAAGTCGATTTTCTCGAATCGCTTTTTTTTTTCTTTATATCGATTCCTAAATGTCCATGGATTTCAGAAATCGCAAAATTAATGAAATCCGACAAAAATTGTAGTTACAACAAACGCTTAAAGTTGGAACTTTTTCTCGAGACCAATTTCTATCGAAAAAACACGTTGTCTTCTTCGTGACATCCTGACGAATCTATCTTACATTTTCTAATGACTTTTTTTTTAAATTAAAGAGCATTCTTCTACGATCAAAATGCATATACTGAATATGAAATTAGCGTTTGTAGTTTATTCAAAAATTAACGTTCAATAAATGAGAGAAAATCATCAAAGTTTTCTATCATTGACAGTCAGCATCTTTTATGTACCGTATATTCTCGTAGTTTGGCGTATAAGGCCCTTCTCTGTAAGGTCTCTGCTATGTGATCCTGCAAAAAAACGATCCCAACTCGTCCCACAAATTTGATTTTTTATTGTTTAAAGAGTCGCGCGCACTCCAGCTGCTGCCCGCCGCTAGAGTCTGTCAGTGGTTTTAAGGAAATCTTTCTATGAATTGGCTAAATTAGAAGAGGGTAAACAGTTAATCTTGTGTTGTAAATGAGTATTCGAAATTTCTGTCTACCTGTAGTTCAAACAATATCGTTTTAAATGGATTCGAAAAAAAATCAGAGCGGTTTTAGTGCAACGCCATGCGGTTCACAACTTCTTGGAATTCGCTAAGTCAACTTGTAAAAACCGAGAGTTAAATAGAAACCCTCATCGGCAGTTACAAGTCGATAGTTTTTTAAATGTGGGTTTTACAACTTAACGGCTCTAAGTCAACCAGCAAGTCGCACATGCCATAAACCGCGGGCGGCGAGGAAGCCGAAAATGTTGACCACCGAATGAGTCAGGTAAAAACGGTTTTTTCTAATTATTCTTCTTCTTGGCGAAAATAACAAAATGTGGAAGGTGGTTTTCCTAATCAATCGTTTGCATAAACCAATAATTTTGTAAAAGGGGAAAGCTCTTGTAAATTTGCTCCGCCTTATGACACTCTGCCTGACTTTTGAATCCGCCATATTGTTTTTGGAAATTTTGAGTTCATATTCGTAATCAGCGACTCAAAAAACATAAGAATACTAATTTTTACGCGGAACCATTAATTTTTCGATATACCTGGTTGCCATATTGAATCCGCCATTTTATTTTTGGAAATTTTGAGTTCAGATTCGTAATCAGCGAATCAAAAAACATAGGAATACTAATTTTTGGCTAAATTGGATGTGTTTTGCGCTTTTGGCGAAGATTTCAAAGAGATCGAAAACTGTGCGAGGTGCCTGAACAGCTAGATCGACGTTCTGGACCACTGTGCAGCGTGAAGATTTAACGAACGCTTAACGAGCTGTGGGTAAGCAAAGAGATAACCTCGGCCGTCGAGTGGAGCAGTTTAGTTATCATTTCTTTCACCGAGAGCAACATCAATTACTTTAGTATTGACAGTACACTGGAACTCCCTTTGTATCTACTCCAATTGTGTAAAGAACATTTTCATAGTACCTGATTAATTGAACGTCAGTTGAATTTCTATTGTTTGAACTACCGCTTAATGTCAGTCGACTGACATGGACAGTTAATAAGATGTAAATAATAGGAACACGTGTAAACGACATATTTTCATGCTTTGTTATCGATTTCGCATTTATGTCTTTACATGTTTCCAAATTGTTTCGATGTTTGCATATAATTTTAGTACACTGTATTCATTGTCAAAATTCGTTTATCCAGTATTATATCTTTGCAACTCACATAACTGAAGAAAATTGTACAATGACATTACTTAACATTATAAAATTACTGTGCTTGCTAATTATTATCTATATAAAAGCAAGCATTTCATGGAATCCTCTTATATGAATTTCTATTAAGTGAACGAAAATTCATTGGTAATGAAGGGAGGGTTAGAGAAAGAAAGAGAAAGAGAGAGACAAAAATCACAAGCATGACTTTAATAGCAATGTTCTCCTTCTAAGGTGGAAATCTTATTGTGTTTGCACCAACGCTTAAAGCTCAATTGAATATTAACTTTCAAGCTGTGCATTCCCAGTCACACATTAAATTATAAATTAAAGAGTTTCAAATTATACGCCATCTCAGGAAAACAGTTCGAAGAAATTGTAATCTAAAAACTGACAGGAGGTATTTTCTACCTTGAAAATTGTGGTTCTGTTGAAACTTTGTTCAAATGTGCAGCCCCTTCGGGTAACAGAGGTACCATTTTTTTTTGCTAAAATTCAGTTTAGGGGTTTGAAACTACCTTTCAAACTTTGCCGAATTTCCAGGTGGTTCGATATAAATATCAAACGAATAGCGATACAAGCAAGCTTTTCATACAAAAATTGAATTTTGAAAGATATGTCAAACTTCAGAAAAGGAATTATAAACATGTGAAGTAAAAGATACAGAAAATGTAAGCACATTATGGCATTATATAATGTGAGGTACATAATTAATTTAAAATAACTAATTAGATTCAGTCATAGATTCTAGTTATCATAGATATTGCCTTACTATAAAGACTGATAACTCCTTCTGAATCTATTCATAGCTTTATGCAAGATAAAATTTCTATGAAAATTCTGCCCTGGGCGTCAAGGAGTATCATGGGGATTTGTGCATTCTGTGACGTTCTTTCAGAAGTTAATAACATTCTCTCTCATTGCCTGATAAATCTCTCAATACTATTGAATTTTTGTTTAAAATGTCCACTTCTATAACTTTCCATTATCTAGTTATACTGAATATACTCAAAATTCAGAATACTTTGAGAGATGAATTCAATTCCTTTAAATGAATTACCACAAAGAAGGTGTTCCTTATTTACTCCAATCTGCTCTACAATCTCATTAAGTTTCGTTAAAATCAGAATTTTTGGGATGTGGAGTTTCTCTTATGAAGGTTTCTCTTATGAAAGTTCCCCGTGAGTAAAAATTTCACTGAAAAAATACGGATTCATATTTTTCCCAAACGACCTTGCCCCAAAAAACCGTAAAATTGATTGTGTGAATTTTTATTGGTTATTTATCAGGAGATTTATCGACCAAAATAGAGATAAATTCTTAATTTCTTTTTTAAAAATTCTGAAGCGTTTACATGAATATTTGGTAATTAATGACCGCAAGATCGTTGCACAAACGGACGGGAGTAATGGTACGTGTAAAAATAATACAAAAGGTAGAATAACATTTTTTTCACTGAAGTCGTCGTTTGCGGAGGAAAATGTGTTCGATCATCCGTCACATACGTGTGTTGTTGGATACCGACTTATCTTAAATATTTTTGTAAGAGATATTCCGAAGTGACTCTGATCTCAAACAGGACGCACTCCTTTTCTTCAATCATTTATTGCTTTTCCTAAATACTTCAAAATTATTAAGAGATGTCATAGAAATAACATCTGCCTTTTCGGAATCCGAGTCACAAGGGTCAGAGTTGCTTAACCTTCCACCACATTAATTTAGAGTCCTTAAAAGGGCGGCCTAAGGCTCGTACATAAGACAGTTTTTAATTTGCAATTCTGCTATGAAGTCATACCGTCTCTTATCTCACTTGTATTCGAAAAATCTTCGACTCTTTTCCTTATAATAAATTTGTTGTACACATATCACAGAAATATCATTTTAAATTTGGTGTCGGAAGTAGGATTCCAACAATGTACTAACTGTAAGTTTCTATATACAGTGGGCCCTCCACTTTCGCACACAATTGGTTCCTGAAACTGTTTGCGAATGTTGAATGTTCGAAAGTAGTGGGATGTAAAAATACATGTACCAAAAACTGTGTTTTAAAATATTTATTTTTCAATATGTATACATAATAAAGTTAACGAGGCGTGTGTAAATGCTTGCGGGTGTTTTCTTTATAAACTTGTCAAGAGTTAGTTGAATACCTCCTTTTTTTTCTTTTCTTGATAAAGAATTCTATAACATGTTGTGTCTGTCTAATGCAAGACTGAAACTCTTTTGTCTTCTTGACCGCAACAACATTGTAGTCTGCTAGCTAAAGTCTGATGTCCCCTGAGAGAGGGCAGCCCAGTAGCCTGCTCGACTGACGATGTCCCCTCAGGGGGGACATCCGACTGCAAACGCTTAAAAAGTTGAATTTTTAAAAATGTGCGAAATAGCGAATTGTGTGAAAGTCGAGGGCCGCCTGCATTCAGTTTCCGTTTTCGCTCATGATCGGGTTTTTAAATAGGAACAATGTCATTACTTGCTTCGAGTCATTCCTCCGATATTACTTATGTTATTTGTCTGTCTTATATGTATTTTAATATGTTCTTACGATTGTCATTCTGAGCAACTTCTTCCCATACACGCGACATCCCTCAGTTTTAGTTTTCGAGGTATTCGAATTTAAAACATTATTCCTTTTCTGATGTGGACTAGGTGCCACTTAGACTTTGGCTAGGTTTATTTACAGATGATGTTGAACTATATGCTCGTACTCGATTATAATACATTTTTCATGTTTCTGTTTGAGAACATGACGAGAGAAAACGAAATTTTTAGTACTGTCGGATGACGCATGTTCTTTCGGCACTTTCATCAATAATATTTAGGCAAGGATAACTCCTGGAAAAGGGCCGTCGCGACTTTCCCTTACATTAGTCATGCGAGCAAACTCGCACTCGTATCGCCACCCACCCCTTCCACATCGCCTATAAAAACAGCCCCGAAACTCAGGGCCAGAGCTCTGTTTTTCACCATTGCACAGAAAATTTCTGCCGTAGTAATCTCGATCGACGTATTTCTACGCGTGTACTGTAATCCTTTATAAATAAAGTTCTTTAGTAATAAAAAGTGTTGCACTTCATTCCCCACGCAAAATCCAACCCAAAAGTTGTGTCAGAAGTGGATTCCAACAACCCAGTTTAATACTGTAAGGTAGTGACGGCCGTGAAGTGGCCAAATTCGAAGAGATAGCGAAAACCATCTAATACCAGGCGCAAAGGACTTGTTGGCCTGTGGCAAGTGTTTTGGTCTGATTCGCCAGTCGGATAGAGACATCCCACGTTCGCACGTCATTTTCCATTCTAACGCGCTACTGGCCGAAACAGCCGCGCGTTCGTTATGTCTGTTAGCGTCAACGAGTTTTATGAGGGTAAGATACCCTGTATAGCAGATGGGGTCGGTCCGCATTGGGACCGTCGCCACTGTGTTTACAGTTTGTCTCGGTTTCGTGTGGAGTTCTTGGAGAGCGACGGGTGTTAGACAAAAGTCTAGACATCCTGTCGCATTCGAAGGAACAGATTATTTAAAGTATCGATGGGCTCGGGTCCGTAAACTATACCCGAGACTAAGTTATGGCTTAGCAGCCGATGACCTGACGTCATGGTGCTGCATGGCGTTTCAAAAAGCGTAAAGAGTATGCTTGGTGGATCTGGCCACGGAGTGGGGAGATGTTTCATCCCCGGTAAGAGGACTGTGAGAAACTGCACGGCACTTACCCCATAACTTCGAAAGCATACTAATCGCTCACAAAATATTCCTGACTTTAAGATCCAAAAATCTAACATGTCGTTATGTGAAAGACGAAAGAAGTCATTTGTTTTCGGTTTTTATTAGCCGAGCTTCAGGTTTCGGGGAACGATATGGTGGGGATAGGCGGTGCGAGCGACATTCTCCCCTTACTCCTGTGTAATACCGTGGGCCAACAAGTCCTTTGCGCGCAGTATATAGATACTCATATCGATAGAAAAACAATCGAAATATTAACGACACTCGATTCACACCAAAGAAAGAAAAGCAAATGTTCTTTGCAAATAAAATCTACACAAATGGAGTTTTTCTACGATCACGTCGGTTTAGTTTCGACATAGCTAATACAAATGTAATAACCTTTAATCGTAAAATATTACTTTAGGAAATTCGTATTCCCGTTCAGTGAAGCCTATTTTCGGGACCCCTCCACCCGTAACGACGTATTATTTCGTGTCACCGAACGAGGCGAGACAAGATACCAACGTCACAATTGGAACACAACGTGGGGCCCAAATACGAAACGTTACAAGACTTATTATTTTCTGAAAGAAGCTGTTGTCCCACTATCAAATTTACAATATTCCCATTATTGTCAAAACTGCCCAGCATACTTCGACCCAACTGATTGATTTGACGTTAAACGCCTAAAAACTTTCTCAGTTTTCTTTTTAAAATCAGAGGCATCAATATATACGACATCGTAAAAAATAACTACATCAGATAGTTTGTGCTAGTTTCTCTAATCCGCCTTCTACCAGGCATAGCGTGCTTGCAGCATTAAACCTCACTAAAAATTCTGTCTTTTCTGCCCGTGTTTTCAAGAGGAAACGTGAGATACATAAACTCATTGAAGCACCAGCATGTAGTGTAACCATACCCGTAAATAAACTTAGCTCAGTCGTAAGTGGTATCCAGCCGAGATCTAAAGAAAAATGTTAAAAGTTTTTAGCGAATAACTCGAAAAATAAATTCAAGGGAGGATTACTAGCATGGAGTGAGTTGTTAAGAATCTCAATTTTATAACACGTTATTGACTGCTAGCCTATTAATCAGCTTTCCAGAGATGACACTCATAACATGAGTGTGAGATAGCATAACAGCCGGCTATTACAAATGATAATAAAATAAAATTACACCGCTTTAGAACAACTGAAATCAACATGATATAATGAATATTACTTTACATTAAAATTTTAAAGTCATAGGACTTTACAAGTGGAGATATACACTTTTACACGATATGGAAATAATGAGTGGTAAATAAAGTGTTGAAAGCATATTGAAAAGTGAGTGAACTCGGCGAGATTTATTCTGATGAATTATGTATTATTACCAAGTATTTCAACACTGTGCGTAAATGAATAAAATATTATCAGCCTAACTACAAGTAATACAATTAGGAATGTAAGAAAAAGGGTTTTTCTCCAAACTACGAAGAAGGGAGAAAAATAATTATCGGTAAGTTATCAACACGTTGCAAAACAATAACGAGTGACACTCGTGACGCAAGAAATGGAATATGAAATTTTAAAGCTTTCCAAGCACAATTAAATTAAAAATTATCTGTGGGTCAAGATACGATCAAATTATTTCTGTGCCATTAATATTACTTTAAATATTAATAGATAGATTGTTGTTTCAGCAATTAATTCTGAATTATTTCGCAATTTAGTAACAAAAGAAATCGTACGGCAAGTTAACAAATGTTTATTTAAATACGATGTTCCATTACAAGGAAGTCTGCTGTCAATCAATGAATATACATAGTTGGCTTCATGTATTCGCTGAGTAATTGTTCAATATCGTGAAAGGTTAGGTTTAGAGAACAATGTTAACAATTTCAAATCGGCGCATTGAGTTTTAAATCAGCTCGCGATAGACAACTAGATAGAAAGCTAGAGCAACTTGGAACATTCAAGAAACTAGATTGAAAATTGCGTTAGTATTTGGATTAGCCATCGTGTTATTTTTCAGAAATGTTGTGGTTTACCGTAATATGGAATGAATTATTGAACTTTATTGAGGATATATGTTGGATAACCCATATCTAACACTTATTCTGTTAGATAACGACGCATTTGAAATATTTTGTAAAACGCACCCCAAAGTTTCACACAGTTTCAAAATAGAACATACTGCTTATTTTCGGTGCTATTATCATTTTCCCGGAATACATTAGACATCACAAGAGTCTGAGTCTTCCAAACCTCTACCCACATTATTTTGGAGTCCTCAAAAGAACGATCTAGTCCTCGTGTTAAAGCAGTTATTTTGCAATCGTTATGAAGTCATTCTAACCATCTGTATTTCGTGTCTTTTGTACCCGAAAGTCAACAGCCTTTTCCTTTTTATAAACTTATTGGAGCCGTATTACGGCATACAACAATGTGCCTAATCGCTCGACCGAAGACATAGAGCTGTATACCTTTAGTCACTGAATGTACTTTGTAAATCCTTAGTCTGTAACCTCGCATTCAGGGCATAGTTTGATCCCTGACTAACTCTGTACCTTGTACATGCCCAATCTTATCTGCTATCTTTAGGTTAAAAAGGGCAGAACTGTTAGAATAAGCGGCAGTCGAGTGAGGGATTTGTGCGTGTAAGCTCTGTCCACGGCTTCGAAAATGTCAAGTGGAGTTTTCCAGTTGGAACACCAACATAGATATTTACAGAAAGCTACTGCAGAAATCATATCAGTTTCGTGGAGGAAGATGCAATGTTGTAAAGTCGTTCACCCTCTTTAAGGATAGTCCTTTAATATCCTTTTTAAAATATCTTGAATATTCTTTTAAAAATACATTTGTAGATAGAATGCATTTCATATTCAGGATATTTGAGCCATTACATCCCATAAAATGGTAGGGAAGACGTCAAATTTTTGATGTTTTAAAATACATACATATTAAGCGATTCAATTAATATTATTAAAACGGACATTCTCGACTTTGTGATGTTGAAAGTTTCACTTTAAAATGAAATGGAATAACGACCTAAAAAATATTCAAACTTTAGGGTAAACAAATCTATAATCTCGTTTGCACCATTTCCGTTAACATATACATATATAGGTAAGTATGTGTCATTAAATAATAATTTATTCAATCCAAACAATTTACTGTTTAGTTACTGGCCAAAGAAATTGTCACAGCTAGAATTCAATGGAAAAGATGGACTATCTGACAGTTCTTTATGATTGCTCATTCTACTTTACAACAAGAAACTGATGTTGTCAGTTTGCCAAACAAAGCACACTGAAACATTTAAGTTCAGTTAGGAGATTATAGCGAATATATAGTGTATTCAATATTTTAAACCATCGCACATACCATACATATGCTGGTTTCATGATAACTCCAGATTGCGGTATCTTTGAAGTTCTCTTTCGCTAGATAGCTTCTCTGCTTGCTTTCACGTCTTTGAACGTTTCCAGCCATACGAGTTTCTCACGACAGCATCTCATAAATTTCTTCTATTTATCCTCTGCTTCGCATTATGTTAACACGGCTTCATTTGAACATCCATGCCAGCGCAAAAAATGCTGAAAATTTCTCGCAGAATGAGATGTTTTATACTTTAATAATACGGACTATTTATTATCACCGCCATGTTACAGTAGATTTACGATAGTTCATTATCTCCAATTTCTACTGAAACTAGTCAAAAATAGACTTATACATTGAAATTGAAGTTTTTACTAAAAAAATAATTTCTGGTGGGCAACAAGAGGAGTGAGTAGAGAATGAATTAATATTTATATATATTTTATTATGTAATTAAAAGTCGACATCTGTTCTTAAAAAATAGCTTTTAACGTTTCTATATGCGTAGCGGTAAAATTTTGAATTAGTCAAATTGGCTCAGTTTGTAAATCTAGTGTTGTGAGGTATAATACCCGTAGAGAGACGTCTCCCCATAGTGATGCGTGACGTAGGAAAGAAGTGGGGGAGATCGGCATCTCAAGAGGTTGCGTCTCGGGACGCATAGTTATAGTTACAGTAAGATTCGGTTTAGAGACCCAATTAGACACACAACCTTTTTTTTAGACACCATTAGATACCTTCGATTATTTAGTTATTCAGTATTTTATTATATATTCTATTATAATCATATTTACTCAATATACAGGGTGTTCCACGTAACTTGTCCACCTCGAATAACTTTTAAAGTATGCGTTGCACGAAAGAATGTTATATACAAAAGTTACATGGTTTAAAAGGGTACACTATGTAGTGTGTTAATTTTTTTTATCGGTGGAGGCGTTTCGGAGATTTGAAGGTCAACTTTGTTTTTTTAAATGGAATGATATGTTTTTAATTCATCATGAAATAGTACGTTTCAAGACGAGTTCAATGACCTATGACTCATGTTCATTCAAGGTCAAACTTGCTTGAATATTAAGTAACTATAATTCAAAGTATGTCGTGTTTGGTATCATATTAATCAGAAAAATCTCACAAATACGCTAGCAAAGGTTTAAAAAAAATTGAAAATGAAAACGGCCGATCCTCCCGATTTTTCTGATTAAAATGATACCAAACACGACATACTTTGAATTATAGTTACTTAATATTCAAGCAAGTTTGACCTTGAATGAACTTGAGTCATAGGTCATTGAACTCCTCTTGAAACGTACTATTTCATGACGAATAAAAAAACATATCATTCCATTTAAAAAAACAAAGTTGACCTTCAAATCTCCGAAACGCCTCCACCGATAAAAAAAATTAACACACTACATAGTGTACCCTTTTAAACCATGTAACTTTTGTATATAACATTCTTTCGTGCAACGCATACTTTAAAAGTTATTCGAGGTGCACAAGTTACGTGGATCACCCTGTATATTCTATTTATTTATTATATATTAATCATTAGTGTGTGTGTGTGTGTGTGTGTGTTTGTTATTGTTATTTATTTAAAAGCGTAAGGATCCTGACAACATCCACCACTTAGTTTTATCCACGTCTACACATTAGACATTGACATTCTATCCTCATTCTCCTTAGTCTTGTTTAATCGAATCCTACTACAGTTGAATACATTTTTTCCCATTTTTCTTCGTTTCCAGATATTTACAGATTTACCAACGGATTTTACATTAATCAATACATATGAATGGTTGAAAGTACAAACTGAGTATTGACTATTAACAAAAGCTTAATAATAAACGGTATGATACTTGACTATTTCTTTTCTATTTTAAAGTTGGTCTATGTTACTTTTCATAATAAATATTCCATGTACTTAGTAAAGAATAAGTTTGTTTAACTGCTCATATTTATATTTGCAGCACTGATCTTCGGAACATGGCCTGTTGGAGTGTTTAATGTATTGTTTGATTATGTTATACAATTAAGAAAAGAATGCTCGGTCTGTCTCAAAATAAATATTACATTTGTATATTTTGTTTAGAATATGAATCATATTTTTTAATTTTGAAGGAAATTATACCGATAAAGACATAATTTGTTATCGGTACAAGGGCGCCTAAAAATGCCACTTGATTATATTGTTCACTGTCACGAGAAACTGGGATAAATCAAAGATCAACAATTTTTTACAATTCCGTTATAACTCAGTAATATAAAGTAAATCTTAAAAAGAAGAACAAATTGAATCTCTTACATTTTACAATATAATCGCAGAAAATCAAAGAAATTGCACTTTTAGAAATTCGGTGAATTTTGAAGGAAAAGGGTATCAATCATTTTCTTGTGTTAAGTACCTAATACTTAGCCATGTTAAAAAAACTATTCAACTCAATTTTCTCTGACTGTGAAAAAAATAATAATACATCAAAGTTATCCAACAGTTAGTGTTGTATTTGCATAGTCAAATTCCTAAATTAACTCCTTCATTCTCCGTTTCTCATATTTCTCCGCTCCTTCTTATCACCGCCCTTCACATTCTTTACGATACACATTTTTCATCAACCGTAAACAGAAATAGTCGAAGCAACATAATCAAGAGAACAATCATGAATTCAAAAAGCAAAAACAGTAACGAGTATTTTGCGCGAAAACTATGGCCAAAGCCGAACGATCTACACGAAGTTGTTGAGTATCGACATATTTAAAATATTTTGTAAAATGCATCCCGAAGTAACTGAGATTCGAAATAAGACACTCTTTATTTTCTGTCCATTACTCGCTTTCCCAAATATTGTAGACGTACCAAGGGATGTCATGGCAAAAACAACCACCTTTTGGAATATTAGTCATGAAGGTGAGAGTTATCCACACCTCGCACCACATTATTTTAGGGTTCTCAAAAAGACGAAGTACACCTCGAGGTAAAACAGTTTCTGGTTTGCAAATCTTCACGAAGATATTCTGACGATCTGCGTTTCTTATATTTTGTATCCGAAAGCCCAAAGTATTTTTCCCTTCAACAAAATTGTTAAAACCGTTTCATGGTATACAACAAAATATGCAGTGTATTCGATATCTTAAATCATCGCAGAAACCACACTTATGGTGATTTCACGATAACTTCAAATCACGGTGTCTTTGAAGTGCTCCCATGCTAAAGTCAGAGTTATCCAAACCGCCCATCACATTATTTTCGAACCCATAAAAGGATGAATTAATTCTCAAATTGAAACAGTTTTCAATTTGCAATCTTCACGAAGTCATTCGGACGACCTGCGTTTTTTTATCTTTTGTATCCCAATATCCTGAGTCTTTTCCTTTTTAATAAAATTATTGGAGCCGTATTACGGAATACAACAAAATGGTACAGGAAAATTCGATGCTTCTAATCCAAACACATAGAATGTTTTCAACTTAAGAATATCTAAGAAGGTGAAACAAAAAAAATCTTTCTAGTAAAGAATTCACGAAGGAATAATGTTCGTTGCATCCTCTACTTGTTCTTTCCGTGGAAACGATTTAAAAGCCGGAGGATAGTGTTCGTCTGACTGAGCACCTTACACGCACGAGTTGCCCGAGCTGCAATCAATAAGAAGTCGGGATTGCTTCAGCGATTGCTTCGGGCAGAATGGTAGGAGTTTGGGGGAAAACCGAAGTAGAAACGCGAAGGGAAGAGCGACAGGAAAAGAAAGAAAAATCTGCATCTATCATATCCGCGTAAATAGGAGAAAGAAAAATATCCGGTTCGTACAGTGGGCTATACTTTGACGAGGGCTGAAAAGAAGACGAAGGAATCGAGCCTTTTCAACGGTCAAGACATATCTAACGGACGTGTATTTCAGGAGACATGGCAAGTATCCTTTTTGCCGTGCGTAGATACATCGATACTAGTCGTTTGACGAATGGCAAGGTAACGAAAGATTTGTTCGCCGGTTTGATATATTGATGAGATCCGGAGAACGAGTGGGATTCGATAAAAATCATCCGAAGCTGGAAGCGACTGAGTGGAAAAAGCAGGGAAGACAAGAAAGACTTACGTATCCAAAAACAGGCAGAAAGCAATCTCGGGAACTCAATAGCTTTATTGGGATAGAAAAGCAGAACTATTATAGATACAGATGCCAATAAATTATCGTCCTTTCGGCGAGCCATGGCGTCTTTGTGATAGTCAATCCTATTACCAAATGCTTTATTCTTAAGTCCCAATATTCTCGAGTCTTTAGTACTTTATCCCTTGAGTTACAAAACGTCGACTCTGGTAAGCTTCCGAAGCGCAGAACGAACAGACAGTTCGAGAATCGTTTAACGAGCACGAAACCTCAGGGAAGAAGTGGAAAAGTTAAATGCTCGTAAACTTTCTTGTCTCTTCCTAGTATCCAGTTCACTTTCTCATAATCCCACGTCCTTCTCAGCTTTTCGCTCTTCTTCTTCCAAGCCGAGTTGCAAGGATCACGTTCGCGAAAAGAATATGCTGCAGATTCCCGACGTTTGCGAAGTATGGGGAACAAAACAAAGCATTACTTGTACGTACCGTTAACATTGTAAATCGTCTCTGCGTTGTTTGCTTTTCGATATCCTACCTTCACATGTTTTTCTTCGACGTACTATACGATTTTCATGATTCAAAGCCGCAGACGCGTTTCAGTAGTTCAAGAAATTCC
This sequence comes from Cerceris ruficornis, assembly GCA_963989415.1. NCBI lineage: Eukaryota > Metazoa > Arthropoda > Insecta > Hymenoptera > Crabronidae > Cerceris > Cerceris ruficornis. The sequence goes on from OZ022526.1 coordinate 3,178,276, forward strand.
GAATGTAAAGTTAATACCTTTGCCAGATTCCGATTTTGATTTTGAGCCGTACGTTTGCTCCATTTACTGGAAAATTTTTGTAGAGTAACAAAGAAAGGCTAGAAAAGCTAGAAAGGCTAGAAGAGCGCTGCCGGAAGTGAATAGAAAAGCCACTTGATTAATAATGATTATAGATACCTTTGTAAATATACTATGTAAATGTAAAATCGTCTTTCTCGTAGTTACGCAATCATTTGAGTAGAAAGAATCAAACTTTCACAAGTAATTCTTAATATGTCACGTCACGTATGCTTAAAAGAATAAAGTAATCAAACTTTTAAATGCCATTGGCAGGGGTCAATTCTGCCCAATATCTACAATTGTCATACGTACTATATTCTAATTTCTAAACTGCAGATGAATTTTCAGAAACGATGCCAGGCACTACGAACGCATTACCAGGCAGTTTGTCAGTCTTCACAGTGATATGCGTTACCGAACAGTTTGTTTAATTTTCGCAACAATCACCGTTGCCTGGCAAATTGTTTAATTTTCTCAACACTGCCCGTTGCCTGGTAGTTTATTTGATTTACATAACGATAAACGTTACCAAGCACTTTGCTTAATTTATAATACGGTGAATGTAATCAGTCCGTTAAAGCGAATTGTTTAATTTTCGAAGTAATATGCGTCACCAAGCAGTTTGCTCACTCTACAGGACCAGTTGCGTTGCCAGTCGATTTGTTTAATTCATCAGGAGGTTGTTTATCAGGCTTGCGAACCGAACACAAGGAAAACCTGCTACTTTCTGCTTCTGCCAACCGTCGTAAGTACATTACGTTAACAGTATGCAACAGGATGTTAAGTACATACAAACACACATGAAGTGCATTCATATGACAAATTAAGCAAATACGCAGTCAAACTTGTTCCCAGATGCTTGGTTTCCAAGAGAGTTTTAAATTTTTCTCCACATGTAAAAAATTGCAGTGGAGACACAATTGCAACTATATGTGACTCATCAGGCGATGTATAACGCCTATCGTCTTTTAATTATTCAGTCGAAAACATACGCGTATATACTTCCAGCAAAAACCACTCATGAATTCGTTTTCATCGACATTTTATACAAGAACTCCATACTGAATTATCTAAAACAATAATTGCTTCCATTCTCGTAGCTTCAGTCTAATCGAACAGTGTATCCAAATATCAGTATTTAATATTCTCAAGTCTATTAATGTAACCACATACTGATATTTCACAGATATATTGTATCAATCATGAGAAAGTTTCGTATGTCTTTGATCACTCCAAAATGCTCTACGCAAACTTCCGACATAATAAGTAAGGCTGAGAGCAACTGGAATAATCAAGTAGTGCCAAAGAGTGGTTCTGCGTTTTACATTTTCAATTGTGATTTTAAATTTGATAAAATTTAAAAGTATTTTCGTAATTTATTTTTTAACGCAATACTGCACCAGAACTTTCAACAGAAAATACATTCAGTAGCAAAAGATCATCGATACAGTGGAATAGACCTACAGTGGATATCATTGCAAAAAAAACGCATTGATGATAGTACCTCATAGGTGATGTGAAAACCTATCGATACGAATGTCGCCCCTATGCGCCACCACGCGCGTTTCAAATGAGTCGCGCCTGGCGGCGTCGGGCACTACGGGATCTGCGAGATCCAAGGCGTGCAGTCGGAAGAAGTAGACAGTATTAACCGTTTGAGTCCCAGGGGGTATTGAAAAAACACTGTCGAAGAATCCCAAACAGCGCAACCGCGTTTTCTCTAAATGAGTACGAAAAGACCCAAGCAGCACGATAGCGCTTGTTTTATTTTATGTCGAGAAATACCAAGCGGCGCGATAGCGCTTTATTTATTTTATATCGACAATGCATAGTTTGCAGCACCAAAAATGCAATAAAAACATCACATTTAATTTGCGTGCGATGTAAAAAAGGAATTCATCCAATATGTTTTGATAAACACCGACGTTACAAATTATAAGTGTTACTCTCCATTTAAATTGTTTGTTCATAACACAAAAATATTGTTAATTTGTAATTCGTTATTTTATAAAATGCATATGTATTATTACATATGCATACTGTAAAATTTATAAATATTTCAAGTTTTGTTCGATAAAAATGATTAAGAAGATAACAATGAAATAAAATTTTCATTTTGTAATGTATTATTACATTATTATAGTATTATTCTACCTATTGTAAAATGTACTATTTACATTCAAAGGAGCTGTGTGATGTACTTGCGTCAGTAAATCTGAGCGCGCGATTTCGGCAATCGGTGTCGCACCGTCAGTTGTCCACAATGCTCGAAATATGCTGGGTTTTCTCGACATAAAATCTCAACAGCGCGATCGCGCTGCTTGGGACTCAAACGGTTAAGACGTTGATCACCACCCGTGTTTCGCTAGTTTCAACACTTCCACCGAACCGAAACTGTTCCTATTAAAATCACATCTTTATAGAATAGACATGCTAAAAGTAAGAATAGCTATGTACTCAGTAATACCTCACTTTTCTAACAGAAATATTTTAATATTGAGTATATTAGCATATCCGTGAATGTCGTAATTTGAAAATCATAAGAAATTTCATCAAATTCAACAGTGCCGATCACCGATGACCGCCATGGCATTGAACGTGTTAATACAACTCGGGCTACGTGAGAACTTCGACCTAAAGCCTTTGAAGAGAGGACACTTTGAAGTTTCTATCGTATAATATGATACACATTGTGCGTTAATTGATATTAAAATTGCATATAACGTAATATAATACTGATTATACCTCGAGCTTCTGTATCGTAAATCATTTGATTCTTGTATGTCTATTTGCTGCTCTCACACACCTCCAAGACCACGGATGAATCATTTGATTCACAAATACTTTCTTTTGCCAGGCGTGAACCTATCGGCACGAGCATGATGGCACATTGGGGCGACATTCGTATTTAAAAAGAGAACTCAGCGACAGCAGATTGCCAGGCTTTCTCGCATCAAAGAATGCATTGTTTTCGCCGTTGTTGTCTTGACGATACATTTTTACAATCCTGTTTAGTCTCTCGCCCGCAAAGTGTTAATAGGTTTCCACATCATACATAGAGTATTATTGCCAATGCGTCTCTTTGGCAGTGGTATCTCCCGCAGGCCTATTCCACTGTATCGATAAGCTTTTCTGCTGAATCGTTGGTGAAAAATCACGTTCAAAATAAATTATGAAAATATTTTTAAATTTTGTCATCAAACGGTTCTAGCAGGAGAAGCATGCACGGTATGGTAGGCACGAAGGTCAATCCGGTTTGGGTGTACTTTTTCCATGCTTATCCAGCTAGAACCGTTTGACGACAAAATTTAAAAATATTTAACATTTTTTATTGTCTCATGAAATTGGAAGAAAAATTATACTTGCTAACAATTTGTATGCTATTATATAAGACTCCGCGCCAGCGAGGCGCCGAGCCGGGTGCTCTCACGCCTGACTTTCGTTAAGAGGACACTTTCTCTACTGAGGAAGGAAGACGACCCTCGCCCCTACGGGGCCTTTTCGGGGAAAGGAGGTCCTTGAAGGACCCCACCACCGAGGGAGGGAAAGTGTCGCGAAGAGATTCGACGCCTAGGACCCACCGAGGTCACATCTCGATCAGATCGTCGCGATATCGTTGAAATATACTCTTTCGGAGAGAGAGTTGGTACAAGCGGATCCTGACGCTAGTATCATTATATTGTATCTGTCCACGTATCGGAATATTCTATTGTACTATTGTTATATTATAATATATATTGTGAAAAAGAGTAAAAGTACAAATGTGTATATATGTATAACTCACGAAATTTTATGCACTCTTACAATACTTCAAATCAATTTTAGATTACGAAACAAAAATTTAATCAATCGTCTATAAGGGTAGAAGTTTATTTTGTTTAAAGTTTATTTTTCTAATGTTTATGTTAACCGAAGCGAAAATTCGTGTATTTACGAACTATAATATTGTTGCGACGACATGAAATTGACGTTCGACTTGATTGATTGGAGAAGTCAATGATCGCTCGTCGATGACGGTGTCAATGACAACGAACAAGAAGAAAAAGAGTGTCTGGAAGAGACTTCTCCGGAGAGAAGACGCGGTTTCTCGTTAAGAGTGTTCTTATTATAAATAAAGTTCCTCGTTTGTATGAAAATGTCGTGTGGTGATTCTCCTCGGAGCAACAATGTTTACTTTTTGCTTAACATTTTTACTCGTGAAGCAACCAGTTAATGTTACTAATTGTAAATTACGAGGCATGTTAATTGTTGTAAATATGAAAACAAGAGATTCTACGGCTCGACGACCTCGGATATGGGCGTTCTATAAATCCTCAGCTCCAAATAACAGTTATATATTTTTCCAAATAGTGTTGATTCAGTATAATGAGTAATAAAGCTCTGCGATTGCGTCAAACGCGTAACAATATTTACAAACAGTTAATGCTCAATTTCTTTTTAAACGTGTAATTTTAGGTGGCAGGTATCGTATAATACATACATTATTTCAGTTAATAGCATTATCGTATATATTTATTTTACAATTATAAATTAGTAAATTGGCGTACCTATTAGCATATTTTCTCTAATATTAACTGTTTTAACTTGCGATTAAGTTTTAGATTTATTTCCGGGCCCACAATTTAGCATGTGGCACTTGCTACGCGAATCCCAGAGAACTTTTATGTCGGATATATCTGAGGCATTATAAAGTTTAATTGCATAAAATTTCAAATTGCTGAATAGCTTTTATTAATTGTAAAAAGGCACAAGATAGATAATTCAATTAATTATAAAAGACTGAGATCTTGGCATCTTTGATTAAATACAGTTTCATGCTATGCAAAACGTTGTTAAGATGACAGTAGTGTGTTACAACATATATCTCCTTGGAAGATATATTGAAGGTTATAGAAATTATAAATTAATAAAACACTTTTACGTAAGATTCTATGAAGGAAGAATCAGTATCAAAAAGTGTACGATGTGTTTCACGAAGATCAAACCGTCTGAATATTATCTTCGTTAGCCGCGGTATGACAATCAGTTGTGATACAATCTAGATTGTTTGAACACTGAAATTGGATTAAAGAACTATTTTTTTCAAACATCATACGTTCTGCATTTCGTACTTCCAAAATATCAGATAATAGAATACTGATGATATTATCTAACTCATAGTCCTCTTATTGTTAGTGACGTTTTCCTTTTACATAGAAAAACAGTTCATCTCAATGTAGTTGCGCATTTTATTTTCTAATTATTAAACAAATTTAATCGCGACAATACCTTGTTTACCTCGGACTTGTCCATTTTTTTTCTTAAGTTATACATGACATTCGTAACTTGCAAAATAAAAAATTAAATTCACTGTCGAAATCATGCCGGGCAACCGTGTTTGACGTAGAAAATTATCAATAACAGGTGCAGGAATACATATAAACACATTTTGGTCTCACTTACCGGTGATCTTGATGTGATAAGGTAGTTGAGCTCTCCAGGTGTCCTGCATTTTCCGATCAGGTGCAACGCATCGATATTCGCCAGCCTCTTGATATACGACTCGACTTAAGGCCAATGGTCCAGGTCCACCCACTGGATCCATTCCAGGACCATGTCCCCAACAGCCGCCGTCGCACTCTAAAGTCACCGCGCCTCCGATCTGCACTTCCATCTTCCGGGAATCGGTTGCTTCGCCATTTAACGCTTCCGCTTCGGTCTCCAAATCTGGATCATCTAAATACCATTGGTTTAAATGTCTCTTGGCGACGTACAATACAAGAAATAGACAGGTAAATACTTTTTTCGTAGAGCAAGTAACATGATATACCATAGGTTCCCAACTTTTTTTAGTCTACCGCCCCCTTTTCGAAAAAACCACCCCGACTCCCGTTCTTGAAATCAAAAATGTACACCAGAGTTTCTCAACTTTTTTGGATCACAGCCCACTTTTTCAATTCTTCGGTAGGATCCCTTTTATGTGAAGTTTACTATGTTATATATTGGAATCAAGGACAGATTTTTAAATTTGTATTAATAAATATATCGGCGCCGAGTACGCAACCGGCCTACGTTTGGTATGTGATGCTTCAGTACTCCGCGGGTTAAAAGACACGTCGAACGATTTGTTGAAACATGTATTCGATGATTTTTAGTATTAATCAATGCCCAGGGGAGAGGCGGTTGGTCCTTAACTCCCCCTTTCGCCTTAGACCGAAAAAGCTCCCTTCGAGCTCTTCAGCCGACCACCAGTGGGCGGTAGGCTTCCCGTTGGAAACCTATGTACTATATCAAAGGAGCGAAAAGTGAATTTAATTTTGAGAAGAAGGAATTTTTATTGTCGGGAAGTGATTAATTTGATGTTCAGTCTTGCAAGGCTTGTGATTTTTTAAAGATTTCAGGTGATACATGTTTTTCGGTAGTTCGTTCTTTCATAATATGCGTCATAGAAGCGAAGGCAGGGGATTCAGAATCGATTTTTTGTACAGGATGTTTCAAAATGATGTGTCACGACCTACCAGGCGTTGTTCTACACCTTCTCAAAGATGGACATTTGTGAAAGAACGAGGCCACAAAATCCGGGAAAGGATTGAACATTGAGATCGAACAGTTTATGGCTTATATGACTTATTGCAATCGTCTCGTGGCGTAGATAACCTCAATGTTCAATCCTTTCCCGGATTTTGTGGCCCCATTCTTTCACAAATGTCCATCTTTGAGAAGGTGTAGAACAACGCCTGGTAGGTCGTGACACATCGTTCTGAAACACCCTGTACAATATCCATGTTTTATCGCCTGTAGCGCCCCAGTTTAGCAAATCTTTCCGTTTAAATCTTTTTAGCAAAGATATTTTGATTTTACATTCTCGTCTTTTTAGTGGGACTGAACTCACGTGAAACCCATCGATGTATGTAGTTTGTGGATTTCTCCAAGTCTTTTTAAACTTTAAGAAACTGTTTTCCGCAGTATTTCAAGTTAAAAAGTCAAATTCGCTCAAAATTTAACTTAAGTCACTGTGCGGTATTAAACTTCTGTTAACCAATTTATAACATATCGTTATAAGTTATACGGGCCAAATTATGATTTCATTAAAACTTTCTGTCGCGCCGCCTTCTCTCAACTTTGACATATTATTTCGATCTTTCGTAATTGATTTACAGAAAAGGCATCGAAATACATCTACTCCTAATGATGATAAAATATGAAGAGTAAAAAACCAGAAAGTAGCTATACAGTGCTGATAATTCCTAAAGTGCATCTGCCCACGCGAGAAAAATATGTTTATCTTTGAAATCCAAACCAGCTCCACTGTTTTCGATACGAAGCGAAGTTTTCTGTTTCACGAATCAGCCGCACGTATGAGGAATGAAGTTTAGATTACATGGCCCCAGAAAGTAGCTTCGAAGGAAATCTTTTCCCAGACGTTGAACATCCCTACTTCTCCGGCAAACCTTATTCCTCCTTTTTCGATTTGACCTACGAAATTATACTTTTGCGATCGTTTGCTCTCGAGCTAACGCTGTGTCCACAATTACGAAGGGGAACGGTGCTGTTAGTAGAGACGTCGTGCGAGGGTATCTCTTGGCTCGAGAATTAAAGTCGGAAACGGTACGATAGAATTCGTTTGGAAGAGAGAAAGAAAGAGAGAGAAGAGAGCGAGAGAGAGAGAGAGAGCGAGAGGGAGAGAAACAGAGAGAGGAGAGAGCGAGAGAATGAGAAACAGAGGAAAAGGAAAGTAGCGGAAAGAGCAGTCCTTTGAGTTAGCAAGCTGATCCTTCGGCTCATCCTATAACAAAACAAAGGGATCAAAGTGGTGGATGCGACGATAGGAAGCTTTTACATCCCCTCTCGACCCTCACCTCACTGGCTACCTAACTGTACTTCGTTTGTCTTGTAGTTTGTTCGGAATTTTACAGCAAACACAGTCCTGACGCTATAACAAACAGACTGAGGGTAAGGGAATTTATACTTTTTCTTTTTTATCTCGTACACCCGCTCTTTTTAATGGCAATTCTCGTTACCCCTGAATTTGATCTGTCTTGAAAATCCCGTCAGACAAGTGGAATCCCTTTAATCCGTAATGCGGGCAGTCCTCTTGTATGTACTTGGTCGTATCAAAGAAATGATGACGCATAATATCCTTTCACAGAAGTTTTTATTGTTATTTTCACTTTCTCTTTGAAAAGAAAACTTCACATTCTCCTCGAAACTTTCAAAATATGTGGCAAGAGGATAATTTTATTTTCGAAGGTAGAATCATTCCTTGGAAACAATAGAAAATTTTAATTTTAAAGGTGCGTAATGGAGATAACTTGAAAAAATATTTTGCAAGTATTTTGTAAAGTAGTTTTACGTAAATTTATTTACCATTTTGTTAAATAGCTTTTAGCATGTTCAAGATAAATTTCCTTTCATCGCGAACAAAATGTTAAATTTTTTAAAAGGGTTACTCCATCCCTACAACTGAACTACTACATGAAGAAGAAATAGTCTCAACTACTTGCTGACAAAGTTCCACCATTTATTATATCACTGAATTCCTTGATTTCCCTTGAAAATAATACATCATTTCCCGGGCAGCATTAAGATGAAATAGTTTAATGATTCAATATCCAAATTAATACTGTTACCAAAAAACATGGCATTTCATAATCTCACGTTTAACGAATTGGTGAATAAACATAATACATGACCGATATTTTTGGAAATACATGCAGAAAGAAAGTTAGCATACTGTCCCGAACGTGAGATATCAATCGTTGAAAGAATCTGATTTCAGAGCATCTATCTTAAAGTTAACTTAACGTGAGATCTAATCTAACAGGTGCTGTCTGCAAGTTGACGAAATTGGAGCACCGTTTTAAACCCATCTTGACGTTATCCGCAGATAAGTAATCCAAGTGGAGATTGGAACAGGACGTGGTAGCAGTGTAATCGATAATTCGTACGAAGGAGCATGGTTGGTTTATAGGTACTCTCGAGCCATCTAAATTGCGTAGAGATTAGGTGCTCGGAAACCCGTATCCAGGATCGTCGGTCGAGGGTGCAAACGTGAGTGGGAATTGTGAGAGGAGAAACGGATATCGTGGATGAAGCAAGAGAAACAGAGTAAGACCGAGAGAATCCCCAAGGTTTGAGATGCAAGGGGTGCACGACTCTCTGGTTATAATGGCGAGATGGAAGGAATACGGACCTGGTAGGAAATTTGCAAATTTTCAGGACGAGGCACGGATAATTTCCGGTTGGTTCGGTGGTTTCCGCCCTTGACAAATGACTGTGGTTTCCGGTTATCGGCTGCGGCGACGAGCCCTTCGCATTTCGAATCAGCAAGGATGTCTGCACCGGTATCAGGTGTGAGAATAGATAGATAATAGCTTCTTCCAAGGTACATTACTTATCTGCCTTTACTCTCATTCACTTCAAATTGGATAGTATGTATGCTTCCTTTGGAACATACTGGAGCAAGTTATTTCAATCAGTAGTGCACAATTGATCGTTCATTTGAAACTAAAAGAATAGGAGTAAAAAAAATGGAGCTTATTGCAAACTTTCTTACTAATTCTGATTACATATTTCATCAAATTATGAATATTTGTCGTCATTGTTTCATGAATCGGTGAATAATTTGAACGCATCGCGTTTGATTTTAGGACTGGGAAGTATAAAATACATTTTAATGTTTTTGTGGTCATATGTTTTGTAATATTGGACCAATATCAATCACGAGCCACGTAAAAGCAGAATACCGTATTTATAATTATATATTTTATTGTAAGATATTTTTTTTAAATATCTGGATTTTTGAGTATTTTTATCGATACCGACTTGGAACTATAATCCCGATTCAATTATTTGATTGCTGAAAAATTCAATAATTGACAATATTGTGCAACATAATAATACACAAAAAGATAGTAATTTCTCATTATTTGAGAAATATTTTCACATACTAAATCTAAAAAAAAAAAAGAAAAATGCAAATGTTAATGGTCGATTGCACAGCCTTTATACCTAGCACAGGTATATGCCGGTAAGCTGTGTCTTGATTTATAAAAACGATAGAACAATTTGAATAATACACCCATTCTATTGGGTGATTGCATAAGTTCGTGCCCGATTTGCATGGGTGGCGTAAACTTAACTGCAGAGTGGAGTTGTGGTTTATTTGTTGGGTTTGTTGCATGCACTGATTAAGTGATGGTATTATCTGAAAGCTTAACATCAAACAGCGTCCTGGTAACTTTATTTCTGCTTAAGAGAATTTTTCAAAATAGAGGTCGGAAAGGGACATTTTTGGCATGTAAGCTGTACGAGTTTTGGAGGGGTGTTAGTGTTGGGACTGCACAAAAAAACATTTAGAGCATTTATTTGGAACGTGCTCCTGCTTTTAGGACAATTAAAAAGCGATTTGGCTGATTTCGAAGTTATGATTTCAACTTGGAAGATCAACCTTGCTTTGGACGGCCTCCCAGAATTTGTAACGATATTGTGCGTGCTTTGGCGAAAGAAAATGAAAAGATTACAACTGAGGAGATTGCTGAGAAAGTGAACATTAACAATTTCACCGCATCTCGGCATTTAATTTCCCCAATTAAGAAAATTAAATGGAAAAAAATTCCCAATGGGGAAAAATTAAAGAAGACTGGACACATTTTGAGAGGAATAAGTTACACCATATGAATGTGGCCATTTCGTTCCTGGCCCGTAATGAAAAGGAGTTCTGATAGGAAATTTTGCAGTACCCGCCATACTCTCCAAATATCGCGCTTTCAGATTTTCGTCTGTTCCGATCGTTGCACAATAACTTGAATGCCAAATATCTTAATTTCGAGGAAGCTGTCGAAAATCACCTCATGAGCTTTTTTCAAGGAACGCCAAGTTCTCTCTTCAAAAGTGGAATCGACAAGCTTTTAGATCGTTGGAAAAGAATTGTAGAGAAGAATGGTTACTATACAATTGGTTAATAAAATTGTATTCCTTAAAATTTAGCTTGAGGAATTTTATTCTTCAAACGAGCAGGAACTTATGCAATCTCTCAATATGATCAAAACTAATATCTCAAAATTGAGCTGCCATTACAAAACTGATCATCAGGTGCATTCATACTGCACATACTGAGGGAACACGCAAAGAACTCTAGCGGGACGGCATAGAGGCAAGAGGGGCTCCCGGTCAAACCTTCCCATTACTTGTTAGTTCCGATACAACTCGTTGAGTTTCTTCATCATGCGTCAATGAAATGTATAAATCATAGTTGCATTCCATTCGTATTCCTTCCGCTAGTCTTCTTTCTAATACAGCAGGGTTTACCAACAATTCGACAGTCAAACGATTTTTGGTTGATCATAGCTGATAGAAGGTGATTTCAACACGTAATCCCCGTCCGTCATTGCCACTTATTAGTACACAAAACACAAGTTTGAATGTGTGAAATGTTGAGATTGTAGTAGGTAGATCGCGACACACTTTTAAGAGTCATATATAATATAAATTCTATCAAATAAATACCGGGAATTGTCGAGTGGAAAAAGATATTTTGCTGTAAGTTGATATCGTTGTACGTAGTTTTCACTTACAAGGGAACATCCCCAACAGTAAATCACCGACTTTGATGAAATTTTAGTAGGATATAGTTTCCATGAAAGTATTTGACACATTTTTTTTTATCAGTAATGGTCCAAGTTAGATAACCGCCCTTGAACTTACAATTAGAGTTGCGAAACTTACTTTATCGAATATCTCGGAAACTATTAGAGATATGGAAATTTTTTACAGGGTGAAAATGAACGAAAATATACATATAAAGCATTCAAAGAAGGTCGAGAAGTGGTTGAAGACTTGCCTCGTTTTGGTCGACATTTAACGTCTTCGACTGGCTATTTTTTTTACTATCGTGGTGTTGTTCACGCGGAATTGATTCCGGAGGGGCAAATACTCAATGAAAAATACTACCTGGGCGTTATGAGACATTTGAAAGAGAATGTTTTCCGGAAAAGGTCAAATTTGTGGTAGGACAATTATCGGATTTTGTGCCACGGCAATGCGCCGTCAAACACGAAGATCCTTCTATTTGAATTTTTTATCAAAAACTCAATGAATATTGGGGAGCAAGTACCGTTCGCCAAACTGAAATTACCACTTCGTAAAAGACGTTTTGAGTACATTTGCTAGAATACTGACATTTTATATTCACCATGTCCAACGTGGAGCCATCTACTTAACTTTACCTTTATAACTACTTCCTGTATAGATCTAGTGAGCAATGACAACGTGTGTAGACAAACCTGTAAAGCAATCAGAATAAATCTATGCAATCTGGGAAATATCTAGAACCATTGTTTGATACAATCCTTCACTCACTACGCTATTTAAAACCTAACAACATTGAAGTCATAAAATGAAGCCGACAAATTAAATTTTCATGATAAGACCAATAATTCGTGTTTTATTGAACAATTACCGGTATCTATTTCACAGAATGTACTGTATATAGAAGTTGGTCAACCCTGCCCTGTAGTACATATCAGGTTGGAAACTATGAAACGGGCGTTTTTGTTTAGCCTGTGTTCAGCTGCGATTGAGAGAGGTTCATTGTAACGTGCGCTCGATATTCTTATTTATAAAGTTTAAAGGTATTCTTCTTACTCATTTCGTAAAATTTTTTCGTGTTTGTATCCCATTTTTATATTATTTTTCTCCGAAACCAAATGGAAACAAAACGCGATTTGCATCTACTTTTCTTGTACGAGTTCAAATTGAATCATATCGCAGCTCAAGCTTTGAGAAACATTAATCGCGCATTTGGAGATGGATCCACTACTGAAAAAAATGCTCGATATTGGTTCCAAAATTTCGTTCTGGCAATTTGAGCATCGCCAACGAGCCTCAAGGAAGACCACCGGCCCATATTGATAACGAGGAATTAAGGATGCCTGTGGAATCCGATTCACAAAGAACTATTTGCGAACTTGGGTCTAAACTAGGAACTAGGCATACGGCTGTGTTAAAACATCTGCGTACAATAAATAAAGTAAAGAAATTGGACTCATATGTGTCGTACGAACTGACGCAACTGCAGATGATCGACCGCAAGAGCAAGTGCGCATCTTTGTTGCTTCCCAATACACGATTGCCGTTTTTACACCAAATCATCACTTGTGATGAAAAATGGATTTTGCATGATAATCGAAAGCGATCAAGCAATTGGGAGATAAGAATACACCCCCAGGACATACCCCGAAGCCGAAATTTCATCCAAAAAAAATTATGATTACCATATGGTGGAATGCCCAAGGAGTGATCCATTATTCCTTCCTACAACCAGGTGAAACCATAACAGCGGTGTCCTATTGTCGTGAAATTGATGTCATACATGAGAAACTTATGAAAAAACAACCAGCATTGCTCAATCGGCACGGCGCAATATTACTGCATGATAACGCACGACCACATAAAGCTTCAATTACTGTTGACAAATTAACTTCTCTATTATATGAAATTTTGCCACATCCTCCATATTCATCCGATATTTCACCGACCGATTATTACCTTTCTCGTAATTATGAATTATTTTTAAGAGAAAAGAAATACAATAACCGAAATGATATTATAAAAGACTTTGAATTCTTTATTAACTCTAAAAAGAAAGGTTTCTGTCAAAAAGGCATATATGACTTGCCCAATCGTTGGCCGAAGGTCGTAGATGCCAATGGAAGTTATTTCGATTGAATATAATAAATAATGTGAAAAATAGCGCTTTTCGTTTTTTATTCTTATTCAACGTCCGTTTCATAGTTTCCAACCTAATACATACATATCTGAACCGTCAGGCAGCGTGCTATACCACTCCTTGTAACTAATTGTAAGAAAAGAGACGAACACGATCAGAGTCTACTCACAGCGAACGTTGAGAAAATATCCGATGCTGGTGAAAATGCCGAGCATATGCCTGGTGTAACACTTGTACCACCCGCTCTCAGCACGAGTGATTTTTGTGAAGTTCAGCCATCCGTCATCGCTCTGCTCGACGGGGGGCGGCCCATTGTCTGGAACACAAGCATAAACTCGCTGGATATACGAATTAACGCACTGGAAACGGCACGCATGGCCGACGGATCTACGTTAACATCGCCGCATCCTGCATTCCGCGTCAGCTGACCGAGTCAGCAACTGACTTTACCGCGCGACGATTTGCGCGCAGTCTTCGCGCACCTACGAAATATGTTCTCGTGAATTTACGCAGTTGCCGATTAACTACGTAGAATTATGTGGCCAAAATTGGCGCATCGCCAGAATGAGGTGACCCGATATTAACCTCTGCCGTATATTATTGTCTCTTAAAATGTCCGAGTGCGCGCTCGTGGGAAGTACAAAAGAGATTTAATCTCTTCGGGAACGATTTTTTAATTACAGTTATTGTACGGAAATTTTATCTTATCTTATTTTAATTTTGATAAATGAAGAAAATAAAACATAAAAAATGAAATTCTCATTTCATAATTTTAAAAGTATAATAATAACCAATAAACTCCACGAATTAGGCGAATACCGGTATAAATTTTATTATAATACCTGAACTGCCTTTATGAAAAATGTACATAAAGAACATATTTATATCTGTTCCGGTAATTGGGCAGTTTATTTCTTTATTAGCAAAAGTCAAGATTGACTATCTAATTCTCCACATATGTGGCCAAGGACGTGAACAAGTTAATGCAAAATGCACATGTTAGTTGGGATGTAGTCTAACAACAAATGTAAATGTTGAATTTGGAATAGAAGGCACATACAGGGGGCCTTCGACTTGCGCACATAATTGGTTCCTGGGAATGTGTGCGAATGACGAATGTTCGAAAGTAGAGCGATATAGAAAAAACATTAAAAATTGTATTTTAAAATATTTGTCTATCAGTATGCATAAATAAGATAATGAGGGGTGTTAAAGCGTTTTCATGAATTTTTCTAAAAATTCTTAATTAAACTGAGATTCTATAACCTCTAGTAGGAAATAGTAGAGAACCTCTAATAGGCAATGTGTGAGTGAGAATGTGAATATCGACAAAAAACTTTAATAAATTGTATTTTTAAAAATGTGCATAACAGCGAATTGAGCGAAAGTCGAGGACCGCCTGCACTAGGGTTGTAAAGACGTATAATACTAACTCGTGATGAAACTTATCTTTATGCTATTTATTATTGTGCTAACGTTTTGCTAGTATGATACTGATCTCGTATTACTGCCAATACGTTAAATACGTGGCAAACATTAACAGCGCAAAGATAATCGACATCTTTGGTCCGCTGATGTGCTATTAATTGACCAATAACCGTTATGTGTCATTCAGCAAATAGACCGTACTCTCAAACTCTCGCTTTCACATTTATTTCTATCTACAATTGCTTTTTTCGAGATATTTCTGGAATGAGTCGATTCAGACTCTATTTAACATCAAACTTACAGCTTAATCCGAGATCTTATACGAGTACCAGTATTTGTGATGCCCTAAAGTTCCGTATTAACAACATCCAAAATTACAGTTACAGGCGAAATTTAAATCCGTAAATAACACATCTCTGTTCAACTGCTTGACACAGGAGTTATTGATCATAAACGTTACTTTCGGTTAAATGCTCAATCAGACGTATTTTGCAATACGTTGTGCAGCAGCATAAATAGAAGTATGGTACGTAAAGTACAAAATGGTTAAAAGTCTAATACAGTTCTAGCTAGGTTGCAGTCAGATGCAGTTTTTAAAAAAGTGCGGGTAAATACCACTGCTCAAAAGTACAATAGAACAATGAAAGACTTCTAAAAACATGAAAACTTTCATCTAGAAAACTCATGTTCCGCGTGTACGAGTATAATACCTGAATAAATAATAGGTGAGAAAGTATACTTATGAAAACACACAGCTTATAAGGAGCTTGAAACATGGAAAGTGTGCATGTAAAAGAGCCTTCGGATTTCTGGATAGAAGGAAGCCTCGGTAGCATCTTTGTTGTAACATGATTATTTTCGTGGATCGAAATAAAGGATTAATATTAATTATCGGAAATAAATTAGCTCTTTAACTACAAATAACTTCAATGGTGAATGCCGATACTGCAAACAAAACAGATCTTGCCGAGCAATTATAATTATTTATAAATGATTTAAATGAGTTGATCACAGATCCCACTCGAGCGTAATCAGCGCTGCAATACCCTCGTTCACAGTTATTCATACCGAAGAGGTTAAACATTCGAACTCCAGCTCGATAATACCCAATAATATGAGATGAAGGATCGCATCAATCTATTTCCCCCCGTTTCAATGTCCTCGATTCTGACAGAAAAGGATGAGAGACTTGGAGAATTCATAAGAACTGTAAGAAGGAAGTATACCAATAGTCCTCCTTTCGACTTATTTATAAACGCAAGGGTGTCGACGAGAAGAAGGGGCAGAAGTATCGACACGAAAAGAAGAGGATTTTGGTATCCGTTCTACCAATGTTGTCCGTGAAACTTTTATCCGGCTATAGGCTTTTTCCCTTTTTCTTTGTGTTTACTTCAGCCCATTCTCTCGTCCTTCTTCGCCAGTACGGTTTGACGAGAAACAGGATTCGGCGCAGCTGTCGAATTTAGTAGTTGGAACTACACCGCGTCCTGAATGGGGGCCAACGTCAGCGAGCTCAAAGACGAGACGAGAAGAGAAATAGGACAAGAGGGAGGACAACGACAGTGTAGGAGCAAGAGAATGAGAGTCTCCGGAAAACACCAGGGTGAGAGGAGGAGACGAACAGGAAGTAGAAGTTGAAGGAAGAAGAGGAGAATCCCCGTCTAGCATATCCTCCCGTCAACAGAGTTTTGTGGCGAAACTTTTATGTGTCCCGGAATAACGGTTTTAGGGTGGTACTGTGGAGGATAGAAGGCTATCCTACTAAAGAGCGAGCTAGCTACCAACGATCCTGCCAAAACACGCTCGATTGTGTTAAGGGTATCTATAGCCGGCGAGTGCGGCAAGATGTCGTGCTATTTTGTATGAAATAAGGCTGCCCCGTGACTTGGCCAAAAGTACAACATTTCCGGTAAGGTCATACGGGATTCCGGCAATTTGGCCGAGAAACAAACGAAACCCAACTCGAAATGAATTGGGGGGAATGGAAGTGCAAGGGTAGCAAACGCTACCGTTTGGAACCAAATGAAACGGGGTACGTTGCATCGCATAATAATTACTCTTTACCAAACTTAATGTATTGTACCTGTAGGTGTGTATATCATGTAGGACAGGGTTACACAGAGGTTGCTAATTTAAACGACGAGCGTATCAGGAGTAATTTATTATTAATGGCTATAGAAAAATGGGACTATTGATACGGAACTATTGCTGACTGGCATTCACGCACTTTCACTTTGAACTCCTGCAACGTACTTTTCACCATGCATCCTTTTTCTGTTCCCATTCATAGATCGTCTTTCTCTCACATTTATTCAGTTCCTCTCTCATTCCCAAACACTCTTCGACTTATTGTTTGAATCGAAATATTATACATACTCCGTAGGCTATTCCTGCATAGCCTCAGGCTCGCTTTCCTACATATAATAATGAGAGGAAAGTATTGGGTATTATAATTTCTATATGTGCTTGGAAATACTTAATACAAATATTTCTTTTTATCGTTCATCATATTTTGTCTTGGGTTTTAGGATTTACATATTTAATTCAGTTTTCAAAACATGTGGGTAATTCAAAAATGTATAAAAAAATTTATTGCAAATGGTATTACTTGCCGGTTTAGCTGTTTGTTTCTAAATTATGGATGTTATTCATCAGATGATTGTTTAAGTTCGTACCCGATTCTCATAAACGACGTAAACTTTATTGCACGGCGGAGCTTCTGTGTTTTTGCTTGTTAATGTGACATTCACTGATTAAGTAATAGATTAAGTGATAGTGATTAAGCATAAGAGAATTTTTTAAAATCTGTACCGGCCTTCCCAGAATAATTTGAATGTCATAGATCTTAATTCTGAGGAAGCTGTCAGGCATCACCTCACGAACTTATTGCCAAGAAAATCAAATTTTTTCTTCAGAAATGGAATCGACAAGCTTGTAGATCGTTAGAAAAAAACTGTAGAGAAGAATGGTGACTACAAAATTGATTAATAAAGTTGTATTCTTTAAAATCTAGCCTACCGAGTCGTATTTTTAAATCGGTCACGAAGTTGTGCAATCATTTGGATATTAAAGATCCGTATGAAGTGTTGTGCACACCTCTTGTGAGTCGTCTTTAAAAAAAGCTTCCATCAAGGTTTTCTTTCGCGTTAAGTGTTAGCATTCCAAGTTTCAGAAATACATGCAGATTATAAAAGGATTAAATTTGTCTTTATATTATATAATGCTAGTATTTTTGTAATGCAAAAATAAAGTTCCAGAATAAATAAAACCTTTTATAACATTCATACTCAGGAGCCCTTATATGCGACGCAACTTTAAATGAAGAATATTTAATTTGACCGCACTTTGCATATAATATATGTTTGAATCTGAGTGCCAGCGTATTATATGCTCGCTTCGTATGAACAACGATCGGATGGGGATCTGCTTCCCCTAAAGCGGTTTCCCACAGCTGACGCCCTCGTACGTTCTCTCGAACGTCCCCAAGTCGAATGTATCGTCGTGATAAATCGTTCGAAGGATGTGTGATAAATTTGTCTTCTTTTTCCTTTAAAGTAACTGTACTCTGCACGACTCTCTTTATAACGGTGATAGCAAATCGATCGTATTATAGATAAACAAAGCTTCACTTTTGATGAAGGGCAAAAGGATAATGGATAACTTACTAATGACTACATTTAAAGAAATATCATTAATGAGTTTAAGAGATTGTTTTAACAATTGTCAGTCAATTCGTAATGGACTTTAACTTTCCAGATTATTGGTACAAGTCTTTTTATCGCCATAATGCTATTTGTATCTTCCGTACACCAGGATATTTCTTTCGTTTCGCAAAGTTACACCTTTTTATATCACCTTCTGGATAAAAATAATATTTTGACCAGATACATGTCTCAATTAATTTTCACAGCCAAGATTAGATAAAAGAGGATTAGAAAAGTATGAGGAAATTCAACATTCTGTGGAAGATTTCTCATTTTACCAACTTGATCGATGGCAGCCAACGCACAGGATAGAGCGCTATCTCTAGCGTAAAAAAATAGTGTCAAAAAAATTTTATATACAAAACTTTCATGATATAGAGGGGAAAATATTGTGATGCAAATATTATTTGCGTGGGTGGAGGCATAGAAGAGGTTTCAAGGCCAATTCTATTTTTCTAAATGAAATGCTATCATTTTTTTATCGCTGTATAATACCCAATATTGAGACGATTTCAACGAGAAAGGAACTTTCTCACATTACAGAAAATGTTCGATGTGGTGACAGTTTGCATCAATGCAAGTTTGCAATCTTCGTATCGCTGAATCACGTTTATGCTTAGCGTCTCGAAACTTATTATTCTAGCACATGTTGTATTTCATAGGTCTTCAAGTTTGTAGAAAACGAAGTCGTCGCTACGCAATGTCACATCCGCACGATAGGTTCTCCCAGGAGACAGTGCCGATGTTGGATCGGCACGTGCATACATTTTTTCCGAAAAAAGTGCTCCTATAGTTTTATGTAAACGAACGGTCTTGTATCATTACTTATGTTGTAACAGTACGTCGGATGTAGTTAAAATTGCAAACATCCCAAAAGTTTATAACATTAACATGAATTGGTAGTTTCATTTTACTATCACATTTGACATCTCATGATCTTCCACGATTGGCTACTATTATTATAGCGATAAAAAATTATAGCATTTCATTTAAAAAAATAGAATTGACCTTGAAATCTCCTCTACGCCTTCATCCACGCAAACAATGTTTGTATCACAATATTTTTCTCTCTACACCGTGCAAGTTTTGTATACAACATTTTTTGATATTATTACTAATAACGGAAATATTCAAAGTGGACAGAGATAGCGACCCACTCTGTAATCTATGACTACGTTTGATAAGCTGCCCTTTCGTTCCAGTATAAAACAAAATTGCATTGAAAATGAGAAACTCTTTCGAGCGTTCGCAGTTCCACAATAGTCGGCACAAACTCCACAGTACCCGGTTTACCTTTGCAGGCACATTGTTATTCCATTTACAGAAATGAAAATCACCTTTGCTTCCCGAAAAATGTACTTCTATAACAAAATTTTGAAAGAATATTTTCAAATTATACGTGCGTTATAAATGCTATATATTATGTATACTATATTAAAGTGAAAAGAAATAATGCACTTACGATAATACAGAAACTTATTATTGAGCTCACCCTTACGAAAACCGTTTATGCACGTTTATCTGAAAACATAGTTTTCTTCACATCGCCATTATTATTGCTTGCAATAACTCGTTTGTTCTACTTCTACTGTATGATGAAACAACTACAAAGTTTTTATTTTTCATTAATTAAAGTACTATTGCATGATACGTTTAAATGATTGAAAATTATTCTCACTATTAACGTGCCCATCTACAAGCCAACCAAATGGCATGATCTTATTATCATTCTATAATCGGTATTCCTTTACTTTCTCAATCTTCTCTACCTTGCAATATCGCCGTACTGCCTTGAATTTCCTTTTTCGCCGACCACAGAATCTTTTAATTAAAAGCAACTAAAATAAATTCATTGCCCGGAAAGGACTTCCCGCTATCCACTTTCAACAAAAATGTTCATCCGAGATCTCCGACCTTACCACTGATTCCTCTCTACCTCCGTTTCACGTGAAACAGAATATTTTACTTTACCAGCAAGACTGGACTGCCCGTTCCACGACGCCTAGTAATTATTCTAAGCTTTATAAATCCGTTTTGTAACAATTGCAATCCATTAAAAAAGTTTCAAGGTCCACCGAAGGTAAGTAGCAGTTCTTGGGCGAACACCCTCTCGCGCCCGCTCTCGCTTCTAATATTAAACGTTCCAAGAGGAAAACTGCAGTTACTCAGAGTATGATATATCGTGCGAAGACGAATGGTCAAAATATCCCCGAGGTGCCTTGATAAAGGGCGCTTTGAAGGAAAGTGAACGTGCTTTCTCGATGCCTTGAGGCATCTGGGTAGGGACGTTTAATAAGAGCAGCCGTTCCAAAAAGAAATTCGGATGGAGAAGAGCGGACAAGGCGAGGGAAGTAGGGTGACGGCAGGCAAGACTAGGCAAGGCAAGGCAAGACTGGGCAAGGCCAGGCAATGCAAGGCAAGGGCAGGCCACATCAGCAAAGTCAAGTCAAGGCAAGCCAAGCCAAGTCAAGCCGAGGCAAGGTACAGGCTGGCTATGTGAAACGAACCGAGAAGAGATCGAGCAAGGTGAGGCAAGGTGGGGCAAGGTGAGGATGTGGTTGGAAAAAGGTACTGCCCGAAGCAGCTACGTGCTGCAAAGGATATTAAAGTATTTTAATTGCACTGGATTTCGTAGAACGCTCCGAGGATTTATGCGAAATCACTCAATTGAGTTTATGAATAGGGATTAAAGTCCCCTCTGTACAGATGCACGTGGCACAGTGAGTTCCAGATGTCAGGAGAGAACGATGGAAATAATTGAATACTTAATTGGATAATTGGCATGAACTTGTGCCGAAATCAGACGCGATTTATTATGCGCACGCGATCGTTGTTTTACGATGAAATGCTGAATTTAAGTATTGCATATTTGTGTGTTAGCGTCAACGAGTTGTATGAGGGTAAGATACCCTGTATAGCAGATGGGGTCGGTCCGCATTGGGACCGTCGCCACTGTGTTTACAGTTTGTCTCGGTTTCGTGTGGAGTTCTTGGAGAGCGACGGGTGTTAGACAAAAGTCTAGACATCCTGTCGCATTCCAAGGAACAGATTATTTAAAGTATCGATGGGCTCGGGTCCGTAAACTATACCTGAGACTAAGTTATGGCTTAGCAGCCGATGACCTGACGTCATGGTGCTGCATGGCGTTTCAAAAAGCGTAAAGAGTATGCTTGGTGGATCTGGCCACGGAGTGGGGAGATGTTTCATCCCCGGTAAGAGGACTGTGAGGAACTGCACGGCACTTACCCCAGAACTTCGAAAGCATACTAATCGCTCACAAAATATTCCTGACGTAAAATCCAAAAATCTAACATGTGTATGCGTAATTATAGATTAATCGGACAACAGTGACGTGAACGACGTTGAATAACGCAGGAATTGTATCATTACGGATAAACATTTATTTATAGGCTTCCGACAGTTAAATTAAAAATTTCACGTTGCGTGTGACACTTGCATTTGCAAGATCTGTATATGGAGAATGTGATGTATGTACTAGTTCTGCGTTGTGCCTTGCGAGTATTTTTCGCCGTATCCAGGGCTAATTTATTAACGACCTTTCGCAAACAATTCAATTCACTTGTTCAGAACTCGCAAACGGAGTCGCTTTTACAAGATGTTATTTAATCGATCATCGGTTTGTCATTTATTTGATCAGCGTAGACCAATTAAAAACAACTTGGGGATCATGCACCTGACATGCACTGATCAACCGCCTTGTAAATTATAATTCCGTTGTTAATAAATATTGGTTTGTTCTAAACGATACTAACACTAGAACTACCAAACCAGTCAAAATGACTGGTACACAATTTTTTCCAAAAATTCTCCAAACATATAGGAGAGTCATAGAATAGATATTCTCCGCCCATAAAACATAAATTACAGAATGGATCATCGTTTCCACCCCTTAATTCTCCTTGTTTCAAAGCACTTATTTAATGTATTCAAAGATAATAGATTTAATGCCGGTAGTTCTAGTGTTAAATTAAGAGATATTTATATTCTTTTATAGTTTGTAATAATGTTAATTTAAGAAGAAAAGTATTCCTTAATTGAAACATGTTTGGACATATTGTGAAGTAACATGGCTTTCAGATCGTGAAAGTGAAGAAGGGAACATTTTAAGAGCTGTTCACAGAAAACAGACTGCTATTTTTCCAGTATGCCGTACGCTTATTTTGCATCTGCATTTTTATAGCAGCCGTAGCAAACGGCACGAAATTAAAGATTTCATTTTTTTACTAACATTTTAAAGAAATAAGAAAAACGTCACGTTACTATGTACTCAAAACCATTAATTTGTTGCGTTAAATACTTTCTTTGTATTCGCAACAGTTTACACACAAGGGTGACATATTGGGAGATTTTTTCTCCTCTATAAGCGTGGCAAGTTTCATTAAAGTCCGAAGTCGGTTATGTAACAAAATGTTCTTAACAAGTACAGCTAGGTAAGAAAACAAATTTTCTAATGACCTGAATTCCAAAAAGCAAAGAAGATCTATCTAAACTTCATCATTCAGTAAATGTTTTTCATGACGCCATGTATATATCGTCGATGAATAATGTTATCAATGTTATAAGATGATGTAAATGATGTAAATAATAAGAAGCCAGTTCAAAGCTGATTTAACACAGGAATTAGTATTTCACACTCACTGAATTTAAGTGTCAGCCTGTCAAAGAAGATTAGCAAGATATTTAATTATCTTAAAAAAATCACGATTGAAAATTACAGTATTCTGTCTTCCAATAACTGAAATGATTATATCCGTATGAAGGGAGCGCTAAATTTTTTTTGTTCGACTTATTTCATTTACATGTATTTAGAAAAAAACAACACAAAAATTAGAAAAAGCTTCCAAGTGACGCTATTTGGATCCTTTCGAAGCTGCTTATTACAGACTTTTACACCATGTTTTTAGACAATCAGAATTTTCCGAAGGAATGGAACTCATTCTAATAATTAGAAATCAGAATACTGTAATTGCTAACCGTTATTCTTTGAAAAGTAAATGATCATTGCAATGTCTTCCCCTATAAGTGATATTTTTGTTATTAGCTGATAAACTGCAACAAAACAATTGTATTACAATTTCAGAAAAACATTCTGCACTAACAAATTGCGAAGCTTCAATCGAACAGTTTCCCATCCTGCGTACATTTTCCAGAGCGCGTTAACCATTAAATACGTATTATTGCATTTGCAGCATGTTTATTTTTCTACATCTAAAATGCCCATCCTCAAAAATAATACATGAAGATTCATAATTGCATTTTTGCAACTATGAAAAACTATTGAAAGTAAAGAAAATTTGGATGATTTTGATTTTTTGTATTATTCTTTCTCATTTCCTGGGATTATATATGAACCTAAAGAAATTAATTCAGAAATGGAAAAAAATCATGCATTTAAGGGTGAAAACTTATCTTGAAGTCATATAGTATTTTTGTTAAATAGAGATAAAGTATAAGACAACAGTTTTTGGTATTACTATTATATCATTTATAATAATGTTTGCAATACTTGTTGATTGTGTACTGATTACAGTGCATGGAAGTAGAGGTGGACTGACAATTGCGAAATGTATTTTTTTTTGTAATTGCACGTATTCACTTTGCAATCCGCTGGTATAATTATGTGTAACACCGTGAAAAAAGATAATAACTCGTGAAATACATACATCGTTATTGGCACCACACTAATTGTTAGCTATAACGGTCAGTTATGAATTTCGTTGAATGTTATTATAACTCTGTTGTAACTCTTGTACATTTTCAATATCAGAGAAACTTGTTTGTCTGCTGTTTTATATTTTACAGCTTCAACATGTATTTTACTATAAACAAATTTTCATTTTAAAAGAAGGAAGGAAATAAATAACTTTTATTAATTTGTTAAACTCAAGAAGGTGTGTGGTTTTCGGCATGTAAATGATACTAATTCAAAAACGTAATGGAACCCAATAAAAATTTAACAACTTGTGGTATTATCGTCAAGATCATGATTCGTAGTTTAAATCATAATTTCTTTCCTTTTTATATCAGAAACATTACGATAAAATAGGTACTTGCAATAACTGCATTTGCAGAAAAGTTTATAATTTCACTGACACGCCTGCCACGAATTCTGTTTAGCAATAATTCTGCAAGACTTCGCAGCCGTTTGGTAATAACAGGTCGTTCATCATATTTCTTATCACTCTCACCTAGCTGATCGTGGCGGAAAGTGACGGGTGCAGCTGCTCTCAGCGTTTTGTGTAACTCAATAACGAGACTAACGAGGCTTACGCGATTAACTCAAAGCTCGATAAATTTCATCGCTTTCGCTTTACGGAGCGAAGTTCTTCGCCAGGATAACGTTTATCTTATTCGATTATCGGAGGTGGTACAAACTTTAGCTGTCAGCCAAATGATATTCATGGATACTGTAATTTGTTCGACAAAAAATGAATAATTCACGAAGAGTTACAAACGAGTTAAATTTTCGTTCTCTCTGTTTTTACCCGTATCAATAAATTCCTTTGTGTCGTTGTTTTTATTTTATCGGTAAAACGTTTATGTCGCGTTTCAATTTAGGATATCAAGAATTTATTATTGAATGGACACTGAAAAATTTTGCAGTTTGTCGAGAAACATTCTAGTTCAGAGCATTCATAATAAATGTTATCGATAAACAGAATGTCATAGACATTAAATACCCCGTTTGTTGTTAAAAAATATAAACGTGTAGATCTGTTGTTTCACTGAAGAAGAAGTATATACATATATACGGGGTGCGGTCGAATAACATATACAAGCGGACACAAGGTGAATCCTTATGAAAAAATAAGAATATAAGATGGTGAAAAATTTGTTCATTTAAGGCTTACCTTTCCAGAAAATAGAATTCAAAGATCCGATGCATATGTATGCTGTTATAGCTAATAATAAGTTACGGTTCATCGAGAAAAGTAAAACGCTTATCGCGTTTATATACAATGTCTACGATGCATTTAAAAGTATCTGAGTACAAGAAAAATTACCCATAACACTTTTAAAGAACTACATATTACTTTATCAGCTACGAATTGCTGAAACTGATTGCATTCTTGCCGCGTGCAAGCTATGTCCGTCTACTTACAGATCCCTGCACTCTTGGTAACGTGTTTTGATTTTTCAAATCACCAAAAGAGTGATGAATACGTTATATTAATTGGTCCTAATCCGCACTATCGTTGTTCGATGAATTGTATCTTGAAATTAGCTGTAACAGCATACGTACGCATCTGATTTCCAAACTCGATTATTTCATAATTTTTTTTCTGTATAAAATGTAATTACTAAAACTGCGTAACACATCGGATTTTTAAACTCGATTTTCTCGAAAACCAAGCTTTAAATAAAAAAATTTGATTACCATATTCTGCCACTGTTTTTTCATAAGGATTCTCATCGTGCTCGTTTGAATGTACACGTTATTCGGGCACACGCTTTATAATAAGCAAAAAATACATGAAGAGACTTTGAAAATCAAATTGGTAACTAATTACATACTTTTTATCTTACATTTCTTAACAGACAGTTTTCCTTGGAATTTTATACGTTTTGCAAATTGCGGTAGACATTGTAAATCAGCCCCCTTCTAAAGATCATGTTTCTCTAGTAATATACACCCCCCCCCCCCCTCCTGTCCCTAAAAAAGAAACGTGATAAGTTTTACTTTTGCGTAGTAAGTATTAGTCTATAGTTGTTTGCTGTGTTGTAAGATTTGACAATAGTTTTGAGTTGTATGCGTAGTGTAAGTTCAGTTGTAGTTATCAGTTCACGTACATATTTGTTAATACGGTTAATTATTGTTATTGAAGAAAACATAAGACTTTGATCCGCCGTCCAAATTGAATCCTTCTCTCTCCAAACAAAAAAAAATCCTCTACATAATAATCCACCATAATAAAAAAATGTTTATGTCTCGGAAAGAAAGATATTGAAACCTATCTTTATCAGACCTTTTTTTAATTCTTAGGATTAGTTGAGTATTCAATTACAATTTTTGTAAATGTTTAGGCGTGACTGTAAATTGCGCCAGAATTCAATAGCACGTGTTATACGATGCATTATAAATGAGATGTATTACAGAATATTTTGAAATTGTAAAAATACTGAGATATCATTGAAGCATTTTGTGCATAAAAGGGATAGAGAATAGGATAGAGAAGGATAGTGGTAGAGAACGTTATTATATATCAATTAATAGCAATATAATGAAAATTGCATATTAAGTTAATATTTTTCAGAGGCTTCTTAAATTTAAATTGATGCAACACTTAATATAATTAACAAATTTTATGCGGAAATTATAATTGATTTCTCGGAAAAATATAAAAGCTTTTATCATAACATTCTGAAAGCAAAGCACGTTAAGATACGTGAACTTAAAGCTACGAAGAACGTTATTGTTAGATTTAAGTAATTGAATCTCCACGAATATGAAATACCTTTCTCCTTTGGATTATAATAGTACGAAGAAAATCTCATGTTCAGCAGAAAATTTATGAGGACTAGGACACGGAAATTAACGAGAAAAATGAGTACGCTTAATTGCAAATAATCCTTTTCAAATATTTCCTCTGAAAGCGACGCGTCCCTTCGTAAAATTAATCGAAACCGTAAAAACAGATTTACAGAGTGCTTTAACGCTAAATTACAAAATCGAAATAATTCGTTGGCATTTCACGGCACGGACGGTAAGATACGACGTAATAAGTACTTGCTCATTTAGTCTAAAAACAAAAGCTAATTTACGTTTGTAATTTATGGCAGTCGTAATTTTCGCGAGAACAACCAACCCACTCAAATATCCGCGCTGCCATAACTTCAATTGGTGGTTTGGGAAGCCATCGTGTGGATTATGGCGGATTCGCGAACCGTAGAGAATCTTCTGAGAGTATCTTCGTAAAAAGTTTGCCTAGACAGTTGGTACGCTTAACGAATGTAATACCTCCACCTGCTTAAACACGGCGATCTAATCAAGAAAGTAGCCAAACGTGAATCTGCGAAAGTTCGCAAAAATCCCTTCTCGCTCCTTCATTGTCCATGTCGTTGGGCGACGTTTATCGGATTCGAGAAAAGTAAAAGAAATTATTCCGAGTAAGGCGGAATTTTATTTATCACATTGGAGCTGACAGTAATGCAACCGCCAAATATTTATTTTGACAGATAAAGAGAATTTCAAAATAGTTCGATATTCGAAAGGTGTAAAATATTGTTTAATCCAATGACGACGAGTAAAATATTTTTACACGTTCGCGGAATGCTTTTAAACATTATTTAGATTTGAAATGATCCAACGTTTATAAAAATATTTAATTTCTGAAGAGACTTATGTGGGAAATCTCCTGTCTTATTGTATTTGCAACAAACTTCATTGCTGGTTTTTGTAAATAGCAACAGATAAATAGTGACAATAAGTTTGATCGGTACATGAGGTCATACATGCATACAGGGTGTTACTTTTAATGCGACGCACGATTTTTCACCCTTTTACAACGGTCTGACAAAAAAAAAGCTTAGAGAAACAGTTACAGGTTCTATAGCGTACAATAGAAACAAATCTGTAAAAAAAACTTCGAAAGCAGTTTGTTTCAATGGCGAAATCAAGGTCACCTTGGGATTTACTAATAGGAATTAGTAGTTCATTTGTTTATCTTAACACGTTACATTCCGGCTAAATATCAACCGCGAAATTTTTTATATTTGATAATGTTGCCATTTAGATCCACATCAAATTTAAATGCATTAAGTAATGCACCATTTAAACCAAATAATACTGCCTTTTTTGTCAACATTACCATTTTCCTCAGGACAGAATAACATGAATGATATTGATCGATAAAATCTATAATCATACATTTGAAATCCCGCATTATCGCGGAATCACCGTGCAATGTGTTAAGCCGTGAAGATCGCTGCAGGAAAGAGGGCAGTGTATACACAGCAACAAGAAGCTAAATACATACTACTTT
Source organism: Cerceris ruficornis (assembly GCA_963989415.1). NCBI lineage: Eukaryota > Metazoa > Arthropoda > Insecta > Hymenoptera > Crabronidae > Cerceris > Cerceris ruficornis. The sequence goes on from OZ022526.1 coordinate 3,207,180, forward strand.
AAATCGAGTAATATTTTAATAAAAATATCATGTAATATGCGTTTTGGATGTGTCTCGATGTCTTCTACAATATAGTGATGAAAGAGATATGTATTCCTATTTGTAAAACCCAAGGTGACCTCGACTTCGCCATGAAAACGAACTGTTGTCGTAATTTTTTTACAGGTATGTGTTATGCATTCTATATCCTGCAACTCTTGTTCTAACCTTTTTTTTGTGAGATAGCTGGAAGTTGATGAAAAACCGTGTGTCGCTTTAAACTTAACGTCCTGTATGCCTCCTGAGAATTTGTAATGGTGTCTTACGAGTAAGGTAAATCTATTTTTTATATTATATACAATTTTATATTACGTTTATATTCATTGCCTACATTTTACAACGTTAATACACATGTATTTAAATTCAAAGTTGTACATGTATTTTAAAAAAAAAGGTTTGTTCTATTCTTCACAAAAAATTTTGTTCAATTACCTTGTAATTAATTATTATGTAATTAATTAGATGTGAGTTCACCATAACATGGAATAACGCAAATAGTCAAAGTTGAAACTTGTTCTAAAGAGGAATATTCTCTCAAAATATGAAATAGACTTCTGTGAAAATATATGTAAAATTTAGTACCTCTATTACGGATTAATAATTAAAAATTTATGTGTTTGTATTTTCGCACGTTGTCCTCAAGTTTTCCACTCTTTGTTGATCATTCTATAGAGTATGTGTAAATTCGTCCTGCGCAATGATAATCGGCCGCGAATCTGCAGGTGTTTGTCCTCTTAAGAAATCTGATAAATGTTATGCTGACTTCGGGAGAAGCAAACCTTATCCAATTCTCAGGGAGAAAGGGAAAAATCGTACTACGGAGTGCGACCAATTTATGGAAAAATATTATGCGATTTCCAATATCGATTCCATTTGAACCATGACGGAAATTTTTTCTTATGTGCGATATCAAAAGGTTTCTGAATTTCAAAGGAAAGATATAGTTATAAATTCGAAGTAATGAAAAGTTATCAGTCCCCTATAGTAAATGGATGTCTTAAAACAGTAATAGAATTTATTATTTGCGACTTATTTTCTTTTTCAGAAACTACGAGAAATATTTGAAATCAGATTAATATCGCTGATTTTTATGAGCTTAACATGTAAGGTACGTCTTTAAAATGTTATTTGCCTTTTCAAACGCAATGAACTTATTGCTTCTGTTGCTACTTCCGCCTTAGATTGACGACTTCCAACTTTTCATCGACGCCCGATCGATCTGTGCTCAGACGTGTGATCGATCTTTTACACAAACACACGCTTCCACATCAAGAACACAAACGTCAGCCTTAAAGTACGGTGAACTAGTAAAAAAAGGAAGCCCAATTTTCGCTATCGACTTCAATGATTCTACAATCTAATTATCAGCTTAGTGGCCATTGGGGGTGTCACTATAAGTCTCATTTAAAACACTTCATTTTAATACTGATAGAAGAACTTCAACAGGAGATCACAAGACTGTACTCGCAGCACCACTACTCACAAAATATAACCTAATGCGCCAGACAAATTATTAAATATAAATAATTATCGGTAAGACTGTCACGAGCCGAGCGTTCGGCTAGCGTAACCGTGTTTTAGAAAGAAGGGACGACATCCCTGCCGTTCGGTTTATGGTATAGGACAGGGGCAGTTAACCTTCTTATACCTACCGCCCATTTTTGTATCTTTGTTGGTAGTCAAATTTTCTTACCGCCCACCGTTTCTGCAGTAACTTAATTTAGCGCAATTGTAAAGCATTATAATAAACCAAACAACTATTGAAATAAACTCAACACGGGAGATGGCCACTGGTTAAAAAAAGAAAATAACTTCGGCATTGGAAACATCCCTACCACCCACTGTTGAATGACTCGTCGGACAGTTAAGTCGTCAGAGTCTAGTTTTGTTTCTTCTCCCGGAAATAAACGTGACACTCCGTAACTTAGCGTGTTTTGTGTTTATTATAACGAAAACGAGATATATACAGAACAAGAAATATATAACGATAACAAAGATATAACAAGCGAGCACAACGAAGATGTAGAAAAACTTGGTAAAATGTATGTATGAAATGTTGTGTGAAAAAAGCCTGGTCGGGACGCTTGTTCGGTCCCTTTATTAATTTTCCAAGCACCCCTTCCTCCGTCGACATCCCTTCCGAGGAGGAAGTGGTGACTTGGTAGGGAGGAGGATGTTGGGCCCGTGCAAAAATGTTATTGGTTCTGCCTGGGCTTCGTGGGTGGTTACCAAAATGCGGAGTTTGCATTGGTTTTTGCCAACCCACCGAAGGCCCAGGCAGAGGGGGGCCTTGGGTTGCGAGATTGACGAGACTTGGCGAGTAGATGCTAGATTTATGACACCTGTCATAAATCCAGCCTTGGAAGAATTTACGCGTGCAAAACCTGGTGGCCACGTGCGACCCTTCGGTCATCGAAAGGTGTTTGCCAGGTGGGCCAGGCTTGCAAGACTTGCGGAATAAATATAAAGTTATAAATTTTCTCTCTCGCAACCTCAAGGCCCGCGTTGTCAATTACGCCTCAACACCCACCATAAAATCTTGAATCGCCCATTACTGGGCAATAGAGTTTAAGGATCCAGGGACCGGGGACTTGGCTTAGGCCGAACTTTAGGGCCATCGTATTGTGGGATGCGAATGTATTAGAATATCTATTTTATATATAACGTATGTGTGAATGTGAGTGCCGATCGCACTTTGTTTTTCGAGAGGCCAACGAGGCAATCGCCGCATCGAGGCACTCTGTGGTTGGAATCCTGTGTGGATACGCTGTGTCATATTCTTAGTGATTAGAATCCTGTGTGGACAGATATTATTTATCCTAATTTTATTCTTGTTTGTCTGTGTTTTACTTTATTTTATTTGTATTATTATTATTATTAAATAAACATTTACTGTATTATTAAGAAATCCTACAAAATGCCTGTTAACACGTTGAGCGCCACGCCGATTCTGAAGGAAGTCCCCGCCAGGCCACGCGCGCCGCTGAAATGCGCTATGTAGCACTATGTTTTTGTTTGCTCTACCGATCACACGCCTCGCGATTTGACGATCGGGAGTATTATACGTTTTTACGAAGTGGTAAGTCTATTACTCGCGGCACTGCAACGAGATGAACGCGAATAATCTATGCTTTATAATATACTTCGGACTTTTCCAGCGCACCTCGCGACTGTTCAGGAAGAAGTGACGAGCTAAGCTCGTTTTCGGGCTTTCGGTGATGGGCCCTATGGTGGGGCAGTCGCACGGAACGCAGGCAAGGTCGTTCTTAACGCCTAGCGAATATCCTCCCTTTCGTCTGGCCCGCAAGACGGTTTGTCTTCGTCGGAACGGAGACGTTTCGTCGGCCTGTTCTGTCGGATGCGTGTGTGACAGCTTATATTAGTCTGGTGGTTTCGATGCGGCGTAACAAAATAATATCTCAAACGATTCTGCTTCGCAGCTAGATGGTTCGTTCATGCGTAAGCAATGCTGCGTATTTCGAATCGGAGAATAAAAATTAACGATCTGCGTATTTGCCGAATGAATCTCTCACAATACATAAAGCATTGACAAATAGGACAGACAAAAATAAACTATACAAAATAAAAAGAATTTTGCCCTCGGGACGAAACAGTATAATATTTTTTAAAAACATGTTTACCTAAAGTGTGGCCCGCGCAACCATTTGGATTGGCCAGGCCTGCTATAGACTGTGCTTGAGGATCTGTACTTACAATTAGTAACCTCTACGATAGGCACCGTCGATTTAATAGTGCTAATCAAACGTTCGGCAAACTTTGTTAGGTGTCTGTCAATGTCAGAAGGAGAATCTATTTTTGGATTGGTATACTTTTAGGGAATCTAAAGATTAGTAAAATTAGTAGAATATATTAGAAGCATTCGAGCCATTTAAAACAAATATTACCGGGTTTTGATCACAGGAGAACTTCGGCAATGAAATAGGATGCGACATGTTACCTAAATTTTTAGTTAGGATTAGATCCAAGACGTTGACTCCTGAACCAGAATTCAGGAGTAAGAATTGAAACACCGCCCCTTGTAGATAGGTCGAGCAGAGTAATACCATTACTATTTTTGTCGAGGCAATTCCAAGCTATGTGTCGTGAGTTGAAATCTCATAGAATAATTACATTATTGTTTAAGTTTAAGAGGTCACGTACGTTACGCAAGTTTTATTTTTTATGAATATTTATTGAAACAATTTTTATTAGCACACTACCAATTACTAAATTAATAACGACCGTCTCGACAGATCGTAATACAGGCACATCTATTTGGTAATGATTGTTAGATTTATGCATAAATAAGGCAACACCTCCACCTTGAATACTGCGATTATTTCTACAAATATCACATCTAGGGGTCCTTAAATTATAATTGTTACAGTGATGAGTTTCATAGAGTGCTAGAATGTCTAAATCGTATCAATAAATATGATCGGTAAGCTCCAGGACTTTGTTTATTATGCTTTGTGCCTTCCAATACCTGAATCTGATGATACGTTTGTTAGCCAGTTAAACGGCAAAGTTAGCTATGAAATCTAATGTGTGTTATTTGCAAGTTTAATTGCACCATGAGCAGCAGACTTAAGTTTTCTGAGTAAGACTTGAATCTTTATCAAGAAGAGAGTCTAATTGAGGAAATTATATCACTCTACGATAAGTTGTCATTATTGTACGGGATAGTAAAGAAGATTGGTTACTTCGATTTTTTAGTACGCTGACCGTTTTCACAAGGGCGGAGATGCAATGTTGACGGATTGATGAAGAGCGTCCGGAAAGTCACTGTACGAGTGTATTGTTGATTCGTTATGTGAGGATTATTCATATATCCATTTGAATTTGGCTCACTTATAACTAATTCTGTTTCACAACATTTAAAGTACGGCTTAATTTTAAGATCCGGCACGTAACTATGCGAAGCTATACGAAGCAAAGCAAACCAAATCAGTACACCACGATAAGAGCTCAAGGGGAACGCGTACGCACTCATCGAGAACTCAAAGGTGACTGAGCGTCCTTGTAATAATAATGGTCCACCGATACTGAACTCCGTAATAATACAAATGTCGTTTTCATCCAGGGGCTCACATTTTAAAGGGCTTTATCCGACTTTATGTTTTGGTCATCTATCTGTAGGCCGTTGTGGAAGACTTTTTTTAGGCCCGAAAGGCCCCACTATATAGTGCCCGCCCCGTCCTTAACCAGTAAAACTAACGTGGAGCGTATACACGACATACCTCGGTACTACATTATTGACAAAAAATGCCAAAGATTTTTCAAAGAGGAAGTGAAAAACCTCGTATATATTTAAATTCAGTAGTATAATGGCGCATATGTATAATTATCCATGACTGCATATTGTAAAATGTTACGTAATAATTTCACGTTCCTTCAGTGATGAATGACTGTATCACGAACCTTTACAAACTAAACTGTATCTAACAGATACAGTTAAATTTTATATTGCGCGTAACTGGTCTTAAGGTTTTGTCCTAACTTACATAAATACCATTGAGTGCCATAAAATACGTATACTTATAGTCCACATCAAGTTTTCTTAACGAAGAATTAATTTGTAAAGATTACTTTCTGGCTGAAAAGCACGGAGATTTTTTATTTTACATATTTCCACGTGAATTTATGAAGAAAAATACTTATCCACTAAAATTTCAACTATTTCTGTTGCACAAAATTTAAAGCACGATTAGGCTGCAAGAACCGACGCGCAACTGTACGAAGCTATATGAAGTAAAGCAAACCAAAACAATACACCACGTTAAGAGCTCCAGGAGAACGCGTCCGCACTCATCGAGTGCTCGAAGGTAAATGACCACTCGTGCTATTCTTTCCTATCCATTATAATCTTTATATTAGAGTGTAACACATCTAGTGTCTATTTAAAGTTAAATAAACATCGCTGATAGATCAAGATTTGCTTAATATTATTCTAATTATCCCCCCCCCCCCCAACGTTATTATTCCTCCTCCGTTCATTTTCCCCCATATATGTCTACGTGATCCTCTGGATCTTACAACGCAATTGGGCAATTTTAGAGACAACGCTCTACGGAGATTTTGAGCGAAAAGTACAGCCATTAAAATGACCGTTAACTCTCCTTGTTCAACGTGTGTAACGACTAGCGGTGTGACCATTCCCTGAATCTGCACATTATACGTACAATTCGTACGCTTTTGCACGAAACCGAAATAGGACTGCAAGGTAGGAAACCTTGAATACCGGGTTAATGTCGGCACTGGATGAGATTAGAGGAACGAAAACGCAAATCTTCGGTAGCCGGTGTGTTTTATCGAAGATGATTTAGCCGGCCCTGCAACGTTTTCCTGGACCAATGAAACTTGAACTCTCAGACGTGCTTGCTCGAATTTAGATTGTTAATGGAAATATCCTCTTTTGACTTTAACCGTTGTATCAGGCATCGTCAATTATCAATTTCCTAGATATCACAAAACTCATGAAAGTCATGGTAGCTAAAATTCTATGTCAAGATATTTCGAGTTTTAGAAACGAGAAAGTAACGACGTTAAATACAATGAAAAATTATTTGTTCATTCATAAGTGAAAAGTATTACTAACAGTAGTTCCACAGATACACCCTGATTTTGATAAATCGTTTACAAACTAGATTTAAAAATTTCCAATGTTTAGGTGCGGAATACAGTTACTGTTCAGCACCGGGAGATTGTGGCCGACATGGGCAGCCTAAAGTATGACAAAAGTTTGTACGATTGAAGGGTAATTTAAGGTATAAATTACAATTCACTCTGTTCTTGCACAGACTAGGACTGACTACAAGCAACCAAGCTTCCCGTTAATCTAGAGTTTCTGAATCTTCCTCAACATTTTATTTGGCCACCATTTGTTCGATGCCCTGTGCACCCACCATTATGTTCCACTAAACTTCTATCGTGGCCCAGTATGTTAAACGATTTTCATCTCTAATCCTCTTGGAATATCGTAGATCCCCTAAGGGCAAAATAGTTCTCGGTTGAGAACCGCGGCTCCAACTAACCAACGTACATTCTACGAAGTTACGCGTTCTGTGAACGGCAGACAGACTCACTTTGTAAATAATTATTAACTCATTACGATTCCCGTTTCTCCATAACACTTTGAAAAGAGTACTCAATAACAAATCCCTCACTATCAGACCACTAACTGTACAGGCACTTTATGTATACCTTGTACTCTCACCGTAACAGATCTTTCAACGGGCTATGAAATAACGTTAATACCTTTCTGAAAGAAACGCAGGAGATTGCTAACGTAATACAGGACACAACGCAAAGAGCAGCCTTTAATTAATAAAAAAACAATTACATCATTTCATTTCACTGAATCGGCCATTTGACCGCGCATGGTACGGTGAGTGTTAATCATTAGAATTTTAGTGCGTTGAGAGCTCACGCAAGAACTCTCACATGTAACTAGAAATATTTACATCATTAGTCTTATGACAACGAATTAAGCACTTCTTCATGTTAATTCTACAGATGCTGCAGTCATTGAACTTTTCATTTCTCGTCAGTTTTCTTATTGTAATCACATCTACTATAAAGTATGCGTGTAATTGAAGTATTGGCTTATTTTGAGACAGTTACATTCATAGATTAAATGTAGCCGAATATTTAAGTATGCCTTCCAACAGCTGTATTATTAAGTGAAAAGACACGGTACATTATTTACACGGTATTTAAAAAAAATTGCTTTTAGTTTTTTCTATTTAACCCTTTGAGAACTGGCGACGCATATATGTAGTCTGAGAGAAAATTTAATTATAGTTTATTGCTGCTTGTATACACAGTTAAAGTTGAAGATTGAAATACAACCGTTGAAATATGATTAAACAAATATTAATTTATAATGTATATACATTAATAGCCTAACTTGCTGATAAAAAGGTGGTTTTGGCTTGCAAAATAAATGGTTATCTCTTAATATTCAAAAACGTCTCCGTCTGCAAAGGGTTAACTTTGAAATAGATGACTGCATTATTCACGTTTTAGTTTCTTTTCGATTTACGCAGTTTTACGTGTCAAAATCAACGATTTCGGTTTGCACGGTGTTCCAAGAAACCTATCTTCCGTGTAAATCGGGGGTAGGTGTATAGGTAAGTCCTTCATTGACATAGCTTATAACAGCAAGAGTGACTAAATACATTACGTGTTTTCCGCTTGACCAATATCATTTTTCTTCTTTTCAAAATCTTCTGTCATTTGTTTTGTAAGTCCCAGAAAGAACAGTTACGTTTAATCCACTCATATTAGGTGGTCTTTCATGCTTGAAATGTGATCTGAACGGAATTGAAATTCGAGAGTATTCAGGTTACAGTAATACAAAGCCGCAGAGTACCCAATCCGACTGCAAAAGGTTTTAAATATTTATTAAGTCATGAGCCAGCCGACTGTCGGCGAGCTTTGTACTGACACAGAACAAGAGATTGCTAATGAATCCAGTCGGTCGAGAACCATTCTTTGTCCTCTCTATCTTAGGATTCAATATAATTTGCGCTCGTAATCCAATTCTCAAACTTTCTCATTATAGTTTCGTTAAATTTCTCGTTAACTTGCAACATCGATTTGTTTCAATGGGTATCGTTAGAAAAAATTGTTCGACCAACTTATTCGACTGCTGTATTGAAATGAGAACGTGTCGTCAATCATTCTCGTAATTGGAAACGGAATCCTTTTGGAAGAAAGAACTTTTCAAGATGGCAAATACTGTACCAAACTGATCGACGAACGAAGTGTAAATCTCTGTAGCAGATGTTAAAAGGAAATTTCCAATTATCGAGGAAAATCCAACAAACGCTCAGTGTATTAACACGCAATCAACGCGGGATCTACTGACTCGAAAAATTAAGTGATGGATGCTGGAAACGCTCTACTTTTTTCCTTACTTGTTGTCATCGGAGTATCCGCTGCAAACTACCTTACGTAATATCATAATAACAAGTGTATTAATACGTTTCATAAAATTCATAACCTTTAAAATATGAGAAAGTATACAGTATTACTGTTTATGTCTCACAATAAACATTACATTTAACATTTAAATTATGATCGAAAATAGTTGTCACCTTTCTGCAACAAATGAAAAGAAAAGATTCGCTTGTAAATTATAAAGTTTATTTACTTAATACAGTTAAATATTACATATTAAACCTTTCGTAGGCAATGGTTTCCATAATTCTCACCTATTTTAAAGCTCTCAAAAAGGCATTGCTGTCAAATATTCCACATCTATTGTCGTCTATTGGAAACTGTAATAAAAGTTACAAGAAACTCTGAACTCTTGTACATGATAATGTTTAAGATGCAGTAGTAATGTAATTTCTTATAATTAAAAAAAAATCAAGTAAAGAATAATTTGCCTATGAAATGGCTAAGGTAGTGTAGGTTTATAATTGAGGTGATGGTTACGAATGAGAATGCCACATTTAGTCTTACGTAGACTTCAGGTTTATTATCGGTGCGGATTACAGATATTCTGATCGACGTGGGTATGTAGCCTCCTGGCGTTAATGAATCTTCACGACAAAACGGTCGTCCTTTATACCTCGCGTTTTCCATAGGTCTTGCTCTAATTCGTCCAGAGCAAGAAAAATATCCAAGTGGGAGAAAAGGTTTTCTGAGTTAGGCTATGCCGAGAAAACACCGATACTCGTGCCAAAATGTTTTATTACGAGCCCGGGCCCGACCGATCGAGCGACCAGGACTTCTCGACCTTTGCCATGTCCCGGACACCTTTCTCCCTCGGTCTGGGACTCACAGAAAACACGGGTTATTGTCCGCCACATAATATTCTTCAGGATTACATTCTTTAATGTATTTGGGGAAAATTGTCATGTCTTAGAAATTCTTTCTCAGTGAGCACCATTTTGCAAACATTACTCCCAGGTTACATAGTTACAATTTTCATAGATAATTCGGGTACATTTGGATTAGATTTCAAAGCATTGTTACTGCATTTGAGGTTTTGCTTGTGCGTATTGATTTTTAATATGCTTGGCTGCATGAATTAACTATACGAGAAAATTGTAAATTGGTGTTACGCGTATTGTCCGTTTTATACTATTTACAATTACTGAATTTGAAGTTTTTAAGTATACTTTTGTTTTTTCTTCCGAGTTTTAACCGCTTTAATGGTAATTATAAATACGATCGAGTGGCAATCTCAAGTCTTGAATTGTGAAGGAATATTAACACAGATTTCTTCAAAATATAATAAAGAATATAAATATTCATAAATACAAAAAAATTGTAAATCTTGCACATATTGAGAAATATTTAGAATTCTAATTTTCAGGATAAAATAATTAATAAATATATAACCTGTTAAATAAACTAAATTATTAAATCAGTTAAATCCGTTAAATTAATATTAATTAAATGCTACTAAGAACCCAAAATTGTTTATTCGCCACTTGATTCGCCACATGCTTTATAGCCGTCAAATTCATTTCTTGCTTTAATTCTAAGTTACTAAATGGTACATGCAATTAAAATTAATTTATCCTTTTCACACAGAAAAAAGTATGTGTTTCTGATGTTTTCTACTTCATGTTCATTTTATACGAATTCAAATTTTATAATTTCAGCTCCACATGCTCACGTAATAAACTACACTGGATTGGATAAAGGACTAGAAAAAAGCAAAGGCGGTGCAATTAAACCTTTTAATCATGAAGGATGGGCGGCAAATTGCATCTGATAAATTTTTACTAAAAAAGGTAATTACGAACCTAACTTGTTTTAAAAAAACTATTCTTTTCCGACACGAGCAGGAGGGTATTTTGCATACTAAACAGAGTATTTAAAAATCGTCAATTTAGTATGGTATAGACGAATATTCAACGCTTTACAATTTATGTTATTATCATCATTTGTACGACACTACATTCTTAAGTTCCCTCAATCTTCTTTTTTATTACTGCTGTTACGGTCTTCACTATTACCGATTTATTTGCATTTTTCACCATTGCAATAAATACATAAAAGTTACGTTATGAATAACTTATGGGTAATACCTAGAAAACTTTGGTAAACATCGTATAAGTTGATCAGGGAACACGCATCTAATGACTATTAAGAAACATTTCTCTGTCAAGCAATGTGACGACCTAATCATCTGCAAAGCGCAACTGCCAAGTAGATGAGACAATTAACCCCTTGCCGTACAATAACGAGTGATACTCGTGATACGGTAAATAGGATAAGATATTTTCAAGTTTTGCAAAATCTATTAAATTGAAAGTATCAATGGGACGCAACACGATAAAATTATTTCTATAATATTAATATAACATTAAATTATACGGTATATCAAGAATCATGGATCAATTTTTATTACTAATTTAATTCTGAATTATTGTAGAGGCAGTCATAAAAGAAATCGTACGGCAAGGGGTTAATTAGAGCATGTTGTTGAAGTTAATCAGCGTTTAGATGCTGCGTTTTTTACCGAATGGAAGACAATATTTGATTACCACTCACAACTAACTGACAATATTCATCGATTCCATTAAAATTTATTAACATAATATCTCTTCGAATAATAACATAACGACTAAGTACAAATTTCCTTACAAACGGTGTTACAATAATAAACAATTGAACTCTCGAAACCCTTTACAATCATTTTGAAGTGTGGTTTTGAAGTATTGTTTCTGCAAACTATTTCATATCTGATTTTTTGTAACAGAATGTATAATGAAACTTTTTAAATACTAAACGTTCATAAATTACTTTTTACAAATCAAGTGTGCTTTTAAACATTCTTCATTTCTGCACAGATTTACGGTGTCAGAAATCTTTTATACTGTCGGCGCAATTTACCAAGAATTCCAAAGTTAGAAAACGTTTAACAGGGAAAAAGAGATAATTGATTTGACTCGTACAAATTGTTGATAGTATAATATTACAACGCTTTTGGAAACTACTGCAAGGCATAATAAAATAATACGATACTTGTTAGATAAATAGAAATGACATTTACAGTGAGACAAAACAAAGAAAGACTCGTCGCGGTATTTCCGGAGTAAGACGTATTAGTACAATTAGTACCTGTTCTATATATCCGATTTAACCCTCGATGGTGCCAGCATCACATATAGGTAAATATATGTCCCGATGTTCTCACATAAGCTGGGCGTCACAAATACATACGTTATAGGTGTTCATTATCAGTTTATCATAATTGATTGTACCAAATCGTGCCGAATACAGGCATGGGTTATCTCATAAAACAACAAAATGGATGCATGATGTCATTGGTTTTCCAATAATCACATTTTTTTAAACGAGCCGTGCGTCACAACCAGAGATTGAAAACAGTTATAACAGTTATAGATATATCGGTTTTGGTTTCGGCTCTTCTCTAAACCCACAATATGTTAGTCCCGTATCGGTTCTACAGTGCTGTAACCGACATTTTTTTGTTCTCTATCGGCTATAGTTCGGTTCAACTTATGTATATAATAAATAATATGTATGAGTGGCTTACTGCACAATTATTGTATGCCCACATTTAGCGTTTCTGAAAAAGATACACTAAAATAATAAATTCGAAGTACCGACGTCTTCGTTTTTAAGAAAAGATAAATGTTACCGAAATTGTCGTGCCGACTGTCGTAATACGCTTTTCTTTTTATAATAGCAGACAACAGAAAAATTAGTTTTACTTCGATCTTCGTAGACAACATGAGTAATTTTGAGAATGATTTACGATATACTAATTTTGAGATTAAATTACGGCAAAGTTATCCAAAATTAAAATTTCAATTTACATTGTCAGCGATACATATTATTTATTATATACAAATGTAGAACCGAACTACAGCCGATACAGAACTAAAAAATATCAGTTGCAGCATTGTAGAACCGATACGGAACTAATATATTGTGGGTTTTGTGTTTTGAAGAACAGAAACTGAAACCGATACAAGAACCAAAAATATCGGTTATATAGCCGACACGGAACCGAAAAATAACGGTTATAGAGTCGACACGGCAACGAAACCGATACTGATATAGGCCAAAACCGAAATATCTATACCAGTTATAACATTTTTTCGGTTCGCGTAACTGTTTCAGTCAAAACCAACATATAATCGTTTCAAACTGTTATTTTCGGAACCGTTTCAATCCCTGGTTACAACTATGTAATACGTGTTCTGTATCAACTATTGATGACTGGTAGTAATAAGTACTTTTGGCTGTGGTGGTGAGTTTCCTTTTAACACCCTGATATCGAAACAATTAAGTAATATAGCCGTTTCGCTGAGATCCTAAAATTTTATCGGGGTCCGAATCGCCGAAGGACAAATGCCGTAACAAAACCGCCTCACGGGTAATAGAGATCTAAATTCGGGTCTATAACTGAAAAGTCTGAGTCTTTAATTTCAGGGGGACTACAATCTTTAACATTATTCAGTGATACAACCGGTTCTGATGCTGCCATTCCAATTTTGCAGCTAGATTTGCAGTGGACTTTAGACTTTGTTTTAAGGCCATAAACTGCAGAAAATTACACAAAGATCGCCGTAATCTCATTACGCAAGATACCTCTGTCTGGGCTGAAAATTTTCAAAAATTGATTGTGTTACGTCCGTAACAAACCTTATTCCATCTCCCATGAACATTCAGGGATAAATTCCATAATTTAAGAGCGAGTAACAGGAATGAAACTCAAAATGTTCTTTGTTAACAGTAGGGTGCCTCGAAAAAGTATGCTTCATACGTTAACATCGTAAAATGAGTCGAATGAGTAGGCTAAACTATGGTATCGCGAAAGGCAGTTGGCGAAAATCGGACGCGTGGGCCTTTTCTTTTAGTTAGTTCTTCAGTAGTTGATTGGAGTGGTTCGTTCTTTTACTATTAAATTATTACCAAGGAATTATTAAAGGTTGATTATTGAGATTATTACGTGAGAATTTATCTTAAGCAGTTATTGAAATTAGAGTCAGGATCGGGAAGGGTGCTGTTTATTGTGATCAAACCACGAACTGTATCTCCGAGGGTTGGCATCAACTCCTCTAAAATAAAAATAAGTTTCTGCATATTTTACACTCCGGCTATCGACCTTTCCCACCTTTAACCTTCAATCACCTTCAACCTCATACCTTTGTCTAACCTCGCGCTCTTGGGTCCGGTCCCGTGTAAAGCGATTCGGTTCTCTGACCAAAAACGGGCCAGCGATCTTGTCAGTCGGAATTGTGCGTAAATTGACTTATATCACTGATCACAGTTTTCCGCGGAATCTTTACCGTTTTCTCGTTTGTTAGTCTTAAACTCGTTCTGGACATAACAGTTGTATAAACTTGCAATCAACTAGGGATTTTTACTAGACCTAATATGCCGTCTCGTCAGACTACATTTATCTTCCATGTCAAATATCATACAATAAAGAAAAAGGGAGTGGCTTACCAAAAGAAAAAAGTCTTTCAAAAATTATTTTTCAATTTTCATTTGACAAGAGGAATCAGGAGGTTGATAAGATGATCGATTCTGTAATTTATATTTTATAAGATGGACGTAAAATATCTACTCTATGGCTTTCCTATAAATTTGCAGAATTTATGGAAAAAATTTGGAACCAATCATTTTAACTGGTTTGATAGTTCGAGTGTTAAATGAGTTATATTCGTCTATAGTTTGGTGTACAACCGTACATATTCGACAATCCAACAATAAAGTCTATTACAAGAAAACTATCGACTGGGTTTTAACTTTGCAAACTGATTTTATGTGATAGTCAGTGAAATACACGGCACTCCAAATATCGAGTATGCGATTGAAATGGAATGAAAAGGTCTGTATGTGATTCGCATGACACTTCTGTGAAGATCATGTATACATTTTCCCTAAACAAATTTTTATAAATAAATGTATTTTAGAGTTAGTTAATCTGAAACGGAGTCGGCATTAACACTAAAACTACCGACGTTATACCTAATATATTTAGTTATACTGAATAAGTACTTACTTTTGAAGAAAAATAAGTGCACAGATGAAAAAGATGGTCAATTAAGTAATTTAAGTTTTATAAGATAAAAGTGTAATATTTGCCACATGGATCCCCTATCAATATAGGAAATTGTTAGAAAAAATTGGTAACCAATTGATTGGCGCGTCAGCAGCGGCTGATGTGTGGGGCCCGGACGAAAGGGAGGATGGAGATTAACACTCGAAAATGTAAACCTTAGCAAAACGCGACCACGGAACGTGGCTACCACCTCCACCTAGGGCCCACCCTTGTGAGGCTCAACTCGTCACTATCGTCTGGAAAGTCGCGAGGTGCGTAGGCATAATCCAAGGGTTTAGTTAAGCTTAGGTTATACGCGAATAACTTATATAGTTTGATACACAGTAACAGTCTTTATAATTCTCGTTAAGCAAATAGTCTCTTGGTTACAATCGGAAAGTCGCGAAGTGCGTGATTGTTAACCCGCGAAACCGTAAGAGAGAGAATCCTAGATTCTCTGTGAGCATAGTTCGGTAACGCCACAGTTCCGAAGGACTCATTGTCAGTGTTTCGTGCGAGAATTCTATCATAAATGTAATCTTGTAAACTTCGTATACCCGTATTTCATTATATTGTGTTATTGGCATAATTATAGTATAGATAAACAACAACGAGTGTGAATTCTAATCCATCCGCTCTTCTGTTCAGCCACCTGTAAGCTGAGCTTCAATTCGATAAGTTATATACTATATTACTATCGCCAATATAAGGCTCCGAACCGAATTACCATTTATACCTATGTTGTATCCCACTTCTGACACCAAATTTATGTTGTATCCCGTGAGGAGTTTTACAACAGTTTTATTAAACGAAGAATTACTTTCGCGTTTGAAGTTTTTACAAGTAAGGATAACGTCATCGCAAGATACCGACTGTCAGCGATTCAAGACAATTGATTAATATTTGGAAATGAGCCGAGGTTTTAAGGGCTCCGAAACAGCGTGGTGGGAGGTTCGGATAACCCCGACTTCTCGTGATTAGGATTCCAAAGAGCGGCCGCTTTCCCTATGACTCTTGTTAAGACTAAAGGTCCGTAAAATATGTTTTAGAGGGAAAGCGATAACAAGTAAATAAGATTTCCCGTTCGGATCCTTAATCACGTTTGACAATATTTGGCGTTCTATCTTATAGAATTAGGTCGGTATTCAACACCTATACCACCAGAAAATCCAGGGTGAGTTCTGATTTTCCCATAATTATACGAATCTTGTTATATTATATTGTAAAACTACTGTTCTAATAGAGAGCTCTGTAACCATTGGTTAATTATAAATATTAATTTTCCTGTAAATGGGAGGTTGCTTCGAACTCGAAGGATAGATTCGATTGGATCAAAATCACTCGATTTCCGAGCCAGCTTCACCATCCACAAATTGTTATAATATATATATATATATATATATAACCAGTTATTCAATATCCGATTTACTCGATATTCTAATATGTTTTCTACTGTTTATAACGTTACTTTCAATTGAATCAGAATATACTTAATTTTACCTATTATAATATTGTGATATTCAATTATATCATTCAATACCCTTATCCTTAAATTTCGATTAAACCAGACCTGTACGGGTCTTAACAGATCGGCCTATCCACCCTGTCCTCTCCTCGCCTTAGGCTGGGGAAAGCAACAGAATTTCAAATCGAGTCAACCGCGGAAACTCACACGCGACTCATTTTCGAATTAGCCAATACGCACGGAATCTACCATCCGTCGGCGCCCGCTCGATGGCGGACGGGACGTTTAAAATAATACCCCGTGCGTAACACGGTCATTCTGACCGCCTTGGTTGGTTTAGTGTTAAATTTTTATTGCAGAATTTCAAAGTACCGGTTATAGTTAATGTTACATCCTCAACTTATTTGGAAAAGTAGACGTTCAAAATATTGGAAACAGAATTTAATTCTTGTTCTGCATTGTCTATTATTAACTGGAATAAGTCTCGTTTCTAAATATAATCGAGTTTATACATAAGTACGTATATTTCTACTTTCGATGCGACGTTGTCTTATATTAATATATAAGTTATTCCGGGAGCACTTCGGCTGAATATATTAGATTAATACATATTTAGACACAAGCTGTATGTGAGAATTTTCAAAATGGGATATATATGAAGAAGAACTTTATACAGTAAAAGCTGGAAAAATTCGACACAGTTCGGGGCTTAAACGCTTCTCTTATGAAGTAGCGGTGTCGAATCCATGTTTACATTACGGCTCCAGCCAAGCGCGAACAAAGAAAAGGACAGACAGTAGGTTTGAGGTAGACTTCGCAAGGCTTAAATGCTCAGGTCGTGACCGAATGCCGCTCTTACGAATTTGCGTTCAACTGGAGCCACATGGAAACACTCAATCGCCACCCGGCTGGATAAATGCAGCATAATATCGACACCTTCATAAGGCTTAAATGCAGAGGTCGCGACCGAATGTCGTTCTTATGAAGTAGAGGTATCGAATTTGTGTTTATACTCGGCTCCAGTCGAGAACGAACTTACAATTAGAAAAGGACAGACAGTAGAAGAGACAGAGAGAGCACGCAAACAAAGCGACGCATTGCTAATGCAACAATAAACTTTTTTATATATTAACTTTTCTGAATGCAACTTTTCTCAATGTGTTTTTGAGATTTTTCCGATTAAATTAATACCAAACACGATATGTTTAAATTATGTAAATGGTAAGCAAATATATTAAATATTAAGTAAATATAATTCAAACTGTGCCGTGTTTGGTATCATTTTAATCAGAAAAATCTCACAAATACGTTAGCAAAGTTTTCAAAAAAAAGATTAATAATGAAACAGTTTTATCCCTGAATTGGATGAGTCAGTCTTTTGTTCCGAGTGCGTCATATTACACTTCTCCCTCGTCGAGCGTCGAGGTTTACGAAGGGGGATCCCCCTATGTAGAGGGGACAGTCGTGTTGCATTTATCCAGCCAAACGTTTGCCGCATTTATCCAGCTTTTACTGTACAGGTAAAAGATTTTGTCAATATATAAAACGTTATTACTTCGCATTTCGTCTGTCTGCTCTATAGTCTTGTATCACTTACGCCTGAACCTTTAGCACAGTGCCATCATATTACGTGATATTCTTTACAACTGGTTAGGAGAGGTCGAACTTAATCCTGTTTGCCAACAAAAATTGGCCCGATGATTTAATCTTTCAGATGAATAATGATCCACAATAAACCTTTGACACAGTGAAACCGTTTTTGGAGCAACACAATGTCGTTATGTCATGATTAGTTCAGTAACCAGATTTTAATCTGATTAGGCATCTAATGTGAAACAAACGGGATTCGAACAGACAAAATTGATACACGCTATGCTACACGAATGCTATATGTTTTTATTGCGATGTGAGCCTATGTTGATATAACTTCAGCAAGCCAGCATTGAAGGTCATACAAGGTGAAATGTGGCAGTAAAGTAAACTTTCTACATTACAGGAGATGTTCGAAGTGGTGTCCGTTTGCGTCAAAACAAAGTTGCAATCTTCGTATCGCTGCGTCACGTAAATATCTTATCGTTTCCGAACTTATTCTAGTATAGTATGTAACAAAAAGATAGATCCAGTTGCATTTTTGATCATAATTTTGCAATTGTATAGTTGATATGACTAAAACTTCTATCAGTATTTAGTAAAAGGTCTGGGAAATACTGCGGGAAAATTGTTTTTTAATATAGCATTTCATTTTTGTCCAGTAAACATTATTGTAACTTTTCATAGTTTTTAACCGTAACAAAATGATAAATCCACTTGCAGAGAAATGGAAAATTTATGAAATTAAAATACAATCTTGATAAATTTATAAAATGTTGAACCCAAATTGTAAACGTGAAAGCTTAAGAGACTTAAAAAAACTTCAATATCTGAAAAATAAAACCTTAAAACTAACTTTACAATCTTAAACACAATTTTTAAACCTTAAAAATCGTACGGATAGTGTTGTGGTGTCAGCGTCGTACGTGGATAGAGTTTGACGTCCACTTTACCACTCGCGGAATCTTTTCACGTTTTCCGGGACTGGCTAATAGATGGACGCGATAGTCCTCGACCGGTGGAGGACTTGTATGGTCGCGAGAGACTTCGATATCGAGTTTTAATGGCAAACTGTGACGATTGTAGTTGTCAGCGAGCGCGCTGTTGTAGTTGTCGCGATGATCAGAAATTAAGTGTCTTGGAAGACTTTTCTTCCGAAGACCTTCGGCGACGCTATGGGCCGGACATCCCCGCTTGCTGAATTTTTGCGACGTTTCAGCAGGCGGGCTTTTCGGATTTTCTGGGCGGTTAATTGGCCGCACTTTCTTCCGAGAGGAGTGACCACCTCCATGGGGCCCTCGACGAGAAGAGCCCCACGGAGGCGGAATCTCACCCCCTGCGACTACGTGCTGGAGGAAAGTGCAACCAGATGTGCCCCAAAAATCCTAGTTCAGCCGATCGGCAGAATTTCTCTTCGAAGCCGCGATTTATGACCGATTACCACCCGCCGACAGAGCATGACGGATTAACGAAAACGTTCATTCAAAACGAAGGCTGCCTAATTCTTTAAGAACCGGAGTTTTGGCAGTTTTATACACAATCTGGCGGCAAGACTCGGGCCTCAAAGAACGGCAAACTTTCGCTTCGTCTCGACTGCGCTTTTGTTTCCGTACGATGGAACAGATAGCGTAAAAGAATAAATTTCTTCAATATTTTACAGATTTCCCGCCACCTTTTATTAATAAATTTATTCTATTTGTCATTGAAGCACTTAGATATTGCAATTATTCATGAGTAACGCGGTTCCAAACTTCCAGTATTGCTGTTTTCAATTCAAAAACTGTATTATATTACCGATAATTATCATACACATCGCGTACAACTTGACCAAAAAGATTCTCTATATGGTTGAGGTAAGGAGACTTCGATGGCCAGCTGATATTGTCGATTCTTTTCTTTTGCAACCACTGCGTAAAGCTTGCAGAAAATGGACAGATGCATTATCGTGCATAAATCTCAAATTAGCTGACGCAAAAGCGACGAAGGTATGGTAGAAGATGGTCTTTAACTATTTTTTGATACGCCAGTGAGTCTATTCGAGCAGCGATGATTACCAGAGTTTTGTTTTCAAATGCCGAAAATCCGGCCCATATCATCACTGAACCGCCACTAAAGTTTCTTTTAGAAAAGTAACGTGGTTCCCGCCTTAAATCATGCCAATAATATGCCAAACCTTCCGAACCATCTAGATTAAAATTTTTTTCATCCGAGAAAATGACCTTTTGAAAAAAAAGTAGTAGGAATAGTGGCGTTCAGGGTTATTCACCCCGAGCGGTAAGAGTGAATAAGGGAGATCGTTACTCTGTTACTGACTGGTATCAGATGAAAAATAAAAGTTTCAGGGCCGCATGTAACACATTCATGTAGAAAAATAGAGGCGATCTTGCAATAAAACAAAATGTTTGTGTTCCAATATGCCTCCCTCTATGCCGTGCAAGTTTTACATATCACATTTTATCATATTGTTACGCGCCGACCGCGCATGTAAGGCCCTTTTGGACATAATAAATAAGTCGACACTCTTTTAGAAAACTTTTAACGTTTGTTCTATCTTGTATTCTATCTTGTCCGATACCGAGAACGTCCGACCGTACAATATCTTTTCTAATATTTATAACAATTGACGTATCCCCTAACTTAGTAACATCAGCTCTACTGGGTATTCCATGCGTAACAATATTATTACAAATAACGGCAATTTTCAGGGTGCACATAGTTATTGCACCGTCGTGTATATGAGTGAATATCAACGGTGAATGATTATATACGACTAACAATAAGTGTATACGAGTCAAAGACAATGTATAAAAAGGTATATGAGCGAATAAACTTGCTCATGTTAACACATTGCGCAGTGCGCTCTACTGTTTCAACTCTACGCTTGCAGGGGCCGCAGATTTGAGCGCTCCAGAGACTTGGTGTAATCTGTATATCTGATTATTTTGTACTCTTTCGGAAATTCGACATCCATTTATTTGGCTAAGAATTTGCCATAATAATATTCAAGGCTACGTGGCCTTAGTAAACATTAATTTATTTTTAATTACTTGAGTCGTTGATACATACGTGCATATACACAACTGAAAAAGACATCTCGTAAGCCGGCCGCGACGGTCGGTTTGCTATATACGAAATATCTCGTGACCCGTACGCAATGTGTTAACAGCCTGATTTGCTCATAGTTGAATGAATAATAAAATGCCATACTATATGTCCAGAAAGTTATTTCTTATTTGTGTTCCTGCAACGGCACGTAATTTCCAAATATTCCATAAATGAAAATTTTTTAAAGTCAAATTAAGTCCGGTGTGCTACCAAAAAGGTTAAAATTTGTTTCGCGTTATTTTTCTCATGCAATAAACGAGCAGCGAAACGTCGTTGTCACTTACCACGCTGCCAGACTGGTGTGCTAGTTGGATTGCTGTCCACCTCACATTTCAGGCTGACAGACATCCCCTCGACGATCGGAATCCCAAAACCAGGTAAACGCGTTATCGCGAACGACGGAGTATCTGAAACAGGTATTAAGCTATTAGTGTCAGTGCAAATGTCGATAGTCGCGACCGTGTCGATTGCATTCCGAGATAAACCGAAAAAGGTGGGATTTGGTTATTCCAATGTATCTAGCGATATTTCGCACAAATTATTTGCAATGTTTTTTCAATGTTACTCCATGACAAATTTTTCATTGACAACGTATTGCAAATTTTAAGAACAGATAATGCTAGCATATCGGCTGTAAAATATATAGTTCGGGAAGTATACACTTTGTGTTCTTCGAAACCTGTCTCATATATTTCAGTCTCTTATCAAATCTCACCGAGTTACATTAAGAATATATTATGTTTGTCGGATAGCTCTATTCGTTCTTTTGGTAGTCATTAATTATGAAATATTTTATATTCTGTTGTCCTTTTGTTGACAACGAACTAATCTATTAGAAAACCAGGATATGACTGAAGACCATACTAGCAGAAGTATAATAATCGATCTATTTGTTTACATAACACTTAAATGCATACTGTTACAAATTTGCAACATGTTTATTTTTCGACATTTATAATGCTCAACGTCAAGAATAATACATAACGATTCATAATTTTGTATTATTATTTCTCATTTCCTGGGATTATATACGAACCAAAAGAAATTAATTAAGAAGTGGAAAACAAATCATGCATTTAAGGATTAAATGCGGTCAGATAAAAACAAGAGTAACGTCCGTGTAAAGAACTTTCTAGAAGACCTAACAGATTGCAATTAAAGAGTAGTAAATATAAGGTACACTAATTATACGCAAATTAAATAACACAACGTCGAGGAAAATTTTTTAATATTACGTCATCTACTGAAAACTATAAGGCACCAACTTTAGTGGACGAAGGTGGTGTCGAAAACGCATATAATTTAAATAAATATAAAATTATATTAATATATAATTTAAATATGTAATAAGAGAGGTGAGAGAATTATAGGTTTATATACTGTACGTTGATCAAATACATGTATTCTACTTATATTTATTACAAAGCATTTACGTGTATAACTGTTAATTAAATATCAGTAAATGCCACTTCATTGATATGTCCAAGTATTACCTTACACAAAGCACATCTGTGCTTCTTCAATATATCTTCAGTTTATTATGCTATTCGTTTGCATTAACAGTTTTTCCTCTTACAAATATTGTAAGGTAAACGGTAATGCGGTAATTCAAACCTACCACTTTCGTTCAGCAGGCAAGAATATTTCCTTAAAATGTTGACACTTTAGGTCTGTCTCATTCCTATGTATTTTCAGCGCATTCTTAAATTGACATTCAGCAATTTTATCATTTGAAATAAAATCGGTCAACATCTACATGTAAATAAAGCTCCATTTGCAACGCTTCATGCGGCATATAGTAGAATCCGTTTTGTTCTATCGCGCACACGGTATAGTGCGAATGTGATGAATATATGAGCCGTTTTCTTTTAAAGTGATTTAAGTCCATTTTATATTATATGGAGCTATTTAAGGGTTTGTATTTGATTGGTTCGAAAAATATTGGTATATGTAATACGCTTATTTTATGTTTTTTAAATATTAAATACATAGTTTTAATAGATTCAATAGATAGTAGACAGATTCAGCTTATAATGTGATCATTTTTAAACTATTAGTTAAACAGATTGGGATGATTTCTATAAAATAATAATAATCAAACATTAAAATTATTAAAATGTAGAAGGAACTGTATCAAAATAAGTGTTTATTTTATAAATACCTACCTGAATCACTGTCCGATTTTAAGGTGATATTATCCATTTTGAATATTATATAATATAAAATTCACACTTGTTATGAAATTAACAATTAGTAATTTTAGAGGTAATCGTACTTATTTACTTTTCAAGTTAAGCGAACAAACAGAACACACTACTAAGTTTTACACTCTACAATAAACGGAGGAAGTACCAAAATTCCAGTGACTGAAAGAAAATTTTTATCTCATTAACAGTGTTGCCACACATATAAAAATGAAGTAGAGAAATTATATAGTATAATTATTGAACTAAATATTATGTCTTTGCAGAAAGTAGACTTCCACCACTTCCGAAATAATTATATTTCTAATTTCATTAACTACGCAAATTAAATTGACAAAATGATGAAAATTTTGAAGAATTTTTTTGAGAACTCTATAAATAAAAAGTTCAGAGCAGATTGCATTCATTGTTATCATTAACTAACTTTTTGTGAAAAATGGACTTACACCACTTTCAAAGAAAACGGCTCATATATAGAAATCTGTCGTAGCTGTTTGAAAACGGAATTCAATTACATCCAAAATGAAACTGAATCGCAGTAATCGCAGATTGATATTTAGCACGGAATCGAGTGAGCGAGAAAGAGGAAATTAATATGGTACGATCAACGTCTAGAAATCAAACGTAATAATCGGAAAAACGGAACTACAGCGTTCTGACGAACGTGCTATCTACCTGTCTCAACCTCTGTTCAATATAAGCTTCCCTTCTGCGCCATTAACGACCAACCTCGAACTAGGTGAGAGAACTCGGGTACACCGACGACATTTACATATGCACATATACCTATGCATATACGGTATGACCGTTTAGACTGTACATACAGAAACCGATCGAAATCGTCTAGTAAAACAGCCGCGGTATAGATTCGAGAAAACGAGGTATTAGGAAACGGTATCATCGAGACTTCATGAACGTTGGAGCGTACTCGTTAAAGTTGTCTCTTCATCGCATCGAGCAATAGCATCGATAATGACTGTTTCACTACCTGAGATCGAAGCTTCCTCCGGCTTTTGTTTGAGCGTTCGGTCTCACATAATATCGTTGATCGCTTCGTTAATATAGCGAGACCTAATAGGGTCGTTGCCGTGGTCGTGAAATAAATTGAAAATGCATCAAATAGCACGACGGAAAGTAGAAGCGTTGCCGAAGGAAGATCGCGTAAACCGGCGAAGAAGAAGAAGAAGAAGAAGGAGAAAGATCGTGCCGTGGAAAAGAAGTAAAAGTAATAAAGGTAAAAAGAGAAGGAGACAGAGAGGATCTCTCCCTCTGACTACCGCATAGCTCCAAGTTATTCACTCGGCTATAATAGTGCGGTGGCGAGACAATGCGCGCTTAATGAAAGCCACCCCTTCTCTTTTCATCCGGCTCCTTCTCCTTCCTCCCTGCTTTTCCGTTTTGACTCTACCCCATTCTCGTTTCCCTCTCTGTCACGTCCGTTTCCGCGTCTGCGTTCCATCTCTTAGAGGACGTCGACTTTGACGCCGACACCGGGGCCACAGGTATCGTGGCTCCGATGCGGTAGCGGTGTAGCGGCGTAAATGCTAAACAAAGCAAACAATGAGACACAGAAGTGTCCCACAGACCTCGATCGCTTAATGAGAACTTTTAAGTAACTCCGCAACAACCTACCGGTCATCCCGTTCTAAACGATACTAACGTGTGTGCAGATACAGTGGCTCTTATTAATATTCGGACACCAGAGTGTTCTATCCATTATTACTCTCCATATTTAACCAGAATTAAATTAGCAGATTTTTTGTTTTTTATTATGATAAACTACAGTCTCTTTTCAATGAAAACATAAATTTTATTTATTTAAATTAATTTGTTTATCGTATAACTAATAATATGTATAGAAATGTGTTATTCGTACGTCGCAAAAATATTCGGACACTTAATTGGATACAATGATTTTACATAAAAAATATATTTATATTATGTAATTTTCAAAATCTTAGTATTTCGTGGGATAGCCGTTTTGTTTAATTACATGTTGTAATCGATTGGGCATGTTAGTTATAATTTTTTGTAAATAATTTTGTGAGACACGTTTCCATTCTTCTAATAATCTTTGTTTTAGTTCTTCTTTTGACCTGATTGGTGTTTGTCGAATTTTTTTGTCCAAGTGATCCCATAAGTTTTCAATCGGGTTTAAATCCGGTGACTGCGGTGGTGGATGTAACACGTGGGGGCAATTATATAATAAGTATTCCTGAACTATTCGGGCTTTATGTTTTGGATCATTGTCTTGGTAAAATCTAAATGTTGTTTCAATATCCATTGCAGTTACACTTTTTCTTAGATTTTGTTTCAAAATAATCAAATACTTATTTTTATCCATGATTCCATCAATAAAGACCAATTCTCCAACTCCTTTTGACGATATACAACCCCAAACCATGACACCTGCACCTCCGTGTTTAACTGTTGGATTTAGATTTTTAAAATTAAGCTCTTGATTCCGCTTACACCACACTATTTTTCGTCCATCGGATCCATATAAGTTAAATTTGCTTTCATCGGCGAAAACAACATCGTTCCATCACGATTGTTCTTTGCTAATAAATTGTTTTCCAAAGTTTAATCTTTTCTTACGATTCGCCTCATTTATATAAGGCTTTTTGCGTGCCACTCTACCGTTGTACCCATATTCTTTTAACACCCGACGTATCGTATCTGGATGAACTTTGTTTCCTGATTCTTCCAATAATTCAGCACTTATCTTAGGAGCACTTAAACCAGGATCCTTTTTTATTTTTCTCACAATTTTACGTTTGTCTCGATCACTAAGTATCTTTGGCCGTCCCTTTTGAGTAATTGACTCAATCCGATCCTCATGCTTGTACCTATATATAATATCTGCCACGGTACTTTTGCTTAAATTTAACAAAGTGCCGATTTCCCGATAAGATTTTCCTTTTTCGCGGCGAAAAATGACTAATTGCCGCACGTTAAAGGAAGTATTTTTGCTTTTCCGACCCATGTTCAAAATTTCTAACTGATTACAACGTCTTCCGAATAGTAACTTATATTTCGAAGAATGCTCTACATCTAGATCAACATATGTTTGTAAATAATATCAAGGACGAAGAATACTGCTTAAGAAATACAGCTAAATATTGGGTGTCCGAATATTTTTGCGACGTACGAATAACACATTTCTATACATATTATTAGTTATACGATAAACAAATTAATTTAAATAAATAAAATTTATGTTTCCATTGAAAAGAGACTATACCTTATAATAATAAAAAACAAAAAATCTGTTAATTTAATTCTGGTTAAATATAGAGAGTAATAATGGATAGAACACTCTGGTGTCCGAATATTAATAAGAGCCACTGTATGTAGATATATTGCTGAGCCATAGGCAAGTTACACATCATCTGCTCCGTTGGCGGTTCTTTTTTACATAATGATTGCTTTGGTTACATTAAATTGGAGTACTTTATGTAATGTAGGAACGGAATTTTTCTACACGTAAATAATATTAATTTTGGAATAAGTGAGTGTGGATGATTTGTATATAAGCGAGAGTGGATGTTTAGAGTACGTGATTTGGAAGACGATGGATGTCAGGGCTAGCATGAATGTTTAGTCTATAGATAAAGAGAAAATCAGTGAGTGCAACAGAGGACGCATGCTGTGAGAAAGAGTATCGAGGGTGGATGCGAGCGTGGATTTTTGGAAGAGTCAGTCAGTGGAGTCGAGTTGGGTCGAGGATACAGAGTTGAGTGGAGATTACAGAGAGTGAGAAGTTATAGCGTGAGTGGAGAGAGTTAGAGTAATTTTAGTATTGTTAAGAGTATTGTATTTCTATTTAGTTAATAAAGTTAATCATTTCTTTTAATTACACGCGTTCAGTTAAGTTTCTAGGCTACGGTATTGTTAGTTAATTTTAAGGGAACCTGTTCGGTTTCTTCAAAGATGAGTACCGATAGTCTTTGGTCGCTCGTCTGAGATCAAATTAGAATAGGACCCTATAGTAATGTTAGAAAATTGGGCACCAAGATTGTCTTCCGCCTCCTAGGAGAACACCTGCCTTTATGGTTCTGATAGTCGATGGAGAATTACAAATAGTAACAAAAACTGTTCTATTACTGAGATACGAGCATATGAAGTAAATTATATATTTCGGAAAACTTAATGTCATTGGCTTGAAAATTAAGCCTTGCTGCCATACACAATCAAATGCCAAAAAGTCAAGCAGAGCAATACCACTTTTATTATAGCTGAGGCAATTCCACACAATGTGCCGTGAGCTAAAATCTGCTAAAACAATACTTTATTGTTTAAGTATAAGATGTCACGTACATCATACAAGTTTAATTTTTTAAGAACGTATATCGGAACAATTGTTATTAATACACCATCAGTTGATAAATTAACTGCGACTGACTGGACAGAACCTATTACAGATAAAGCCGGCCAAAACTTTCTTGGCATCTCAGAGATAATGTGCTCTGATTCGCCCGACGGATAGGGACATCCCTCTCCCTCACGCATTTTCGATTTTGACGCGCTATTGGCAAGAGAGACCCGCCATTCGTTGCGTCGTCGTGTGAACGACGAAAGTAGTGTTTTATTTTCGGTTGTCATTCGTCGATCTCAGTTTTCCAGGACCGACATGGCGGGGATAGGCGGTGCGAAAGCATCTCCCCTTCCGTCTGAGATGCCACGATACTGTAGTTTTACATTACAATGTTTGGGCTGGGTTTCAGTATGGCGAATTCGCCCCTGTGTTTTGTTTACATTTTGGAAGTTTCCAGTGAACTGTATTTTCTTTTTGTTCAACTCAATAAACTATTTACAATTTTGACGTGACTCGAAGTGTTTTTGAGTGTATGTATGATGGTGTAATCTTCGCGAAAGGCGAGTACCAGCCCCTTTACTCTTTGGCTAGGGGAATGAAGGCGTGCGGTATGAGGTATGGGGTAAGGAGAGGGTGTCGCTCGCACCGCCTATCCCCGCCATATCGGCCCTGGAAATCCGAAATCGACTAATGACAACCGAAAACGCAACACTTCTTTAGTCGTTCGCATGACGACACAACGAATGTGCAGTATTATCGGCCAGTCACACGTTAGAATCGAAAATGACATCAGAACGAGGGTTGTCTCTATCCGTCAGGCGAATCAGAACAAACCAGGGGCCAGAGGACTACTCGTATCTTTTCGGGCAATATGAACTAGGAAACGCCACTGCATTTCCTCACTCTTCTCCCACAACCAATCAGAATAATGTGACGTTTGTGGGAAATGTAGTGACGTCTTCGTTCAAGGGGGCGTGAAGGCATCGACAACGCTAGAATTATTTCCGAGGCGGAATTCCTCACCCTTGACCTTCGAGCGATACTTGAACTTGCTGGATGTGTGGACCCTACGGCCTGCTAGCCAAGGGGCTAACTTGAAAATGGGCTACGACCGTCTTGCCAACGCATCACCGGTTTATTATATGTGTTGGAATAATAGCAACAGTGCCTTCTGGATCGGCTGGAATAGGGAAATAAGAGCAACAGTTGATCCTAGCACGCAAGAAATGGGAAAGTTACAAAACGTGTTAGGCTTGCCGAAACGTGCTCTACAATTCTCCTTGTGTGATACTATCGTAAACATCATCTAATTTTGAAGTACGTTGTGAAAGTTAAATCTATTGAACAGACAATTTATGCTTCCTTAAATAACCTTTTCCAACAATATGGCAATAACTATTGAGCCTACGTTGGAAACACGGAAACAATGAAACTCAGAGGCGACGATATTTGTGGAATGGTACAAAGCTGGCACCTCTGCGTCCCTTAAGACTAATTAAATACTCAAAAATAGTTGCCTTCTCGTCCGTATAATAAACCTGATACATTAGGGCTAAGGCCTTAACATACATCTATTCGGTAACAGTGCCAGACACACGTCATTTTCTCCTAAGTTTTTATCGGAGGGCACCGCACCGATTCCACATTACCTTCTCGTATTTTTTAGGCGGCCCCTCTGGAGTGAGCGTGAGATAAACAGGCTCACCCGAATTGAGCCACGTACGGAGGTATTGAGTGTTAAGGATGTGAAGAAAGGCCCAATTTGCCTTATTCTAAAGTGATGTTTTTTACAGTTTGTACAACAAATTACAGATACGTCCAGGTCTTAACGTCGCGCACGGATTTTTCTAACGAGAACGCTTGATGTTGCTCGGTTCTAGGTTTTTAGAATATTAAATATTTTGAAGTGCGTAAAGACCCGCTTCCGTCATGGTTTGATGGGGGCGGTCGTTGTTGCGAGCCGGAAGATAGTTGTTTGGAATGCTCTGTAGTCTGCCACTATTAATTTTTTGATTAATAGGCAAAGGAATCGTGCTTTACCCACCGGAGCAGGAAAAACGCAGCTCGTTTGGGAAAAAAGGTCCCCAGTCAATTCTTCTTGTGGGACAAAATTTTCCCGGAGGAAGTACTGACGACAATAGACCAATAAAGCGCATTAACTTTGAAATCATAAATAAAATACAATGCGCGGCTGGTATTTTTTCCAAGAAACATTTGAACGGTGAAGAGAAGTTCGGAGACTAGCTTGAAGCACCATCCATGAGCTTCAGAGGCGTATTTTCGCTCCGCAACATACACGAACAATTATTTCTATTTCAGAAAATTTAAGCACGGCTAGACTTTAAGAGCAGACGTGTAACTATACGAAGGTATTGGAAGTAAAGCAAACCAAAGCAATACACTACGATGAGAGCTGAAGGAGGACGCGTCCGCACTCACCGAGCGCTCGAAGGTAAATGCCCCGCGCCGATGCTATTCCCATTTGACTCGGAGCCAATAAATAGTATCTGGCAACCGCTCGAGTCTTCTGCTCTGTTTCCTTCTCACAATTACACTGTTTGAGATTTTCCCAAGTTTTTCTTTGTTTGCTTAAACGTCACGTTCGACTTCTATGATCACTTCAAGGAGCGAAAAGTTCTGGTGCTATCAAAGTAATCAAGGTAATGATATATGTGATTAGGAACATTCTCGATAATACTGAATGGAAATGGTTAGGTTCCATCTCGGAATAAGAAAACGGCCGTTTAGAAAGGCAAATAGAAACGGCTCATGTGATGTTTACAACGTGTCTCCCAGAAGAATGCCTGTACTCAATTACTTTCGAAAATCTAAATTATCTCTTAAAAGTACATATATGACAGTTTTATAACAAGCCATGATCAATTAATCACACTTCGCGCCTTTTAAAATTTTCGTTATACCTACATAACTGATGACGTGTGATATGACATAGACGACATGCAAATTGAGAGTTATAACATCTGTAGTTAATGTTTTTCCAGAGCGATCTTTATTTTTACTGCCTTATCTTGGAACGGGGAAAAATGTGTGTGTATCTTAAAAAGGTCAAAGCACGCAAAAAAAATGTTTTCTGCAGAAGTCAATCATTCCGCCTCAAACTTTTACTTAAATCGTCCTACGAGTTCAAAAACATTACACTGTATAACGATCTGAACGATTCAAACTTTTCAGAGCGATTAAGGCACAGGCTGTGTGAAGACATTTAATTTTCATCAGTTGTAAATGAGTCGTTTTCTCTGAAAGTGGTGCAGGTCCATTTTATATTATATGGAGATATTTAAGGGGTTGTGTTTGATTGGTTTAAAAAATATTGATATATGTAATATGCTCATTTTATGTTGTTTAAATATTAAATTGATTTAAGATTATAATGTGACCGTTTTTATAGTTTTAGTTAAAAGTGAAGTAGAGAAATTATGTAGTATAATTTTTAACTAAATATTGTATCTTTGCGGAAACTGGACTTACACCACATTCAAAGTAATTATATTTGTAATTTTACTAACTACGTAAGTTTATATTGACAAGATGATGCAAATTTTGAAGGATTTTTTTGGGAACTCTTTATAGATAAAAAGCTCATAGCAGGTTGCATTCGTTGTTATCATTAACTAACTTTTTGTCAAAAATGGACTTACATCACTTTCAAAGAAAGCGTCTCAAATACAAGTAATACAGCGGTCTTCTCTGTATCTCATTTGCTGCTAATATTAATTTACAGTACAAAAACATTGTTAGGGTCGTGCAGACTTGACAAAACAAAAATACTTTTTACGACGAATAAAAAATGTTCGACTCCCACTTCCGGCACCAATTTTAATACGACGTAAACGCAATACGAGTCCAACAATTTTCAGTATAAGGGAAAAAGTTTGTCTTTGATATGGCTACCAAATTTTGGTTAACAGTTCCAAAAAGTACAGCGTCCATCAACAAAAGAAGAACAGACTTTGGCTTTCTGTCAAATTCCTCTTCCTTCCTAGATATCGCCTTCGTCTTCGTTGAACATCTAAATACCGATTTTTATTAAACTTACCTAAGAGGTAGGTCTCGAAGAAATATTTAACACATATTTTTTTTATCGGTCTCTATCTGTATTAAAGTAGTGAAAATGACTCCCTTTCGAACGAAATCTTTCGATGTAATTTTTCGGGGCTAGGAAGATGTGAATAATTTGGGTTCGGTGTCGGGTTCGCTCAAGAACCCTCCTGGGGAGAAGAACATAAACACTTACACTTTTCTTACTGGTTCGCCGATCCAGTCCCCCACTTTCTAATTCCGTTTAGCATGCCTCTGCTTTAACCCTCTCGATACTAGCGGTGACTATAGTCACCCTTTAAAATTTCACAGAAAGAAGTAATTTTTAGATCATATTTTGTAATTGGATATTTTTTAAATACCATAAGTTTTTATTTTTCATGTATTATATGCATTACAACTTCAATAAAGATGTAATTATTTATATTACGTCACTAGCCATTAAAAGTTATTCGTCCGGGCCGTAATTGCTTAGTACCGTGTTAGCACACTCGCGGAAAAGCACTCCGTAGCGAAAGGGTTTATTATTCGAGGCAGCAAGGATATCTCGTTTGTTTCTTTCCGAAGGGCCGGAAACCTACAAGCCTGACTTATTCAGCGAAAATTCAATCGCGGAGACACAATTCAAAGTTAATTTGCGAGAGAATGGTTCGTTTCTGACCTATGGTTCCTCTCAGACATTTTACCTATGTTACGAGACGAATGCGATGAGCCAATAAAAAAAATTTGCAACCCTTTTGCGAATTTTCCGGCGGGTATTTTCCACGAGTCTCCATCGATCCAAGAGTGTAGAACAACCCCTGAAAGCCATGATAAATAATTTTGAAACACTCTGTACATCGTCGCAACAACATCAAACCGTTCTTCCGCACGTCGCTGGTGGCATGATCTATCGTTTCGAGATCATATCATCACATTCGTTCCCAGTTTTGCGATTTGCATCTTGGAATACCTTCGCGAACTCGGGTAGAGCTCTACCGGTGAAGTTCCTCGTCTTAAGTTCTCGGTCGGTCGAGAACCATCTCCTCGACAAACCAACCACTTAAGGAGCAATCGTCGCGATTCCGCGAGTGGTAAAATAGTGGTGGTCAAACTCAACACTTCGGACTTTGACGCCACAACACAAGTAAACATGGTAATATATCGCCATCAAATGTTCATTAACCCCTTGCCGTACCATTTCTTTTGTGACTGAATGCGCAATAACTGTGAATTAATTGCTGAAATAACAATCTATGCCTGATTTCTAATATAGAGTATGACTTAACGCAATATTAAATAGCACAGAATTAATTTTATTTTATCCTGACTCACTGATATTTTTAATTTGATAAATTTTCAAACACTTCAAAACTCACTATTCCATTTATCGCATCACGAGCATCACTCGTCATTGTACGGTAAGGGGTTAAAGTGTTCTGACTTGAAACATGATACTACGTTTTTTAATTTTACACAAGACTAATCCCACGCCTTTTGTTGCTACAATACAGAAATAAAAAAATTTATAAGCACTTAAAAATTGAAGCAGTATTTTTGTAAAATTGTGCTTACACGAAACGAAGACTGGAGATATGAGTAAATCTGCAGCAACTTAATCAAAAGTTTCATTCTACGGAAAGTTGTAAGTTCTTGTATCGCTCTTTTTCAACAAGCGATATTGAGAAAATAGTCTCTCTCCCGAAACGATTTTTCCGGAATTAAAGACCCAGAATCCAATACTCCGTTCGTGCGGATATACCGAAATTATAAGATCAAATAAATAAAACACTACTCTTTATCTGTAGAACGACAAAAAGAGAAAAAGAGAGAAAATTTGTTAAAAGAAATTTTTCCAGCCATTGCCGCTGGAACGCTCGTAAAGTTTATACGGACCGTTAAGCAAACCTATATACGAACCAGAAAAGGTGGTTTTGCGAGGACCCGGGAAGCGTCGCATGGCTCCCTAGAAACGAACAAGTACACGGATTTGTCCAGGGGTCGAGCTATAAGTTCTACTGCGATAGCGCCACTGCTAACGACGATTTCCCAACAAATAAAATACACCGATCTTTTCCTTTTCACAAAAAATTAAATCGTTTTTTAACGTTTGAATTATCCGTGTATTTAAACGTTCCACTTGACCGTATATTACAACGATCTACGTGAAGCACGGTTAATTAATAATTCCATTTAAATATAGAATATCGAATGCAAGGGGAGAAAAATTACACTTGCAAAAAGATTCCGGGAAACGCTGTAGGTACGACATCGCTGGAACAAAAACACGCTGCGGTGCTCTTCCCATTCTAAGTAATAAAATCGTTTTTATTGCCACCTAAATACGCTACGTCGTGATTACACGTAAACATTTATCGCAGATGTTTGTTGCCATGAGAGGAAAACGGAAGCCGTGCTTATACGGAAAGCCGCAAAAATCGCGTTTGCTTGTTCGCTAACGAAAAAAAAAAACAAAAACAGATGAAATGCGCGCTTGAAACAATGTGCAAGTATTCGAGCGAGGTGATTGACAATTTCATACTCTCTGTGCTGGAACGTTTCGACTGATGACCGGGTCATGCCTAAATTCCTCTTTCGTGAGTACGGATTAAACTGAATTACCATCAGCCGAGCAATAGGGTTTATGATGTCGTAGTGCGCTGCTCCGCTCGTGATCGTTAAAGCTTAAGTTCCGGTTTATTGGGTCAATAGGCGCGTTTGCTACCTACGAAAACTAACAATAAGCCTTCCTGACACATATGAAACATAAAGGAACATGTAATCGCTTTGGACGATGAATAATGTTGAATTGTTTCGACGCGTTTCGACACAGAGGACAATCATAAACATGCTGATTTCTTAGCAAATTCTTTCTTTATCTCCGTGGAATTTAGAAAATTCAATGGCTTCTTTATTTTCAAAATCATAGAACCTGAGACAGAGTAACAGGTAACCGGATGCTCTTATTTTATTTCAGTATAGTTGTTTAAGGCAGCGATTATTATGATCATTACGAGGGCTGTTCGATAAGTTCGTGCAAAGTCTGAGTGATGGCATCATTAATGCATATCGAGGTTCTTTTTAATTTATGACAATTCTTGAAATAACTCACTTACACACAATTTCCTGTGGTTATTAACACTAGAACGACCGGCGTTAAATCTGTTATATTTAAATATATTAAATAAGTACTTTGAAAAAAAGAGAATTCAGAGATGAAAAAGATGATCAATTCGGTAATTTATGTTTCATGAGATGGACGTAGAATATCTATTCTATGATTCTCTTATAATCTTGGAGAATTTTTGGAAAAAATTGTATACCAGTCATTTTGACTGGTTTGGTAGTTCTAGTGTTAAACATTATTATTCCAAAGGGAAAACGTCCGAGGAAACTAAAAATAAGCTTGATAAACATTATAATGAATCTGCACCTTCAATTAGAACAATTTATAAGTGGTTTGGTCGTTTTAGAAGTGAGCGTATGAGCACAAATGACGCTGAACGTTCTGAACGCCCTATTGTGGTTACAATTCTGGAAATCGAAGAAAAAATTCATTGTATGGTGATAAATAATAGCAAAATGGAGGTGCATAATGTTACTGAAGCTTTGGGCACCTCGAATGAGCGGGCACATAACATTTTGCATGAACATGTGCAAATGAAAAAGCTGCTCGCAATATGGGTGCCGCAATTGCTCACAATTGATCGGAAATGTAATTGTGCGAAGCGATACAAGGACAGTTTAGAACTGTTTCAAAGGAATCTGCAGGAATTTTTGCGTCATTTCATAACAGCGGATGAAACATGGATACACCACTACCAATCTGAGACCAAGGAACAGTCAAAGCAATGGGTTTCAATTGCCGCATCTGCACCAAAGAAAGCGAAGACCATTCTTCAGCAGGAAAAGTTATGGTCACCATTTTGTGGGATGTTCGTGGCATGATCTGCATAGATTTCTTGGAGAAGGGTGAAACGATCGCTGCAGTGCATTGTGTTTTTGCTGGACCGTTTGAAGAGTAAAATTAAGGAATAACGACCACACTTGGCGAAAAAAAAATTCATTTCCAACACGATAATGCACCAGCTTACACGTCTGCAATTGTGGCCGAAAAATTGTGGAAGTTAAGGTACCAAATCCCTCTGCATCCCCCCTATTCTTCAGATTTGGCACCCTTGGGCTACTACCTGTTCCCAAGTATAAAAAAATGGCTGACAGGAAAAAAATTGTTGACAATCGAAGAGATTTCCGGAACAATTGCCTATTTTGCAGAAGTTGACAACTTCTTATATACGGAAGGTATTACCAAATTCGAGCATCGTTGGACTGACAAGGGAACATCCCGAGGTGCCACACGCCGATTTTGATGAAATTTTAGTATGATGTATTACTCGTTAGAATATGCGACACGTATTTTTTTATATCGGCAATCGTCCACGTTAAAGGGGTGAAAACCGCCCCCAAAGTTGGGGGCCAAAAGTGTATTTCGTTGAATATCTCGGAAACTATGAGAGATAGAGCATTTGCGTAAATTGACGAAATTAGCGCCTTTGCATTACGAATTTAACGGCATAATTTCTTTTGCAAAATCTCCATTTGTTTAAACAATATGTTGAAAAATAACATATTTTCGGCAGTTTTACCACTTTAATGTTATTCAATTTTCTTGAATATTTTTTTGTAAAAACTACATTTCCTATACAAAATTACGGATAAATAGGAATTTCGATTTTTTCATCAACAAAAAAGTTATTACATATGAGATTTTATCGTTCGACGCGCGAAATAGAGTCCCTACACGAGTCATTCCTTGTTCATAACTTCCCGGTAATTTGTAAATAAATTGATTTTACCGATAACCATTCGTTGCTAACAAAAAGAAAAGAATTTTCCGTTACTTTAATGCGATATAATTTTCGGCTACAGCACTGCGCGCGGTTTATGGAGGGACATTTTCACGTCCAATTAAAATATTGATAATATTCATAGGATTTACTGCCATGACTGCAAATCTAAACTGCTTTAATTTTGCAATGAACAATGTAAAATAATAAAGAATAGCAGAAAAATTGCAATTTTGGTTTTTAACAAAGATACTTACTGTAAATTATTACCGCAAGAAGCTATTAGCGCTTTCCAAAATCTTCGCAATAGCAAAAACTCTTTCGTCAGCATACGAATGTTGATGCGAATAGAATTCGACGAACATTAAACACTCACTATTATATATACCTTAAAGACGATGACGTATCGGCTTTACCATGTCTGTCATTGGTTATTAGTATAATAGTTAAACCCCACCCTCTTTTTCCTCGCGAAGAGGAAATTTCCGAAGTATGTTGTAAAAATGGGAAAGATCCCTGAAATTTGTCATCAGGCGAAAGCCTGTGATTTTCGTAACGCATAGACAAAGAGTTATAATCTTTGGCATTTCTAACAATAAGCAGGCCGAAGCTGTAGATTCGTGAAGTGCGATAGTCCTACACCTCGGCTACTTCTCATTGTTGGTGAGCGGTCACTACTTTTTCTATAAGCATTTTACACTCCATTCTTGTTGTTTCATTTATTTGCTCACACCGTGCCGACCTGGGAATGTCCCTCCATAAACCGCGCGCAGTGCTGTAGCCGAAAATTATATCGCATTAAAGTAACGGAAAATTCTTTTCTTTTTGTTAGCAACGAATGGTTATCGGTAAAATCAATTTATTTACAAATTACCGGGCAGTTATGAACAAGGAACGACTCGGGTAGGGACTCTATTTCGCGCGTCGAACGATAAAATCTCATATGTAATAACTTTTTTGTTGATGCAAAAATCGAAATTCCTATTTATCCGTAATTTTGTATAGGAAATGTAGTCTTTACAAAAAAATATTCAAGAAAATTGAATAACATTAAAGTGGTAAAACTGCCGAAAATATGTTATTTTTCAACATATTGTTTAAACAAATGGAGATTTTGCAAAAGAAATTATGCCGTTAAATTCGTAATGCAAAGGCGCTAATTTCGTCAATTTACGCAAATGCTCTATCTCTCATAGTTTCCGAGATATTCAGCGAAATACACTTTTGGCCCCCAACTTTAAGGGCGGTTTTCACCCCTTTATCGTGGACGATTGCCGATATAAAAAAATACGTGTCGAATATTCTAACGAGTACTACATCATCCTAAAATTTCATCAAAATCGGCGTGTGGCACCTCGGGATGTTCCCTTGTGAGTATATAAAGCTCAAAGAAGACTATGTTTGAATAAAAAGGCTTTGGTACGAAAAAAATACGTTTTCCTTATTTTTGCGCGGGGTTATGGAACAACTCTCGTAGTCTAACGCTGACAGTTTTGTTTAATCTTCAATACTTACACAAAGTATATTTCATATTATTTTATACAACGCGTATGTTTCAAACATCTTATTTAACGTATATATGCACAAAATTTATATGGAATTAGGGTTACAAATATTAACATGTTGAATGTCGCGGGGTTCACCGGTGACCGGCAATATTCAATTCAATTACAAGAATTACAACTTTAGTTACAACACTTACAACTTTCAAACGACAATATTCACGAATTAACTACTACAATCAAACATTAAACGTTGCTATTAAAACAATGTAGTAATATACAACTGATTAATATACAACTACTGTTACCTTTAGCAATTTTGCTGTATCAAGGTACGGTTTTGATAAAAAAAAAGTCTCACTGCAATAGAAACAGTGAAACTAGCGAGAAACGGGTAGCATTCAACATGTTAATAAAAGAAGATGTAAACAAGAGATGAGGGAAATATGAAAAAATAGCGACAGGTTTGTATTTTTTAATGTCATATTAATTATCAGTGAAGTATCTTTAGAAAGAAAAGTACAGAATACGTTCGCAAAAAGTTGCTATTACTCCGAGACGGATAATAATAATTACAAAGCATCTGCCGTGCTCAAGAATATCGTTGCTATCACCCAAAACCGTTGGTATAATCCAATTTTCGGCTGGAATCAAGCATCTGCAAAGAATGATTCATGTTCACGAAACCTTTAATACAATACATTGGGTGCGAAAACTCAACAATTTTAGTTTAATTAAATAATATCAAAATAAAGTACTAAAACGGCGAGAAATTTTTTAAGTGACTATGTGATAAAGCATTAAGACATAAAATTAAGAATAAAACTTTTACTCTGCCGGTCAGTTGTATTTTCGATTCTTCTTTATTTTTAATCGTCAATTGCAGCTTGAATCATAACAATCTATTTACTTAAACCGTGTAATGGAATTCCTAACAGTTCATAAAGGACATAATAGAAGAACGAAGATTCAGAAGCCCTATATTAGAAATGGTACTGATTGTTCGAGTTGGAAAGTATAATTTTTCATTAATATAGTTTCTTCGTCTGTTACTTCAAGTTATTCTCCAAGGTATTATACGGAAAGCTACAATACTCTTTTGCTGACTAAATATTCTCTTGTTTCTAGCTAATTACCGACGACCAACGAGACTTCATGAAGCTGTTATTAATCTTACTCAGGCGCGTGCTAAAATTTCAAGCGACCGAACTTTCTCCGCAGCGTCGCTACCTTTTTCCACCGTGGATGATCGTAAATTAAAGTCAGTATTTGTTCCGCGATTGATAAAAGATATTAGGAAATAACTAATAATAAACGATAGGTTACTGAAGCACAAGTTAATAAAGTGCCGTGTAAGGAAATAATTCATTAACACGTTAAATGCAATCGATATTTCACCTGTATTATCACTTCTATGAAAATTGCATTTTTTTGGAGAAAAAAGATTAAAGATAAGAGTAATTATATATTCAATAGAACTGTATTATTATGCACTAATATTTTTGGAATGTATTAGCAGTTTTGTGAATACGGTCATTTGAAGTCATAAGAGTAATATTTCATTAACTGCAACGATGTCGATCATCAATGATCCGTAGGATTCAATGTATTTAAAATCGTGTAAAGTATCAATGTTGACAACCCAGCCATCCCTTTGTAAGCATTCACATTATATTAATATTTAATCAAATACGCAAATTCGGTTTTGCAGGTACCTTAAACAGATCAGAGAATCCAGTCAACCGGTCAAAGTTCAGTATGTTCAGGCCTGTCAGCGACTTTGGCAAATTCAGTCACCCAGTTGAAGTTCGGTATATTTAGTTATCTAAGCAAGTTCAGTAGATTCAGTTATCTAGTCAAGTTTAGCCACTTAAGACATTTCTAGTAGAAAAGTCGAGATACTCGAGGAGTATCGTGTTAGATTACAAAGCTTCCGGAAGCTTCTAAATAAGTACATTCGGATCACAATAAGCGAGTTAGCTATTTGAGACGTTATCACGTATCAAACACACCTAAAATTTAAGCAAGAAATTTGTGTATCAAACTAAACGTATCTATTCTGCCAAAAGGAAATCCGGTGTATAGAGTACTTCTCGTTAATTTCGTTAACGTAATGTTATTTTACGATATTATTTCAATTACATTAAACTCACATTTTTTCCAATTAAATCTTAAGCAACAGAAATGAAATGTGAGAGATAAGTAAATGTATAAGGTCTACTAATTAGGTGACGTTTTATTCATTTTCTGAGAATGGTTCCATGTACTACCCTTTTTAAACAACAAGCAAAGAGGAAATTTCTGCATAAAGTGAGTTTTTCAGGGTTAAAGAATGCGAATACCCATACGTAATGAACATATTATAACAATTACGAAGCGCTGTAGAAACAACCTTTATGTTTGATCCAGCTTGCAACATGTAACTACATTGAACTACCGTCGAACATGTTTCAAGCTTATTTCATGAATGCACTGGCCGAGAAATTTTTTCGGAATATTTTCGTTGGATGTTGATCGTTATTTTTCGAAAAATTGTATAACTAGAAAAATTAATCGTTAATTTGTTAAAAGTAGTTGTAATGTACGACTTTATGTTGGCAACAGGCGGGAAGTTGTCGGAAAGAGCTATGCTGTCTACAGGTTGCGAATATTTTACATTTTAATATTTATATCACTGTCCTCATATTTTACAATGGCGTTATTTAAAAATTTATTTCATAAAATCATGTATCAGGTAACATGTTTTGCCCGAAGGGCACACATTTTTTATGATGCAATACATACAAAACGCAATGAATTCCCTTTAATGAATTGTAACTTCCTGAAAAGGTTATTTCGAAATTCAACAATACGCTACAATTTGTATACTGTTACATTTTTATATGTATCACATCGTTATAAACCCTAAATAACTTAATGTGATTTGCTAAAAATGTAAGGTATATAAAAGTTTGTAAAAATCATGGCAAGTACCATATATGTGTAGGATTAGTGCGAGAGCATTGCGGGGATGACTGCAGAGATAAGTGCGAGTTAGCGAGCGAGCGAGCGAGAGAGAGAGAGAGAGAGAGAGAGAATATGTATTTAATATCCATATAGATTTTCACATCTTGAAAGTTTTGCTTGTATTTAATACATTTTTTCGGTCTATACTCCAGCAATGGAAGTAATATTATCCTTTAACGTTACGTTTATCCTTAGACTCTCAAAAAAGTTCGATGTTGTTTAATAATATTATCAAATAGTGTGCTCTCGTATTTCCATTGACGCGTAGCACAGTTATTGATAACATTTTCCACTTTTGGCACTTATAGTATTTTCTTCCGTGACCCTAAATGGCATCAAATAAAAAGGAGTAGAAGAAAAATCTAAAGTATTAAATTGTAATAAAATTTAAATATATCTTTGAAAAATTAGGAATCTGAATTTTCACCGCCTTTAAATCTCGTAACCGTCAGATAAGCAAATACGTTCTCCTAAATTATTTAAAATCTATTAACTCTTTGCACTTTGAGTAAGTTTTACTATGAGCCACTAGTTACTCCAAGACTATTTACATCGTGCGAGTGCACATCTGTGGACAATTGAAAATGTTGCCTTGTCATTGAAAAAAGAGCGTATACATTTTAAAATTGTTTTACAATATAAAAAAATATAAAAATACACCGGATTTACCTGAAAATACAGTTATCAGCTTTTATTACAATGTCGTCGCTGCAGCGACGACGGAGTGCAAAGGGTTAAATATGGAAACTGAAAAACACTGTAATATTAATGGCAATTATTCATCCGTCCATAAAGTATGCTTAGTTATTCTTTTACTCTGAATATTTTCATGTGCAGTACATTTTAATCTTTTGTAACGTAAAAGAACTTTCTGCGGAAGTCTTTTTGTCAGAAAACATGATATAGATACTTCTAAAGTGCATTAATCCTCGACGTCATTCAATTTCTTTTACTTAATTTTCGTGCAAACAGAAAAATCTTAAGACTATCCATTAAAGAGATATCCGGACGAAGAGATTACCAAGTTTTTAAGGATTGTTCCGAACGAGTCCATGAACTTTTCTCAAGACATCTACCAAGTTTTTAAGTGGTACTTCAAGATTACTCAATTTTACTCAGTGGGCAACAGAAAGTCGCTGGAAACCGTTCATTAAAGATCAAACAGATCTCACTCTTGTAATGCTTGCATTTCAATGATACGCAAAACATGAAGTGTCTGTAAATGATTTAGCAGTTGCTGCGTTGTTCCTTTAGTGCTACTTTTTGTCATTAGTGAAAAGTACTTCATTTATTTATTGTAGACTACCAAGCTAAATCTGTTTTCATTTCAGCATAAATTACTTCTTTTTTTTAATAACGTACTATAAGGAATGTAGCCTGTGCATACCTCCACGGTTAATTGACTAAAGTATACATCAAGTAACAATTAATCGTTATCCGATCGACTACAAATCGCACAGTACATGTGTAACTGTAATATGAATGTATTTGTTGGCGGTTCGACAATCTGTTTTAAACTCGTTTTGAAATAGGGGAGAGGTGGGTAGCCCCGAACAGATGAATGTCCCGATTATTGGAATGTACAAAAAAATAACTGATATTCCGCCATGCATATTTTTAGCAACGAACATGTTTTTTAGTTAATTACAGTTTCTTTCGTTGTATTGACGTAATTTTGACTATACTTTGACTGAAACCAATTTTATAACTCGAATCGAATTTTCTAAGGCCTTATGTTTAATGAAATGAATGCATCTTTTTGTGTTTTATTATTTTTGGTGTTATGAAGTAAGTATATTATATGTATCTTAACACTTTTTGACTTTTTTTCAATACTGTAAATTTGAATGATAAAACTGATGCATTACATACGGTCGGGTAACACCGGATACTAACATAGCGGATTCCCCTGGACACTTGGATGAAGTGTAATATTTAGAACTCTGCTGCGGCAAGCAACAGAATCAGATATAATATAAATAATTTTATTTTCTAAACGTTTGAAAATGTTAATATTTAAACCTTTGCCGTCGAATATCACCATACACGTGACATTCATGCTTCTACTTGGATGAGGTAACTCAATGTCGATGTGACAGTGCTTCTTGAAACCAGAGCATTTGTTAGAATTATAAAATTGTGCAATGTCACAAGCTGGACACTTCTTCACAAAGCACCCAGGCACCAAATATGCAAAACTCACGAATGACTTGAGTCGAGGATGAAAGGGAATTGTTTTTCTTTATTAATCGGGCGCAGTTCTATTGACATCCCCATAAAGCGAAATCGAAACTTCAGTGTGCGATACAATAATGTAAGTCCTGGCTGTCTTCAGCCAAGTAGCAATTGGGTATATATGATGAAAGTGTAATGGATGAAATAGATTGTTGATGTGATTTCACTTTATGGGTTCACATAGAATAAAGATAAACACTGGATAAGTTCCGAAAATTTAGACATTGGAAATTCTACTCGTGTTAACCCCTTCAGACCCGAATTTTTAAATTATAATTTAATATAATTATGATTATAATTTTTATTTATAATTTGTAAATGTACATTTTAATGAACAT
Organism: Cerceris ruficornis; assembly: GCA_963989415.1. Lineage (NCBI taxonomy): Eukaryota > Metazoa > Arthropoda > Insecta > Hymenoptera > Crabronidae > Cerceris > Cerceris ruficornis. Next base: position 3,250,913 of record OZ022526.1, read on the forward strand.
ATGGTCCTTACGCAAAATTTGTAACATTAAGGAGATCCTGAGAAATATGTGTGTAAAAAAACTAAGTCAAACTAAGTTTAAACTTATGCGGAATAAAATACAGCACGAAAAGTATTATGTACATTACAATGTGCACAGGGTCCGAAGGGGTTAATGACTACTGATCAAGAAATTCTCAACTCTATGTTTTTAAAAATCCGCCAATCTTTGTTAATCAACGAAGTGCGTAATATAAACTTTAGCACTCAATGTTTCGATGAATATCGGTGTTTTATTAAAACGAATTTGGATTTACAAACCGTATAAATTCCCATTTAGTAGACAAGATGAAAATAGTCGATACCGATAACCGAGCATGCGTAGCGAGAAGGGAATATAAATTTGTATATATGGACAACGTAATCAAGCAATGAAGAATCACTCCTACATATAAAAACTTCCATTTTTTAAAAATTCGGGAAAATGATGAACATGCAGATGTTTAAAAAAGGCAGTCTTCATTGCTGTGCAAAGACGTGCTGGAAAGTATATTAAATAGTCTTACGGGGTACTCCCGTTTTCATGGGCAACAATTTGATTTCTTTTTCTTTATAGGAATATATTTACAAATATTTCATTTAAAATTCATAAAATTTCCAAAGTTATAGATTTTTAATTCACGGTTATAAACTTGGTGGTATGCGATCGAGCAAACCTTAAAGTCGTTTTTCTAGGACCACTAATTTCGCAGCTGGTTGACACGGAAAAAAGGATTGGACCAATCTACTTGAAATTTTAACTGTATGTTAAGAACGAGTCCCTTTATCGCCCGGCCTATAGGTAAGACGATAGATTGTATACATATTTTTTAATTAAAAAAGATTCGGAAAAATTTTGCAGAAAAATCGAACATTTGGCATTAGACTATTACCATTCCGCGAAAAAGAATTATATTTTCTTGATTGTAGGTCGAAGAGTAACTATACGTGTATAGAATAAAACCTCGCTGGAATTTGTTATTGCGGATGAACTGAGGGAGGAGGGGGCGACATCATGTCAACCGTAATGGAGAAATTGTGCGCAACGTCCTAGTTTACGGTCAATTCAATCAACATTTTTAAGTGTATCAAATTGAAAAAGTTTGTACAATACAAAGAAGGTACAACTAAAACGCATGCATACTTTCAAATTAATTACTGTTATAATTTTTTATACAAGAAATGGTAAAATATCGGCCTTTCTGACCCAAAAAATGGGAGTACTCCCTGAATTTGTATTAAGCTATATATATTCGTTTGGTTCATATGACGTTCATGTTTATATGAATCAAAATGCTACTTCATTTCTTTGTTTTAGATCAGCAAAGCGGATAACAGAATGGTAGACAATCCGACGCATTTTTCTTAAAGATCTCGCTTAACCCCTTGTCCTGCGATTTCTATTTTGACTGCGTCCGCAATAACTGAGAATTACTTCTCGGAATCAAAATTTCTCTCTGATTTCTGACATTTCGTATAGCTCTGTTGACGCCTTATTACCACCCCTGAACGAGCTTAGAATCAAGAAGGCGTCGAGCGCAGGAGTTTAATTGTTTCACGGAATATTTCTGTTACAATTGACAATGCATTTCCAGGAAACGATAGCGTTTTAGGCTCACAGGCCTTCGGACCCCGTCAGTCCTTTTGTGTCATTTTTCTTCATCAATAGTTAGCATTTTTTCTTTACAATAATTCAGAGTTTCCCTGGCATGCAGATGTCCGGTTCCGTGTAAACAATAGGCTTAGGATACGAGCGGCAAGGCTATTTGTGAGGATTGCAATAACATTCAAATCAGCATGTGCCTTCCTGACTTTTAGCAAAGAGAGGAGTGCAAACGTAAAACTTAAGCTTCGCATTGTCACTTCTCTTTTCCTCAATAGGAATAGCCGTATCTTAAACCGTCGCCTGCGCCGACGAGCCACCCTCTTTCACCACCCACGGGCCTCAGCCCCTCTACCGAAGACCCTCCGGTCCCAAAGAGGGCGGGCGGCCAAGTGGGGGCGGGCGACCAAGAGGGGCGCCCTACTGAAATCCCGCCAAAACAATTACGCGGTAAAATTAATTTTCACTAATTTTCCGTGTGACTTCCGATGGCGCTCCAGACGAATTCCTTGAGCTCAGCGCCATCGGAAGGAGGGAGAATCGACGAAGGATTCTCCCTCACAAATCAGTTGTCTTCAATTCCTCAACGGAGGAACAACTCATCCTTGACTGAGGATTATTATCGTACCATTTCGTCTCATCCTCAACTGAGGAACATCGTATTTCAAAACATCTCGATCAAGAGAAAGTTAGCTTAAGCGCTGTTGCTTTAATGTTAGTTCATTGTTAACACTATGACGTCCGGCGACACCACAGTGGTGACCTTCACACAGTATCGCTCGGCGGCCGGCGACACCACAGTGGTGATCTTCGCAAAGTATCGCTCGACGGCCGGCGACACCACAGTGGTGACCTTTGCTTCGTATCATTTAACACTAGATTTACGGGCGTTAAATCGGTCACACTTAAATATATTAAATAAGAGCTTTGAAAAAAGAGGGATCAGCGGGGAAAGACGAAGATCGGTTAAGTAATTTGTATATTATAAGATACAAGTGAAATATTGACTGTACCACGTCTCTATGAATTTGGAAACCGTTTTTAAAAAAGTAAGAATCCGTCAATTTGACGGCTTCCGTAAATCTAGTGGTAAAAGAGAAATACTAAGTATGTACCGAAGAAAATGTAATTAAAAAAATATATATTTCAAAAAAATTTTACATTTATTTACATATGTACATTTTCATAAGAATAGGTGAGGCGGATTGAAAAATCGTGAGAACTACCGATGAGATTAGAAAAACTTGAAATTTATCATCTCCCAATAACCTCAAAAACAGCCGGCGACAAGTGAAATAACAGAGTTAGTGGTGCCGGCGCCAAGCGAAGAATTGTTTAAAAACAGTGCGGCCGGCAAAGTGTTAAGTGTAAATAAACATCATTCTAAGTTGATTCGTGCTCATCAGTTGACCACGGGAGGCCCAAAATAACCAGGCTACGTTGCATTAATTTGCACCGTAGCCAACACGTCGCCGCTTCGAGAAATCGAACGAGACGTGCACTCAACAGCTCAACTCAATATTAACAGTATAGAAATAATTCCATCGTCTCGTGGCCGACTGGCCACTAATATAATAGTTTTTGGGGACTTCAAAGTTTCCTATTTCATTTACGGCGTCACGAGTAGCACACGTGGTTACAGGCTAAGGGATGAAGGGCGTGTAAGACACCTGCAAGAAGCCGAGCCTGAGGCCTCGACGGTCGTGGGCAACGTTGTATAAGTTTAGTTTAAGGAATCGATGAGTATTAGAAATAAGAGAGAGACTGAAGGAATGAGAGAGAAAGACGATGTAGGGATGGGGATAAAAGAAGAGTGCAAGGTGAAGAATACCGGTTACATTGTGATGACTCGAAGTTGAAAGAGCATGCGTGTGAGAAAGTGATAGTTTTATATTCTTACAATTAGTTCCTTCTATAGCCATTATCTAATAAATCCCTTCTGATTAGTATAACGTTCCAATTAATAACCTCTGTGCTACGCAGACCTACGTACCATTTCAATTATTTAAAACATCTTTAACAAAATGTATTATATGCATAAAATAAAAATAAATATGTATGCGAAAAATGACTGCAAAACGGTCACCCGATTGTTTTTTTACGTCCTAAAGCCAGGACTACAACATGAAACTCTACATCAGAATAGCCCTCTAATACTAAGTAATCACATCCCACAAATCTATTAACAAAGTGTAGTCCATGTCTGGGTTATTAACAGCTGATATCTCTTCATAAAAGTAGTGAAAGCGTTACAGATAGAGATCTATACGTTCAGTTGTAAACGGACGGTAGAGATGTATTCATCGCGAAAATTCGGTGGCACCGTAGCAATTTTCATTAAACGACCTCAATAGCCACACCATATAGCTGCGCGCAACGTTCATCAATGCGGAACTGTGTTATCGAGGTGGTACGTGGTTCGTGCAGCAACTGGGTTGAACTATACCCAGCGATATTATAGCGGCCCGGGCTTGAATGGAGGAAGCGCGGCACTATTTCATAAATTTACAAGTTACTTTCGGTTTAGTAGATGTGTCAGTAGCTTTGCGGTTGTACACCGGCTGCTTGCTGGTATAATTTACCATGGAGTTTTGCATGTAACTATGTTATTCAAATATTACTCGGGAGGCGCGCACGGATTAAAATGAGTTGGTCCGTTGCACCCTTTTGTAGTCACTGCGATGCCGTGGCGGATGCCTATTGAAACACCCGTTTCATTGTTCAAAGCAACCATTTCAAGGCAAATAATATTCTAATTAGAAGATAACATCTATTTATGCGTTGCTATACGTATAGTAACCACTACGCCAACATGTTTTTCGTTGTTGTTTGAACTATGATAACGAAGTGTGCCGCTATTTCGCGAGAATGTTTTCGGAAAAATGTTCAAAAGCATGATGCGAAGTTTAAGGTGGATAATGAAATTCCGGGTTATCAGTGTCAGCGGAAATTTCAAAGGGGCATCCTAATTCTCGGGAGAATATGTACGTCCTTGCGAGTTCTAGAAGAAGCGAAGAAAAAGTACGATCGCACGAAGAGATTCAATTTACGTCAAAAGGTTGAGGATATAAGACTATCGAAAAACGATTAATACCAGCAAAAGCAGAGGATTGCAAGATGAAAAGCAATATTACTCCGGGGACCCCTAATCCTGCCTAATTGCTCGTTTATGCGAATCCTTGAAATATTTATGAAGCTTTATGAGAATTTTTCATCTCATGGGTATACTGCGAACCTTTGAAGAGGAATCCCAGATCCCTTGTGTGAGTTTTAGCTCGGAGGGTCGATTACATCGATATCAAAGCTACCTGTGCTCACTGTCGCGAGGAAAGAAATGTTCTTTGATCCATCTTGAGCGGCTTGCATTTAAACCTATAAGAAGGAATTAAGCAAACAGAATTGCCGTTATTAAATTTCTCGAATAGTCTTTGCATATTCTCCACAAAAGTCACATACTTCTATATTTTTTTATACGCCAATAATATGGTGATACATTGTATAAGAAGAACGCGATATGTGAATCTATTTGAGATTCCTTCAACGTTAACGATGATGAAATGGATCTGTTTTGCAAATAGGTTGTATTCGTAACACAATATTTTGCTTCTAAGACTTTTGGTACATCATACCGTATATTTCCACAAACGCCGTAACTCGATAAAGATCATTTTTCGTTGTTGAGAGTTTCTTTCCATATTTCTTTCAAATTCTCTAACACTGGGTATTGTGAAAAAATGTTGGCAAATTACGTTTATTTTAATCTAGCGAAGATGAAATAATCGACGCAAACTAATCTTAATGGCATTAACGTTAAATTTAAAATTGTTAAAGATGTGCTGATAAATTGGAATATAACATTACGAAGCAAAAATATTGAAGAAAGGGAGGGCAATCAAAAAATTTGATACACATGTAATTCGGAGAATAACAAGTAAAATTTCAGAGCTCTTGAAGGAGTTTCTCGAGAAATCGGTTAGTTATAAATCTGTCTGAATATAGAATGATATTCATGTCGATTTCTTTTTCTCTATTTTATTACTTCTCTTGGCTTTTTCACTCTTATGATATGAACATACATGTTCGAAGTACTCTGAAAGTCAGTGACAATTCAGATGGTTAGTAATCAGGTAGACTTCATTTAATAGAGCGCAAGTAACATTTCGTGAATGTAAACAGTGTTCCATTTTATATGTATGTATAATACGTGTATAAACCCTACCTTAACAATAATAGGTGAGGATTCACTTAACATTGTAACTCTATGATTAACTAGCGACAACAATTTAGTAAAAAATAAGAAATAAACAAATTAATGCTAAACTAAAGAATAACATCATTCTTCTACTGTGTCTGTATAAATCAATTTACTCTGGACCATGTAAATATCGTAAAAATCAAATTTTTATATATCTACATTTCCTACTCGATCCAAATATATATACTGATAAAAAATGAATGGTCCGATATACATTTATATCCTATATTAAACTACATTGATTATATCGAGAGATGCAATTAATGTCCGATGATGAAAGCCGCAAGAAATATTTTCCAAACAGAAAATGTTGATTTTAATGAAACTTGATAGAAACGTCGAGCATGTTGTAGTGAGTGAAGAACAATTTTTTCTACAGAAATTCACTTAACGGCGTTAAAACCGCACCTCGAGGGTTATAGAGTTTTCAGGTTTTTCAGTAAAACTAGCCATCCGTGAGCGATGCCTACTAAACTTTTTATTGAAAATCTGGGTCATATAAAGACATGCGTCAAAGTACAGAAAAATATTATTAACTGCAAAATTGAAAAGATATATAAATGCACGTATACATGTATAAATACCGATATTTTATGTACATACGTACGTATTTTTTGATTAAGTTATGGTGTGGCTATCGATCGTGACCTCGCCTATAGCAGGGGTGGTCAACTTCTGTATATATATATATAAAGGCTGTTTACTCTAACGCGAGGCACGATTTTTTACCCCCGTGCCGTCATGTAACAAAAAAAAAGTTTAGAACAAGAGTTGCAGGGAATTAAATGTACAATAGATATCAGCAAAAAACTTGTTTCACAAACTGTTTTTGAAATTTTTTTACCGATATGTGTCGTAAATTCCATTCTCTGCAACTCTTGCCCTAAACTTTTTTTTTGTCAGATGGCCGCAAGTGGGTGAAAATCGTGCGTCGCGTTCGAGAAAACATCCTGCATATACATGATCGACTTTTTTCCTTGAAAATGTATCTTGATCTACCTACTAAAACCCTAACATGTAACACATTTAACCTTGTGTCTTGTGTACTAATAAGTGACAAGGATACTGTTTACGAGTTGAAATTGTCTCCGGTCAACTGTGACCGAGCAAAAATTGCTTCGCATTCGACTTGTTGGTTACCCCTGACATACATACAGAGTTGGATCTTGCATACTCTGTTACCATTCTGAACTTTGGTTATTTCATGTAATTCGATAGGTTTTCCAATGTGTTTCACTTTCGTTACGAAAACGTAATTCTTGTTGTTGATAATTCTTCGGTTACATGGAAACAAGGAAGAAAGTTCAATCACGTTTTATCGTAGCCCAAAGATGCAAGTATTATAAAGTATTTAGGCGGGCTAATGTTTTGCAATGCAAGCGTTCATTGCGCAACAGCGAAAAGAGTCGCAATAAAGGTGTCGTGTAAATAGCGTGCAGGCAGAAAAAGTTGTTTCTTCGAACAAAAAAAATGTTTTATTCTCCTAACGACAGCATAAGCAGCCAGAGTTTAATCGTAAATTTTGTGTATAGTTTTAATTGTTAATGTTAATTGAATATATTGACACTAATAAATTTATGTCTGTATGGCATAAGGTTATGAAGTTTCTGTGATGGCATCTTAAAATACACGCCTCACTACGTTCTTCTATTTGAGGGTATATAGTTGCAAGGTTTCAGTTCGAATATGTATGTACAAGTAAGAAATTAGAGATTCCTGAAAGACAAAACTGTTGAAAGCTGAAAACATTTTATCCACGGGGTTGCTTAATCTGATTTTATACAAGGAAATGCATATCGTGATACATGTGTTACTAGAACGGAAGAATATTCGTGTTCATTAATTAAAGCACTGACAATCAGACACGGACCTTTAAAATGCAGTATCATAGTACTCTTTTGATGTAATATCGAGGACGTTAGGCCCCGAATATTTTTATCGTATGATATTCAACAGATTAAGCATTGAAACGTCTTCAAACGATATCATTGGCTTTGTAAAGTAATGGAAGAATTAATTGAAATTTTTCGTAATCTGAAAGTTCTCCACATAGCACACGAAAAGCTCAATTTTCTTGTCTCATGAAAGCTATTGAGTAAATCGAATATTCCTTCCTTCTTGTTCTTCTCTAACTCCTGTTTTAACTCTCTTTTTAGAATCCAAATAGGTAATAATGAAAATTGGACTATTAAAAAAATCTTTTAAGAAGCATGTGTTCAAGGTTCGAAAGATACTTCTATTGAAAAAAACAGACTGCTAACATAAAACTAAGAGAGAGTGTACTTCATTTTTCGAATGTATCGCAACATTTGCAATACATGTCACACATATCCCCGTGTGAAACTATCATCTTACAATTAGCCCATCACAGCTATGTGGAACGAATCGACCTTCTAGATGGATAAAAGTAATAACTCGAAACCTTTTGTTACGACGCACGATTCAAAGAAAATTGATTCTTTGGCGACACCACTCGCGGTGTAGAACGCGAGATGGATAATTTTGAATGTGGAGTCTCAAGGGATAATAATAAATAGTGCTATATATTACGATGGGCACGGCCCTTCTATTTGACTCCGTTAAGATGGAGGGGTGGTTCGCCCTTGGAGAAGGGGAATGGAAAATTCCCGAAAAAGTGAGAAAACATTCTGCATGCCCGCGGTCCGAATTGCCACGTACCATACCTCGCCTTGCACGAGGACTTCGACAAGATTTGCTTTCAATCGTTTACGCCGCGACACCATTCGATTTAAAGAAAAATGTAATATACGAAAGCTTCATAACTACATGGAGACAATGCAAGTGCAATATTTAATTTTTATTTATTATATACCTTCAAGATTATCTAAAGGAAGCTTAATTTTTTATATGAAAATCTTTTCTTGTTAGATTTTAATTCTGCAAAAGAAACGACCAAATGTTGTACAAGTCATTTTCTTATTGGATTTTATGTTAAAAGAAAAGCAAACCACATGAAAATCATAATGTAATAAAAATGTTTAGACTGTATATATTAATAAATAAATTGCAATAATCGTAATATGTATAAAATACACAGAGTAACAATTTTGATATTGTCGCCCCCCTCCCGACTGAGAAACGATGGAAGGGCTGTCTTACAAATACTTTAAAAAGGCATAACAAAGAACGGCGCGGATAGACGCAGCAAATTTTTGCTGATATTACTTTTATTTAATCAAAAGAAAACATCTTGAAGGTTTCAAGATGGTGCTTTTTCGTACGATTTAGTTATTCAGTTTTGAAGTGAATGAGGTAACACGAAATACATGTACTTATAAAAGCCTCTAAAAACTATTGAAGAAATGATCATTCGAGAAATTCATATATAGATATCTAAACAGTAACTAATAGTAATACACTCCACGAAACATAAAACTTTTCTCAAAATTATTAATGGCTCTAATAATATTCTTTTAAATGAAATATCTGTACATTTTTGCGCTGTTACGATTCTGTGATATTACACACTGATTTTTGCGCTTAAATGGTTGCTAAATCAATTATTATCTCTGTCATTAGTGTCGGCAAACATTCTACATCAGGGTAAAATTATCAAATTTCCAATCCCTGATACGACATTTCCCACCCAAATTATCCATTTCGTTCCACTGTGCACTGCACTGATGCAGTTGATATTGCTGCTTTCAGCAATATATAAATTGTCAGGATTTTTCCGAGTGAAGTGACCAATCAAAAATTCTATCCAGTAAAATCCATACTACTGTGCTTCAAAATTGTCTGGATCGCATAGCTTTAATTGCTGGAAACGGTAAAAAAAGAAAGAGGAACAAGAATGATCCGAGTTGGGAAGGCAGTACACGAATGAAGAAAGGTAGAAAGAAAATCGTCAGCGTGTTGGCTCTAATGAAGTGTCGTCCGCACCGACGCGACGGTGGACGTTAATTTTGCTCGTACGTAAGCTTTCGCCCTGCCGTTGAAAATTTCGGTGGGATGACGGCACAGGGAACGTCAGAATGGGTCGAGGTTTTGCAGCTGGTCGAAAAACGGTAAAGTGAGATATTACGTAATGGCTCGACGTCGGTCAAAAAGGGAATGAAACGAGGGCAGAAAGAATTGTTAGGGAAAACGGGACACTAATACACGTCTGATCGGTGAGGTTAGTGTTGATTTAACTTAACGACGATATGCAGTCACGTATCAATGAGAAAAATTGTTGAAGTGGCGTATTGTACATCGGGTTCCGTTTGTTTGTACTTCACGTGAGAATGACGTTTCGGAAATACGTGCAGGGTGTTTCAAAATGATGTATCACGACCTACCAGGCACTGTGCTACGTCACTGGATCGATGGACATTTGTAATAGAAACAGCCGCGACGTCCGAGAAAGGGTTAAAAATTAAGGTCGAACTTTTTTATTGGCTCATCGCATTTGCCTCGTTGCGTAGGTAAAATGTCCGAAAGGAAGCATGGGTCAGAAATGAACCGCATTCTTACAAATTAATGTTAAAGTTCCAGGTCCGTGATTGTCTTTTCGATCGGTATGATAACCTTCGTAGACCGACGCATGAAAGAAACACAAATTATCCATGTACGTACGTTCGTCTGAAATAGCTAGAATTTTTTTACAGTTTATCTACAAAAAGCGCGTTGCAATTGATGCCAAGAAAGTTATAACAGTTTGTTAAAAAATAGTACGACCAATGTGACAACCCCTAGATGCAAGGATATTACGCATAACAGGAGTTGTACCTATGTTTTCGTAATTTGAAGGTTGTACCTCTACTTGACATTTTATAGTCAAGTAGATCAATTTAGACATGAAAGTATGTTTTTATATTTGTAATGTACCAATCCTTCAGCTAGGCGATCAGTGTACATCTTCGTAAATACTAATATTTTGTACCTCGACGCCGTGATTCTATCCTTACTCACCATTTCTTTCTTACTCATTCTTTCTTTCTGACTCCTAAACACCGTCATCTTCGTCCCACTCCTTTCCCTAAAGTCCTTAAAACCTTGCGTTCCTTTTCGTTGACTCTCATTAATTATATTCTATGCTAATTATTATACTCAATCTCTCTCAATTCACTAATTCTCTCAAATTCAAGACAATCGTCAAGTCGATCGTTCAATCTCCAAGATCATTCTTATTCCATACCGTATCGCTGTACGATCGTGTCCACATCCGAATATGTCATATTGGCATTGCCGCACACGCGACTTGTTACTATCTGAAACTGTTCTTCTGTCAATAACCTTGGTTGGCGTGCCACGCACGTCGTTTTGTTTTCCGCGATTGACGCGCGTGGCACGTCTTTCCAGCGCGAGCGGTTAGATACGAATGTGGACCCAATACGACACCACGCTCGTGCCAATAGAGGCCTGAACCTGGCAAGTGAAAGGCAAATCAATCAGTGAGCTCTCAAGCGCACGTGAAGGGGAAGCAGGCGAAGCTCTTCCAAGGACGGCTCTAGCGATCAAATAAACGCCTTACCTGGCATAAAGTAATAGAAAATCTGCTGTAACAAAATGTAGATAATCACGCGTCGCGCCGCACCTTCTTTCTCCGTCGTAGGGAGACTCGCTGCATTATTTAAAACATAATGTTTCTACAGGGGCCTCCTAAAAGCCACGTCGTCACGAGGCATGCAGTCCTTATCGAACAGCCAAACTGACATCATATTGTATGTAGGAATACATGCGTTTTATAAAGAAAGAGAAAGAATGGAAGAAGAAGAGTGATGATTGAGTGAGTGATTGAGAGAGATGTGTGAGAGTGAGACAGTGCGAGAAACAAAAGAGTTTAGGGGGAAGGAAGAAAAAAGCACAACTCACGATGGCGTGCAGTGAAAATACGTACGCGATCGAGAACGAATGTATCACCTATCGGTTATTAAATATATTGTTAAATTAAAACCTACATCTGTCCTGAATTACCTACATGTATTGTATCATTCAGTCCTAAATATATACATATATTGTATGTTGTATACATATATTGTCTGCAAAATATACATATATTGTGTCGCGGACATTTTATTTTGTTAAAATATAAGCAAGCCACTAGAGAGCACTATGAGTATTAGTAATTTACTTTTTTGGTAAAAGTAAATAGACAAAAAAAATTCTGAAAGTTTGAATCATAAAATGTAGAAGTATTTCCGTATTTTATTTAGGACGACTATTCAATAAACAACGAATTTGACTTCCAAAGTTTACTCGTATCTTATTTGATTTAGCGTCCAACAACAAACGAACAAACATTTCACCGTATATACTCGTCAAAAGCTTGTACAATTGTACTGACAATGGGCGAGTAAAAGCAAACATCAGAAATACAGAGCGTATCACAGCTTCGACATTGTCGACCTTAACGCGGCTGAGAAGCAACAATCGGTGCGTGTAAATGAAAGCTGAAAACTTTCCAGCAATTATGAATTTCGTGTACTATGATAATTTACAGTTTCTGCATTTATTATCACAACATCAAAGACTTATGCTGTTAAGCGTTCTCGAGAAGCGTGGTTATAATATACAAGATGATAAAAAAGTCTCAGGCTTTAAGAGCCACTAGTACTTCTCATGAGAGGCAAAAAATATGTAGTTAACGCGTTGCTTGTTGCAGGGTTTTTCACATACGTTTTTCATTAAAAAACTTTAACAAAAAGATATAACATGTGTGAGATCGGGCGGTAGCTCTCCTGTTAAGAACTTCCGGAAGAGAAGGACGTGAAAAAGAATTGTCATCATGAAGAGGACGCATGCGCAGTTGTTTCGAACCGACCCACGACATCTCCAGTGTTAAGCTACTCGGCCGAGGACTACTATAACGATGGGTGACCGCGCACTTCTCTATTTTTTTTCACGGATCATTCATATGTAGTAAACAGATGTAATAAAACAGAATTCTGAACTTTTCCTATGTCTTTAACACTGGTTTCATTTTTTCTTACTAACAATCCCATACAAACCTCTAAAATATTAATAGTTACTGTCAAATACAATTTCTTATCTTCTTAGAAGACGCAGAATTAAAGGGTTATGTACTCCCATTTTTCCCGGTCAGAAAGGCTGATGATTTAGAATTTTTTATACAAAAAGCTATAACAGTAATTAATTTGAAATTTGGTGCACATTTTAGTTATACCTGTGTTTTTTAACCCTTTGAGGACTACTGACGCATATATGCGGTCTGAGAAAAAATCTAATTATAGCTTATCGAGGCATGTATACAGGATTACAATTGAAAAATTGAAAGATAACCGTTGAAATATGATCCTGCAAATACTAATTTATAATTCGGATACAGTAACACACGAATTTTCTGATAAAAAAATAGTTTTTGATCGCCAAATAAATGATTATCTCTCAATACTCAAAAAATTCTCCGTCCGCAAAGGGTTAAAAGAGTGTAAAAAAAATGTTTTTTGTGTAACATAAAATTTACTTTGATACACTTAAAAATACTGTTTGAATTGACCGTGCGGTTGACACGAAATCGCCCCCCCCCCCCCCCCCCACCAGTTCATCCGAAATAAAAAATTCTAGTGAGGTTTCATTCTATGCACATATCGTTATCGTTCGACCTACAATCAAGAAAAAGCAATTATTTTCCGAGATATGATAAAACTTTAAAGCCAAATGATCGGTTTTTCTGCAAAATTTTTCTGAATTTTTGGTAATTAAAAAGTATGTATACAATCTATCTTCTTGCCTATATGTCGAACGACAAAGGGATCCTTTCTTAACATACAGTTAAAATTTCAAGTTGATCGGACCAATATTTGTTTCTGAGTCGTGTCACCCAGCTATGAAAACAGTGTTCCGAGGAAAACGCGTTTAAAGTTGGCGCGATCGCATGCAGCCAAGTATTGGGTTGGCAAGAAAGTAATTTCGGTTTTGTAATATGAAATGAAACTCAATTTTTTTAAACAAAGAATGAACTTTAGTCAATTATACATTTTCCATTTTGTTCGATGAACTTTTGCCATCTTTTAGACCAATTTATGATTCCGCTCTCGTAGAAATTCTGGTCTTTATCAGCAAAAAACTGAACCAGCTGCGACTTTAGGCTAAACATTTGAATTAATCGTATGGTTCCTCGGAAGCAGCTCGAAGTACACAACACCTTTGTAATCCCACCGAATTGACAGCATAACTTATTTTTGGTACAATTCAGATTTCGATGTGGTTTGTATAAAAAAATAATGACAAAGTAAAATATGTTGAAAATGTTCGTTTTTGCACACCATATTAAAATTCACGCTAAACTAACAATTGCAAACAAAATGAAGCACAATTTGTTTCTAAATCTTGCCAAAAGTGACAACTTTCAGTTTTCAGAAGCAAAAAATGATAACATTGTCAGAAGTCCTTCAAAACAAACATAACGTTAGCTATCGACGAAAACCGAAATTACTTTCTTGCCAACCCAATATATAGCCGTTATTTAAATATCTATAAATTTGGAAATTTTAGGAATTTCAACTTAAAATTTTGTAAAGACATTCTTATAAAGGTAGTCTACAAGATTCAGTAAATAAAAAAGTCCGGTTTTTTTCACCATGAAAACAGATGTAATTCCTTAAACAGCATGAATTCAATGCACGCAAGTCTTCAATTGATGATTATAAGCATGGTTTATTTCTTTTCAACTATTATAATCATTCGCTGTGTTGCGTCCCAATATGCATGATCAGCCCTCGAGCCTGATCTTACTCGGGTCGTAAAGCCGAGTACTTCGCTTTACTTGGTGGAACTCTACAAGTTGAAAACGCTTTTCACGGGTCAGTGGATTTGACACGTGGAATAGTTTCGATGGGAGTGGAAACACTGTACTGGATAAGTTGAGTCACTAACGTTTTGTTTTCCTGAACTTGAATAAAACTCTGACTGTACAGAAACTATGACAAAACTTAACAATTGATGGCGTGTTTGAGCTTCTGAATATGATGTGCGTGTGTTTGAATACTTGTTTGCTAGCTGGATGTTGAATCGTGACTGTTTGAAGGTTAGCGGATGACTGACTCTTCCAGAAAAGGTAGTGTCCTTTGCAAGCGACGGTCCCCTTCCACCGTTCGATTACGGTTGAGTTGTTTACGATTGATCGACAAGACGTAAATCCATTTTCCAAATGGTATACTTTTAGAGCGCATAGCCACTTCGAAGCTTGTCAATCATTTTGCCGAAAATCCACGTTTGCAGATAAGTTAAAAAATACTTATTTTACGATAAACGTCAGACGAAAAAAGGGAAAAGCACCACGAAGGTATTCGAGCCATTCCCTGCCGTTGCTAGCATAAGCCTCTACGTTTTGAAAATGCTATCGCAAGCAAGGGGTAGTTGTTCGTAGTATACAAACCCACGTCTCGTGGCTTTCGGCACAAAAGCGTAAAATGTTACAACGTCGGCCCAGACGCGCGATTGTGCTTTAGGAGGAAGGCGACCTGTCTCGTTTCGCGCGAACATTTTCACTTCGTTCCTCGACTCGTAATCCTAGACTTAGAGAGCTCCGACCTCCGCAAAACGGCTCGACGTAAACTTCGCGGCTAACGTCGACCTAGACGTAACCAGTGAGCAGTTGTTGCAAGTTAAATCTGTCGACAACAGCGCAAATGACGTTCCTGTAAACAACGACGATCTAAACGAGGAGGGGCTGGATGGGAGAAAGTCACTGGGAAAAGTGACCTTACGTTGTAACTCTTGGAGCATTTCGCTTTCCTACGAATGATGATCCATGTTACTCAGAATTGCGCACAGAGGTTTCACAATAACAAAATTTATACCACTACGTTTGTATCGATTTGATAGAATATTGTCGCATTACAAGTTTTGTTACCTTCCACTTAAAACTACAATAGATTTCAGAATATTTCTTATATAGCTATCTGTATGGACATGTCAATTACACTGTCCTACACAATTTTTGGTTTTTAATAGCTACAGGGTGATTCTTATAGGGATCGTCGCTCTGAACTAGAATCCGGTAACGGAATTTCTCTATCACCCTCTGTTTTCGAAAAATATCAGTTTTTGTACAAACGGTGGATTACGACAAAGAAGCTGGTATTATGTGAAAACTCAAAGCGGTAGAGGGTTCTTCTTGGTCTGAAAAAGTAAAGGAGTCTTTTCTGAGTATTCAGGTGTGAGCTGTTATAATATTCCTTACTTTTTAATGGTAGTAAATAATTGCCAAAGTTTGAAAACGAGCGGATGCGTGAACTTTCCCTCCATTAACTTTGCATTTTGACGTAGAGTACTATAGCTAGCATAAATTTAATACACATTATTGGATTGTGCGGACATTCATGAAGAAAAAACTATCAGAGAAAAATGTTATAACTGTTTTCGTTTTTGCACAATTTAAGAAAATGTTCGACAACAACGTGTGCCGATCTGTTTCCCGTTACGCCATCGCTCGCCGAACCGGGCTCGTCAGTGCCGTAGCTACGCCTAATACTTTCACGGTCCTGAACGTCGATGGATCTCATTGAGGTGGCATTCTCAACCCCTTTACTAACATGGTGGCAGAAAAAACATTTGGAGGAGGGGGAGAAGTTTTTGCGCAACAGAAGTTTTTTTGGCATTAATACAAGTTTGACATTAACACAAGTTTTTTCTACGCGAAACAATCGTAGAACACCGGAAACCGATCGCCGCAATCCCATAATATAAGTCACTGTTGTTAATAGTAGTTATCGATTTAATTTAATATACTTATATATTCTTCATATATTTTAATATATTCAATATTGTTATACAGATTTCTTGCAATTTGATTTGTTATGAACAAATCATTGACAAATTGCTGAAAATTACAAAGGCATATCCGCAGACCTGTATGAATCCGTTAGCGGATCGAAAGTGAAATTTGAAATTAAATTGTTTATAACAAATTCATTGCACATTGGCAATTCAACTGCTACTTTGATAATTAAATATAAAGCTGTAACCTCATAAAATTTGATTGCATGATATTTTCCATATCCATTTGAAACTCTCACAATGGGACTTAGGCCACTTTCAAAATAAACTTTTTCATCACTTCATTAACTAGCAAATTTTCGTGTTACAAAATCCTAATGATTTCAAATATATTAGTAACAAGTTGCTTCAGAATGAAAAGATCATGTAAAAATGTAACTATTAATGCAGCTAACTCGATTTTTTTGGAAAATGGACTTAGGCCACTTTCAAAATAAACGGCTCATATATATATATATTTGATTTTTAATGTAGTACTTTCATTTTATTAATAAATTATATTTTTTCAACTAGTTTCGATGAATTTTAAACGGTCTGGGTTACGTTACTCAAATATTTACAAGCTTTGGTACATACATCGTCAATTATAAATCAACGTAACTTCACCCTATAATTTCTATTCACCACAAAATTTAAAAAAAGATACGCCTCAAACAATGAATAAGAATCATCTGATGTTTACTATTTACAAAAAGAAATCGTGGTAGGATTTATCGCGACCACCCCGTAGAAAATATTTCTTATTCATTGTTTGAAGCAAATCTGGTTTTATTAATTAATTTAAAGAGAGGATCGGAGTACATGAGAGATGGGTTTTAGTGGGTATACATAAGCAATAGGCCTACGAGGTCCCACACTATCCACAAAATAAGTAACATTTGTGGTGTGTGTGTAAAGCATTTCCCCTCTATAAAAAAAGTGTTTTTTCTGCCAGCACGTTAGTAAAGAGGTTGCGAATGCCACCTCAACGGGATTCATCAACGTTCAGGACCCGTGAAAGTATTATGCGTAGCTACGGTACTGACGAGCCCGGTTCGGCAAGCGGTGGCGTCGTAGAGGGAAAACGGTTGACCACGTTGTTGACGGATATTTTCTTAAATTATGTCAAAAGAAAAACAGTTATGTCATTTTTCGCCGATAGTTTTTTCTTCAAATATGTTCACAGAATCCAATAATATGTACTTAATTGGCAGACAATTTTTGCGGAAAAATAATTTTGATTCAATTTAAATGAAGAATAATTAAGAACTATTATTGAAATTGTTATTAAGAATTTCATTAAAAATATAACAACAAAGTTTTAAATGAGTCAAGTTGGCTCAGTCCGGAAATCAAGTGTTCAATATACTTCTTTATCTTCTGATAGTAGTCCAATACTATATCTTTGTACTATGAAAAGTTGTTTTATATATTTAAACATTGTCTGGGTCATTTCACTAAACATCACGTTGTGTATGCTCCGCCGTTATATCTTCAAATGTTCGACCAAGTCACGTGAAAGAGGACTTGCACAATATTTCTATGATATCCCTGCATATGAAATGTTATCGTTGTAAGGAGACTGCAGCAGCGAGTCGAAGTTGTGGATTTATATTCCGAATACATCGGTTGATCTTTTGCTCGTGTCAACGTGTCTTCATTGAAATCCATAGTGTTGCCCCTATTTCGGGTGTCTCCAACCACCCGTAAGACAGGTAAACATCGAGATAGAATAATATGTGCGTAAGCTAGAGGTTTCCGTGAGTCTATATTCGGATGCGTGAAACAGGATGTGTATGGTAATGCAGGCGGTGGTAGACCTTTGCAGTGTTAACGATTCTGCATTCCGTATTAATCTGAATTTCAAATTTCACTGCTATGGCACCTCCGCGTATGGAATCGCTGACGAGGGGGAAACATAGAAGAGGTGTCTCTTCGCCACTCGAATTGATGAGAATGTGAAAAATTGTCTGCATTTTCTTTGCACGAGCGGAATAACGCGAGTATTCCGCCACATTGAAATACCACGAAGACGTGTCTTGTTTTTGTATGCAAAGGGTATAGCAGGATAAGGGGGTCAAAAGTGCCCTTCAACCGATTTCAATGGGGATGGTCTCATTCGATAGATAATGCTCGGCGATTGATGTCTACAAATTTTTAACCCTGAATTTTGACCGGAAGGGTAGTTATGGGGAAAATTAAAAAAACAGGTTTTTGGCCCTTTTTCCCCATTTATTGAGGCGTAAAAAATCCAAATAAATTCTGACATATTTTACACGGTACCGGACATATTGGAGAATTTTTTCAGATTTTTCCGTCGAAGTAGCTAAGCGTGAAAAATCGGCAAAGTCAAAAAAAACGGAAAAAAGAAGATTTCGTATCGAAATCTTCGAGGTACAACTTTTTGGTTTATATAGTAACAATCTAACACCTACGATTGTTATCCCCAATTTTTTTCAGATTTTTAAACCACCTGCGTCATTGTGAAAAAAATCGAAAACCGATTTTTGGGACGTATTTTGATCTAAAACGCAAGAAGTAATTGTTATTTTTCCATTATTTTGATAGAGTATGTTCATTTTGTGCTTTTCAATGTTTCTGCATACAAAGCAATGCAAGGGATTGAATTGATTCAATTATTCGTAAGCTACACACTTCCTTATCAGCTAAAAATACGAACGTTCTTTCAACAGCAGCGATGGCGCAGTCGGTAGAGTTCTTGGCTGCGGAACCTCTCGAAACTTTTTGTCGCCGGTTCGAGTCCCAATGAGGCAAAATAATTTTTTTTTTTTTTTTTTTAATCATTCACTGCATAACAACAAATAATAATTATTTTTCAATTTTTCAATGGTTTTTAAACATTTTTAAATACTTATTCAATATGAAATATATGTAAAAATAATTATGGAGCATATTGTTTTTTTCATTGATTCGTCCTAGCCACATCTCGTTATTCTTTTGTACATTGAACGAATATTAGTTTACTGTAACGAGTGCAAATATGTATTCAATATTAAAAGGATCCAATTGTATATTCTCATGAATTGTAATGAAGGTGATGTCTAACGGAAAGAAGCGTCTATTTCTTATTAAACATTCTTATTTTTGTATTTACCGCTTCTCCATTTATGCAGAGATCATCCAAAATAGACAATGAATTGAAAGAAAGAAGGTATATTGGGATTTCGTCCGTTATAATTCCTTTACTGTTTTATGCAAATCAACTCCTCAATATTCTTAAATGCCTCGTCCGATCACGCCACATTAATCAAAGAAGTTATCGTTGCTTCATTGACTATACCCCTAATATAATTGGAATTTCCGGCATCAAATGTTATTGCTGTGAATGTGCGAGTGGTAACCGTACCATAGGTTGTTGTTCGCACATTGCTGCAATAATATACTACCTGTCGCACGCACGGTATCTATCGACAATTGTTAGGCCTTCAGAGATATTGACAAAAATATTTAATAAAAATGAAGTGGTGCCCATCATTAATGAACATAGTGACGAGGATTAAAGCCACACGAAACGTGTTTCAACTTTTAATTATCAAAGGGTAATCTATCGCATGCCATTTATATTTTCACACTAATATTAATTTCCGTATTAACAATTGTTATCCACTTAATACTTAAAAACATTTGTTTTCTAATTATATTTCATGGGAGGTGAATTGGCGAGAGAAAAGTTTCAAGTATTCCGCAGCTAGATACTGTAGCCTAATCATCAAATGATAATCTATCATTCGTATTTTTACATTAATATTCATTTACGTATTAATAACATTTATGCAGTCAATAATTTAAAAACAATGATCATCAGTTCTAAAGGTACAACTCGGTACCTGCCCGCTACCTACACGCTACGCAGGTAATTGCGGACTAAATAACTGAAGGGAGTACATAATACTGGAGTAAGTGTAATAAAACAATAAAACCTTCTGAACTGAATTTAATGTTTTCGTGTACTTAAAGTGGTTGGAAAACACGATTGCAATGGGGCACAAAACCTAAAGCTGAAGAACTTGATTTGCATAAACCAGTAAAGGCATTATAACGGATGAAATCCCAATGTACCTTCTTTCTTTCAATTCATTGTCCATTTTGGATGATCTCTGCATAAATGGAGAAGCGGTAAATACAAAAATAAGAATGTTTAATAAGAAATAGACGCTTCTTTCCGTTAGACATCACCTTCATTACAATTCATGAGAATATACAATTGGATCCTTTTAATATTGAATACATATTTGCACTCGTTACAGTAAACTAATATTCGTTCAATGTACAAAAGAATAACGAGATGTGGCTAGGACGAATCAATGAAAAAAACAATATGCTCCATAATTATTTTTACATATATTTCATATTGAATAAGTATTTAAAAATGTTTAAAAACCATTGAAAAATTGAAAAATAATTATTATTTGTTGTTATGCAGTGAATGATTAAAAAAAAAAAAAAAAAAATTATTTTGCCTCATTGGGACTCGAACCGGCGACAAAAAGTTTCGAGAGGTTCCGCAGCCAAGAACTCTACCGACTGCGCCATCGCTGCTGTTGAAAGAACGTTCGTATTTTTAGCTGATAAGGAAGTGTGTAGCTTACGAATAATTGAATCAATTCAATCCCTTGCATTGCTTTGTATGCAGAAACATTGAAAAGCACAAAATGAACATACTCTATCAAAATAATGGAAAAATAACAATTACTTCTTGCGTTTTAGATCAAAATACGTCCCAAAAATCGGTTTTCGATTTTTTTCACAATGACGCAGGTGGTTTAAAAATCTGAAAAAAATTGGGGATAACAATCGTAGGTGTTAGATTGTTACTATATAAACCAAAAAGTTGTACCTCGAAGATTTCGAAACGAAATCTTCTTTTTTCCGTTTTTTTTGACTTTGCCGATTTTTCACGCTTAGCTACTTCGACGGAAAAATCTGAAAAAATTCTCCAATATGTCCGGTACCGTGTAAAATATGTCAGAATTTATTTGGATTTTTTACGCCTCAATAAATGGGGAAAAAGGGCCAAAAACCTGTTTTTTTAATTTTCCCCATAACTACCCTTCCGGTCAAAATTCAGGGTTAAAAATTTGTAGACATCAATCGCCGAGCATTATCTATCGAATGAGACCATCCCCATTGAAATCGGTTGAAGGGCACTTTTGACCCCCTTATCCTGCTATACCCTTTAAGAGTCATTTGAATTATAAGTTAGGATATTTCAGAGATGCCCCGCAATTTAAAGGAACAGTATCGGGAGATAAAGGCAAATCAGAAATAAAAAATGCAGCATAACTTCATTAATTAACAATAGAGAGTTGGACGAATTTGTAATTCAAACACAAAATATTTCTGATACAAAGATCACTGATGTCTGAAAAACTACTGTTTCACATTGTAATATTGCTGTGACAAAATCCATGATATGTTTTTTCGAACCCAAAAGTGTTGTGTACGTCTAAAACGGTAGTCCGTCTTTTATAAGCCCATAATTTGTTAATAGGAACCGCGGGAAGTCAGTTGCATATTAACCCTTTGCGGTCCAAATTATTTGTCTAACTTTTCGTCAGCCAAGGAAAAATAATTGCGGAAAATACTCTACTGTTGATTGTTCATTTTTACTTAATAGAAGGAATAAGAACAGATACCGAGGAATATTTGTGTGAAGGCACAAGATCATTGATAAATTTCAAAGTTGTAATTTAATAAATGGAGTGTAAATTACATCAGTAACTCGTGTCCTGAGTAGCTGTACATAGGACTGCAAAGGGTTTAAAGAGGATACTGTACAGCTACGTTGCGAGAGCGGAATGTGACAGATTTCTAAAAAATGCAATTAACAGTTAAATAGGCAAAAGAGCCACCTGTGTCTCTGCTGGAACTGCTTTACTGTAACTTCGGGAGAAGTGATTACTGGCCAATAATTAACAAAAAATTATAAAAACTTTGAATGCGAAGATATCGACTATCTTTGTTGATACGTGATCTTCAGTATTTTTGTCTGCGTTGCTATTGCACTGAGCATTTTTTGTGCTATTGTTAGTCTATCAACTTCTAGTCACTTCACACATCTAAACCTTAGGTTAAGATAGTCATCAAAAATAAAAATTTGGAATACAAAAGTGTCTACGCGAAACGAACTACAGTAAAACCTCGATAAATGCACAAATTTCGGGGGCAAAGCAGTGCTCTTATCGAGTACCGGTGTCGAATCTGTATTTACATTAGGGCTCCAGCCGAGCGCGAGCTTACAAGGGGAGGACCAGACCTGGGGGTCACCGATTTTGTTAAAATTTGGTACACGTGTTCTACTCGGAAAATAATTAGACACGTGTTTTGCCAAAATTGCAGATAAGTCCAAATTTATGAAAAAAATTAAGTTAAAGAAAAAGTTCTCCGATCGACTCGAAACTTTGTAAAGTGGAGGAACGGAAAGAAGGCAGCTGAGACGGAAGGGGAGATTGCTAACGCACCGCCTACCCCCTCCCTATAGCCCGCGTGTGCCGTCCTCTTATTTCCTGAAATTACGGCGCTCAGCCTCGTGACGTATCATTTTGCATAGTCGTAGCATTGCCGTATTTTCACGTATATGAATATTCCAAATTGTCGGAACGAAATCTGTTTTACCGATACTGAATATTCCGTTAGACAATTTACATCTATGCAAGTCGATAACATCGGTATCTACCTATCCTGATTGTAAAAATTTCGTGCGTACGCCAATGCTTCGACTTTCACTCTCAACTTCGTGTTGTCGCACTCAGTTTCACGGCTGTCGCTCTCTCTTTGTCACGCAATCTGATTTGTGTGCGTAGCTGTTTCTACCAATAGCGCGTCACAATCGAAAATGCGCGAGGGAGAGGGATGTCCCTATCCGTTGGGCGAATCAGAGCAAATTACCCCTCAGCTGCCAAGTTAATCTTCCAGAGCTATAGGCACCTTCTACGAGCAAAATTAAGCTTTATTTCGCTGTAAAAACGATATGTCCCTTTAGTACCGTAGAGTTAGAACGTTATTCAACGAAGCGGCGTGGCTGACCGAAGAAGTAAGTAGTCTGCGGTTGCACTATGGACCCTAGATCGAATCCCGTATGTTGCATTTTAGAATTTCGTTTCTTTTTCTTTTTGCCTGTCTTCTAATTTCATCTTATATCTCTATGCGACATGTTTCATTTATTTTCATGTAGTGTTGTATATATTTTATATACTTTGACCTCTATTTTATTTGCGCATTTTAATGTTAGGATTACAAAGAAGTACACAATTTTATATTTAACTATTTCTTTATTTCTGTACATTACACATTTGTGTGGATGATAAGCGTCGTAGTAACATTTAAAACAAATGTCATGTGTTCACCACGAACATTTCATGAAGGCGAAGTACCCACCTAGGCAAAGGACTTTCTCTTTTCCGACGGATTATGACTCGGCCCCTATCTACCGCAGGCGGTCCTAAACCCGTGGGACTCAAAGCAGCAGAAAAATGCTAAATTGAAAATAGCTAATGGGCCCAGTACAGTATCGCCCGCCCGTAATTGAGACAGAGGTGGACACCGGATTGTATACAGTCGTCCCTACCACGATATTTTCAAGACAATGAGAAACAGTAACAACGCCTATGTTTCTACGGTGCTTACCATCCAGATAAATGTATAATGTACAAAAATAAATAAATTGTTGAAATACATAATTGTGGATCTCTTTGTAATCCTAACATTGAAATCTGCAAATAAAATAGAGTATAAAATAGAAGTCAAAGTATATAAAATATATACAACACATATGTGAAAATAAATAAAACATGTCCCATAAGGAAATAAGATGACATTAGACGACCGGAAAAAAAAACGAGATTCGAAAATGCAACATACGGGAATCGATGTAGGTTCCATAATAACCGCAGATTAATTCCTTGTCCGCTCAGTGACGCCGCTTCCTTGAACAACGTTCTAACTCTAAGGTACTAAAGCAACATGACGATTTTTTAAAACATGTTTACAGCAAAATAAAAAAATACGTATACATACCTTAATTTTGCTCGTAAAACGTGCCTGCAAAGTTTTGAATCGATCGGTGAACTTTTTTTTGAACTCAGTTTTTTTCAAAAATTTGGACTTATCTACACTTTTGGCAAAACACGTGTCTAATTATTTGCCGAGTAGAACACGTCTGGTCCTCCCTTTGTTAGAAAAGGACAGACAGTAGAAGAGACAGAGAGAGAAAGCAAAGTGGGCTGCTCGAAAGTATGTATCGGCGAGGCATTGCTAATGCAACAATAAACTTGTTCATTTATTAATTTTTCGAAATGTAACTTTTCCCAATGTGTTTTTGAGATTCTTCTGGTTAAAATGATACCAAACACGATATAGCTTGAATGATGTAAATAGTAAGTAAATTTATTAAATATTAAGTAAATATATTTCAAACTATATCGTGTTTGGTATCATTTTAATCAGAAAAATCTCACAAATACGTTAGCAAAGGTTTCAAAAAAAAGAACGAAAATGAAAACGGCGGACCCTCTAAATAGTATTGCCTCAGCAATACATTCCGGTTGTATCATGGTATTTACACTGCTCCTTCGTCGAGCGTCAAGGCTCGCCAAGGGGGATCCCCCTATGTGGAGGGGGTAGTCATGATCCATTTATCGAGGGAAACTCATGATACCTTTATCGAGGTTTTACTGTAATAACAAATATCGACATTGCACGTGAAGAAATTTAGAAAAATTACCATGAAATTCATGTACAATAAATTCAATACGTCGCACAGTAGTCCTAAATCGCCAAAACATGTCCAGAATATCAAAACGTACTATAATTCAGCTGAAAATTGACATACGGTGATTATTTAGGTCGCTGATTACAAATCTAAACTTAAAATTTTCAGAAACAAAATGACGGATGCAAAATGCAATGCGGACTTCATCACATTCACAAAGTTTGTGCAATAAACTTCAGCACACATGAGCATGATTCATCCGCCATCGAAATTAAATATCCCAAAGCATTCACAGTTTGACTTCCTCCTCTTTGTTTTTCCAGAGACAGCGGTATCATATAAATTCCCTGAGATCCTATCAGAGTCGAATGAAGGTCCTGCTCGTAATGGTTTTCAGGGCGTTCCAAGGAATTATGCGAGTCTAATCCGCGCAGCAACCGTGGAAATCCGCTAAGCGGGATTCATGAGCCTTCACAGACAGACTATCCGTAGAAGCAATCGTGTGTGTGTGCAAGAAAACCCGTGCACGTGTGTCGACAAAGGAAAAGCGCTATATCGTTTACCAAAATGACCAATGCAATTTCCGAAAATCAGCTCAATTGAATTTATTTTTCGCCGCAAACAACGGAATTTTATTTCGGACGGCGATTCATTAAACCGAGGAAAGAGCCGGAGAGTTTAATTTGAAATGAGGTTCATTCGACTTTTACACTCGATTGGAAGAGGAAATATCCTGTAACAGGAGATCGTTCTGTGCGAACGAGTTCTTTTCGATGATCAGAGAGCTTTTGCTTCTTGTGAAACTGTTTTAGAATACTAATACTGGCTTCAACCGTTAGTGATATCAAAGACTTTTTGCATAGGGAAGCTTCGCACGTGAGTTCAATAAGAATGTGAACATACATAGGAAGGATATAAGGAGTATATGTGTTTCCGCTATGGGAATCGAAAATGGTTGCACTGTAATTTTGTCGGCTTGAGATCGTATCACACGACATAGCGTATTGCAAATTTTTATTATGATACTCTGGAGGTAATACCGATCACAACATTTCCACAATTGAAAACAAAAATATCTTTTACACTTGACATTTAAATCGTCAAAACAGTGGTTAATGTAATGCTTTAACCGTTTGAGTCCCAGGGGGTATTGAAAAAACACTGTCGAAGAATCCCAAACAGCGCAACCGCGCTTTCTCTAAATGAGTACGAAAAGACCCAAGCAGCGCGATAGCGCTTGTTTCATTTTATTTGTCGAGAAATACCAAGCGGTGCGATAGCGCTTTGTTTACTTTACATCGACAATGCGTAGACTGTATCACCAAAAATGCAACAAAAAGATCACATTTAATTTGCGTGCGATGTAAAAAAGGAATTCATCCAATATGTTTTGATAAACACCGACGTTACAAATTATAAGTGTTACTCTCCATTTAAATTGTTCGTTCATAACACAAAAATATTGTTAATTTGTAATTCGTTATTTTATAAAATGCATATGTATTATTACATATGCATACTGTCAAATTTATAAATATTTCAAGTTTTGTTCGATAAAAATGATTGAGAAGATAACAATGAAATAAAAATTTTCATTTTGTAATGTATTATTGCATTATTATAGTATTATTCTACCTATTGTAAAATGTACTATTTACATTCAAAGGAGCTGTGTGATGTACTTGCGTCACTAAATCTGACCGCGCGACTTCGACAATCGGTAACACACCGTCAGTTGTCCACAATGCTCGAAATGTGCTGGGATTTCTCGACATAAAATCTCAACAGCGCGATCGCGCTGCTTGGGACTCAGACGGTTAAACGAAAGACACTCTGTATATTCGGTTGATATTTAATTATTTATGGTCAGTGTAAATAACTAGAGGCAGTATTAATCTCTTGCCGCACGAATACAGAATTAAGTCGGTAAAACAAAAATTGATCAGTGATTCTTGATAGATCGTATAGTTTAACGTAATATTAATATTATAGAAATAATTTTATCGTGCCGCATCTCACTGATATTCTCAATTTCATAAGTTTTGCAAAACTTGAAAATTTGCTGTGGAATTTACCGCATAACGAGTGTCACTCGTTATTGTACGGCAAGGAGTTAAAATGTACTTTTCAACATGATCTGAATTTCTTAAAGGTAACGTCATTTCTTGAAAGTAATTCATATGATTCTATTTAAAAACTATCTTCCTTAAAGTTTTTTATAGTATAGCCGCATGAACAGAACATTCGGAAATTAATTTTTAACGAATCCTAAGAATCAAGGATCTTCAATTTTTCATGGCTGTGAAATACGAGGAACGAAATGGTGAAATTAAACTGTGGAAGATAATTTGTATTACGAGCGAGCTAAAATATTAAGCTTTCACTCTCTTAGACATAGGACCCTGACACTCACAATGACTCACATGTGACAAGTATTATTTATAACTTTATAAAATTCATGTACATTATATGTCAGTGTTTCTCAAACTAGGGTCCGCTGTCCTCTAAGGCAGAGCTCTGCATCTTTTATCTGCTACGGTGCATGAACGTTTTTTCGTTAATTCCGTGGCAGAGCACAAGTAAAAGCTTGTAACTACATAAATTACAATAATATGTATATATTTTTAATAGATAACAAACGCGATAAAACAGCTCTATGTATGTAGCTAGTTACGTTTATTGAAGTTTTGATATAAAGCTGTTTGAATTGTACACCAACAGAAGAACAAAAATATAGAATTACAGATTAAATGTAAAAAAATGTCATCTTTAAATTTAAATATAAAGTTTATTGGTTGGTATTTACTTATGCCTATTTAATCAAAGTTAATTTAAACATAATAAATAATTTAGTAATGAGATATTTGAGATTGTTTTGATGAACAAATACGCTTTATATTTGGCTCTATATTAGAGAGTGCTACCCGAAGTTCATTTCAACTCAGAGACATTACATATTGGCAAAAAGTTAGCGGAATACTTGACTTAAAGAAATTTCTAATTAATGTGGTGGTTACAACATTTTTTTATTCTCGAGAAAATCATCGCGACACAGCGGTTGCGAAGCACTGCTCTAGAGGGTCACAAAGAGGCTTCTAGGGCTTTAGTTGCAATTTTAGTCTGATTTAGACAAAGTAGTGCATCCATACTACTAAATATACAATACATTTGACAACTAAAATTTACCACCTTCTGAATAAATGATTGTCTGTCAAAAAATGTTTTGGTAATAGTAGGCTATATGTTAATTGTAGGCCATTTTAAAGGGCCAGCGAGCAATCTAAAGAATTGTACAGAGACATTCACGCAAGAAATCCTAAAAAGTTTGAGAACCATTGTTATATCTACATGTAAATGAAGAATAATTTTTCTATACAAATATTTATTCTAAGGCGTTCAAGTTTCCTATTTAAAGTTTGTAGAGCTGCTAAACCTTTCAACATGGCTATGTAATCAGAGATGTAGATGATAGAGGAGGACTTTTCAAGGAACAATTGCATGTTATTAAATTTATATGATTATAGGAAGAATTATTAATATTTGCAATTCTAAGTAAATAAATATGTTCCATATTAATATTAAATTATTGCATATAGAATAAAACAAAGTATTGTGCCAAGGCATGTACAAATGTCTCTGCATCCCTGTATCGGTGGATATTTGCAAAACAGGTCCGTTGCAAAGGTCTGTTTCAAAAATATTACTTTTTCAGTCAAATGAGAATCAGCTTTTATCAAAGCTACATTTCGAGACCGTGTACACCGGTGGGCATTGAAAAAATATGTAAAAACCCAAGGACAAACGAGAAAAAAATATCCTAAAAATTAAAAAAGTCATTTTAAACAGAAACGGAAATTGAAACATTTGGTTTCGTGGATAAACTGATCGATTTCAGTGCGCCGCTCATTGTTAAAATATAGATAGACTGACAATTATGTGAATGCAAACTCTGAAAGTGATCATCGGGTAGAATAAAAAAAGTTTAAAAAGGGAAACGTGATTTCTTAAATTCTTCTCGAAGTCTGGTTGTTCGTCTATTTGTATAAATAAAAATGTAAACGTTTGTTTGTTCAAAATCTTAAATATCCGGAAGTTCTTCACCGATAGCTTTGAAATTTTGACACAATGTTGCATTAGAATACGCACGTGTTTTCATATACCTAATTATATAGATGTCACATCTGTGACAGGTAAAAACGGGGCCAATTTTTGGAATTGTGCGATTTAGATCTAGACACGGCTTGCTTCTCACATGGACAATTATATGTTTCGTGTTCTAGAGTCGGAAAACCAGACAATCTATATCTGCATAGACAATGGAACAACAAAAAATATTGTATACACACAAGCATTATGAAATTAAACATATTAGAAACGTGCGCTTTCTCTTTTCTTTCTTTTCCATTTCACACGCTCAATGCCATGGGGTTACCAGTGACAGGCAGTGCTTAATTCGATGAAATTTCTAATGAGTTTTAAATTGCAAATTGCACAGCAACGCGTGGCCGGGTACATCTAGTAACAAATAAATATAATTAAAATGAATGTGAGTGAATAACAAATGCACGCGCGAAGAACTATATAAATTACAGCATACAGTTGATCAAAACAAAAGATTCTAAGCAAAAAAGAATGGTTATCGTCGAACGGTGATTGCAGGTCTACCACTATCTTGGAATTCGTAAGTTCGATTCTGCAAATCAGCGATAATAGTTGAAGTGAATAGTACCGCAATGCACAGCGGAAGTAAAGTAAAGGAACAATATTTGTGGAACCAATTTCATAAATTAAGACTGACCCGCACCAAATTAAATTGTTCCTAAGTAATTCCGCTCACGCGTCCTTGAGGGAAACTTCGAACATGTTTTGGACACGATATCTTTCGGTGGCCGGACGGAAAATCGGAAGCTAACTTTTGGGATATTCGACGAGCTCTAGAACTCAAGTTTCATACATGCTACGAGAGAAAGGGAGAAAGAGGCAGAATTTGAAAGAGGAAACTTCGGCTACAAGTATCGTAAGGTACGTTACGCTAGATAGGAGGATACAAATGATTATTAAAACTCGATGCCCGAAGGCTATACACGTACATCGATATAATGTTACCAGTAATGTTTCGTACGTTTTACTTTCGAGAATCCCCTTTTTACCCTTTTTATGCATGCTCTTCATTAGAGAACAGTCTTTGCAGAAACGCTGCTTCTTGCCATTTCTTGAGTATCTCGTGAAAGAAGGCAATTATTGAATTCTGGTAATAAAACGTCATACGTGATAGATATGATGTATTGTACGATGTAACCAAGACCGAGGATTTGCCACGTGTACATACCGAAAACCTGTATGATGTAATGTAACGACGCAATTAAAGCGCTAGATGTATATTGTTTACTGTATTTTTTTTTATTCAATCAACGATGTACAAGATATTGACATTTATCAAGCATGATCAAAGGTATGATTTTTTTACGCTCGAATGTCATCATTCGAAAAATCTTATTTTCCAGCTTTTACGAAAAACCTTCATTAGACATAATCATATTTTTTTCTTCTACATTCCGATTTTAATTAGCATGGTTGGTTTGCTAAGAATAGAGAGAGGGGGGGGGGGGGCTTTTTATATATAAATAACGTGTAGAAATTTTTCTCTTCAATAATATAGTAATTAACTGCTATGAAAATGTATATATTACAAACTTTGAATATTAATTCATTCCACACTTTAATGTTATACTACCAGTAATATTTCCTCTGCGTTTCATTACAAAGAAGTTAAATTTATATTTCAATAAGAGTCAACGGATCGCACTCGACGAACCGAAAAGTTGCATGTTACCTTTAGGCAACAGGATGCTTATCTCTGGCCTGGAAGTTAACTCATTTACATCCGCGAGCGTAATGTTACGCACATGACGATCATCATCCCTCACCATACGCGGAATATTCCGCTCTCTACAATCTTAGACTACTGCACGCAGAAATACGCGGTACACACTTCACAACGCTTGCCGTGTTTATATCATAACCAAAAGGGATATAATGATACTACAGCATCTAGTCACCTGAGACGGAAGGGGAGATGCTTTCGCTCCGCCTATCTCCGCCATGTCGGTCGTGGAAAACTGAGATCGACGAATGACAACCGAAAATAAAACACTACTTTCGTCGTTTACATGACGACGCAACGAATGGCGGGTCTCTCTTGCCAATAGCGCGTCAAAATCGAAAATGCGTGAGGGAGAGGGATGTCCCCATCCGTCGGGCGAATCAGAGAACATTATCTCTGAGGTGCCAAGTAAATTTTGACCCACTTTAGAAGGCGCGCGGTATGAGACACGGGGTAAGGGGAGAGTGTCGCTCGCAACGCCTATCCCCACCACATCGGTCCTGGAAACCTGAGATCGACTAATGACCATCGAAAACAAAACAAATGTGCGGCTCTTTTGGCCAATAACACCGTTAGAATCGAAAATGACGTCAGAACGAGGGATGTCTATCCGTCAGGCGAATCAGAAAAAACCAGAGGCCAGAGGACTTCTCTTGTCTTTGGCAGCTGTAGCTATGATGCAAATAGGTTAATCTTAAACTTGAGCCATTATTTTTGAAAGTGGTGTAAGACCATTTTTGAGCAAAGTGTGTTTAAGTTTGCTTAGCTAAAGCTGCCTTCTTTTCTCATTTCAAATGGGAAAGGAAACATAATGATCCTGAATATGATATAAATTGCGGACGTATAATATCCAGATGATTTTATCCGAAAAGGTTCAACTGTTTAATGTTACATGTTATAGCATGAAAGCTTTTGCATGAACTGTCAAATATCTCAACATGAGAAGAAAGAGACTTGTACCATTTTCAAATATAATGGCTCAGCCAGTCTTTTAGACGTGTTTTGGCCCACCGAACTATGATTGCATTATTCACATTATATTGATTACACCATTGTGTAACAACCGCCATGTTATTATACATTCAAATGTTAAATGCCGGCGAGAGAGTCACTGGCGGTCAGCAACACGAAATTCAATAAAAACGTTTGGGAGCTTTATACAGTAATATCAACGAATTTCGGAACACAATCGATGTTAAGAAATGAATATGAAGTAAATGAAGTTCTACTTCATATGTAACTACTTTTACTTTAAATATTATTACTTTATAGAGATATTATTTAATGGAAAAACTTTCACATCAACATAAACGGAGTGATAAGCAGAACACGTCTGACGCGTTAATTACGATATGTTCAGATGCTCGAGGAATAGTGAAAACGGCGAATTCGAATTCTGTGTTCAATTCGCGAAGAGCCGAAAGCAGCATTGAAGATCAAAAATTTAGCAGGATACAAGTCCGCAGCGTTGAAACGAAGGACTATCGTTTGCAAAAGTTTTTCACGAGATGGAAACAGAAAATATAAAGTAAAACGAGAGTAGGGCAAAGCTGAGAGGTTTATACCGGCAGAATTGTGTATCAAAGTAGAAAATATTTATGCAATCCAATTTTCCGACCGATTGCTATTGCTACCCAGTGTCCGATTTCTGCCTTACTTTCTCTTTGTTTTTATCCGCATATAGTTTCTTTCCAAAATTGTAAAAGACTTC
Source organism: Cerceris ruficornis (assembly GCA_963989415.1). Taxonomy (NCBI): domain Eukaryota; kingdom Metazoa; phylum Arthropoda; class Insecta; order Hymenoptera; family Crabronidae; genus Cerceris; species Cerceris ruficornis. Next base: position 3,283,839 of record OZ022526.1, read on the forward strand.
AAATGAATGGTATATATGAGTTCCGTTAACACTGGGATTACCGAAGTCGTCAAATTGACGGGTTCCTACTTTTTTTTTATAAACATTTCTTAAATTTACAGAGAAGCAGTACAGTAGATATCTCGCGTGTGTTTTATAATACAAAAATTACTTAACGAATTATCCTCTTTACCGCTTGAACCCTCTTTTTCCAAAGTCCTTATTTAATATATTGCAGTGTAACAGATTTCACGCCTGTAAATCTAGTGGCAACGTAAATATTAGGCGCCGGAAAAACTGCGCGCAGTTTTGCTTTTCGCAACGATTTTCAATCAAAGTTTTGTTAGAAATTCGTCCTCACATGCTTAAAATTGGCATCAACAGAAAGCTAAGATCATATACATGATATGCAGCTTCCAATTGTTTAAAAATGCCATTGTTTATGTGAAATTAAAGATGGATAGCGAAAAGTTTAAGACACGTGATTTCTTGCTTTATGAATTAAAACTTGAAAATTGAGCAGCAAATGCAGTAAAACATATTTTCAGCGTTTGTGGTGAAGGCACTGTTAATGAAAGGACACTGGAAAAATGATTTATGCGATTTTAGGAAGGTATTGAATCGCTAGAACATGAGTAGGGATGTCGCGGACACTTTATTTGTTAAGATATATGTTGAGGCGTAATTGACAACGCGGGCCTTGAGGTTGCGAGAGCGAAAATTTATATTCTCAATATTTATTTCCGCAGCCGTGCAAACCTGGCAAGCACCCTTCGATGACAGAAGGGTCGCACGTGGCCACCAGGTTTTGCACGCGTACATTTCTCCGAAGCTAGATGTATGGCACCTGTCATGAATCTAGCGTCTACTCGCAAGCCTCGTCAATCTCGTGACCCAAGGCCCCCCTCTGCCTGGGCCTTCGGTGGGTTGGCAAAAACCAATGCAAACTTTGCATTTTGGTAACCGCCCACGAAACCCAGGCAGAACCAATAACATTTTGCACGGGCCCAACATCCTCCTCCCTATCAAGTCACCATTTCCTCCTCGGAAGGGATGTCGACGGAGAAAGGGGTGCTTGAAAAATTAATAAAGGGACCGAACAAGAGTCCTGAGCTGGGCTTCTAATACAATTTTTCAACACACGCATTTCTACCAAGTTTTTCTTATATTTTCGTTGTGCTCGCTTGCTTGTTATATTTTGTTATCTATTATATTCGTTATCACTGTTGTTCTGTATATACTCCTGTTTTTCGCTATAATAAACAAACACGCCAAAACTACGGAGTGTCAAGTTTATTTCCGGGAGAAGAAAAAACAAACTAGATTCCGACGACTTAACTGTCCGACGAGTCAACAATATAAGCGGGCCACTGGAGGGCACTATTTAGGCGTGGTTTTGTTTTTAAGTTCTTTTTATCGACGTACGACGGCGCTTCGGTTGAGAAGAGTAGTCGCAAATTGGCGGGATAATTTTAGACATGTCCTAAATGTATACAACAAGTAAATCAGTCTTCTGAAAGAGTGTGGATTTTATTTCTAAAAACCCCTTTCATCACTGCTTTACGCGTCCACAACACGGGGCGTCTATCAGTTATGAAAGACGATGAACTGTGAGGGTATATGCATTTAAACCCTCAAAAAATATGTGTTGCGGAGTAAAAATACGTCCCTGAAGCTCACAGATGTAGCTTCAAACCTCGCATCTTAGCTTCTCTTAATGGTTCACAGATTTCTTTAAAAAAATAGCAGCCGCGCTTTGTCACCTATTTATGAATTGAAAATCAATGAGCTTTATGGGCCTATTGTCGTCAATACTTCTTCAGGAAGAGTTTTGTCCTGCAAGAAGTATTGACCGGGGACTTTTCCCCCACGCGAGCTGGGTTTTTCCGGCTCCGCCGATCGGCAAGGGAGGCTCTTAACCAATGGGCAAAGGAAGATTTCTTTGCCCACCAATGACAAAATTAATATTTGTCAACTTAACCCTTTGCACTCCGTAAGCGCCGCTATTGCGCTAGTGCTATCAGTGCACTAACTCCGTAGGCGCCGCTATTGCGCCATATGCTTTCATTGCACTAACTCCGTCGGCGCCGCTATTGCGCCAGTTGCTTTCAGTGCAGTTAGGAAAGCCAGTGTAGTTTGCGTTCAATGACTAGCAGATTCTGTGTTCAAAGTTGCTGTGCATTATTTCTTAGTGAATTTTGAATTTTATTTTATATTAGATAGATTTACCCTTGAGAAAACATGGAAGAAGGATATTATTGGGAAAGTTCTGAGATCAGTGAAAACGAAAGTGAAAATGAAATTGATATTGAATTTTTTGTAGACAATTTAGTTGAAAATAATACCCAACAAAGTGAATATACTGATACTGTCACGGATGCATATGGGAGATTGTTTCCACAAATATCACACTATGTTGAATTACAAAATATAAATATCAAATTGTATTTCTTTTATCACAAACTACATTAATTAAATAAATAAATTTATAATAACATAAATTTATAACAACAGATCTTTTTTTTAGTAAAACAGAAGTTCACTTTTCAGATGCTCCAACGCAAAAATGTCACGGAGTTGCTGCACTCTTGAGTAAAAAAACACTCGGAGTGCAAAGCGTTAAGAGTCTCCCAATCAGCAACCCCCCCCCCCCCCCCCACCGCTTTGCAGCAGTGACCGCCCCCGCCAAAATCGTGACGGAAGCGCGGCTTTTCGCGCTTCGAGGAATTTAGTCTTTGGAAAAGTATTAACCAAGCAACATCTATCGCTCGAGACTCCATCTGCGAGACCCTCGGCCGGACGTAACTATTCTAGTATGCGTGGTTCAAATCGAGTGAGCCTATTTCATTATACGCTCACTCCAGAGGTGTCGCCTAAAAAACACGAACAAGCATAACTCGTGAGGCGTGCATCCGTAACAATGTGTACATTCCAGAAGTATTTCGATGTGATGAATCCACAGCCGGAAAGAGACAGCAATCACTAGGTGTCCATAAAATATTGGAACAAATGGATACCGCAACGATTGGCACAGCAGAATAGTAGGAGTAGGACTAACAATATGTAACAACTTGCTCTCGCGGCTTGACATTGAGACAGTTATAGTATTGATCTGTCTCCACCTGGTTACAATCTATATTTATCGTTATCAAATTTTATTACCAATAAAAATTTCAAAAGTGATGCCGAGGTCAAAACGGAAATCAATTTATTTGTTTCGAATAAAATCCCCGATTTTTACAAAAAAGGAATGTGTAAGCTTGTAGGACGTTGTAAAAGTGTCATACAAGTCTATTGTGGCAACACTGTAAAGTAAAACTGTTTTATAGAAAAGATAGGAATGCTTGAACATGGAATTACAAATGCGCACGAACTTTTTGCGGGAACTAATAATATGAGCTGATAACAGTAATTATAGGAACTAAATATTTACGCATTAAATATGTTCCCCATATCGTTCCCAAATCTAAATACTTTTTTTTACAGCTGCTTTATTTATTACTTAAACTTTTCCACTAGTTTCTTATCCAGGTACATATGTGCAGCTTGCTGTTAACTTATTATGGCACAGCTATAATCATTTCATAGCTTAAACCAGTTTTATCTGAAGATGAGTTCGTCTAATAGCTTTTGCTGCATTTCCTTGCAGTTGCGAATGCATGTCTGTTTCCCAACTAGAGCATTGTCTTCTTATGCTTTAACTTTGTCTCGCAGCTTTCAACGAATATGGAGATATCGTCGTTGGTATAATCGTTAAGGTTATAACTACAAAACTAAAGAAATCTGTATCACAATTCTGTCTACTTCAAAATATTCCGGTGTCTTATGACTTTCTAACAATGGAGTATAGATGTTTATTTCATAGTCTCAGCGAAAGTCTTTCCTCATTTTCTCCTCAATTTTATAGACGGTAAATTAAAGACTATTTCAATTCTAAAGGAATCAAAGAGATCGATATAGATACGAAGAAATCGAGAAAGAGCGACATGCGCGAGGTAAGATAAAAGAGGAGCGTGTAATTCCGTAGGAAAAGGTGTGGGAGGGAAAAGCTTGTGGCGAGATAAAGGACGCTGTTTGTTGCCTCATTGCCCACGGGTAACAGCCAGCAACAAAAACGTTGTATGCGGACTAACGTTACGTTCTATTACCGGACTTGTCCTCTACTTTCTTTTTTATCTCTTTTTCCCCTCACGTTATACTCCTTCTTTTTTCCTCACTTTCCTACGCAATTTTCTACGTCTCATTTATTGACTCATTTATGGCAATTAATGTTATGAGATTGCGAACGTGCTGTTATCATGGAAATAGATTATTTCATAAGAAAACAGTATTAGGAAATTCAAGTACAAACATGAGTTTTTAGAAATAAAGTTTCATCTCATATTATAAGCTTAACACTAGATTTACGAGCGTGAAATTTGTTACATTGCAATATATTAAATAAGGGCTTTGAAAAAAGAGGGATGTAGCGGCAAAGATGGTAATTCGTTAAGTCATTATTGTATTATAAAATACACGTGAAATATCTACTGTATAGCGTCTCTGTGAAATTGAGAAATATTTATAAAAGAAGTAGGAACCCGTCAATTTGACGGCTTCCGTAAATCTAGTGTTAAATTACATCATTATCATTATCCGTAACCCAAAAATTTTGCAGAGAAGATGTTGCGAAAATGGAGTGAGTGGACTGACAATGAGTAAGACAATAATTGAACATATAAACATAAAACAAACTAGTAAATGTGTGCCTCAGAACATGTAATACCATGACTCTCGTAAGGGTTGTAAAAGTGTTTCTATCTTTCGAAACATTCCGAAATCTTGTAAACTTATCAAAATCTTAATTCCCTTTGATGATTTTGATCACGTATTGATCATATATCTTCTCCGTGAGTACTTAAAATTACAGTACGGTTGTCGCGGGAAGAGTTGTAAAACCTCCAGATTGGTTTAACAGTAAGAGTTACCTTTAAGCGGCCTTAAAAAATTGGTTAATTATCCGTCATCTTCACTTTTTACAAGTATGTAATTGCCTGTGAAATCCGTTTTTTAGAAAGATCCAAGGAGAGGGACTTCTAAGTAATTAAAAGAAGGGGAGCAACAGCGATAAAAACCGTGAAGATCGATCACAGCAGTTTCCCAAAATTTGTACGAGTTTTTTAGGCCAGTAAATTATGCCAGGGTGGTCAGAAAGCTCTTGGTATCGTTATTGCTACGTTATTTCCTACTAAAGACTGGAAAGACAAGATTTAAATTCTGAAAAATGAAAATACTTTTGTCTCTTTAGATATATGGTATATGCAAGAAAAAGTGCTAAGGGCATGGAATACACATGTCGAACATCTTTTCTAAAGTGTACGTGACTTAATCTTATGAAAAAAATGCCTGCTCGCAATTAGGAATGTCTACATCCTTGAAGGTGTCCTCTTTGCCCATGCAACATCCTTTCCTCAGCAGAGACGTTCCTCTCAAAGTCCTCAACAAAAGAAATAAATACTTTGTAGGAGTGCACATTCTCAAGGTATAATTCTTTTTTAAGGGGATGTAAGGGACGTACGAAGGTCAAATTGGTTTTTTTATGGAATTATATGTTTTTGAATGCATGTGTCAAGGTACTCGATATTTTTTGTGACGGAAATATTATCCTGTATATGCAAGTATGTTATACATTATGTGTATTATTCCGCATATGAAAAATGATTAATTTAGATGGTATTTTAATTTAAATGCTAATATTTTCTACGTGAAAAACTAATATTGAATTACTAGAAGTATGACAGTTATTCCGTCAAATACGAATTCCACTCAACCTGACAATACACCAACTATTACTAAAACCTATTCGGAAATTATTTAGAATGTGTTATTTCCAATGAAAGTGTAATACATATCTCGCCTATGTGAAACAATTCATCAAAATATAGACTCTTATAGTTAATAAATATTAAATGGTTTTCAGTAACGAAGACAATGCTCTTCGTTTGTACAATAACCCGTTCAATTTCAAAAAGCTAAACGAGGTTGCTATATCACCTTATTATCAATAAAATAGCCTATGTCCTCAAATTTGTAAAGCGTGTTTCGACGCATTATCTGAGGAAGTATTAGAATTGGTATAGTGAGGTACCAGAAACAAGGCACTTGGGACGGAAGGGGAGACTGCTCTTGCACCGCCCATCCCCGCCATGTCGGTCGTGGAAACCTGAGATCGACGAATGACAACTGAAAATAAAACACTCCTTTCGTCGTTCACATTACGACGCAACGAATGTGCGGGTCTCTCTTGCCAATAGCGCGTCAAAATCGAAAATGCGTGAGGGAGAGGGATGTCCCTATCCGTTGGGCGAATCAGAGCGAATTATCCCTCAAGTGCCTTGTTTCTGGTCCCTCACTATAAACATAATACTGTAGAACGATACTTAGTAGAACATACTTTATTATTAAGGCAACAAATTATTTAAAAATCCTAACTACTACCTCTTGTCCTTGTGTTATAACTGCTTTTATCAAATATCTAGAATATGCATACGGAAGATAGGGTCCTTAGAAAACCGTGTAAATCGAAATCATGAATTTTGATACATCACACTGCGTGAATCGGAAACAAACTAAAACGTGTATAATTCAGTTATCTATTTCAACGTTAACCCTTTACGGATTTTTCAATATTGAGAGATAACCATTTATTTTGTGATCCAAAACCACCTTTTTATCAGCAAGTTACCCTGTTAATGTATGTATGTATATACATTATAAATTACTATTTGTTTAAACGTATTTCAACGGTTGTATTTCAATTTTTCAACTCTAACTGTGTATACAAGCAGCGATAAAATATAATTAAATTTTTTCTCAGACCACACATATGCGTCGCTAGTTCTCAAAGGGTTAAATACAAATAACTAAAAGCAATTTTTTTTAAAAATCCTTTATTTTAAGAACCATGTAAAAGCGAAATCGTATAAATAAAATACCGAGTAAATCGGGAGATAGGTGTATACTGTAACGTACCGACCCTCTCGTTCATCATTAGTACGTAAGATAATGATAAGATCACCCCAATATTTTGCACATACACAGACAACGCCCTGACTCGAACGTTACTCACTGCTATCCTACTCATTCCTGAGTCACTGCCCTAATCTTAAAAATCCTACTTTCCATATTGACCCTTCGACTTCGAGACACAGTCATTTCTCCCGCTACTTTTCCTAAAAATCTTTAAAACCGTGCATCCCTTCGATTCGACACGATTCTTGATCATAAAACCTCACACACGACCGAGTTCTCAACAATCAGCCCGAATAAACGTTTTTGAAATTGTATTCTGCAGTGTGATGTTCCATCCGTGCATTCTTTCACGTGAATATTACAGTACTAACAACATGAAAGATCATTAGTTGCAGTTTCGAGACTCGAAGTATCTGGTTCCGGGTAAAAAGTTTGTCCAACACACCGTTTAAATTAAGTTACGTAATAAAAAAATGAGATTCTTATCCTGAATTTAATTAATGGATGGTGTGTTCGATCATTAATAAGCTATCGACAGTGAAAGATTCAGATAGATTAAGGTTTTTTCTTTGAGAAAAATGTTCACTTGCAGTGGACTACCTTTTTCACTTTTTATACGAGCATATATGAACCACTATCGGTCCTAAGTCTTTAGGCACTCCTCTTTTTATGTACTTTTTATACAATTTTTATGTCTACCAGAAAGCATTACAATAAAATGAAATACTTATTTGAAATGCAGTTCAATTATATAGATACCCATTACGTCGTATTAATTTTATTACCCTCTACCTGCGCTTGACCGGGCTGTCATGTTTAATTATACATATATTTAGTCGATTATGTAATCTCCGTCGTTATTGAGGATCTTTGCCATCGTGGTGACAGAGCCACAATCCCTTGATGATACAATCCAGTTGGATTAAATGAAAAATATGAATCTACGTGAACTTGCAGATCATCGATATTTCTAAAAATTTTATTCCTTAGAGAATGTTCCATGGATCGGAATAAATGAAAGTCGGATGGCGCTATGTTGGGAGAAGAGGGGGCATGTGGTAAAACTTCCCAGTCCAACTGCCTTAATTTTTTTTGAGTTAATCTGGCTGGGTGAGGCTTGGCACTATCGTGTTGCAATATGACGCCTTTTCTGTTGACCAGAGCTGGCCGTTTTACTCCCAATTCGTTATACAATCTATCAAATTGTTGGCAACACAATTCAGCTGTAACTGTTTTTCCCGGTTTTAGCAGTTCAAAATGAATTATGCCACCGCAGTCATACTAAACGCACAATAACACCTTCTTTAAACTGAGGGGTGGTTTAGGAGTGAGTACGGCTAGTTGATTTGGAAAAAGCCATTTACTGGTGCGCTTATCGTTGCTGTACAAGACCCACTTCTTATCAACAGTAACAATCCTTGTTAAAAATGCATTACTTCGTTGTCTACACAATTGAGATGTGCAAATTGTACGCCTTTGTTCTTTATTCATCTCTGACAATTAATATGCGACCCTGACTTGTAACATTCCCGATTTCGTGAAGGTATCCCTGCACTGTTGACTAAGCACCCTGAAAAGTGTACGCTATTTCCTGCATATTAAGTTTGGGATCCTTTTAAACCCGTGATTTCAAAAAGTCATTATCAAATTCTACGGGTCGTCCAACTCGACAATTCGTCGGGCAAGTCGAAATCACCATTGGAAAATTTTCTAAACAAACGCTGGCATTTATTGTCTTTCAGTACACTCCCATACACATCACAGTTTTTTTTGTTGCAATCGTTGCACTAAGGCCCGATCGAAAATGAAACAGCATGCAATGACGTAAATGTTGTTTTGTTGGTTGATTGTCCGTCAGTTTTCACCGGTGTACTAAACACTTTTGTTTCTGTCACGAAAAAAAGTCAAGACCGCCTGTTGCAGTATGGCGCAATAAAACTCGTCTTTACAACGTAACACTCCAAATTGGACTGAAGCAAACCTGCCCCACTAAAAACAATTGAATACTTATGGTTACTCCTAATAAATAATATTTTCATAATTTGTATGTGTGGATGTGCATGACAAATAAATATTTTCACATTTTTGCTAAGTTTTTATATGATTTATGCTGTTATTGAGAGTGCCTAAAGGCTTATGAGCAGTAGTGTATCTGTAAATCTGTTTTATGTGTGATCACATATTTTCAGCGATATTCCAAACATTATTTATTCATAATTAGTTCTAACGCTTAAAAATATCGTTACAGAGCAAGAATATTCCTAGAATTACTCATTAAAAGTTGCATAAAAATAAAAGCATTTACTCCTCGGAATAAAATCGTCGTGTACCACATGCAATGCGGTAACTGATTCAATCATATATCCATATCTTTTTAAACCTCTGAAATATTCGGGTAGGAACGTACGAAAAAGAAGAAAGTGCAGGCAGCCTCCAGCCCCGCACGAAATCCAACATCTCCCAAGAAATCACAAACGTTTCCTGCGATGAATACTAGCACACTTAACCAGGGTAATGCAGTCAGCTGCCACTTCGAATCTTCCTTTCCCGGACAAGTTAACTTCCGACTCGGAGCGTCTTCGTGATCCTCACTTTGACTATCGGCAAAGAGGATATCTCAGTCGGCATCTCGGGATTAAATGGAAAGGAAGATTGGCCATGGGATCCGACGGATGAAATGAATTTTCAATGGAAGCCGAGATCGAAGATCCTAACTGAGAATCAAGAAGAGAAACAAAGAAGGAGATCGAGAGGAGGTGGTAGATATGCTAAAGTAACCCCTGTCCCTGCTCTCTTCTTTTGCTTTCTTTTCTGTTATGAAGTGCCTCCCTCGATTTTCCCCTCCTACTGCTCTCTCTCTCTCTCTCTCTCTCTCTCTCTCTCTCTCTCTCTCTCTCTCTCTCTCTCTCTCTCTCTCTCTCTCTCTCTCTCTCTCTCTCTCTCTCTCTCTCTCTTTCTCTCTTTCACACTCTTTCCACACACTCTTTCTACTTTACACTTTCTGTCTTGTAACATTACCATTGTTCGTTGGCGTTTCAAACCGTTGTCAGAGATTCCGGAGAAACCGAGAAAATAGGGGAAAGGAAGAAGGCAGATGGAAGAGTCGAACGGTAGTAGGGGGTAAAAGCTGAACGAAAATCACCCTCCCTGACGATGTAACGGGTATTGGCCTCTTTTGGCACTGAGACAACTCTCGCTAATCCCCCTTTATCCAAGAGTAACGTAACTTTGCGTTCCACTCAAGGATATCTTATGGCAGTGTAACGTCGCGGCAATCGCCCAAGTTATGCTGTTTCTTCTTCCTTCTTAAAGTCGAACTAAGAAACGACAAGAAGACTTGTGTCGAGGGAGACGCGCATGTTTTAAACGGAAAAGGAATCTCAGCCAAGTCGAAAATCATGCCATGATTCTTTGCGAGATGTCATAGTTTTCGAAATCTGCGGCGAGAAAACATTCTTTACCAATTGAATGACTGGTTTACGGAGATGCAATTTTTTAGCGATCATCTGTGTTTTACCGCAAAACTAATGCACATGGGCACACGATTATCCAGCAGAATAATATACAGTTTAAACCAAAATCCTGTCACTTTCAAAGTCTTAAAATGAAAATTTAGTCAACTCAATTGGGAATTATTTCGCAAATCAATATGTAATTCATCTTCTTAATTCCAAGAGCCAATTTGCCTTCAAATAATATAATCCAGCTTCACTTTGTCATCACGCAATTTAACAAGAGCTCAATGACCAAACAATATAACTTAAGTCTCACCCTGACAATTAGTGACAATTTAAAATATTGTGAATCGATCCGAAACCTATGACATTTCTTGAAACGCATCAATATATCCAACAAAGTATAGCACTAATACGCACGCCACTAGTAAACTCTATATTATAAATAACATATAGTCAATAAAAAAAAGTATTTTGTAAATTCTTACTTTTTCGGTAAGTATTTAACCGTCATCCGTCCTTAGGTATTTTTTGACCCAAGTCTAGACAAATTGTACACAGTAAATACATATCATTCTCGATAAAGTTATGATACAGAAAAATAAAAACAAAAATTTTGTTGTTAATAGAAAACAGATTATGGATCAGAAAATACTCTAGGGACTTTAGTGTGATATTTTTAAGTGGGCGGATGATGGTTAATGGTAACGTACGTAAACAGCACTACAAGAAATCGGAAGACAGAGGATTTAGATGACTGCTGGATGAGAAACATTGTGCAAAAGAACATATCTGTAACGTAGTCCGAAAAAGTTCTTTTCGTATTACTGCATATAAATGTGCCTCTATAGATAACTTAGAGAAGAAATAACATAACATTGAATTTGTTCACTTAATTTTCTCAGCTTGGATAAAAGATGGTGGGAAAAGGGATGGTCGAAATTGAAGAGGAAAATCCAGCTCCCAACGATTTCTTATCTGCGAGAAAATTGAAGCACGATTTTCGTAAAATTTTTCGCCCTTTCACTGTCAAATGCTCCTAGAATATGCAACTTTCGAGGTATTTGAGATATAGGTCGCTCCGAAAATATTTTCCATTTTATAGCAACGTAACGAAGGGCTCCAGAAAATGGCGCATGCATATTGGAGTTCCCTTCCGATTTTATGATGGATGAGAGGTGAAATTCTATTATTCTGTTGGGGTGCCTTGTTATTTAAGAAATTCCTGAGTCCTGCAGATGTTCAAAGAAGCGCTGAGAAAGATATGTACCAAATTGAATTATGAAAACCAAGCAATATTGATCACAGGCTTTTACATGAGATCGATCAATAATTGTCCTTTAATTGTGATAATTGACTTCAATTGCCAATAATTTCTGCAAAATAAGGACACCCTGGTTCCCAATGTTACATGTGGCATCTTAAACGTAGTAACTTCGTAGTCTTTAAAGTATGATACATATAAAAATGTTCCTTGGCTTATTATGAGTACAAGTAGTATCATGAATGATGTACTGGTGAAGCTAAACAGTTGATTGAATTTTAAATCGCATAACCTGCGCTTTATTTTGATTAAATAAAATTATATTCTGTAAGTTTATTTTAGTTACTTCCCGTACCGTCTAAGCTGATGGTTATCATACATACGGATAAATCACATAAAATTCCGACACCATGTGTACATAACAAAGGTTTACTTATTGAACTGACACTTTTTAATTTACACCTCGGCCGAAAAATTTTATTTTAAAAGTTGACATTAGAAGATAGTTCTGTCGGGGACATCAATTTCGATAATCTCAATGAACAGGTAATTATTTTTTAATAATAATTGTAATCACTTTTTCGTAATATCACGACTGATTGTGAAGAATTCATAATAGTCTTTGAATGTTCAATTTTAGTTTTATAATTGTGTATAAAACTACACTACACATTTAATTAACGCAGATTGTTCATTCCATAATGTCTTTTTAGCACGGTTAAAATGGTTAAAAATGAGTCTCCTAATGTAACAATTTGTATGAAAAAATGTAGAAAAAAGTTCTATTCACCTCGTTAAAAGAATAATCGTGTTAAAATAACTAAAGCGAGAGGGTCAATACATGTCATAACCGTTAAAGTACTGAGAATGTAAAACATTACAATGGTTTTGATAGTAGGATTTCTAATATCCAAACCAAGCAACCATTTTACTTCGTTAGTGGAACTGTTTATATCCGTAGCACATTAAGAGTTGAGTTTTAATCCTCTACATTATCAATTACTTTGAATTTGCCTTTAGCCAAGTGAAATTAATTTCGTGAAATTCTTTATCGTTGGTTATTCATTTTCGTTGTATTTCAATCCAGTAATAATTACAGTTATATACAGTATATATTATAATTATTATGTATTACAGATTTTTAACTCAAAATCAAGCCGAGAGAAAGTAGGTTCTAACGGAAAGTTGTGACGAATTTAATTCAACGTGGAATTGTAAAAGGTCAGTTATTTATATATTTAAAACTGCTAACGATAAGTAATTACACATAATGTTACCAATAAATCCAGTATACAATATCTACTCTCGTCTTAAAAAGGGCGAACAATTCCCGTCATTCCATTATCAGAAATTCTGTCCGAAAGAGCAGATGTGATCATCATAGTATACAAGATCAACGGGTAGTGTCGACATGGATAACTGCTACGAAGCTAAACAAAATGAGAAACGACAAGGAAGATATACGACAAACACTAAAGCTGGTTACCCGCAATTATTTGCTCTCCCCTGTCCGGTTGTCCAATTCGTCCTACTCGCAATCTCAATACCCAACATCACAAATGTCTCTCGATCAATCGTCTGACGGGCTACGAGTTTCTTCACGTGGAAGACCCGTGACGAAGTAAAGTCTCATTCCTTAATAGGACGACGGAAGATGTCTTCGAGGTTTGGTTCCCCTCGTTTCACGAAACGCAGTTCTCCCTTCGTCCGCCGATCGCGACGCGAGTCTTGTAAATCAATTACAAGTCCCAGGGTGCGGATACCTCGAGAAATGGCACGTACCGAACCCGAGCAAGTTTCGGGCGCTGACGTGATCGGCAAACTCATGCACACGAAGTCTTAGTTTGCGATTGCGAAATGGAGAGAGAAACCATCGTCAAGGAAGCACCGGGCCGATAATAGAAAGCGTGCCACAGCTCGTCTTCCGGTTTCTCCGATCGATGCTTTAAGCTTCCATGTAGAACCATGCTGAGAAAGGAGAAGGAGCAGGGAGGGAGAGAGGGACCTTGCCGGGTCACGTTTATGGGAACTCGTCACGCGGACGGATGAAAGCGGATCGTTAACGACAGTAACGAGGCTCGTTTCGTAATCCAAGGGCGACTGACTGTGGTTTCGATAGTTCGTAACCAACATCCGTCGTCCTGGACAATTAGTTAAATTACTACCTAGTGAAAATCATTGACGTCCTTGCGGCCGATTAGCCTCGTTAGACCTCGGAGAAACTCGATGGCGCAGATGTGATTCGAGGCGCCCTTTATCCCTTCTACGAATGGCCGTATGTAGGGGAAACTTCATGGAGGCTTGTCGAGAAAATAGGCTTGGTTAGCATGCGCAAGTTTTCTCTTAAGAGCGAATATCCAAAGATCGTTCTTAGTTCTCTGTTTTTGATCCTGGTCGATTTTCTCTCCGCCGTTGTTACTATTTTCAATTAGTTCGCTTTGGTCTTGCGTAATTAAGAGAATTCCTTTTAACGAACGCTGTGTAAGGTAAACTAATACTGACGAAGTTATTTTAGGATACTCAAACTATTATGTAACCAATACCCGTCGAAGGTATCGCTCGCAGTTTGATAAGGAAGTCTCAACTTAATTAACGCGGACAAATATAATTATTTGGAGTTACTTATTATATAATTATTATATAGTTGTATATAATCAATAGTGTTAATTAAAAATGTGGCCTTTGTATATCGTGGAACGCTTATTACATGCAAGTATGCTGGCGATAGACTCGGTTTGATGCAATCCTCATTATCTGCATAATGGCGTCTGTTGCTTATGTAATATGCAATATTGCAGCCACTTAATTCTTTGAACATGAACAGGAAGTTTAGATCAACATAGTTTTATAATTTTGACCCTTTCGCTATTAACCGTTTGAGTCCCAGAGGCTTTTAAAAGAACACGGTCGAAAAAAACCGAGCAGCGCGATAGCGCTTGTCTCAACTGAGTACTGGGACTTTTCAACACAAAATCTGAAGAGCGCGAACGTGCTCCTTTGGACACAAACGGTTAATGGGTATATGCATTTGGAAAATACGACTTTATAATCTTAAAAGAAATTATTTTTTGTATACTAATTGCAAGAGAACGTAGCTAACAGTGTGTAATAAGACGAGTAATAAGAAATCGGTGAGATGGACGCTCATATGTATAATTACTACAAAATGTTTTCGTAATTTATTTTTTAACGCGGGGTTTCACCAACGATTCAACGGCAAAGGGCATCGATACAGTGGAAAAGGTGTACAGAGAATACCAATTGCAAAAAAGAGCGCATTGGTACAGTACACCAAGGGTAATGTAGAAACCTATTAACACTTTGCTAGCGGGAGATGAGACAGGATTGTAAGGTTTATCGCCAAGGCGGCCGCGGCGGTAACATTCTTTGACTTGCGAAAGCCTGGCGTTCTGCTGTCGCGAAGTTTTTAAAATATAAATGTCGCCCCCACGCGCCACATCGCCTGTGCTAGTACGTCCGGCCGTGACGCCGAGAGAGCGACTGTGAATCAGTGACATCTCGGCTGTGTGTATAGGTGAAGTAGGGGGCGTATCTCCAAGGACGGCTCTGGCGTGCAAAATTTCTGCACCTCTGGTGTAGAACAATATCTGGTAGGTTGTAACACATCATTTTGAAACACCCTGTACGTGTCTTGTAATGTAGGACAATTATTTTGTGAATATTTCACTAATTATTCATTTGACACCCTACATTGTATAATGATCTTGCATGCAGAGTTCGATGCTTCATCAGAGCTTCATCATTCATTAGAAAGAAAATATGGCACTCCATTTAAAAAAAATGAAGGTGACCTGCACATCTCGATAAAACAGTGTAAAACCCATATTACAGTCTGTGGCGGCACGACCTATCGACCACCAAACCGATCTTCCTGTCGCCATTACGCCTACGCCCCTAGTTCCAGGAACGTCCGCTAGACTTCGTGTCCACCGATGGATCACTCTCGAGAGTTGTCCTACGACGATCGGTATCTATATATACGATCGAACAACAGATACCATCGTCCCATCCGGGGCACAGTGTCTAGAGCAGGGCCTGTTCGGTCAGCCCTACTGACGAGTCCACGAACAGGCCCAGGACGAAACGCAACACGCGCTAATCAAGATCTTTACCCTTTCCTAGGAACAGAAGAACATCAACCGGCCCAGGCACCGTGGTTCCTTCACTGTCGAATGCCCCCCTTGGTAAACGTGCAGTTTTTGTCTGAAATATTTTTTCGTCAAGTACATATTTTATGAACTACTTATTGTTAGAATCGCCAAGTTGCGTGACTCACTCTGTATATAGAAGATAGTAATTTCTTGGTAAGTAGCGGTTCTAACTTTCGGACAAGAAATCTACATTGCGAACCAACAAACTATTTTTGAGTTAAAATACATCCGACAGCCGAACCTTTTTTAATCAATTTAGAAATTAGCCAGGGGAAACAAAGGCGTTCGAAGCCACCTTTGTAGTTTCACTACTCTCACTTCAATAGTAATTGTCAATTATTCCCCGTCTCCTTAGTGAAGAAGAGGGATGCTAACCAGTGTTGCGTAAATGCCCGCGCACCAACATCGTGTCACCCCCAAGTTTCTGCGCCAAAATATTATTGTTTTGCAAAATAGATCTTTGATGTACACCGCTACTTTCGATGGAACATAGAACCTATTCCAATGGCGCTTGGAAAGCAATGCAACCTCGGAAGAAAGTGAGTCATGTTTTTCTGTCACTTGTACTGACTTTCATCCACTCAACGACGCGAGTAATATCATATGGAAATTCATTTCCTTTAAAACATTCTAATTTTGAAATTCTCTATTTGGTATACCTACTGACTCATATTGATAGAGATAAGTATACAAATAATGTCGGTAAGTCTAGTGTTAATACAGATGAGGCTAATAAAAATTCAGCTTACCATTCTGTTGCTGTAATAAATTTATTTCTAACTAAAGCATTACTATTTTTTGAAGTATATCAGTCGCACGAATGAAAACATTTGTTACCTTCCCTGTTTTTGGTTAATATAAAAGTTGCACCCAATCTTTTAACAGGATTGCAATCGTTTTTTGTCTAACACTGCAACGTAATTGATAACAAATTCGACAGCCATATACAAGGCATAGCTTTTTTTAAAGATTTTTATATCGACAATAGAATCAATGGTGTGTGTGACTTTTTTACACGAACACAGTTGCTTCATAAACTGGCGTGTTCCATCACACATGGCTGCCCAGTTAGCACATGTTACGAATAATGTTAAAATTCATCCCATTCTATCGAAGATTTACATCCAATAAAATGCATTTTGCTTTGTTACAGTGGTTAAATTTGTTGAGATAACTATTTGACGACTTTAACGAATTATATTCTTAAAAAATGTTTTTTAAGACACAGCAAGAAAGAAAATGAAGATCGTAGATACTTCTCCGAAACGAGGGACACATTTTTGATTGCTTAAAAAGGACGAAGTAGACGTAAATTGCAGTTCGTGTACAGTGTTTCCCAAAGTGCTGTAAAATTCTCAAGTCCGCTATAAAATTTTTTAAAGAAAAAGTTACGGTTCCATTTGAAAAAAATAAAAGTGTTATTCGCTCTGGACGAAAAATGAGGTATAAAAAACTTTGGATTAGTGTAACTTCTGTGTGGCAAAAACTAGTAAAACTTTTTCATGAAAAACAGTTTTCATGAAAAGAGGAAACAATTCTGGAAAAATTGGTAGCATTTACATGAAGCATCCTGTATGACCGCTGTCTTTGTTGAATATAAAACACCACTGAAACATTTTTATCCGTTAAGTGGTATCAAACGATGCTGTACTACAAGCTATTAGGACATGAATAATCTGGATACTCGAGGAAGAAGGTTCGAAGTAGATTTTACTTTTTTCAAGTTGTTGTTAGGGTTTCGACTGATAGATGACCATTCTGCCAACACAGAGTTTGAGGAGGCGGAGTGAAGTTTCAACAGTTTATATCGCTTTCAAAATTATTGGTTCATATAAATGACTGGTTGCCAAGCACTATTTCAGCCTTTTGTTATTCCTAGCAAGGGAGGGTGATTAGAAAAACCGTATCTGCCTGTTTCATTTGTTACTCAGAATTTTTCAGTTTTCTTACGATCCGCGGTTTATGGTGAAACGTTACCAAGTCAATGCATTTTGCTCGCGCACTAATTGTAAGAACCGTTCACATTGTAAAACAGTATTCATGAAGTCTTCGACTTATAATTACCGGTGAGAGTTTCTAATTAATCCTCCGGCTTCACAAATGGATTTAGCTATTTCAGAGGAGTTATAAGCCGAGCGTCGCTATAACACGGTATGCATTATATAATGATATATTACTTGTTAATGAAAAATAATACCAAATAAGGGCTTGTTCATCATATTAGAATTATCATTTCGATGCCGTTCTCTTTGACTGTTTTGAATTTAATCATCTACTTTTTAGAACACAGACGGTAAGTATAACAATTTTTGCTGTCTTGGTCGATATAGTGTTGCCATGGAAAAAATTTCGCGGTAATACTGGTTGTATGTGATATAAATAACGTAATATACGATAATTATTTCTACATATTGAATTATTAATACATCACATCTATAGTTTTATTATTCAAAATGAAGAGAATTATTAATTGTTCGAGAAATTTCGTTCCTGAAAATTGTATCCAACTAATTTACTATATTATAATAAGTAATTTATTTTCAATCTGAACGATCTATCGAACCTTCAGTGACATAAACTATAAGTAAGTATTTAATCATTATTTCCTAACACTTGACACGTAGTAATTAACGTCTCCATTAAAAGCGGTACAATTAATACTGTCAGAATAAACATTTCGATTGCAAGACAAAATTTCCCCAACGTTACTCCCAGTGTTATCGCAGAAGAAATATAATTTATTATATCACCGTATAATCACTGATAATACTGTTTTGCAAGTCATAATGTAACGTGAAATCCACACTTGTTTTCCTTTGAAAGTAATCTATTGGGTTGTAACATGAATTCGTTTGGTTAAACTTAATGCATATTTCTCTTTATTTCTTTGGCTCCAATTACAATCGATCAATTACATAATCACCATCATTACTAATGACAGTTTGTCATTTCAAAGGCAATTGATTAATACCATTTCAATAGAAGTTCTCATCCTCTGTTTCAAAAAAGTTTTGACTTCTTCGTCATTACTAAATTCTTTTCCTTGTAATGTATTTGTTGTTATTGTTATTGAAATTGCAATGATTTTAAGCCCTTAACGTACAATTATATTATTGATTCCGATAGAAAAAAATACTTTTTTCTTCTTGCAGATAATTGGAACTTATTTTGATCTCAGCACATTTTTGCTAAATGAATAATTATTTCAAGTATCCTGAAATTTTAACTGTTTCATCATGGCGGTGCCTATGCCACTCACAGACCTGCACAATGCTGTAAAAATAACCGCCCGTGTATGTCACGGACCTGCACTTTAAGGGGTTAATAATGTATGTTATATAAAATTAATATTGTTTATACTATATAATATTTTTACACCATCACGTATTATAATAAATATTCAAAACTGGCGATCTTAGTTTTTGTAAGTATTTAGAAAAATATGTCAGGATTTCACGATTTAGGTTGTATCATTTAAATATTCATTGTTTACTGGAGCCAAGATTGTTAAGTTAGTGCATTCAGTATGCAATAAAAGTTTCATAAAAGGAGAACAATTTTTAGTATTCCGTTTCAGAAAATTAAGGTGATCTCGATAACTTTAGGAAAAAAACTAACGAAATACAAAAGTGTTATAATCTGTAGTACAACTATGTTTTTGTGATCCCCATAAAACGAAACAAACTTCCTCTTAATGGTGTTCCGTAGAAGCTTTTAGAGAAAATTTCGTAAGGACGTGCAACGTGGGTGAATCGTTTCGCATACACAGCATTAAAATTTCACTATATAAAAATAAAAGCTCAAAGAAACATGTTGAAAATTAAAAGAGTAAACGAGTACAGCGTACCAAATGGAACATTCGTGTAAACTTCTGTGCGAAAAACATACGAGGCGTTTTCAAAAAGGTTGAACCATAGGGAAGGTTAATTTCAAATGCACAAAATATTTTCATGGAATTATAAATGCTTCCAAACTTTACATTCCTTGTTCGTATTGATAAAGATATCGTACGATAATATAGATAATCCCTTCTTAATAACGCAGTGAAATCTTTTAATTTACGACTTTGAGTTATCGTTAGTCTCTACATAGAAAAGTTCTTGAAAATAAATAACAAAAATAGTAATGAAAATACCATTTTATTCATTGCTAAAATAATCTATTCTATCATTATGGTTATAGTAATTAATTATATATATTATATATTTATAGTAATTAAGTACTGGCTGCAACGGTTGCTATTGCATTATCTGTATTACTTTATGTAACGCAATCACGTTAACTCAAAAAATAAATTTTTCTGCTTTATACTGACGATGAGGCTCGTCTCCGATATTAAAAATAAAAGAGCACGGTATGATATAATGTATTTCGGTCAAGAATTCTATCTCGCGTACTTCAATCGAGGAAATATCAAATATCAGTACCAAAATAAAACTACAGTTAATCAATACTTCGTAAACTAACATACAGCCTCCGTACGTAGACCACTTCATAGCCAAATTGGCTTGTATTAATACGTATAAACACTTGCAGAGCCTGGAGTACAGGTACACGCGCAGGCGATCGTTTATTCATATATATATTATATACATATGTATATGTGTATTCAGATATATGTACATATATATCAGGGTAGGAAGCGCAAGAGCACCTGTTATTCTCGCTCCATTATTCCCGAGTCCATTGTTAACCGGGCCGGTTAGATCTCGAAGGAAAATAGCCTTTAACGTTCAAGCTTGTAATCTAAACTCTGTATCTCTCTCCCGATCGCTTCATCCCCCAGCGAATATCGCCTTCGATGCGATCAAGTTCGCCTTTCATTGAAGAAACGGTCTGGCTTCACCTGAGCGGTAGTTCCGAAGAATATTGCGGACAACCGTCCTACAACGTTCTGAATACTCCGTTGCGAATCAAGGAAACGTTATACGCAACGTGAACGACAGTACTATGTGCCTTATGTCCAATTGCTAGAAGACAATAATCCTACTTTCGTGATTATTTTGTGAAGCACATTTAACCTTTTAGAAACGACGCGCCACTATAGTGGCTTTTGCGGATATCATCTTTCAGGACGACGCGCCACTATAGTGGCTTTCGCGGATATCATGTTTTTGGACAGTATTACACGTTTTTTGCTTTACTTCTCAATTGTTTCGCCTACACATCATTTCCCATCATACTGTAAAACCGCTAAAACCAAAAAAACTTTGCGAAATTGTGTAGTGTGCACAAAAAATGATATAAGGAGAAGATCGCGGTGCCAATACGAAGACTGTGATGTGGGACTCTGCGTCGTTCCGTGCTTTAAAATATACCACACACAGAGAAACTTATTACTAAAATGTAGCATATAATAATAATTAATTAATTAATAAAGTTTTTCGATGTCGTTACATGAAAATGTATAAAGAAATTATAATTTATTCATTTTCGAACTCTATTCCCACGTAATGTCGTTGTGGAAATCGTCATGAACAGTTTTTGTGCCATCCGCGGCCAGGTGCGCCGTCCCAGGAGTATCCACTCGCGGACGAGCGCGCCGTACCTAAAAGGATAAGTTTGACGACTGTGTCATGAAGTTCGCAAAATCGTAATAATTATTTCTTAGTAATTATCATTCGAGGTTATTTAGCAAAGTTAGATTAATGCCGTGTAAATTGAGCAAATGAGGAAGTTTGTAATACGAGGTGACTAATATAGATTTACTTGCATAGGGCAATTCCCGGGATTACCTCTTTGATCAATTGTGAGCATCGAAAGAACACGTCTAACGACATTTAGGTAAATGCCGCCCACTTTAACGGACACAATCTGTACACATATAAATTAAGGTAAAAAATAGTAGAGGACAGAGTACCAATAAAACGAAAAGAGAAACAACTCTCTCTGCTACTATTATATATTAACTACTTAAGAGTTTACCCCGAGTATCGCTCGAGCAACGCGACTGCTTGCGTATTGCATATCCCGAGCGTCATTTGGGCACGACGCATCACTTACATTTCATTTGAAACATTGTAAAGCACGCAAAAGGTGTGAAGTCCTCTGTCCTGTGATTTGTTCTGATTCGCCTGACGGATAGAGACATCGCTCGTTCTGACGTTATTTTCGATTCTAACGCATAACGAGCTGATAAAGCCGCACAATCGTTGCGTCGTCATGGGAATAACGAAAGACGTGTTTCGTTTTCGGTTGTCATTAGTCGATCTCAAGTTTCCAGGACCGATATGGTGGGGATAGGCGGTGCGAACGATACTCCCCCCTTACCCCGTGCCACATACCGCGAGACTTCATAATCCTTGCGAGCTTTATTTGATGGCACCGGTCGTTGGCGCATTTTTCTAATGTAAAGTATGTTTTTCGAAGACCGACAATAACGGTGAGGCAATGCGAAAAGTGAGGAGATTCTACTGTGCAGAATGTAATGTTGCGTTGTGTATTGAATGTTTTAAAATATACGATACCCAGTGAAGTTATTAAATTTTGATGAAAAGAAATGTAGTTGCCGGGACGGTCGGGGTGATGGTAATTATTTAATAAAATAGTATTACCGTGAACACTTTAGCTTTTTATTAGTAAGGCGAATGACTAGATGTGGGTTGTCGCGTGGTTCAAAATACAATAATGTGACTACGCGCTGACTTAGCTCGAAGGAGCCGCGCCCCCGCAGACCGGTGAATTTCCGCGGCCGCTTAAGCCAATCAGAAGACGAGAAAATCACCGACTGCGCCCTCTTTTCCTTGCGCCCTTGGTGCGCTTTTTAGGGAAAAGGGAGAAAGGTCATGGTGGCAAGTTTTCGCTGGTAAGGCTTCGGTCACGTACGCATTTCCGCCGCGCCCCCGCTTCGTCTTGTGCGGCCCAAGGTTGGCGTTGGGCCTGCACTCGAGGGGCCAACGGAAACGCGTAATTTATGGCACTCGCAAGAGCTATTGAGACTGCGAAGAAACTGTACGAAGCAACTCTAAGAAATATATACAAAAGGCAGTTTTCTCAAAAATAGCTGTGTCGCTGCAAATGTATTTAATCCATATAAACCATTATAAACCAGACAAACCGTTTGCATGGGAACGGAAAAACTCCCAATGTAGGTGGTCGCTACATAGTTTTTATGTATTTTGTAATATTATCTTCCAAAATTAAAGTAAAAAAAATATGCAATTTCGGATCACCCTGAATGTTCAGGCGTAATTTACAAGATAGGCTTTGAAGTTGCGAGAGCCAAAACTTTTCATTATTCTTAATTATTTCCGTATCTGTGCAAACTTGGCCCATTTGGCAAACATCCTTCGGTGACCGAAGGGTCGCTCGTGGCCATCAGGTTTCGCACAGACATCTTTCTCCAAGCTAGATTTACGATACTTGTCATGGTTCGAATATCAAGATCACTGGTTTTTGAATATTGATTAACAAACTGACAGAGTGTGATCTATTGCAACAAACTTGGAGGGAGTCATGCGCCACCTCTTAAAGCCTTTAGAGACATCGATGCAACCTCCAATCCTCCCTCTAAGGGGCTGTTGGAGGGATAATTTTGAAGAAGGGATGATTGAACATTAGCAACGTTGGGACTTCATGAAGAAGACGTGAGTTCCCATCCTGCCAGGGTGATGGTGCCCTTAATCAAGGGTAAGGATTTCAACGGGTCCGCCTGAGTTCTCTGGAAACCACGTGCCTTCCATACAACGAATTTTACGGCCTTGCTACAGAGTATCCGCTATTGAAAGTAACGCGAATCAAGCAAATAATTCGGACATAATAATAAAAATTTCCAAAAATTCAGTCCATTCTAAAGCTAAGAAACCTGAAAAAATAGCTGCCTTCTCGAACCCTATAAGCAAACTTCATAAAATTAGGGTTGTAATCCTAAAAAAATATCCCTCTAATTGTTCAGAGCGATAAATTATTTAAACCCATGGACCTGCGTGTAATGACGTAGATATCGACACGTCATTTATGTCAATTCTGCGTGAAATTACGTTGTGTGAGCTGTTTGGAAATGTAGATAATTCACGGAATCCGTAAGATCTTGGGTCATAGGTGTCAATGGCAGCCGGTAGGTCTATATAAATGAATCGGAAGCCATAGAACGTTAAATTTGAATATGATTGATTGAGAGCACTCCTAAGTAGGACGTGAATGGGGCAACCCACACAAGGGTGAAACCTCACGTAGTAAGAAGCTGTCGATAAGGTAAGGGGGAGTAAGGAAGGGCAAGGGGAAAAATTTAAGAAGATGAAGCGTGACACTGACGCGTCCCAGGACGCTATCGTGCCTGAATACGATGACGATGCTACAGAACTGATGGCGTTGAAGGATCTTCAATGACATTACACTTGATGATACGTGTATAATTTAAATTAATGCTAACAGATAATACTTATTACTATCAAGTTTTAAAATGAATCATTAAAGTGTATTAAAAGTTCCACTTTTATACACATATTTTCTAGTTTTTTATCTGTGGCATATTATTGATACTATTTTTTGAATTCTTTAATTAGAAATTAATATTGAATCCTACTTCAAGAATATTAAGAGACCGAAATGAGAGGGAAAATTGTTATCATACCGGTAATTCAGAACGTGCAGTTACGCTTCGAATACAAATTATTGCTATTTGTGCAACTTCGGAGTTAATGACACTGACAGAATTTTACGATTTTAACTTTGCTTTTCGTGTTCCAATACTCTTTATCTACCATATTGTGTTTTCTGATTTATTAAACAAAAGAAACTTTATATTCGTCTCATTTATATTGTCGCTGCTTTACAGAACTTTGTATTTCGTATCTTCCCTTTTTATACGATACTGCAGTACATGACGAGAACCCTATGTTTTCCTTTACTTGCAGAAGCGTGCACTACTTTAAGTAAAAATGAATTTTAGCTAAGGAGTAACTGGACTACATTTATCCTTCTAGACTCCTTCACTATACGCGGTACACAAAGTCATTTGAACAAGGGGTAAAATTCAAAAAGAGTTTCGTCCGAAACTTCTTTTGAACAATTGATAATTGACCTGTTTTTGAAAATTTGTCAACTATGTTTATATCTACACATCACTTACATTTACTTTTAATAGATATTTTCGTTCCTAAAGAAAACACTTTTATTTCATCGTTCATTTTCATTTTCCATTGCTCAAAATATAATTCGCAGCCTTTGACTCAAGAATTGTTTTGCAGATGTTAGCTCGTAGGTTTCAGCATTCTGAAACGAATACTGTTCAAGTCAATTTATTATAATCAATACTGAAACATTAGAAGGATGTTACAGTATGGTTGCTAAATCATTTTGATCCCCATGAACCCATTGAAACAATTTGGAATATCCCCACGAGGTACGTGGATCATAATTTGACAACCGTTGGCGTATGAGAAGAGCCGGTATGCTGAAGAAGCCTATTTTGGACTGCTGCGTTTTCCGAATCAATGTTTTTACGGAAAAGAACGCAAGAAGAAGAAAAAAGTCTAATTTGTACCTTCCTGCCTGTCGTAATTTTCAACATTTGAAATATATGCGACACGCCGTGGAAAACTTTCTTGATTCGTAAGATTTAACAATAGAGGAGAGCAATGCTTTCTGTGCTTTTCCTCTGCGGAAAGATAAGTTTGTGTACACGGATGACATACATACGGAAACACAGTCACTGCCGAAATGTGCGTTTGTTTAAATGTATGAGTACCGTTTCTATGTGTGCGCATGTATACGGAATCACACACATTTCCGGCATATGTGATAATGTTGAGTTTTAAATATAACTAAATTTTTGAAGAATACCTTTACATGTTTGGAAAAGATTTTTACGGAACTTCTAGAGCTGAAAGCGCATTTAATTTTGACCTCAAGCAGAATAATAATACTTTATTTACTGTAATATGAAATATTTACTGTAGACAAAAATTAAGTCAATGTGTATTACACCACTTCTGGATTCATTAGTTGCAGATATCACCAGACTGATATAGTATACGCAGTTAAAAGTATTTATCAAATTTTTTAAAGTAAATACTACAAAATAATACCTACTTGGACAATTGATAATTGCAGAAATATATCGTTTTTTTGGGCGTTCTGTTAAGTAGTAAAAGTAATAACTGTCGGATAGACTTTTACGCCAATTTTTATGTAAAGTTAGAATATCACGTTCAACACTGATCGCTTTTTGTATATCTCATTTATTAGAGTTTGCAATTCCGAATTGAATATACGTGAATACTATGTTACTCTACTTTTTTAAACAAACAGAACAGAACGTAAAAAATTGATAGATAAATGAAAGGTATTAGGAAGAAACAAGCAAATATATGAGAGAGCGTTGCAAGTAGCCGTTGCATCGATGTTATTCTTTATTGTCTCACAGATCATTATGATTTTTTTAAAGTGAAATTTTTGAATTAAAGTTAGATATGTGTAAAACACAAAAATTAAAAAGAAAAGCAATTCTATATTCGGCAGCTGTTTACTTACTTTACAATACTATTTTAATATCGTGTATATGTATTTATTAGCATGATAGTGAATATTATCGTCCAAAAGTCACAAGCATTGAATTTACGACGTGTGATGACGAACATCAAGTAAATATGAAACAAATAATTCTTGTCAATCTTCTTTGTTGATAATAATATCAACAAAGATACCAAAAATATTAGCTGGAATAGAAATATTATTTGTTATTCGCTTAACAATAAAAGATTTCGTTGCATTACATAAAACCTTCCACTTTCTTTTACTCGGGAAGGTATGTTTTATTAACAAATCGCTTCTGTTTTTCTGTATTTATCGCGATTTCATTAATCGTTATTTATCAGTATTACAAATATTATCATTTTTTTGCGTATCATGTTGCAGCGTTTTCATAATAATTACTCATATTGAGATTTTGAGGCTTTCGCGGGCATCGTTAACTGAGGAATGGTCTGGGGTTTGCCGGGTTTAACACTAGAATTACCAAACCGGTCAAAATGACTGGTACACAATTTTTTCCAGAAATTCTCCAAGATTGTAGGTGATGAGGAGTTTCAATTTTAAAAGTGGACTGTATTTTTCTGATGGTCATAGGAACTGGTCAATACTCCTCTGATATATATGCTATTTATTTCGAATAACTTAAATAGATGATAACAGTGACTTATAAACGTGAATAATAATAATATCGCGGCGATCGGTTCCGGTGAAATAAAACTGAGTCCTTGTGTCGGACTTTGAATTTGCGACCTGTCTGAGTCGCTGAATATGATTGTAGAGTTCTTGTGTCGAACTCTACGTCTATGAATCTCTAAATGACTTTCTGTGAAAGACTGTGTATGAACCTCTGTGGATGACTTTGTATGACTCTCTTTTGCATCTCCTCCTCACGAGCCAAAGTCCCAAAAAGCCGTCGTGGAAGGAGATACAAAATGCCCTGATTGGGCCGTGAAATCGGCAAGAGGCGGCCCTTCCAAGGTGGTGACCCGTCCTTCTTCCCTATCTCTAACGGGGGTGAAATTCTGATGAAATTCCCTCTCCTACACGCATGAGGAGAGGGCCCCGGAGAATCGTGGGAAGAAGGACCTTGACAGTGAGAATTTCCAGAACCAACCCTGGCGAGAGTCCCAATGCTATGGGCACTCATTGTGCCATAAATCACACCAGGGTGGTCTAGAAATTCCCGTTGAGGTCCAAGACGCGCCATGCACTAGTGAGGGCTGAAGAGGCAATAAATATCCTAAAGAAGTTAGAGTTTTGTGCCTCTTCAGCCTAGAATGAAAAGAAATGTGTTTTCTATAAACTAACTTTACTCACTAGTGCCTTTTGAAGCAGACGCGACCTGAACCCTTGGTTAAGCTTCATGAGAAACAATAGGAGCATCTGCATCCACCGAGAAATGCAGATGCCCCCTCATAAAGTTCTTAACAGTAGGAGAGTCCTAGAATAAATATTCTACGTCCATCTCATAAAACATAAATTACCGAATCGATCATCTTTTCCACCTCTGAATTCCCCTTTCTTTCAAAGTACTTATTTAATATATTTAAATATAACAGATTTCACGCCGGTAGTTCTAATGTTAAGCCGCGTTGCAAGTAATAAGACTTCCGGCGTTTCGTCTACATCACAGGTAGTTTCATCAGGGTGAACTGATCTGAAGTGTCTCGTTTCGCCAGTACTCCTACTTATATTATTGCATGGTGCTGCGCAACACTGCACAGCCAATCGTTTTAGTTGATCAGCTGAGCAACTAAAAGTTTTTACTTTGGGGGAGACCATTGTTCACATTACTCATATTCATAATAACCTTAAGTATGAAAAATTGACGATCCAACCAAGCGGAGACGGTACTTTATCCACTCGAGGCCAACCCAGTTCTCCGAACGTAGTAAGACAAATGAAATATGCACTGTGATGCCACAATTTTTTAATTTTTTCAATTAGTTCTTCTCATTTCGGCAGGTGTTAATAGAAGTTCGTCGACATAACATTTAATACAAATTGAAGTTGCAAATTGTCAGTCAAGTTCTCTGCATAATAAACGTTGAGTTTTTACGCATTTCAGCGTTTCAGAAAGAGCTCTAATTGGGATTCGGTCAGGAAGTGCTACTACATGGATATTACATGTAGAAAGTTTAGAGATAATGAAAATAATATTGTATATTTTTCACTGAACTTTGTCTAGTGATTAATATAGTAGCCAGTGTAAAAAGTACTTTATGTTGTTGTCAACGTAATGCGAACTCGAAATTTCGCAGTTGCAGGAATCACCGAACAAGAGAACTTTGGTTTTCAATATATCGTATATTTAGATGAAGTCACGTATGTACAGCACGGCGGTATCGAGTAGAGTTAGTGTAAGAATAAATCTCGAATAGAATTATGTTGGGAGTTGTGATAATAAAATGAGAGTCGGCGGAAAGAGACGCAGGGTTTTGAGGACTTTAGGAAAAGGAGTGGGAAAAGGATGACGGAGTTATGGAGTCGAAGGTCAAAATAGGAAACTAAGGATTTTGGACTTGGAATTGGTGATTCGGTGATGAGAAAGGATAGTGGTGACTGAGCCTCGTGTCACCACGTCGATGTACAAAATATTTGTAAAGATATTAGTAATCCTAGTCGAAGGGTCGGTACATTACATTAAAAAGCGATCCTATTTGCTGAGCGTCAAAATAGTGACGACTGATTCTAGCAACTTTTATATCGGGACGGTTAATATTTATTTTGTCATAGTTACATAATGATTTACTGACTTGGAAAGTTCCGACAATCGAGCTGGATAAATAAAATTATATACTAACGGTTTATCTGAAGATGATTATAATCACCATTTTACTTTTCAACTCGAAAATCACTTTCACGCTGTAGGAAATATAATATTGTACAATACTTAGGTAATGTTATTCTCGTAAATACGACATATTTCTCCACTAATTTGATCAGAATGACTTACTATTAAGTTCAGGGATTAGTTAACAATTGCAATATTTGTAGCTCAGGAATATTTTAGCAGAGATTAATTCATGTTATAATTATTTCAAATTGTAAGCGTTTGTGACTGTTTCCTTTCTCGTTTTCTTTGTCATTCCTACCTTGTTTCACCTCCCTCTCTTTCTGATCGTATCGAATTTTCACGCATTACGCATACACATTTATAACCACACTCAAGCTCACACAGAATCCTACATATATTTTATCAATTGCTTTGTCGAATCACAGTTTCAAAATTCCCTAAGGCCGTCAATTTTCAACTCAAACTCTCCATTTTCCCGTTTGAAAAAAATGATTACGACCAGAGTAACGTAGAATAATTCTGCTAATTAAAAGCTATCTTTGTGTCCGCGTTCCCTAGCAGTATTTATCATCACTCGGAATGCCAGTTTAGGAAATAGCCTGTATATAACGTCGTATATACTCACAGGTATACGTATGTATCTATATATATACATACATATAATGCCAGACGGACGGCTGAAAAGCGTTTCAAAAAGGACGGGCAAAAAGAGGCATAGAAAAAAAGCGCGAACAGCAAGTCCAATTTCGTCTCTTTTGAAAAAGAGATATCGACGTCATTCATGCCGGGGCTTTTCGCGCCCTCTCGCCGTAAGAGGAACGTAATTATAGGTATCCCTTTCATCCGAGCCGAGGATAGATAGATTCAGTCGGCCAACTAATCCAGCTAATCTCTCTTCTAGGCTTTCAACGGGTCCTCGGCGTGGCATCGATTCCGTTCCCTCGGCGATACTTATCGTATCGCGGCCAGTTTTATTAAATATGTGTCGTGATCCAATCGCTTAATTTCCACGGACAGACTACCTCTCTCATCCGTAGTTCGCAAAATGACACTCCGTCCTAAGCGAAAATTGCCATGTGCAATTTCGCTAATGGGATTCTTCGATCGCGAACAAAGCCGAGTACGTTCTTCCTGATAATTATATTTCCCGATAATTATAATTTATCCGCGACAGTTCATGCCGGAATTTCGATATTTCCGCAGAGCCGACAAAACGCTTGCGTTCGTATTAAATGAAGTGTGCGAGTACGACTGCTGTCTTATAATCGTTTTTTAATTAATCCCAACGAAAGACCGCTTGATTAATTCAGCAACCGATACGTCCATTTATCTCCATGGCTTACATGCTCCAAAATTATAGTTGCGTTCTTTAACCAAAACAATCACTGCCACTACACAATGTACTTTCGTGTCTGAAAATGTTCAAGATCTTATCGGAAATTCCGCGAAACAGTGCAAATGCTTGTAACAGTTAGTATCTGTGATTGCATATCGCGATACTTTAGCGCGAAACGTGAGGTACGAGTATTTGAAAGCGGTCACGCACGTTCGGCTGTGTACACCTGTAAGTACACGGACGCGCACATACATCAGCATCCACCTGGTCGAAGCCGAACTAAATAACCACGAAACACGGTCAGTGAAATCAACAACCTGTTGATATTTGCCGTATTTAAGAAGTGGCACATGCTCCGCTAGATATATCGCATTATTTTTTCGCTAATTTACCGTGATAGGAGAATTACGATTTTATCCGTAGAAGTTATGCTAAGTTCATATCAGGACGATGAAAATGTTTGTATTCTTTGATATGATTCCAACAATTTTCATTAAAAGGGAAATGATTCTAACTTCTGGATACGAAATATAAGAAATATAGACTGCCAAATGACTTCGTGAAGAATTGATGTCGGATAATTATTAACAATACAATGTATATATCGCATGTGGACAAAAACGTCTCAGTGTTCTAGGAATTCTTATCCTAAATAACAATACTCTTTGTAGTGCAGGGCAGAGTCGTGTAAACGGTTTATGTTACTAACAATAAGTGGGCCCAAGTTCGTCTCTTGGATATCCACATCAGTTCGCTCCAAAGACTAGATCTATAAAGAGGTTTAATCTAAAGCCTTATAATTCAATTATATATAAAGATTTTCTATTTATATTTATATATAAAGATGTTATAATATATAAAGATGTTATAAAAAAGACTTCATGTTATTTAATAACCTATTTGTAATAAGTGCAAGCCAAAACTATACTAGCTCGAGCCTTAACACATCTTTTTAATAATTTAAACATAATGCGGTAAGATGTTTGGACAACTGGAATCCTTGTGGCTAAGATTGCAAAATACGGATGCTATTGCTATAACATCTTGTGATATGTGTAAAATAGTTACGTGGAGCCATATCTGGCTGGAAAATAAGCAGTATGCCCTGTTTGGAATATGAATCACTTATGTGTGCGTTTTGCAAAATATTTTAAATGAGTCGGTATCCAACGATGTATCACAAAGTGTATGAAACAATCATGGGATACAAAATTTAACCACGTTAAGCATAGCGTTATCAAAAATTTAACTTCTCTGTGGCTTTGATTGTTGGTGACATTTCTGGGGTAAACATATATTTGAGTATGTTCACCCGTTTGATCGAATTCCCGGGGATAGAATGAAGGGTTGAAATGAGGCCACATTTTATTGTATTAACTTACAATGAGTGTTAAGGCCTAAGCCCTTAATGTATTAGGTTTATTACACGGACGGAGAGGCAACTATTTTTAAGAAACAGTTAGTTTAACCTTTTGAGCTCTAAGGACACATATATGCGTCTAGCGAAAGCCATCGGCGTGGACTAAGGACGCATATTTACGTCTGGCGAAAGCCATTGGTGTGGACTAAGGACGCATATTTGCGTCTGTCGATTTTTTTGATCATCTACGTAGAAGTATTGCAGTTACTTTTGTGTAAAATTAATACAGATGCATTCCTTAGTAACGATTATTGTGTCGCATAGGCAACGCATAAATTGTAGCAGTTAGTTAAGGAGAGACACGCGATATGAATGCAAAAAATGCGATGTAGGTTTATGCATCAATCGATGTTTCGAAGTTTTTCACACCCAATTAAATTATTGATTTCTGTTATATTTTTTACATTTATTTCTTCAGTTTATTGGAAATTTTAATGTTTATAATAAACAATTAAACAAAAATAACGTTTTTAATTATTTAATATCGTGCAAAAAGATTACTATAACTTATTACTATTTATTTACGCCTTGAATAGTTAATCAAGAGAGTGCAATCTAGCGAAAAAGTATTCCGTCCACAGCGATCGTCAGCGCTAGCCGCACGGCGCGCCGTCCGTACGGACCGCATAGGCTGCGAGTCGTTTGACCCCTAAGGGTTAACGGGATGCAGGAGTGCCAGATTCGCGACTTCTGCGGGCCCCCTTTTCCAAGAAAATCCTCGCCTGCGAGTTTTATTATTTTCCTGTTTTGACAAAGACTCAATAGTTATTACCGTGCAATAAACTCGGCGCGCCAGAGCGTGTCCCTCGGCCCTCGAGCAGCCTTCGAGCGGGCCTCCTTCTCCTCCCGCGGGCCTCTACCCCTCTATCGGCCACCAAAAAGAGGGCGCGCTTATCTTACAAAAAAAAACATTTTTCCGTACAACTTCCGAAGGCGCGCAAATCACATTCTTTCAGTAAGGTGCCCTCGGAAGGGAAAAAAACGGGGGAAGAGCCTCGCGACAACAGTCAGAAACATACATTCTCTCAACAGTGCACGCCTCTTCACATACATAGTCACATCTCCGTGCACGAGTAGCGTCTCGTCCGGATTTCGTAGTCGCAACTAACAATAAGTACCAGGTTGTATCTATCACGCAGTTTGTTATTCTGAGTTGTTACACCTTTGTTAAGTTTGTTCAAGTTTATATTAAAATATACAGTCCACTGGAAAAAGAAAGCCTTTGCTAAAATCAAAGGGGCGAATTCATATACAAGAAGCCACGCCCAAACAATGAAGATTATTAAATATTTACATGAACGATCTGAATGGTAATTGTACATATATTATTATGAGATCGGGAGGTGCCCATTCTATTAAGAATTTATTGTTAGGAGAAAATGGACGTGAAAAGGAATTAGTACCAAGGTAGAGGACGCTGACGTAGTGGATTCGCGCCGGCACACTACATCTCCGGTGTTAACCCTTTGCACTCGTATTTATATTTGAGAAGGCTAGCAATCAACTCGGAATTTTTTGTATATACACACACATTTCAGCAGAAACTAAAAGAAAACATTGTAACAAGGGTCCCTAGAATGAAATACTAAAATGTAAATACACCTATCCCTCGATTTACACGGCACTTTATTTTCACGATTTCGCTTTTACACGGTTTTCAAACTAACGGAATTGCAAAAGAAATGTTAGAAATAAATATTTTTTCTGCAAAGAAATTTGCTGACTGTAGATATATTTACAATACGCGATTTCGATTTACACGGTATTCTGAGGAATCGATATTCCGTGTAAATCGAGGGATAGGTGTTTATGTATAATAATGCAGGATGGGGAATATATAGCGACATACGAGAGTAACGATTAAAATATATAATATCGCCTGTACGGCGACATACGAGTGTAAAGGGTGCTCTCTTTCTTTTTCATGATCCTACATTATCTTCATTAAGAATTTTCAGAGAAATTCTTTCCGACCAGTCTAGAATACATTGTAAATGATTGAATAACTCAAGGTTCTGCTGCCGTATCTGTTTCGAATCGGCGTGAAATGTGCCTCATGAAAAACGTTAATATTTATTCCATATCGACTTTATATGAAAGAATGAAACTATGTTACTATGGATTTGCAAAATGATTGTTTGCCAATACGCCTAAAAAAAAGACGTTAATTAATACTCTTCCGGACTTAAGAATCCTAGAGTAACTTTTTGTGGATTGCAAAAAAAATAGAAAGAAGCAGCATTCCCATGTGGAAGGAGAAAATGTAATTACTGTAAATCCTGTTCGAAGAAACGTCACTTTTAGTGCTCTTGCGAATGTCTTGTTATTTCGTACTAAAGTCAAAGTAATTACAACTGTAAAAAGCTTGATTATTACCAAAGAAAATTCCCTAATAAAATATCGCGATAATGTGTCTGGCGGGATAGGAAAAAACTACTTATCTTAAATGGGAAAAATTTCGATATGGTACCTACATTATCAACTAACCATGACGTCTTTCTTCAGAAAATCATTAACTTATACTTACAATTGGCGTAACTCATGTCAAAAACTGCTAACTATCAACTACGCTTTATTACGCTGGAAAAAAACGGAATTTTCTAGAAACGGGATACTTCTGTAGTTACTAAAGGAACTTCGTAAATGTAAAAGAAACAGGCCATTGCTGTAATTCAAAGTAGCAATCTATTACGTGATTCTATTTAGTACGTGACTACCACGCTATTCTCGATGAAATTAATTTTCCATGTCACTTTGATATGACCACGTTATTTTATTCTAATTTCTTACTATATCTGATTTATAAAAATACCAAACAAGCAAAAGTAACCAATTAAATAAGTAGAATAAATATTCTGCGACATTGTTTGAGAAAAGTTAAAACTTTCTCCCCAAACACGGGCAATCGATATTACACGCGAATTTATTTTAACAAATGATTTATGAGTGATATATATATTTTCCTTTTTACCTGTCTTTTATATTCTGTCTAGATGGATTTTTGTACTGAGCAAAATAATTCACCACTTCTTGTTTGATAAGTACACTTTATTTAAAAAATGAGAACGGTTCGTCTCGCGCATGTTACTCACATGCTTTCAGATTGTCCGCCGGAAACCTGCAGAGGGCGGTGGGCCCATCCTTAAAGCACGTGACCCGGAAGTGCATGAACAGAAGCCGCGAAATTCTATTATCTTTACACGTTTGGCACCAATTACTTTGTATAAGAGTGCCATCAGTTTCATGTTAATTCTTTGATATCAGCAACAATTGCACTTGCGATTTAGACAAAAATTATGTCGTAATGAAATTACACGTCTACATTTTTTGAAAAAATGCTCAACATCCACGTTAAGTAGTCTTTTCATAATCCTGGAAATGTAAAATATTATGGAATTTTATTCGAGTATTATCCACGTACAGTGAAACTTGACGCTAAGAATGTCCACAAAAAAAAATGTTGGAAGTCTAATCTTCCATCATAGCGAAAATTATTATCTGTACGCGCATTCTAAGCAGTATAAATATTCTCCTCTTTTTGAAATTCTATACCATCCAATCTCTAGATTCCTCAAGTTCACAAAAATTTTGCGAATCTCATCAACAAAAATATTCAGACAGTATCGCGACACTTTGAGCAGTCGTATAAATAACATCTGGCACGGTGAAAAGTCGTTAAATTTTATGCTCGCCGAAACATTAGTCAGGTCAGAAACCGATCGTGAGAGTTTCGACCGTTAAACGAGATGATTACGATAAACGTGACATCTTCATATCTCCCCTGATGTAAAAAACTTTCCTTTAAAAAAAACGACATTTTTTCGAGCGACCATTTTTAGGGTAGAAAAATAAGTTCGTAAATACAATTTCCCTCATACTCTACCGGCGTAATCGTTGGAAAACACTCCGATAAGGATTTCATAATGTCGTCATCAAAATTGATCACACTTTCTTCTTTAAACAGGAACCTCCTTTAGATTAGATGCAAAGTTGTGTGATTCAAATTTATTGATATATAGTGAAGAGGAAGATGATCTTAATGAAAGCAATTGTCGTACGTTTAAACTTATAATGTAAAATTTACATCGCTTCACAGCGTGATTAATAAGAACTTGAGCATTCTAATCAAAATACATTATATAAGTTTTGAACTTCTGAGCGAATACTTTTTTTTACAGAGAATAGGAAGATACGTGGCTCAAGCAAGAAATACAGTTCCATTAAAGAAATTACAGTGGTCTTTGCTCTTTATTGTGCGAACAGATCTTTGTCGATTCTCTCGTTTTCAATTTCTTGTTACACGTTCGCTGATAACGTTTCTACGAAAAAGTTTTTTTATTAATTTATCGAAATTTCACGAATTTATGACATTTCCTTAAAATGAAATTTCCTGAAGTGAAATGAATTATGCGGCGAACTGCGGCACAGTAGCACGTTGTGTTATGTTATGTGTAAACTTATATTCTATATGTTTTTAGTTTTATATTACGCGTTTATCATTTTACCATTTATATATTCTTCTTTTTTCAATTAATATATAAAAAAATCAGGGAAGACTTTCTGCTACTTCTATATAAAACTAACAATAAGTCAAAGTTGTCGTACATTTCTCATAAAAAATTGTTAATATGGTAAAAAGGTTGTTCTGCTGCTTAGCAGGTCTTATAATACTAATTTTAAGTATTAGAAAATGCTAATTTATAAAAGGTAAATTAGTAGAATAAACATTCGATGAATGACACTTGTTTAAAAAAAAGTCGATAAGTAGTGTATCTAGTCTTCAATTCGATGTTTTTTAAATTAGTATTTTAAGGTAAAACGAGGTATGAATTTTAGTCTTCATTCTTTTATCTTTGTCCATTGTTCGTCACATCGTGTAGTAATGGAAATGCTGAAGGTAAAAACATTGAAAATGTTATTTTGCACCTCTTTCGAACTATTATGTAAGGTCCAGGGGATGAAAACTTTCCGCAATAAACGTTAATGGGAAACAACTGAATTTCCGACGGTAAAAGGATCCCAATGGAAAAAGATATTATAAGTTTTTAAACACGTTGTCTTGACAACCAAGTGCAACTAAAAATTCTATAAAGAAGTTCCTTCCGCAGCGTTCATTAAATGCAAGATAATTATCGTATTACGGGAAAAAATGAGAAGGACTTTTACATAATTAATACCAAATAAAAGAAATATTTTAAGTTAGAAAATATCTTTGGCCGCACGCCATTACTGAGCGTTCTTCGTAAAATCTTGTTGGCAGAAAATGCAGGAGATTTATGTCATTCATAAAACCTCTTTCGTTCTTGCGTATAATGAAATAAGATTACGTAACGTTTCAAAGAGATGGCTGCTTCTTTTGTTTTTGCAGCTATTGATCGTCTTATTACTTTGACGAGCACTTAATGCGATCAAGCTCTCATCGCAATTTATATGAAAAGCGTCTGCACTGTATTTCGTTGTGGCTACGTACAAAGGGGTCCTTAAAGTGGCAATTAGTACCTCGATATTTCAAGTAGCACGAGTAAGTAAGAATGCTATTCTTTGTTGCGAAAAGGAAAACTTCAACGCTGATCTCCACAAAGCGAGAGAGTGGTGAAAACAATACTTTCATTCCTTTGAAAAATCAATTCTCACGACGGAGAACCTATAATAATTCTATAAAAACTGTGCTATTAATGTATGGTTCAATTTGTCGTCACTATAACTTTCATATCAGAAACTGTATTTACTACGTTCACCGTGAAATGTCTTCTCCCGATGACCGTTGAATCTCAGGTCCTCAAGATCTCAAGGTTTATTATATAGATTAGCAGACACCTACTTTTGAGAGTTAACTATCTGTTGCATACCGAAGTTCGTCAGCGATATTCGGTGGCCTTTTGGTGGTATTTTCGTGGCTTCAACTTCTCTCAATAAGAATTGCCGTATAGTAAACCAGGGACATTGGCAGAGAAGAGTCCGCGCCGTCGCTGCATATGGACTCGCGCTATATACGTCGGCGCGAAAATGACTTATACAAAAGTTTCTTCGTGTCTTCCATACAATGAAACTCCATACAGAAAAATATAGATTTTCATATAAAAACTGAAGTTAACCTTTAAATAACCTTAAAGGAATATAACAAGTAACAAATAAAAACTGCAGTTGCATTCTCTCCACTATACTATGAAACTTTTATATATACCTATCCCCCGATTTACACGGTACTTTATTTACAAGATTTCGCTTTTACATGGTTTTTAAAATAACGGATTTTTAAAAAAATTTGCTTTATTAATTCCTATTTAACCCTTTGAGGACTAGCGACGCACATATAGCGTCTTTCAAATTGCGCGGCTTTTTTAAATCTTTAATAAAACACAATTTGCTTTAAATTCCCAATATATTTTTTATTGATAAGTAAAGCATCAATTATGCCATTTATGTACAAAAAAACAATATCTGCCAAATGACCACCTCTTGCATTTCCACAGATGTCCACTCTTTTGTTAAAATTTTCAATGGCGTGTAGGCGTGAAGACGAAAGACACGAATAATTTCATTCTCTAGTACCCAAAGTACATCTTACAAACCGTCAAACATGCCTTACATTCAAGTATTCTTTCTACCGTTTTAAAATAGTCGTTACACGATTGAGTCTCATCCAGGAGTACTCTGTAACATTCACTATTAGTTTAAGTATTGAAATTTTGTTATTCAGTGAATCTATTTAACACTATGTTTACCGGACGGGTCATTTCGACCCATTTCCACTTCGCGAGGGAAATTACAGAAGCCGTTTGCATCTTTTCCTGCCACTTGTAATGACTTTTATCCGCTCAACGACACGAGTAATATATCGAAATTCATTTTCTTCAAACCCTTCTAGTTTTAAAGTTCGCTATGTGGTATACCTGTTGACCCATGTAGGTAGAGATAGATATACAAAAAAATGTCGGTAAACCTAGTGTTAAATCCAACAAGGATTCCGGAGTTATCTTCGGGACAGCACCCCAACTAGGCTTGTCGTTTAACCCTTTTCATTTAATTTATTTTCACTGTAAATTTGTATTATTATCTTCAACGTGGCATACGAGTGCAAAGGGTTAATTACGTCAGAGTCATTGAGCACTGAGCCTTGGGAATTTTCGCAGCGTTGACGATGTTCTTTCCACCCCCTTAAATGGAGGCATTGGCGCACCCCGCCAAAACAAGGCGCAACCAGAGCGTTTTGGAAGGAGCGTTAGAAAAGGCCGCAACGCCCTTAGAAACATTATAAAGAGACGTACGTCAGCGCTCGAGGCAAACACTTCGTTTGGAAAGTATGTTGTCTCTCAGTGTACCGACAATGAGAGACAGACAGGAAGTACTATTCAATGTGAAATAAAGAACTCTGTTGATAGTTAACAAAGTATTACCCACTTCTCTCAAAGTTCGAGAGTGGTCCTTCGATTTTGAAAGTTTAAGCTTCATCACGCCATGTGCAAACGAAATCCCAAGCTTGGGTGCCGAAAGTCGACGACAGGTCGAAATAATGACAATTTAGAATTTTTTGTTACTTTAAAGGACAATGTTACTGAAAATGTTGGTCTGGAATGACCGTGGCGCTTATACGTTTACTTGGCTTACTGGCTCTTTCTCGTTAGACCAAAGGTAACAATGACAGTCGAAATTGAATATACGACATAGCAATAAATGCAATATTAAAAGTGGTTGACGTGACAGGTGTCGAGACTTTGCAAAATCACCTACAACTTTGCAAAGAATTTTTGGTATTTATTGTACCGTAAAAGTTTGCTCGCTCGAATGTCGATGAACATTCCATCTTTTCGTCTCTTGCGGCATACGGAATATAGGCACGATCGAAATAAATTCACAAAAAAAAGCTGGAGGACGCCGGCCCGCCCGTAGGATTTCTCTATCGGAAGAAATCGCTCGAGAAACACCCGCATCTCCTGCTGGTATCTCGAAGGTGCAAGCTGTTCATCTAGAAAATATGCATCTTCGAGAGCTTCAGCTTCAGTGGACGCGCCCGCATCATCTTTGACGCTACATGCATTCTGGAACGAAAATACCTCCGTGCTTCGAGATTCTTCCAAATTATCCGGAAACAATTCGCCGGGAGGAATACGATAACATATTTGTATACAAATACACGGATATACAGTACACGATAAACTTGCTGTATATATAAGCATTATTAATCATCATAGTTAGGAATGTTTTATTCCGTAATACGGCCCTAAGAATTATTATTAAAGGGGAAAAGATTCTGGACTTTTGGATACAAAAGATAAGAAGCGCAGACAGTCACAATGACTTCGTGATGATTTCAAACTAAAAGCCGTCTTCCTTCGAGCCCTAGTTCGTCGTTTGAAAGACTCTAAAATTTGTGGCGAGAGGTCTCGACAACTTTGCCCCTCGTTGTTTAAAATATCCTAATCCGAGAGGTGATGCGTCCAAATTGCGCCACGCGAGAAGCAGATGAGCAGCTTTCGAACCAATGCGTTGCAACGTACTCACTCGACCATCGTCCAGCAGAAAAGCAAAGACAACGACGCATTTTATTTTATAACCTGACAATACCACAAAGATTATACGATTTATTATAATATATTTGTAAAGCCAAAGTGAGATACGTTTTCAATTATCCAATATAATCTACTCGTGACTAAGTTTTTCAACGGTGAACGTTTTTGATATGACATCCTTTGATACATTGTGTATCACAAGAGCATGGATATGATATCTCTGTGTAAATAAATTTTTTCTGTAAGAAATTTTGTATCTATCGATAGTACATCTAGACATCTAATACGCACTTACTTAGCCGTGCGTCGAATCTCCAATTGAGGTTATTGCTTGACAGCGTCTCGGCATACTTTCGATCAAATTTTCGGCGTATGAAACAAGAAGAGACCTCCATACTTCTCGCACATGACGAAGTAGGGCTTTCAATTTTAAAATGCGCTTTCCTCGGATATTATACTTCATAAGGGAACATATGTTTTCCTGTTCTATGTTGAGGTTTAATTTTCTAATTTCCCCTCTAACAATAAGGTTAATCCTAGATTACTTTACTAGCCCTTTCGTGTTTACAAATTGTTTAGAATGTTAAACAAATGGATCAAGTTTGAAAACATGTGCATATTTTATGCTTGCGTTTATGCAAACATTGGATGTTTAATAATCCTTTGGATAACTGGATTTCCAAGTCTTTTCCCCAATGTTCGTTCCCTTATGAAATACAATTAGCGTGGAAGGCGTATTTCGAAATTGCAAGCCGTAGTTCGTCGTATTAGAAAAATAGGGTCTCTTCCTGCTTCATATGCCGAAAAGCTAATCGAAAGTATGCCCAGAGGTTGTCCAGCAAGGTAATGATTTTTCCCCGTGAGAAGGATCGAATTGCAGAAAAAAATATGCAGTTCTATCTTCTTTTCAAAAAAGTAATTGCATTATTCTACTTTAACAGATAAAGCTGCGTTTATCTGTACTTTAACTAAAACACTGCGTTTGGTTCGACAACTGAAAGATGGTTAGGCAGCCTCTCGTTTTCAGCCGCCTATTCCTGCCATTTCGTCTTCGGAATCCCCAAACACAGCCTTCTAAAGTAAATGACTATGCTGAGGTTTAGTTTAGGGAACTGGATTTGGGAATTCCAAAAAGGAAATAGCGGGAATAGGCGTTTGAAAACGAGAAGTACCGCCGCTCCTTAGCCATCTTTAAGTTGTCGGACTGTACCAGCAGGCCTCTTTCCTAAACACAAACTTTGCACTGTTTCGACTCAGACAATCCAACAATCATTTATGCCTCCGATGTTGTAACAGATACATTTTTACCGTGAAGAGTTTTTGGTCTCTTCTTAAAGACTGCGAAATACACACAAACGTGGAAGGACGGATTATCGAAAGAGCAAATTTCAAATTTTCTTGAAAACGAATTCTCGTTGTACCTAAGCGGATAGACCGTCTACGAATAAGCATTTACAGTGCCTGTGAGCGATGTAACAACCTTCTTAACTGAACACGAACTCCATAAAGGGTTGCGGTACGCACTGTCTGAAGGACCAGAAGAAGAGTCGCCAAGACTGAAAGAAACAAGAGAGGACTATAAAAGAGCAGCAGAGATAGGCGAAAAGAATGGAATGAAGGGAAAGGCTCACGAAGAGGGACAACCGGTTCCGGTGATATATATTCGCCGTTTCGAGCCGACGAAGCCTTGCAGAGAGAAACGGCAAGGGCGAAGGGGCTCGAGGAAGCAAAGGGGGAAGACTATCCTTGTGCACCTCCATGAGGTTTTTGTTCGTACGGTAGAGTTAATCTCTCGTTCCTCCGGGTTTCCCCGGAAAACTCCTTCGGAAACTTAAGTCAGAATGCCGTGACGAGGTGTACGCGGACTTCCCGACTGCGTCTCAGCAGCTCGAGCTAACAGAGCAAGCGGCGAAAGAGCTGTTCCGAGAGAAAATAAACTACCTGCGTCGCATAATACACGACGTTACCACACGCGTCCAACGTTTCCCTAGCCTCGTCCTTCCGCAGCCTCCTCTCACAACCGCTTTTCTTCTCGGCGTTTAAATACAACGTCGACTTTGCGTCGACTTCAATGACTGTGCTACCTCGTTCCATTCACCGGCACATCCCGAATTGTTTAACTAAGTAACGGGAGTGATGCGACTTAATTCAATTTATATTTCCATTTCGATTGTACGGTCTATCTGCCGCTCGTTTTTCTCTCGTTTCCATTGCGAACGCAAAATTCATTTTTACAGTGGCGCCTCTCCTAGCTCTAATATCACGGAAATCTCACCTGCCCATCCTCCCCAGCTTTCCGGCGAAAAACGATCTCCAGAATTATAACACTTCCTGCCTCCTCGACTTGAATTAAGCCCATTTTTAAAGTCCCCGTGACCGCCCGGCTTTTTCCCTTGGTATCGCGATTTTCTACTGCCTAATATTTCAGCAGGAATTGTGCTGCGTCTGTAGTCCGTGGGAATTAGATTTCAACCGGGGGTAGTGCAATTTCAAGGAGCTACTAACAAAATAATTTCTCTCGTAATTTCTGAGTCTGTCAGTTTTTAATATTAACTGAATTACCGGGTAAAGAGTTTGAGATATAAAGATCGAATAGAAAAATACAGAAGATCGGTATCGTGGAGAGGCGGTATGTAAAAAATTACTATACAAATGAAAACGAGCATTCTATGCATTGAGATAAGTGGATATTTTAGTGTAAACATTTCAGGAACGGAATTTTTAGAATTAACAAATAGTTTTAACTTCAGAATTAGTGAGAATGTTTCTTTAGTTTAGAATGTTTAGTATACGGATGTGGAGGAAACGAGTGAATGCAATATAGAATGCATGCTGTGAGAAAGAGTATCGAGGGTAGATGCGAGCGTGAATTTTGAGTAGGAGTTAGTTGAGAATTTAAAAAGTGGAGAATAATACGTGAGAGGAGAGAGTAAGATTTTTTGTGAGAATTAGGGTATTTATAGTTATTTTTAGTTAGTTAATGTTTATTGAGTTTTATTATTTTATAGTTTTATATATTTTTAATAAATTAGGATAGATTATCCAATAGGACCCTATAATATTTAATGGAAAATATTTTTTGTTTAATGGGATTCATCTTCAAAAACTTACTGACAACAAAATATTTAATCATGATCTGTTGTATGACGATTTAATTACGAAGATCGTAAGACTCTTTGCAATCCATCGCGTTTCATGGC
Organism: Cerceris ruficornis; assembly: GCA_963989415.1. Lineage (NCBI taxonomy): Eukaryota > Metazoa > Arthropoda > Insecta > Hymenoptera > Crabronidae > Cerceris > Cerceris ruficornis. The sequence continues at coordinate 3,327,456 of OZ022526.1, forward strand.
ATTGTACGAATGATGTTACGGAACTGCCGATGTATGGTATATCCGACAATTAAATCGTAAATACAAAATAAAATGTTGTTCTCGGAGAAAATAAATTTTTAATATCTGCATCGTTGGCGTTGCAAAATTTCAACGTAGCAAATTTCACTGAAGTTGTTACGAATTATAAACACTGTATAATTATAACAGTTCCTAACATGCTACGTGTGTGAAAAATGTAAAAGACCCAACTTTGATAATGTATTCAACTTTTTCTGCAACTGGTTCCGAACAAAGGCTTATTACCGAGCGTGGTAATTTTTAATCGGTACATCCATCAAAATTTAACGAACACTTGTGTGACGTAGCTGCGAAAACACTCGCTCGTCAAACAAAACTCTCTCATTAACTAAATTCTATTCAACACTCAACATAATTCTATTTGAGATGATTCATTCATCATTTCTTACTCGATACCGTCTCGCTGCACAAACGTGCCTAATTCAGAATAAACCAGCTCAAAAGCAAAAGTTCTCTTGTTTGGTGACTCCGGCAAACCACGAAACTTCGAGTTCGCATTACAGTAATTTTAATTTGTAACTTTTATAAGTATTTGATTTTTCCTGCTTTTTTCGTTTATTAACATACGTATGTAGTATATGTTTATGCTAAATGAGTGAGTAAATATTAGTAATAAAATTGTTAATTTTATAAAATGAAACCGTCTTTTTGATCTAATATTTTAGTAGAGACACCTACTCTTTGCTTGACGAGTATAGACGTCATTGCTTGATTTGCGGGACATATATAGGTGCACGCTCTAGACGGAGGTCGCTACAGTTAATTGGTTAATGTACGTTGCAAACCCTTAATCAGTCATCAAATCTCGCTTTCAGGGCATGGTTTGACCCCTGACTAACTGTGGATCTTGTACCTCTCCAACTTTATCTATAGTTACTGTTAATTTAAATTAATTTTAATTTAGAATATGCAGCAATAGCAAGAAGGAATTGTGCACGTAAGTTCTGTCTGTTTCTTCGAAAATATATCAACTACTATTTTCCAGTTATTGTTAGTACTCCGACACAATCACAAAAATTCCAGTGTCTCAATTTCTATCGTTCAAGTATGTATGATATTACAATCGATCCTTCAGCGACACTAACGAGTCAAATTAATTTTCAGGTAATCTTGTGTCTAATTAATTCTCAGCATTCGAGACGTGACGTTTCAAAACAATGCAAAATGCATGTAGAAGTGCTACCACGCACTAAAGTAATTGCAACTATTTGAAATACCCGTACAGACGTTCTACAAGCTTTCAGAACTATTTATCTCAAAAACAAAGAGCCATTCTAGAAAGATTCCGTCAACAATTTCAATTTATTTTTATGCTACATTGTCTTCCTCTCCACCGTGACGTTTAACGTACCCGGTCCAAAGACTAAGCAAACTCTGTTCAAAAGTTTTGCTTCGTTCGAAAGTAATTAGCCTTCAAAAAGTTCCTCCACTAGCCGAAAGTCTAAGACTTCAACGGGACGGAATAATGCAGAAGCTATAGACTTTTTATCATTACCGACCAATCAACGTAAATTATAATGAAACAACTTACATTGCACGTCGAGAAGAATGCTGGCATTCATTGGTATCGTGAGAGTGATGTGACGGGCGACGCAAGCTATAGTTGCATTGTGGTGTCCCCTTAAGACTTTGAGGTGAGCCCCACTGCGCCTGCCAGATGTCGAGGGCAACACGGTGAGGTTGTCCGGTGGCTGTTCGGGACCGTCTAAAGTGGCCTGAGACAGGGTCATTCCCCATGCTAAAACGGGCGGCGGATTTCCACCCTCGGCGGCGCACTCCAACGTTAACTCAGAACCTTCCTTCACCGGCACGAACTGGTTTCCGGGATCTAACCTGCGCCCATCTATCAGCAGATACGTCCCACGGGGTGCCTCTGTAAGAGAAACCGTTCGGTAACTTCGATTCGAGAAAACATTCTGCTTAACGATGAAAAATCCGACCCGGTATGCTTTGCGCACTGGGACTTCTGTACTGGAGATTTCAGAGATAAATGTTACGATTGAGTGTGTTTAATCGATTCGGTTCAGAATTTTTCAATGGTTCAGTGGATAGCATGAATACTTCCGTACTTTGGTTCCAATATTTGTGAATATTTTTTATTTTAAGGAAATTTCTGGATATTGTTTACAGTAGGGAACGTTTACATTGTATTGGCCGGGTATAGTGAACACCTTCTTGGCTTATTTGCGTAATAGTATTTAACACGTGGTACGTAAAATAGAATGTAATGTAATATACAGGGTGTTTTACGAAAACCAGACTATTTGAATAACTTGTTTATTAATGATGAAGCGTACGAAACCTATTCCCGATATGATATGGACTGTTCAAAGAGACGAATCTGGTGGAAGAATTTTTATTAACACTCTTTTCCATATTCTTGTCAAAGCCATTTCCATGTATCTTATAGAGAAACTGTGTATCTCTTTTCTATTGCATTTTATAGCGGATAAAAAAATATATTCAAATATGTTTGCGGTGACCATCAAATTATTTTGCACTCCAGAATTCAAGTAACTGAGCTTTCCTTAATGTGTATTAAGTATAGTGAAGTAGATAAAGTATTCAATTACAATAAATGAGTTAATTTATGTTGTTACTAGTACTTCAAATAGAAGTTACGAAAAAACATGTAGGAAGCATCATTAAACCTATGAAATATTAATACTAACTGCAATCAGCATCTTTGAAAACGTTTTTGGTATTGCAAACTGATTCATCAATTACCATTAATTGTTTTATCGATCGTTCGTTTAATCGGTCGTTTGTCGGCTAAATTTCATCGATTGATTACATCACTCCTGTTAATTCCACGTGTTCAAACTGTATTTTCTATCCATTGCGATGTAGTTAACGTTTCCAGCTTCCAATCGCATCGACAGCTTGTAGCAGTTAATTTTATCGCAGGAACTGAACGGTCTATCTGATTGGTCTGCGCGCAAAGTAATTTTTTCCTCCTTTCTTTTTTGGGCTTCATTAACCGGTGAGTGGAAATTGAAACCGGCTACGAAAATATTTATGTGTAACCCACATAACTATAAAACTGAAGTTTTTATGTGCAACAACGCATCGCCGAAACAGCTTATTTCAATTCCTGGCTACTTTTTTTTTCGTGAAAGGTTGCAGACGTTTAATTAAATTTAAATCGACAACGAATTATGTTGCAGTAAAATTGAAGAGGCAGAACCAATTGGAAATTTAATACGAGTTAGCTGATTCTTTTTCGATATTTCATACAAGCTTATAGCTTCAAATTAATTTTCTTGTAAACTGTCGTGTTAGTATTATACGGAGATACCATTGTCATTGGGTGTTTTACACGAAGACGATAAAGTATTTGTTCCGCCGTGTCGATTCCAACGTTCTATTAAGGCGTTAAATGTAACGTTTACTTTCTTTTATTGTACTGTCAACGTCGCCGTTTTTTACTGTAATATTTTAATTACTGTTATAAGTTTTCAAACTTATCGCAACAAGTTTAATATCGGCGCTTTACCGAAGGAAATGTTTTAGAACGACAAGATTAATGGCATTTTGTTTCTAAAGGAAGTTAATCTATTGAATAACACATTGTACAATAAAAAGAATAATAGCCGTTAATAATCAGAATATCCGGTAGGATTTAAAATCTGCGTACACCTACAAATAAGGAGCCTCCGTGAAAGATAACTGACCAACTCATTTGAGAAATCAATTCCACCAAATGAAAAATATGAGGTGACAGATAAAATTATGTACATTAATCTATAACATTTTTTTCGAAGCAAAAATGTAGGTTACAACCTTGAGATACATATATAAAAAAGACAGTATGTCCTTGGAATAATCGTCAATAATATGACAATTGACACGTAACTATGGATGTCAATTGATTTACCAAGTGAAAGACATGGAGATAATCAATGTAGGAACAGGAATATTTTTAATTTAGCGCAGAGTTTTTAGTTTACAACGGAATATATCGAACCCGTACACGCCGATTTTTATGAAACTTACGTAATACAGTCGCGTCGGTATTTATGTTGACACTGTTGTATTTCTGGTATTGACGACATTGCTTCATAATGTAAAGACTTGTGCGTGTCCTTCCGTGCATTCTGACATTGTTTACATTATCTGCAGAGAATGCCTCAGTATATCAGTAGGTATCAAAGCGAAAACATCGTGTGCAATCAAATAACAGTGAATCTGTACAAATATTTCCTAAAGGCTCGCCGGAAAGTAAGTTGACACCAGCAGGTTTTTGTTTTATCAACAAAATTACGCTATTAAACGCGCATTTAATGATTTGATAATGTATTTAGTCTCTTATATAATGTTTGTTTGTTATGTATTGTTATTATTAAGAATATGTTACTTATAGCATGCCGACAACACGGGAATTACACGAGTCTAAAAGATTATTAATTTATAAAAAAAGAAAAGAACGCGAAACTTTGCAACAGATTTCCACAGATTTTGGGATATCAAAGGAAGGGGTGCGAAAAATTGATAAAAAGATCGAGACTACTGGGAAACCCGAAAATGCTGTTAGAACGGGTAGAAAAAGAAAAACAACTCCGCGTCAGGATCGAGAAATCGTTAAGATAACAAAAAGAGAACCATTTGTTACTGCAAAACAGCTCAAAGAAGATTTAAATTTGCCAATAGGGACTACTCAAATAAAATCCCGTTTATACGAAGCCGGGTTGCATGGTCGAATATTTAGGAAGAAGCCACACATTTCCGAAACAAATGCCCGCAAACGTTTAAATTTTGCAAAAGAACATTTTAATAAACCGATTGCATTCTGGGAATCTATAATTTGGAGTGATGAGTCAAAGTTTGAATTACAATCAAATAAACGAAGGAAATATGTGTAGAGAAAACAAGGAGAAGCTTTTAAACGAAATGTTATCACCTCCACCGTGAAACACGGTGGAGGGCCTATAGTGTTATGGGGCTGCTTTAACAATGAAAAAGTAGGAAAATTAACAATTATTGATGGTATATTAACAGCAGCAAAATATATCGACATTCTAAAAGAAAATTTGAGTCTATCAATTCCAAAATTCGGGCAAAATACAGAATATATATTGCAGCATGACAACGACCCAAAACATATCAAAAACATCGTTAAAAAATTTATCGACGAAAACAATATATCGCTGCTTTCTTGGCCACCGCAGAGCCCTGATTTAAATCCGATTGACCACTTATGGGACAAACTTGATCGAACAATACCAAAATTGGAGCGCTATACAAAGCCAAAATTGATAGCCGCACTAAAAAAGGCATGGGATGAGATACAGCCCAAAACGTTAAAAAAATTAATACACAGTATGCCAAATTGTTTACTGGAAGCGATAAAAGCCAAAGGGTATCAAACTGCTTATTAAATATTTTTTTACTGTTATTTATAGAATTATAATTTACTTTATAAACTTTGTCAACTTACTTTCCGATAGACGTTAATTAGAAACTGTTTGTTAATATTATTGTTACTCAAATGAACATAATTATTAAGCTGAAGCTATTTACTGTAAGACTCGAATAAATATATTTTTGTTAACATTTTGCATTTTATTTATTTTAATTGTATACTTTTACTGCTATTTGATAAAAATGATAAAAGTCAGCTTAAATACCGACGCGACTGTAGGTAGCTTTCGAAAAAATATTTAACGCGTATTTCTTTTATCGGCCATCGTCCATACCAAAGGGGTGAAAATACCCCTCAAAGTTCAGTTTGAAAATGGATTTTCCGAAATATCTCGAAAACTAGCGGACTAAAAAAATATATTTTTTTTAAATTCTGTGTTCTTTAACAAAGAATTTGGAGAACAGAATAGTAACTGGACTATTAGCGTCACAACTATTATTATCATTAGTGTAGTTAGAAATAAATATTAATAACGGGATCTTCATTGTCTATATCCAAATAATTCTGAATATCGCTGTTTTCATACAATGCTTTACATCTTTTTGTTAAAACGCTAACATTAAAATTATTACTATTTTTTTTTAATAATGGTAATGCGCTTGCTTCTATAGAGCTCAGAACGTAATAGATTCTTCTTTTATACATTTCATTTTTCATAACGGTAAAACAGTTGAGTAAACTTATTATCATATATATAGCACATTTGTCTGAGGTTATACCTTTATGATAAAAAATTATGGTATGATAAAAAGTTTATGGTATGGTGTTGATTTGTTGGAATTTGTGTACGAACTTCTCCTACACTTTGCGGCGATACGTGACGATTCGTAGAACCGAATGTATTAGGTTGGTGCATATGAAATGTCGGATTGTATACGGCAAAATTAAAATGCCACAGTTTTTGCAAAATTAATGTTTATAAATCAAAATAATTCCCATCGACATCAATACACTTTTGCCAAACGCCCGCAAGGGCTTTTATACGAATTTTAAAAAAATCTGAGTTTTTAGAAACAATGAAATTGGAGACGACTATTGTAAGGTCACCTTCATCATGGAATTTTTTTTCTGTAACGAAGTGGTCTAAGTATTTAAAGATGTGATAATGCATTAAAGGCGGATCAGGTGAATAAGATGGGTACCGTAAAATATCATATTTCAATTCACGAAATCTGTTTGAGCTCACTTTTGACGGATATGGTCTTACGTTGTCGTGAAATAAAGTAATTGTAAGCTTAAGAATTAATATTGATACAGCATGTGGCTTCTGATGTATTGCATTGTAATGGTTTAATCATCTAATAAATTGCATTTCGTTCATACGACACCGTTAAACTTTATATCTAATATATTTGCAATATTAAGGCAACATTTTCAAACTTTTTCATTTACACAATAGAGGAATTTTCCGATGGTGCACTTTAAATTTTTCTAACGTAACAGATATGGTACAGTACTGAAATTTTTGATTTTCTGTGCGGAGAAGCAAAAACTGTAAAACAGCATTATGAGTGTCATTTGTCATTCCCAGTTTACAGTTACACAATTTCAAATTTCCACCCATCCTTTTTATCTTATATGTAATTTTAAAATAATAAAGGATGTACTTTTTAAAAGGATTTTTATACTTATTGACACTATTTTTTTACGTAGTCATGGGAACGACGAAAGAAGTGTTTCGTTTTCGGTTGTCACTCGCCGAGTTTAGGTTTCCAGGACCGATATGGTAGGGATAGGCGGTGCAAGCGACACTCTCTCCTTAAGCCGTACCTCATACCGTGAGACATCACTATTTTTGCCAGCTATACATATCGCTAGACGTGTGCATTCGGCGCTCGTAATTGGTCAAGGAAGTAATGCGGAGGAAATGCCCTATGCAGGTAAATCTATATTGGTTACCTCGTGTCATGAGGTTCCGTATTTGCTCAATGTATACAGTTTTAATTGGACTTTACTAAATAATATTGCATTATAATTGTCAACATAACATTGTTACGATTTTCTGAACTTCATGATACGGAAACCACGACTTAGTTTGAAAATGGGGAAAACTACTCAAATGCGAAAAAAATCGAAAATATGACATTTATTTAAGAACAGCAAAATATCGACACAAAATTAATATTAAAGATCGTTACTTAATGATGAATGTATTTCTCGTGTATTGAACACTTTCTCAAAGTGGTATTAATTTCTCATAAGGTTTTTTATAATTACACCGTCGTATAAATGGTGCATCTTGCGTAATTGATCTACAAAATCTTTGAAATATGAATATTAATATAATTTCCTTACTGTAATATATGTAAATAATCAAAGGTACAGTAAAAATATACAGATTAGATTGTTAATTATTGAACAATTCATTTATGTTAGGATTGTAAAATGTATGTAGAGATCGTGCGAGGTATATGCGATCCGCGCTTCCGAGAAGTCCCTACGTATGAGTGAGGACTGTTTGTCTTTTGTTTCGTAGGGCGTCGGGCCTATCGACGCCGGTGACGATTAAGTCAGTCGCAACAGAACTATCCTCACGTACAGTCTTATTCATTTCAATATATTTTTATCAGTGTTCATAAGCGTTTTTATTTGACCTCGATCCACCTCAACCTCCTAACAATGTAGTTGTCTTTCATTCATAAATATTTAAGTATACAATATTAAACTTTCTCCAAATATCAATTTAATCTTTATAATATTTGTAATGTGTATATAGAAATTAATGAAAAATAGTATACGAGAGAACAATATTTATGAAAATACAGAATAAAACCACATTGTCGAATTATTGTCTTAATCGATAAATAATTATGTACAGTTATATAAATTCATTGAACAATGACATGAATTCATTAAATACATTTTACCATACATTTATCACTAAGTGTTGATCAGACTACGAACTAGAAACGAATAAATAATTAAGCATTTCGCAGATACTAAGATAATCTGACATTTTGTAAGATACTTGAGAGAAAAGCAACATTATTATTTTCCAAAATTCTAATTCTCAGCGCTTTATTCTTCGTTTTTGGTAACTACAATTACTAATTAACATATTGCGAAGTCTTGAATACCACACGAAATAAGATCGTCGAAATATCCGGACGGTAACGTGGACATTTTACAGGCATTCAAGAATCAATTAACTTGCAAGTATGTAAAATATGCGGAAGCAGAAATGCACGTACAACGTTATGCGCCGAAAACTTTAGACAATAACCCACTAACTGGTTACAGGACTGCCAAAACTTGGCTGGCTTACAGCTGGCTTTACGTAGGAAAATTAACGTTACGAGTGGCTTGAAGTGCTTGAACTAAAACGGAACTTCGGCCAGCACTGAAATCTCGATTCTTTTACAAACCTTTTTTCTCCTCGCTCAGTCAAATGGATTTATTTTATTCGAGAACGTTATATCTACAATTGAGCCGATTAATACCAAAATGGTTTTTTGGTCGCGTTCTTAAAAAGATTTAATTAAATACGGGTGTGAATTCCGTTAAATGTAAACATGATGCAAATCTTAACTCTACTTTCAAATGACAATACTTAAGCTGTGCTGTCTTCGCCCGTTAAATTATGCCGATTTAATTTCGCAAACGTTATTTCGTATTTCAACGGTACACGATAAAGCATATGTTATTTCTATAAAACAGTGTTTCTTAACGTTTTCAGAATCCTCGAGCACTTACAATTTTATAAGATTTTTGAGGAACACAGTGATAAAATAAAACAATACATATATTTGTTATGTTGCATAATAGTTTTACAAATTGTGGGTTTATCCCTTATATTGCTAAATCTAGTAATGAAATGCTGTTGTAAATAATATGTCAAAAAGAGTGTTGTCCATGAACTTGCATTCAAACCGAACATGATATTGTGATTGCAACAATATAATCGTTACATTTATAAATATCGTGTTAATTGATTATGCACTCCAGTAGCTATCAAAAATGTAAGGATATATTAAAAATCACAAACAGAACAGTTTACATATCAATCAATAGTAAATAACAATCGGTAAATGAAATAATGGAACGCATTCTCTAATTTTAACTTCACGGAGAACCAGTGTTCCTCAGAACAAATCCTTTGCGCCCCGTATGTCTATTGAGGCAGAGGAGAGTGGCTGCCAAGCTTATAGCTAACAATAAGATTTGCAGTCCCCTCGGTTACTAAATGTCTGGAGTGCACGTGTTGTCCGAAGGTTAATGTAACTCGCAAAAATAGCTTCGCCGCTCGTGCCGTAAACCCATTGTTTCAACGGAGCAGGTCATCTGCATGTTAGGGCAACACTGAATTGTTATACAAAAATATTGTAGAAATTTTTGACTTTGAAACGGAGAAAAATAGACGCTGACGGGGCCAGTGGCCGCTACGATTTCTTCGACATGCATTGTCTATTTCAAGCAGAAAAATTCCGCGAAACAATTAGACTCCTCCGCTCTACGCCTTGATAATATTACTACCCGCTCGGAGGTAGCAATAATAAATTTATTAAATATTCTAATTCCTATGGAAAAGTTTGCATATGCAACATGCATAAAAAGGAACACCCCCTTAAATAAATTTATTGAAAACACTTAAATTGAAAATATCTATACTATTACTTTAAAATCTGCGGCGGGCCGTAGTTTGCCCATAATTGCCTGAGATAGAAAAATTATTTTTGGAGACCTCTTTTCATACAAAGAACCTAGAGCTCTTACCTACGTATTTACAATTATTAATTGTGACTTGCATAGTGTAATGTTCAATTACTATCAATAACAAACACCAAATAAAATTCTTGTCTCTTATAAAATGCATTTAATGATATATCCCTGGCATGTAATGTTTGGTTCAGATATCATCCAATTTAATTATTAGCGATGCCCAACGAACGGAAAATGGAAAGAGGAATACATTTTTTTTCCGCTCGGAGGTAAAATAACGGTAATAAGAATCATGTTTGCCCTGTCGATCGTGTTTATGTAACCTAGGAGTGTGCCAAGCATTTCAACTGCTTTCTTCGTGTCCTACAGTTTCCTCCTTCTACGATAAGATCCAGTCACGTTCATTAAATTTTCTCGTCCTTTCGATCTTGCCAAAACGACTGGTAGAGACGCTTCCGAAATGGGTTGTTGAGTAAGAGAAAACGTGCTAAGTTTCCAGAAGTCGAAAACTGTAAGCTACACCTCTTCGTCGTGATTTAATCTGATATTTTTTTTCGATTTCAATTAATGTGATATTACGTTTACTCGACTATCGTTTCGATAATGCAATGATAACATTCTTTAATAATGGAAGTTTTAGACATTTATTTGCAACAATCTTTATGGGAAACGTGTGATATTTAGTGAAAATAAGGGGGAATGAAGGTCATTATGACAAGTGCGAGAACAGAATATTCCTACATTAATAATGAACCTTTGAAACAAGCTATGTGTTTTATATCAACGTTGAATGAAATCAGAGGATTTTTCCTTTCTTCAGTTTGTTAACGTTCCGGTTCATTTATCAATTTTTCTATACTTAAAAATATATATATATATATTTATTGCATAAACTAAAATATTATAGCATCGTTGTTGTTGGACACTATCATTACGAAAGTATCGCGGCTCCGCTATGATTCATGATAGAGGATATTAAACAAAGAAGTATATTTGTAAAATTTCATCATATAAATAAGCAATATTGCCCAATTGCATTCCCAAGTTCGAGATTATACGACTTATTAAAGATAAAGGTGCTTGTCACAAAAAAATTCTACACGATGGAGACAAACGAATTACATATCAGACTTCCGCAAAAAGAAACTATTAGAATTACATATTATAGCTTTTATGCCAAAAAAATACATTATTTCTTAGAACTTTTCACTACCCCTTTGCGGTCGTGTTTCATTAAAAACAAAATTGCGTAATCGCACTTAAAACAAAACTACTAAAACCTTAGTAACAATTAAATATACCTCAGAAGCGTGTTGATTCTTTGCTTTGGTGGCTAAGAGTAGAAATATGATGGCAACGGTGAAAGTACTGTGGTGGCTAAGAGCAGACGTGCGACCGTTAACTAAGGGTTAATACCACTGTAAGGTTGAATTACCAAGTAGCCCACAAAAAGAGAGGTATTTCGTAATACAGAATCTCGACTTCGAAAGTATTATACACGCACTAATAGGTGAAAATAGTTGAACCCGATCACGGAGCAATGATTACTCGTCGGCGGTAGAACGCAAACTGATAGCGAGGCGAACATCGAAACGACTTGTTATTGTTAGTGGGCCCACGATACCTGTAGGTTACGGTTGCCGAGTCCTGCCGAGTATATTTTGACAACGCGCGGCGTTTGTCGTACTCCTTGGCCAGTGAAGTGGAAATATGTAGTTGCTCCCGTACCTCGCAAAATTAATTTTAAAATTGTAAATGCAACTACCGTCCGGCTATGACAAAGGCGCCGCTCGGTATGAGGCACGGGGTAAGGGAAGAGTGTCGCTCGCACCACCTATCCCCGCTATATCGATCCTGGAAATATGTGATCGACTAATGACAACCGAAAACAAAACACTTCCTTCGTTTTTCACATGACGACGCAACGAATGTGTAGCATTATCGGCCAGTCACGCGTTGGAATCGAAAATGACGTCAGAACGAGGGATGTCTCTATCCGTCAGGCGAATCAGAACAAACCAGAGGCCTGAGGACTTCTCGTGGATATCCGGGCTGTAAGCTACGGTCGCCGAAACTCGCCGAGTGCGTTTTGACAACACACGGCTGTCGTCGTACTTCTTGGCCAGTGAAGTGGAAATAATTACTTCCGTTGCTCGAATAATAAACCTTGATATTGTAAATGCAATTAAACAATACTGTTCATTTATATTGTAGGATCGTGGAAAAGGAAAGAGAGACGCCTGGTAACCCATCCAAGCGACGTACTCCGGCCGGCGTTGCTTAGCGTCGATGATCGCTTGGGTCGGCGCGGAACCACTGCGCCAGCGACCTCTCCCTGGTATCAATTCCTATTCACGTCCTCTTAAAGTTCTTTTATTAGGAGGGCACCGCCCCGATCCCACAATATGAACAAATGTTAAAAGTATAATTCTTTGTTTAATATAGCGTTATTGTCAGAAAGTAACTCATAAACAATAAATGTATTTGTAAGTACTGCAAGCTACATATAGTAATACTAGCGCGAATGAAACGTTTGCGCCGAGAATCCCTGTGCCTCGCTGAGCTATTCTAATTTCTCAATCGAAAACAAAACTCGTATTGTAAATTTTAATTATTGTTTGCCCAAGAAAAATGTCAGCTCGATCGCCTCCTTCTACTACATACAATTCCTCCAAGGCGTCTAGTTTTTAAGATGGATAGAAGAATATCCACAAAAGTTGGTGCATCTTGAGCGTCATTTTCCCTTTGAGCATCGTTTAGACATGTTTAAATGTTTATAACATTAGAGTAATATGTATCGTTATATTTGGGAGGGCCTGTAGAATCATTTTATGCAAAAAAATCTTAAATAACTTTTACGGTTAAAATGCAAAATTTCTGAAAGTTGAAAATTTAATTTTTTTTTCAAAACTGAATTCTTTGAAAAATGGAGCCTGATGGAGACAAACGGACTTCATATTTTCTGTTCTGCGCCACAAAATCTATAAAAATCAACAGAAGTATTTTTTTGAAAAAAATCGTTTTAACCAGTGTAATATACGTTACTGTAGTATCGGGAATTTTTAGCTGTAGTATAAGATAGTACAGACGTAGAAAAGTAAGGACGAAGGACAAGTAAATGACGGATTTACTAATAACGGTATGAACTAACGGTGACGCACGGCGATAGGTGGATGGACGAACGAGGACGGACGTCTCGAGGCAAAGCGGTACACAAGGGAGAGTGCACGAGGCCGGCAGGCCCGGGAATTTGTAGAGGGTGAGGCCCAGCGGCCAGGGTGCACGCGCATTAGGGCGGACGTGCCGTTCTTCCCGGAGTAACAAAGACAGACGAACGGAAAATAAATAGACACGGCGAACGAAACAAAGGGACAGTTTAGAGATACACGGAGTTACGATACGCACGGGGACAGTTATAAAACATACGGAGTGACGATATACACGGAGTTAGAATAGACGCGGAGACAGTTTTTGAATACACGAAGACGAACAGACGAACGAAGACACGGCGTATAATTTAAGTGTGAGGATAAGCACGATCCGCGAACTTCCGATCATAGCCTAATTAACAACCCACATAATCCCACAATACTATATACTGTACTTGAGAAATAATTTCCTGCGTGGAAAGTCAATCATTTTCTACCGAAAATCTTTTAATTGTACAAAATTCATATTATTTTTGAACAATTAAAGTTCAGTGTTTTATCAATGCCAGGTTAATAATTCATAACGATACTGATACACGGTGCGCATTCATTGAACGTTATACTAATAATGAATTATATTTTATGTATAATTAACGCTAAATATATTTACAAGCGATTGGTCAATTACATGCGAACAATACTAAAAAAGATATCCTGTACATGTTTAAAATGTATTTGTGTATTTTTACAATTTAACTTTTGTTAAAAGTAGCAAAAAAATTCACAGTGTGGCCACTACTAGATACTGATATGTACATAAACTTATGTACACGTTGTTACGTGCGTTGCGCTTGCCGCGAGGTATTCGCACAATGAAATAATAGTTTGCAAACCTACATTCTACATTCGAGGAATAATTGTTTACGTAGAAAACCGAGCAGCCTGTCATGAAGCTTTCTGAGAACTCTATCAGCCTATTAGCCTGGTTTATAACGGGGGAATATTGTTACTAAATATTTTACCGCTTGAACGTTATACGTATTATATATAAATATAGCAAAAATAGCTTACAGTGAATAAGTAATTGAATAAAAGAAATCAAGAGGTGAAAAGTGGATTAGAAGGGGAATATTTACTGCAGGGTTCCCGTATCAAGTTGAGGAACTTTTAGAAGAAATTGGGAATCGGTCAGTTTCACCGCCTCGGTAATTTTAGTGATAAAGATCAATATTTCATAAGAGAAAGATCAATGATTCTTAACATCGTTATAAAATAATAACAATAACTTACATATGCATCATTACTTACATTTCATGACGGTCAAAATTATTTATGACGTTTATTATTTTTTAAAATTTTACATCTTTTCGGCATCGGTCGATTTATAAACACATAAACTGGAAAGCTGATCATTCGAGCTATAATATTCGAAACTTCGATAATGAAAACTCGCACAGAGACGTCAGCATAAAAACAGTGATACGTACATCATCGTATATACCGTAACACTTAGGCTGATTAAACCTTTATAAATTCGGCACAATGTTCCTGGGCGAAAAAAGTTGCCGAATGTGCTCTATTCGAAATATCTTTCAATTATTCCAATGCGTCGAATCATCAGAGCAGAAGCGACTCATTTATTCGAACTACCATTCATGCTGATGTATCGAGGAAAACAAAAAAGGCAAAACGAGGGGAAGCAACAGAAATCTCTTCTGCTTCTCATTCGCTCGTACTATCTGCAATTTCATCGGAATTTTTGCAATATAAGCATCGTTCTCCATGAATATCGGAGTTGCGCATCTTATCCCATAAAAGGAGAGGAACTTCATCTAACCAGTGAATCTCTTCGCGTGATTTGAAACTTCATTCTGCCGCTTCCGGTCTGAAAGGAGATCCTCTTATGTAATGTTATCTTTAACAGAATTATGTAAATCGGACTTCATATCGCTATTCTTTGGCAATCTCGCGCGAACGAAAGATTATTTAATAAGCAAAAATTCTCAATCGCAGGGATAAAAATAAGCCCGGGAAGTTTATACCTGCCAGATTGTATCGCTGAACGTGGAAGCGGACGAAGTATCAGAGCAAAATCTAGACGTACTTTGCATACACTTTTCGCCTCAATTTTCAGTCTAAAAATCACGAACTTGCTCCCTTGGAAAGATTCCAGATCCATGTAATGCGATCGCGAATCTAGGAAAGGAAAGGATTTGGCGGAAAAGAAGGTTTCTCGCAATGCTGGTTATATATTCGTCTATGAGCATACGCTTCTCTTTGGAGTTTTTAAACGAACGCACGAAGGCAAACCTTGACGCAGTTTCCGATATTTCGTTCTCTAATGTGCTTAATACGCTGCGATTTCAAAGTGCCCTGGACCTTTTTCAATCTTCATCTTCTTTATCAAATAATTCGTTTGCAAGGTACGAAGAGGTTTCACCGGATTAGGTGCAATTTGAAATATAGTCCGGCGAAAAGACGGCCAATTTAGGGTTACAGAGTCAAAGTTCAATTTACAAGTTACGGAACGAACTTGACGTCGATTTTCAGCTTATACACTAACGATGAAAATTAGTGCTTTGGATCAGAGAATGGAAATCAAATATCGTGAAAAGGAGAATTAGCAAAGGCGCCGATATTTTTTGCTCGTTTAACTGGAAACGAAGAAAAAAAAGGTTTAATCCACGCCGAGTACCGAAGTTCAAACGCAGATTTTAACGTAGTAAAGTGGGAATAAAGTGGTTTAACTCATACCCTCGTACAGTAGCATCGATCTGGGTCACGGAATTAAAACTGCTCTATCTACGTGCATCATCATCGCGCGTGGGAAACACGGGCGAACGCTTCCGAAGTGATTTCATAGCAAACTTCATCGAGTTATGCACTTGGAACCCTTTGGGAGGAAATTTCTTTTAGACACCAACTCGCATTCCTCTTTCGTTTCTAATTCTTGACTATGTTCTCAACATTCAGCAAACAACGCACTTACGTTAACACAGGAGATTTATTTGGAAAAGATGAAATTCATAACATCGATGTTTAAACCCTACTGATAATGAAGCCGATATAATGTATAAGTAAAGAGAATTCAGGAGTAATGACTGAGTTTATTTAAGCATTCTATTCGTAACCATATGTGACTGGATTTGATGTGAATTAAACTTTGATTGAACTGCCGATTTAATGACATGAAATGTAGAGGACATTAGGTATTTGAATTCTAGCTTTTGTTAAAATACTAAATTAATTCACAAATCTGACATAGTTTGAGACAGGTTTTATTATCTTTATGAATAATTGTAAACGCTTGCTATTATTGGTACAACTTCTGTTAGCTATTGTTACATTAAATGACATCGTGGCTAATCAGTAAATGTTATTTCTAACAAAATGTGTAAATAGATATGCTCAAGGTGAACTGCTTTCAGAAGTGTAAAGAAACAATCATTTTCAAACATTTTTAAACAATTTTTACTATTCTATTACAAACTATTTTTAATCATAATCAACTATAATACTTCCGTCGTATTTTCAAAGTGAAGCTAGTTATCTTTATCAACAAGATTCATTAGTCCCTGAAGTTTTGTTTTAACACAGGACGAAGTGTTCGGAAGTATGAAGATAATCAATTAAAAGAACATTAAAAGTTACATGTAATTGGTGTAGGATATGGTGAGATAATAAAAGAGATGTGAGTAGTATGAATGAACGAAAAATTAGGTTGTTTATTAATTAAAAAGAAAAAATGGTAATACTAATATAACGTCTTCGCACGGTAACGGATCAGGATGAACTGCGTTTTCGTGGTTTCTGCAGCCGCTCGAAGCTCGCAGAAACAGTCGAAGATCACGCTCACACATGCATACACATTCATACAAAGCAGACAGCCATCACATTTACGCGATACTACATTGGTTATACAGTTTATTGATGAATGTAATAGAACGTTGATAGGGACCGCAAGGTTTCTCATATAATGTGGGCATATGATAGTTTATGTGAGGACTTTATTCTGAAAGTGGCATAAGTCACTTCATCCTGATCAAAAATGCTGATTTTTTAATGATTACACCTATCCCCTGTGTGAATCGAATGAACTGTGTAAATCGAAATCGTGAATTTTGATACGTCAAACTGCGTAAATCGAAAACAAACTAAAACGTGTAAATTTCAGTCATTTATTTCAACGTTAACCCTTTGCGGACCGAGATATTTTTGAATATTGAGGAATAACCATTTATTTTGCGATTCAAAATCACCTTTTTATCAGCAAGTTAGGCTGTCAATGTATATACATTATAAATTAATATTTGTTTAATCATATTTCAACGGTTATATTTCAATTTTTCAACTCTATCTGTGTATACAAGCAGCGATAAACTATAATTAAATTTTTTCTCGGACCACATATATGCGTTGCTGGTCATCGAAGGGTTAAATAGAAATAACTAAAAACAAATTTTTTAAAGATCCCTTATTTTATGAATCGTGTAAGAGCGAAATCGTGTAAGTAAAGTACCGTGTAAATCGGGGGACAGTTGAAAAATGATTTATAAATATTATTTATACTGAGAAAAGTGAATATTCTTAAATAAGAAATACAACTAAATTTTATCAATCAATATTTTAAAGCATGTTAAAACGCAAACCGTTAAATATCTCGATATAAAGACGAAGTGACGTATGCCACTTTCAAAATAAATGGCTCATATAGTACTATCTCCTATTGCTTTACAGAGTTGCATGATTAAAAATACTCCGTTTCTTAGTGTTATGTCAGACCTCATTTAACAATAAATGAAGACGTTGGGATAGCAGTCTTTGAATGCTTTATTCCAATATTAAAGATAGTCTTTGTTAGTACAGTTCGTTTCAAAATTGAAGAAATATTGTTTACAATCGAAACAAGAATGTGCAAACGTGGCATTTATCTTAAAAAAGGGGGAGTATTTGTTAATTAATACGTTCTATGCACGGTAAGTCAATACGGAAAATTGTTTCTCTATGCTGAAATTGCTGCTTCAGTATTAAACCTTATTACTCTATGCTTTCAATATTTTGCAAATCAGTTACTTGAGCAACTGGCCCCCTAATCTTTAAAACAAACTTATTAACCCTTTACCTTACAACAACGAGTGACACTCGTGGTGCGGTTGATGGAACAGGAAATTTTGAAGCGTCACAAAAATTATCAAATTGAAAGTATCAGAGGAAGACGACACGATAATATTAGTCCTATGTTATTAATATTGCTTTAAATTCTAAGATATATCAGGAATCACTGACATATTTTTATTTTAGTAATTTAATTTTCAATTATTACGGAGGCAATCACAAAAAAAATCGTAGGGCAAGGGGTTAATTTCGAATCACTGACACTTACGTATTTAATGAGCAATGAGTAGGATGAGAGTATCCAAATTATTTGATTAATTAGTAATGGGCTGGAATTACGTTAAAATAGATCACAACCGTGTATATTTTATACATTTTTCTCCAATATATATGGTTACAAGTTTTATACAATCATTGTCATAAGAATCACATAAATATGACAAATTTTGTATAAACGTCGATATAACCTTTTTAGCAGTTGCAATACCCATATCAAATTGTTGTAAGTAAAACATTTTTCATTTTATGCACAGTTCTTTAAGAAATTTTGCCAATTTTTGTAAAATTTTCCATGGTAAAGCTGTTGTCAGAAAAATATAAAATGAAGTCGTAACTTGAGTTATATTAATCAATAAATTCCTTCACATAGTTATATTTTGTTAAACGTCATATGAATCGTAAAGAAGTAACATATAAATGTCTAAATTGTTATTCTGTCATACATTTTCCCCTGATTACGTTCATTACCTCGAGAAAGTTTGTTCAGTTATAACACAGATAAGTGATCAGTGCTGATTAAGCAACTCGCATGTTATGTCTCGAAAAACGCAAGTGTAATAAGAAAGTATCACACAAACGTATGTACTATCTCCCATTGTTTCAAAGCTGCAGCTTTTTTGCATGATATCCATTATGCGACAGCCTAGTTGTTCATCGACTGTTGACATACTTCGTCAACGTACTGAAGAGTGCTGTCAGGAAATCCGAATAACACTGGCAGCCTCTGAAAACGCGACAAAAGCAATGAAAAGACGCATAGAGGCGTATGTTCAAGCCCAAGGTGATCATTTTTAGCACCTTCTCCGGCGTGCGACAAACAAGAGATACAACACAAAAATAGCTTTAATGAAAGTAAACCAAACGAGATTTCTTCAAAGTAAAAAATTGTACATATTGCTACGCAACGCCCCATGTATTTACTCAACACCCAGTAGTATGAATGTTACTGGGTTACGGGACATGTCAGTTGTTTATAAATCAATAAGGGATTCTATGGTCAGAGCTCCTCGCTGACGGACGTGTGTTTGAAATTAAAACGTTGCCATTTTTCTATAAAAGTGTGTTAATCATTTACTATGTCCAAAAGGACTTTGCGAGCGCGGTCGACCCGTAACAATATATTGTCAGGAAATTAATGGTACAACTTTGGGAATAAAGCAAGTAATATAATCTAAAACGAATTGAGAATGTAAAAGTTTCTCGTGCGAGGTTTCAAATTTAGTTTCAACATATGATCAATAAATGTAAATTGTAATTGTTCTTCAATTTGGCTAATCAGGGACTTTATGTAATAATCTGTTATCATAATAAATACTCGTAAAATAAAAACACATATTTAACGGACGATCATTAGTTTTTTAGAATGAGCCTCCAGTAATAGCAAAAGGTGGTACTCTTTTCATTTCGGTAATAGTAATTATTAACGAAAAATGTTGGATAACTAAATGGGTTTAGAATTAAATGAACCGAGATTATGTCGCAACATCTTATATCTCTTTCCTTGTGACGCGTTTGCCCTATTTTCGATGTTGTATCGATATCTCTTTTTTCACCATGCTGAATTATTCATATAAAATGTCTCACGCATCGATTCTTATAGAACAGTATCCAGTTCAGTTGAAAATTGCTGACAATATTGTTTATTTAGCTGATTTCTCTGCTTATTAAATGTACGTACACCCAACGAATGCGCAAATTCCTTCAAATGACAAATGAAAACTGACTTCGTCAAGATTCATGATATCATGCTACAAAATGCATATTCACTGGTTCTAAGCTTTATTAGTCTCCATGGAGAATAATAACATAATTGCAATTCCAAAATTGGTTTAAAAACATTATGCTATCCATCAAAAGCACCCTTCGACAAAAGGCTTCGACGTCCCCAATTTAATTTTCGAGAACGAATCACGATGAGCTCGGTCTTGGAAACGTTCTAAAGAATTCAGAATATCTGGTCGCCGTCGCCATAGAAAGGGATTCTGAAAAGAGACGACGGAAAAGATTCTCACCATCTTCTAACCTTATACCCGACCCTAGGGCACGAAAAGTACGATTGGCTGGGAAATTCAGACAAAGAATAAGTGCGATAGTCCGCGTTTAAGATAAAAAGAAGGGGTGCAGTGGGGTGTTAATACGGAAACATAACGCTCAAAACAATTTCGAGCCGTGCGAGGTGGCGCATTTGGCACACGTGGCGCAGTGCTTACCCCCGGAGGGAATCCCAAGGGTACGTATAGTTCGTAAAATTTCACAATATCCCCGACTCGTCGTTCAAACCTCCCTCGACGATCGAATTCTCACGAATATCAAAAAGAACGACGAACGGGCCTTACTTACAAAGAGACGTGTCTAAAATGGAATATTGAGGGGCTCGAATTTCATATTTTATGTCAACGAAATTAATTGGAAATATTCCGTTGCTTCAGCAAACAAGTTCTGACGTTGTTTAGAAATTGCTTAGGATATCTGTCATTGAAAGTACACGTTATTTTAACACGTAATAGAATATGTCGAGAATGTTAAATTGTATGAGTGACAATATTTCGGATTGTGAGCGTACTACTTGAGTGTAAGACAGAATTCAAACTGGGTATTAATCCTCTGAGGATGACGGACGCATATATACTGTTTGAGAAAAAATGTGATTATATTTTAATAGTTTAGGGTTGGAAAATTGAAATATAACCGTTAAAATATGATTACGCAAACAATAACTGATAACTTGTATACATTAACACTCGGACTTTCTGATAAAAAGGCGGTTTCTCATCGTCAAATAAATGATTATTTCTCAATATTAAAAAAAGTCTCTGCCCGAAAAGGATTAAACGTCCGCAACAATGTTTCAGAATGTTTTCATGGTGTTTTAATATGGTCTATTTGATAACAGTAAGTGTTGCGTTGTACTACTACAAACTTGGTGACATATCACGCAGAGATGATAAGCTTTCGAGATTATAATCTGCCTGTCAAATTTAAATGCAAAATTTGCATATTTTTATATATTGTCACTCTTTTGGAAAATTACCGCGAGGCATGATGAACTATTACAATACATATAAACATATGAACAATATTTTACGAATAATATGTTACTGGACATGCGGTTCATACGGAAATTCACGAAGAACTCTTTCTCACACGTATTTATAACAACATGTCGTTGCTAGATATTTGCTATCGATATAGTGTAATTTAAAGGTAAGACCAATGTAATTCGTAACAATATATAAGCCGTCATTTTTGACAGTCATATAAGTTTATTTCTGCGAAAATTGTGTTTAAGTTAATCGCAGCTAAACACAGGTGTCTCCTCTCCTCATTTCAAATGGCAAAGTATGTAAATATTAGGTATCCGAAAAAGTACATGCGGTTTTCTTTTTCGCAATGAATTTCAATCAAATTTTAGTTAGAAACGCGCTCTTGTCATACTTAAAATGGCCATCAACAGAAAGCTGCGATTATGTTGTTCGTATGCATGATGCGCAGCTTTCCATTGTTTAACAGTTCCATTGTCTATGTGAAATTAAATATGGATAACGGAAAGTTTAAGACGCGTCATTTCTTGCTTTATGAGTCCAAACTTGGAAATTCAGCAGCAAAATGCATTTACAGCGTGTGTGGTGAAAGCATCGTTAGTGAAAGAGCGCTGCAAAAATTATATAAGCGATTTTAGGAAGGTATTGAATCTCTAGAACTTGAGTCAGAGCCGGGATGTCTACCCGTTATTAAAGATGATGAACTGCGAGGGTACATATATTTAAACCCTCAAAAAAGGTGTGCAGGATTCTAGAAGAATTTGGATGTGATGAATTCACAGCTAGAAAGTGATAGCAATCATTGGGCGTCCATAAAATATTGGAATAAATGGATACCGCACCGTCTAACAGAACATAATAAGTGCTATAGGACTCGCAATATGCAACAACTTTCTCTCACGGCTTGTTATTGACCCATGTATAGTCCTGCTCTGTCTTCATCTGTTTACCATCTATTTTTATCATTATCACATTGCTAATAAAAATTTCAGTAATTATACAGAAGATGGTCCGTCCCACCAATTTCGATAATTTTTGGATATGTTGTCAGGATCATCATTTTAAGCAACTATTTCTTACATATGTAACCTCCGCTCGGCTTCAGTTTTCGAGATATAGGTAGAAAACTGTTGCTACTTCGAATCGAATTTTCCCTATACATGCATATGGAATAAAGGACTCCGTAACGAGAAGATAAATTATTGCTGGTTTGGGGTAGTTTTTAGAGACGGTCGCGATCAGGCGGCGCGACTAAGCATTGGTATTATATTTTTCGCACATTCTTATGAGGTAGCTATTCGACAAGTCCACCCGCTATAAAGTTTCTAAGCCAGTCCCCGTAGAAATAGTAGAAAAGCGATTGCATCTTGCCGACGCACACGTTTCCACGGACGTGCTTGCATAAACAAAATTCGATTCCAAGTAGCAACAGTTTTCTGCCTATATCTCGAAAACTAAAACCGAGCGGGGGTTACGTGTATAGGGAAAAGTTGCTTAGAATCATGATTCTGACAAGATATTCAAAAATTATCGAAATCGGCGAGACTGACTATCACCTGTATAATTAGCAAAATTTCAAAAATGCCGAGGTCGAAGCGGCAATCAATTTATTTGTTTCGAATAAAATCCCCGATTTTTACAAGAAAGGGATGTATAAGTTTGTAGGACATTGTAAAAGTGTCAACGAAGCCAATTATAACAACATTGTAAAATAAAATTATTTTTTAGAAATGTTAGGAGTGCTTGAATTTGGAATTACAAATCGACACGAACTTTTTCCGGTACCTAATAAAATGAATCCTCATGATTTAGTCCAAAAAAGTTCAACTGTTACATCTTATAGCATGAAAGCTTTTGAAAGAACTCTTAAATATCTCAACATATGACGAAAGGGGCTTGTACCACTTCCAAATATAACGGCTCATGCATTGTTACGCCTTGGTAACTACCGCGTGCCATAATGAACTAAAACAATATTTTTAAACGCAATGACTGTATTTTCCAAAGAATAATATAACGTCCTGCCGGTACACAAGCTTACGGAGAACTGTCTCTTAACGCATTATTAACAATAACATGTCGTTGCTAAACGTTACCAATCGATATCATACAAGGGGCGAATCAACAATTTGCAACAATATGTATTCAGGCAACGATTCTTTTCTCAAAGATGTTATCAGCTTGTGTTAAATTCAATGTTTTCTCAGCGAAATTCTGTTTATACTGCAAGTAGTTATTAACCTAAATTTACATGTATGTTAACGAGTTTCAGTTGTTGCTCTCTATTGCTTCATCTCCTTTGGTTTCGATGCATTTTCCTGATGACTTTTCCACACGATAGACCTGTGTCTGTTTTATTCGTCTAATAACATTATGCATAATAGTGTAAATATGTATAACTGAGGTGAGGCATTAATTTGATTGCTTAGCAACTTACACTCTCTGCAATAGTAGGCGAACTATCCAAAATGCTTCGTATTCAGTCCTGATTTGATAATTCCGATGTTACGGCTAACTTGAAGGAAATAATAAATCATAAGAAATAGTACCATTCTGGGTCTTACATTTCCATTCGTTCTATCAAAGAGTGCTAAATTTTTCAAGATAAAAATACAAAGTTAAGGAATAGAATAAGAAATAACAAACAAATGCCAAATTTTAACGAATTAAAATGCATAGCTGTTTCGATGATGGTATTAAAGCGTATGATTAACAGGTTACGTATTCCTTTCAATGGTCGATGACCTTATCGAAATTGAAAGACATCAATATCTCAATACTTTTAAAAGCTGCTCAAAAAGAAATAGAAACTTTCACAAAAATCTAAATACATTTAAAAATATCGTACAATTATATCTAGTGACAAATGTTTTTATCGTATGTTCGTTTACGTGATGGACACTGCGTTAAGTTTCATCCTATTTAAGTTCCGTTACTCCAAATATTCTTACCAAGAGATTTATTGTTCTTCATTAAGGAGGCTTAATACACGTGGATGCAGTAATGGCTTGCTTTAGCCTCGAACTTGCAGCAGACGTTGTTACAGGAAACTCGGGGTTACTTCGTTAGGACTTGAAAGTCGTGCAAGAGCTACGGGGAATTTTGTTTGGTGACTTTACCGCTCTATCCGATGGTGTACTGGTGACATTTAAAAGTTCGTTATAAAGCTCCGATGCGGTGATTCAATTAATTATTGTTTGTTGGCTTTTTAAAAGGTACGCCGCAATACGAGCATACCGTAACATCGAGGGAAGTCGTTTCTGTCTCCAGAGGCTGCTTTGCTGCCGTATTCGGGAAACTCGAAGGAAACGTTAAATATTCAGGCCAAGTCTCGGTAATTCCGCCGTCGTCGAAAGAGCGGAATGTTTTTGAAAGTCGTTCGAGTGCCGAGACGTTTACGTCTTAACGAGGCACTTTCATTCGCAAATACTTTCAAACGTGGTACGTAAGTTACAATTAAACGCTATCCTCGTGGATAATGCGGTTAGCAGTATCATACCAATGTATAATACTTACTGTACCGTTCCGAAATGAAATAAACGCATAGGCGGGCACGCATGTAACGATAATAAACATGTATTTAAATTGAATAGTCTTCGACGAAAGCAATCATTAAAAATAAGCGTACTGCTCTACAGAAACGTAACGATTATTTTTCGTGTATTGCAGAATGTGCCTATGATTTTCATGGGCTACAAGTGGATGAACGTTTAAACAAAAATACAACATAGCCTTCCAGTTTTAAATGTTTGCGTTGTACCGTATTAAAAATTGCGCTGCAATGTTTTAAAAGCTAAAATATCGTAGTACTTAGCTACGTTAGATCGTTATGACCATAAATAATAGAAATAAATAAGAATATAAATATTATTATGCCCTTTGTGTTTCATTAGAGATTTAGGTCGAATAACGGGGTGCTATATAAAACTGTAATCTGCATTTAAGGAGTAATTAAATGTGTATAATAGGAAACCATATAGCCTGTAATGAAATTTGAGAATAACTTTGTCTAACAATCAATATGACTGACTTTGTAATAATACAATCTTATTACAAGATAATTTGTTCATTAATGCTTTATAAGAGAGAAATCAATAATTTGAAGCAATGTCCTTTTTATTATTCCGTTTTAATGTATTAAATATAATATATTTTTTCCTACTTCTTTTTATAAAACATATTATAAAAAAGACGGTCTCTTTCACGTTTCCACGATGATGAATAGCTGTGTCACAAACCTTTATAAATTGCTGAACTATACCTAACAGATAAAGTTAAATTTTATATTGCACGAAAGTGCACTTAAGGTTTCGTCCTATCTCACGGAAATGCCATAAAATATCATAAAACACGTGTGCCTATACTCCGCATAAAGCTTTCTTAGCGAAAAATTAATTTGTAAAGATTACTTTCGGACTGAAAACCACGAAGATTCTTGTATTTTATATTTACACGTGAATCTACGAAGACGAGTAATTATTCATTAAAATTTAAGTTGCCGGAAGTTATTAGTGAAAAACGTTATTACATTTAAAACGTGTTTTATATTTCGTTCTATAGTTTCTATCTAACTAATTGTAAGAGTCTCTAAATCAGGCAAGTCGGTTATTTGATCGCCGGATGTGTCCTTGGAAGAGCTCCGCCTGCTACTCCTTTCTGTGCGCTCCAGAGCTCGCTGATTGACTTAGCTTTCACATGCCAGGCGCGAACCTATTGGCACGAGCGTGGTGGCGCATTGGGCCGACATTTGTATTTAACCACTCGCGATAGAGAGACGGCGCTATAAATTAATTTACAAATGCGCGTGCTAGAACGTAACACTATATTTCGCCGTAAGGCGTCACGTAATAACCAAATTCGAGCAAGACCATCGCCAGAAGTCTAAAACACTAAAATCTATTAATCATCTTTGATTTAAAACATGTCTGAGCATACTTTTTCACTAATAATACTTTTGTTTTGCCCTGCACGCGACGTAGTGCGATCTGAAACTGTTCTTCGACAAATAACCTTAGCCGACGTGCCACGCACGTCGTTTTGATTTCCGTGATCGACGCGCGTAGCACGTTTTTCCAGCGCCAATGGTTAAATACAAATGTCGCCCCAATGCGCCACCACGCTTGAGCCAATAGGTTCGCGCCTGGTATGTGAAAGGCAAGTCGGCACGGGAAGGAGTAGCAGGCGAAGCTCTTCCAAGGACACATGCGGCGATCAAATAAGCGGCTTGCCTAGCTTATATCAATGCTAATACAACGATTCTTGAAACGCGAAATCCCTAAACATTGTTACTTATATTAGTAACTACTCGATTTAACTTGGACTGCTTGTAAATTAACAA
The DNA here is from genome assembly GCA_963989415.1 of Cerceris ruficornis. Lineage (NCBI taxonomy): Eukaryota > Metazoa > Arthropoda > Insecta > Hymenoptera > Crabronidae > Cerceris > Cerceris ruficornis. The sequence continues at coordinate 3,354,519 of OZ022526.1, forward strand.
TTCGCTAGCATTTGAATGGTACAATTAATAAAATGTCTGTCTTCACCTTTAATCAAGGAATATAAAGTACCCCCCCCCCCCCCCCGCAAATATTAACATACGGTAATTGCAAGACGCGTGAAATTTTATTAATATTCGCTATGACAATCGATGCTGTAGCGTTCCTTTCATATTTATACATATGGTTTCCTTCAGTTTAAAAACATATTGGTCACTGACTTCAGGTATTAGTTGGATCGGTAGTGAGTTGTTAAAGAACTTCGCTGCAAAATTATCCCTGAACTTGAATTCTAAAGGCATATTTCTTTATTAACCTATACCACCCTACTTGCCGTGAGAAGAGAAAATATCAAAGGAGCCTTGGGGTATAACCTTTTTGTCAGAAAGATAGAGGATCTTTCAGCAACATTCTTCAACAATTCTTCACTGATCGAAATATGTATAATCAGGCTACGATGGCCATAACATGAAAATGTTTTCATTTGGCATATAATTGTTATATACTTTAGATATCGTGGCACAGTTTGATGTGAAATATGATGCCCTCGATGAATAGCACTAAAATGATTAAGGTGTATGTCATAACTTCGTCTGCAATGGCTAATATTTTTGTATTTCTCTTTTATTTTTCGTTCGTTACATAGCACAGCGCGTAAATTAACCTTTTTGAATTTCAAAATATAAGATATTCTCCGTCGTACAATACAAAATTCGAGTTCGGAGCGATGCGAAAGCTTGCTCTTCTTTGAGGCACTGTCTAATGACTCTAGATTTTGAAAATTGTAAAAATTGTTAGATCATTGTGCACAGGTATAATATTAAGAAGAGTTTATTATTAATCTCGTTGGAGTGATAAAATTCCATTCGCAGGGTTGAAAAAAGTGTAATTTCATGTTTGACTAAACACAATCTTCGGAAAATCAACTTTGAAAAAGGCTTCAAAAGGCGACATCGAATATCACATTAAACAGCTCAATCGGCCCAGGAATTCCGTAAGCTTCACAGAGCGACGATGTCTCTCCCAATAATCATCTGGCTCGCTCGAGGCAACCAATAAATAGACAAGATTTAGAGTCGTTGCCCAAGGGTAGCAAAAGGGTGCCTCATAGGAGAGTTCGCAAGTCTGCACGCATCACTGCGTTCGATTCACTTCATCGTCTTCGCCGTCGATGTATCTGGCGCGGAAAGATTAGCTGACTCCTTTACCTTCTGCTTTTTGCAAGAAGGAAAAGTCTGTGTATCCTGGCTCCAAGCCTATCTCTCGGTTCTTTCTTCCCTTCGTTCCCCTTTCAAATTTACAACCTTCCCGTGCAGTAGTCGGAGAGGGAAAGGTTCTTATTGAGGAGGGACCACCATTTTTTCTTCATAGTGAAACCGTGATATTTCATAGACCTTTCTGCGATATTTTTCCTCTCCCTGTGATTTAAATTTTTATCATTTGACAGTAATGTCTATTTTCTTTTGTAGAATTTCTTTGCAAGCACAGACATGTTATGGTATAACGTATGATTTACTATTTACCTGGTTTGAATGAAATATTATAACTTGTATACGATATGTGCCAAGCAAGTGCTACGCTGAAAAATTTCAAATATTGGAAAGAGATAATTACAGTTAAGCAAAAAATAGCTAGGTTGAAGCGAAAACGAAGGAAAAAGGCATTCTACTCTGTAATTTCGTGCGCGCGATCCTACGAACGGCAACAATGCGATGAACTAGGAAAAAGCGTTTCGGTTAATGAACAAAGGTACGAGGCGGAAAATAAAGTACGCGGCGCCAAATGAAAGGCAGGAGTTAAGCGCATACTGTCGGTACGGTTCGCAGGTAAGTGCGAAATGCTTACAAACACTTGCGCGAGAGTGAAGTATGTTTGCATGTGAATGCTTGATGTTTGGCAGTAGGGTTCGCCGCCGAAAAGAATATCTCGTTGCGTTGCACGGTGCGCAACAAAGGCGCAACAGGTGCGCACGCGGAAAAAGCGGATGTTGAAAAGAAAACCAGCATCGGTAACAAAGGAATTTTCGTTTAATAAACGAAAATCGGAGTTTATCGCAAACTCAAATTCGTTCGTCGGTAGTCCAAGTAGTGTCATTGCTATTGTGTATAGTAGCTGTCAGAAATTAGCAGTATTACTTTAACAACTGGTACATTAGTGCGCGGATCAGTCTAACATAGGATACCACATTTTGCGCAATGAAGACAGAATACCATTTGCGAGTTGTTTATTGTCAGGATTGGTAATGTGTGAGTAAACGGGAATTTTAGTCTGATTGGGCAATGTGTTTCCCAAGCCGGCCGTGCTTAAAGCCTAGCTTCGGCAAGTGTCTTTTGCAATCTTAAACGCTTAGATAATAATTAGATATGCATATTCTACTTTCTACACTCTTCGTTTTTTCGAAATTTCAGCTTTAACTCTAGGTTGACCGACATTTCTTATATACCTGGATCTACTGGCACGAATCAATAGGTATACCACATAAAGAACTTCAAAATTCGAAGGCTTTGATGAAAATCAATTTTGACATATATTCGTCTCGTTGAATGAATAAAAGTTAGTGCAAGTAGCAAAAGAGAATGTAAACGGTTTCTGTAATTTCCCTCGCGAAGTTCGAAATCGGTCAAAATGGCCCGCCCGGTAAACCTAGCGTTAACTGTTACTATCATTCGATTTAGAGTCCATAGTTTTTTATAAATTTACAACTTTCGAAACAATGTACACAAATGAAATTCGACTAATTGCTCAGAAATAATGAGTATTTAACAAACGACTCATTAACGGTGCGTCCGAGCCATTAATACTAAAACTATACTGATGGAATATTTACTTGGCAGCTGAGGGGTAATTTGCTCTGATTCGCCCGACGGATAGGGACGTCCCTCTCCCTCACGCATTTTTTATTTTGACGCGCTATTGGCAAGAGAGACCGGCACATTCGTTGCGTCGTCATGTGAACAACAAAAGTAGTGTTTTATTTTCGGTTGTCATTCGTCAATCTGAGGTTTCCAGGACCGGCATGGTGTGGACAGGCGGTGCGAGAGCAATCTCCCCTTCCGTCTCAGCTGCCAAGAAACGGTTCCCCAGCTCTACCAAGCCAGTGGTAATGACCGTGTTCGATGAGATATAGACGATCGTAGCAGGAATAGGGAGGACCAAAAAATATGGAAGGTCAGGGCACACTATTTGCACTCGAATGATACTTCATCGGATCATAACTGTTTCAATTAAGAAAGCCGTTATTTGATTTTCGTTATTTAGCTTTATTGACTGTCTGCCACGCTCAGCTCGCACAAAAAAGGAACCGAAAGTAGCAAACGACAGTAGGGGTCGGCAAAGACCCTGGACGCAGTTCCGAGAATTTCCTTATCGGAAAATCCCGAAGCCCTCAAAAATATTGCGGTCATAATAGACCGATTACCAACCTTTTCTAATAAGTCCCCAAATTGATAGGGCGTCATGTAGTAAATATTCGACTGTAAAACTCCGCGCTAGCGAGGCGCCGAGCCGGGCGTTCTCACGCCTGGCTTTCGTCAAGAGGACACTTTCTCTAGCGAGGGAGGAAGACGACCCTCGCCCCTACGGGGCCTTTCGGGAAAAAGAGGTCCTGGAAGGATCCCACCACCGAGGGAGGGAAAGCGTCGCGAAGGGAGTCGACGCCTAGGACCAGGGGGTGTCAACTCTTATACAAAACTTGGTACTCATATAGTACTACTTGCCGGGTTCCGCTCTAGTTCGCGCCACGTACAAGAACTAAGACAGGTACAGCTTTCAAATCTACGAGAAACCTACACAGTCTCTTTTCAAACAATACGTGAGATGTCATGAGCACGCGACTTGTTGCACAGAAGCGCATAGAGAAGACGTAGTATAAAAACATGTGTTTGCCAAATGTTGCTAAAAAGAGAAAGTTTCGGAAAAAACTGAGGAATGGAAAAGCAAAAAAAGTCAGTACAATTTGTAGACCCAAATATATCTGATCGGTTCGATGCGCCCAGTAACTCCGCCATAAACGATCCCAAGCCCGTTTGAGAAAGGAGGAGGGTTATGTATGCAATAGTAATATTAGTTTTAAAATAAGGAGCTTTACATAAACGTGTAAAAATCAGTATATATGTACGTCTTTTAAATAAATTTCTAAGGATAAATTGAATATTTATATTTTCCTTTAAAATAGCAGGTATACTGAACTTAGCGTCATTATTGTGAAAGCGAGAAATTAAAAATTTTGTGGACTGTAAAATTAAAAATTCCGCGAACTTCACAATAATGAAGCAAAGTTCAGTATACCTCTGTAAATACTATTATCTTTAAATCAGTAAGCAATAGTACTATGTATACGATATATATAGCATACTGTGCTATATATATAAAATCTAGTTCTAGTGTGCGGGTTCCGCTCTAGGCGGCAGCACATCTGCGAACAAAACTTAATGTATGGGAGTTGACAACCCCTGCCTAGGACCCACCGAGGTCACATCTCGGTCACATCGTCGCGATATCGTGGCAATAAACTCTTCCGCAGAGAAAGTTGATACAAGCGGATCCTGACGCTTGTATCATTATATTGTATCTGCCCGCGTATCGAAATATTATATTGTATTATTGTTATTATAATGTATATCGTAAAAAAGAGTGAAAAGTATATATATGTAACAACACAACAAAATTGTTAATTTACTCTTACACAAATTTTATCTTATAAAACTTAAAGTACTTTATTGATCATTCTGTACACATCGTAATTTTTCTTTTCCCAAAGTACTTGTACAGTATATTTAAACATAATAGATATAACGCCGCTAGGTCTATTGTTAAATCCGTGCACGCGGGATTTCTAATCAAGTTTACTATACGGCATAATCTGTAATGAATTTAAGTATCGTGACACCCACATCTGACTGCCATCCGATAATCAAGAAATTCTTGACAACGTTAAAACTGGAATTTAAGAAGTTAAGTGACTTGCCAAAGCCAATTCTCTTCGGTATATTCATTATGCAATCTGTAGCTTCTTACTGAAAATGCATTGCAACCAAAAAAACTAGTGCAGATGTATCATCAAAGATATTTATTTTTACAACATAACACGAAAAGATACGTGACGATAGCGACTTGGAAGAAGATAACGAATTTAGAATAAGAAATTTCGTTTCGTTCTTTGTATTTATCAAATATACCATTGACATTAAAATTATTAAAATCAAAAGTATCAGAATTTTGTCGATTATGTACTTCATAATTGTCTCGGATTGAATACGGGAAGCTGTTGTAATAGGAATGCACGCTAAAAAAGATAAATTTCTTGTCGCAAATTAAGACAAGTTTTAGAATCAATATCAATTTAAATTATTAGTTTTAACACTACAATTGCTGGCATTAAATTTATTACATTTAATTATATCAAATGAGTAGTTTGGCGAAAAAGGAATCAAGAAGTGATAAAGATGAGTAGTAACTCAGTAATTTAAGTTTTATAAGACAGATGTAGAATATATACTGCATGACTCCCCTATTATTTTCGAGATTTTTTCTAAAAAATTAGGAACCAGTCATTTTGACCGCCTTGATAGTTCTAGTGTTAAATAACTTGCTCAAAGAGGGGGATGAGAAGAGGTATTTGTTTGATAGATATTACGGGTGCTATTAGTTCATTTTTTCGAATACATAATTGCAGGACTACACTTTATCTTTGTGTCTGCACCTGAAGAATCCTTTCCTCTGTTATAATGGGACGTTCATGCATTTGCGGAACGGAGGAGCAGAAAGGTTCTTGAATTACAGCGCGTACACGATCTACTTTATGGCTGAGCATTTCTTGTACATGAAGAGTACTTGGAGTTGGCATAAAGTTATTCTGAGAAATAATTTCTGCAAAGAGTTCTCCGCTTTGAAATTAATTCCATTAAACGTTCAATGTGTATGCGGTACCACCAATGTGCGTACGTACACCTGTTTTTCGTTTTTAATTGCTTCTCTCACTAATGAAGATATTTTCTACGAAAAGTTAGGATAACTATGTAACTTTTGGCGAAACGTGTATAAAATTATAGCCCTACTTTGAAACATTCGAGACTGATGTCATATACTAAAATATTTCTAACAGCCGGCATATTATTTTCAGGTACACCCAATTCTGTTCTTACACGAACTTCTTTTACACGATTTGGTTTAACACGAATCAGAAAAAAAATTTAATTCTCTTTTTACGTGACTTCTTTTGATTTAACACGATCGACCCGAATTCTAGGAAGAACATTTTGCTTTATTGTGGTCTAGCCAAAACACAAACATAGCGATTAATTACTGAATTCGTTCTTAAATCCACTGAAACATGGGCACCACACGAGGCTTGTCCTAATTTTGTTCAAGAGATTACGATAAGAAATAATTTCACCAATAGAGCACGAAGACGATAACCAAGACATTCCTAGTGATACTAGTAATATTGCAGTCTTACGCAAACGTATGCGTTTATTGTCAGAAAGTGACAACGAATAAAATCTTTTTGTGTAAATCTTTTATGTGTAATTGGTGACATGCTTTTTTTCTTTTCAAATGATAATTTACTTCGTATGATACATCTGCAATCTTTATGAAATAAAATGTTTAAGATCCCAACATGAAAACTCGTGGTTCATTATATTACTTTTGCTGATTTCTTAGAATTGGAACCAATCTTCTATGTTTCCATAGATGCACTATATATTTTTTACACGTATTCTTCGGGAACGTATCTATCGTGTAAAATCAGAATAAGGTGTATACTGAAGAATAAGTGAAACCTGAAAGTATAAGAATAAAATAATATCTTTCAGGTAATTTTAGCATTGGCGTATTCATAATTCATTGTATAGGTAACAGGAAACTGATTGTGAGAACAGTTTAATATCAGGTGAGTGAACATTATACTATTTTAGTCGATATTTAAAAATAACATGAAATCATAAAATGTAGACATTGATACTTAATACAAGGATGTTAAAATCAATATTAACTGGCATAATAGATGTAATAAATCTGTTACGGATGTACACTTCACGAGTCGATACCTGCTCGTGTTTGTTAGGCGTCACCTGTAGAGTGAGTGCATAATTAAAATAGGCTCACCCGATTTGAAGCTCGCACGGAGGTATTGTAGTTTGCAAATTGAATGAAGGCCGACTTGCCTTACTCTTGTTACGTACGGCCCCGAACCTTTTATTTCATGCGGCCCTGAACCTTTTATTTTTCGTCTGATACCAGTTGACCGTTAGAAAATTTACGTAAAGATGTAAATCAAACTACGATCCCCTACAATCCTGTCGAGATATATTCCATGCTGTCTTGGTCCCCTAATATCCCTTCCAGAATCCTACCATTTCCACTCATTTTTCTGCAGTTTTTCCCATAACGGAGCCCTATATAAGCGAGACATTGTTTGACTCCTCGGGCCCAGTATTCTCTAGAACGTCACGCTGTTACTTAGGGTACAAAAATTTCAAAGTCTACGACTTTCGCATTCGTTTGACTATTGTAAGTATAAGACGTGGAAACCCACGCATGAAATTCGGCTAAGTTTAAAAAGAATCGTTCATTGTAATTGCATTATGAACCACTATTGATTATAACTTTGAATATACGTTTATATTCACATTGTGACATTTCAAACGTTTTAGTTATTTCAATTTACTTCTTTACTCTTCGTGTAACAGAGCAACGATCTCCCTTATTTACTCTTACCGCTCGGGGTGAATAAGATATTTTCAAACTAAAGTTAAGGGTAATCGTTAGAACAGAAAGATTCTACGGGTTGCAACAAAACTTCCATTTCCTTATACATGCCTAGCTAATGGTGGTACCCCCGTGTCCTTTGGTACGGGCCTGATCTGCTATACTTGCGCGAAAATACCGTAAGGTTTTTCGTTATTAACGGGCATACGGCGACTCTATAGTTCTGCTATAGATTAGTCCGGTCCCCGGAGATTTCCCTTATACCAGCTAGTGGCGGTACCCCCGTATCCTTTGGTACGGGACTGATTTGCTATACTAGCGCGAAAGTACCGCGAGGTGTCTGTTCGGATTCCTTTCCTAAATTCTGTTTTAAAATCCATTTAATTCCTTTGTCTTTCCTAAACCTCGATTTTCCCGTCAAACAGCTGTTCCTCTCCCGACGTTGTTGTTATCTCACCATCCTTGTCTCTCTCTCTATATCTATCGCGCTCCTCTGTTTACATCTAGTACACTGCTCTTTGCCTTCTATCCTTATTCCCTATGTTCCTTTCTCTGTCTCTCCTACTCCTTACCTTGTCATCGGTCGTCAACCCATTTTTAAAACTAAACGTTCCTTCCCGAATAATCCAATCCGTTGCCCTAATCCCCACCTACTTCCTTTTATCCTCGCAAAATAAAAGTCCTTGCCTCCTATTCCTCGCCCTTAATAACTCCTCAGTAACTGCTTAGTAACTGCGTTGTATCTACCTGCTTCTACTCGGTTTTATATCGCACTTCGATTAAAACTTCTGCTTTATAATTCGATCTCACCACGGCACTTCCGTGTGAATATTCTTGTTGAATTGTATTATTGTTAAGTTTTTAAGCTATTGGTTATTTTGTGTTATTTTAATAAACGGTTTGTGCAATATTTTTCGTGTTTATTTGAAAATAAAGTATTGTGCATAACAGTGTCTTTCGTTATTAACGGGCATACGGCGACCCTATAGTTATCCTATAGGTTAGTCCGGTCCCCAGATATAATTCCTAGACTCGTTGGAATCCTTAGCTCCCGCAAGTAAAAATTGTATTAACACATTCGGACTCGTTCTGCCACTCGCCCGGCTCGTAACACTCTAATGAATTTATTTACAATTTGTACAGTGTATAATACAAGCTACCTGGCTCGAAGACCAATGTTACGGTTCGAGCTTACTCGAATCCAGCTCGAAGGACCAATGCCCCGAGCTTTATAATGATTTAATAATAATGGTAGGGTAAATTTGTTCTCCTACCAATCGTTCGCGAATGCCCGGTGTCGGTCGTTTGATGGTTCGACGGGGCACTCTTAATATAGGCAATTAGTTTTATTGACCAAATGGTATTTATTGGACTTTAATTAAAGCACAACAAAATTAAGGTATTGGATGATAGTGCAATGATACAAAACGTGCTGTGTTGTGCTTTGGTGCGTGTTCTAACTTGTTCCAACGTGTTCTGGTCTTTGGACGGGCTGGAAACCTCCATGCGCTGCGCCTCCTTCCTCTGGCCCCCCTGTCAGTCCCCGGCTAGTTGGCACCCCGATAAGCGGGGCACGGGCAGCCGGCCCAAACTAGGAGGTGGCAATACCCTACGATAGAAGGAAAGAAGGAGAATACAACGCACTTGCAAAATCGGAGGCCCAAAACCGTCCTTCAAATCACCCTCAAAGAAGCCGCGGCGGATTCGTAGCCGACGCAGCCTTGGTGGAATCTTACAAAATGAAGAGTAGATACGTCCGGACCTTAGTCTCGCGGACAGAGCTTCTACCGAGAGCACTTAATGTTGTTCTATTCTTAAATTGGAGAAGACTAAATTCTTTGAAGCGCGCAAAGACGCGTCCGTCGTGATTTGGCGGGGGCGGTCACTGCCCCGAACCGGGAAAGCTGCTGGTTGGGAGACTTTTTAGTTAACAAATATTAATTTTGCCATTGGTGCGCAAAGAAATCGTCCTTTGCACATTGGTTAAGAGCCTCCCTTGCCGATCGGCGGAGCCGGAAGAACCCAGCTCGCGTGGAGGAAAAGTTCCCGGTCAATATTTCTTCCAGTACAAGACTTTTCCTGAAGAAGTATTGACGACAATAGGCCCATAAAGCGCATTGATTTTAAAGTCGTAAATGGACTACAATGCGCGACTGCTATTTTTACTAAGAAATATGTGAACGATTAAGAAAGGTAAGGAGACGAATTTGAAGCTATATCTGTGAGCTTCAGGGGCGTATTTTTGCACCGCAACAAAAGCTTTATATTTGAAAGCTAGGACGGAATAAAATGTGTAGATTTCAATTAGAAATTCGCGAAGTAATTTCGATGTGATGAATCCATAGCCAGAAAGAGACTGCAGTCGCTGGGCCACCATTAAATACTGGACAAATGGATACTGCAAAGTTTAACAGAGGAGAACGTGCCCGAGTACATATTTTGCACGACAATGCACGGTCTCACGTGGCATCTACGGTTGGACAGAATATAACGAAATGGGAAGTTTTACTTCATCGTCCTTACAGTCCTGATCTGTCTCCTTCCATTTATTATTTATTTTTATCATTATCAATTTTTATTGCCAATAAATATTTTAAAAGTGATGCCGAGGTCGAGACGGTATTAATTAATCTTTTCCGCATAAAATTCCCGATTTTTGCACTAAACGGACGTACATATAAGCTTGTGGAACGCTGGAAATGGTCATAGAAGTCAATGGTGACGATATTGTAAAATGAAACTATTTTGTAAAATGCGGAGTGCTTGAATTTTGACCTGAGAATCTGCACGAACTTTTTCCGGTACCTAATACACACGCTAATGTTGCAATTGAAAAGAAAAATTCGTCGTTGCAAACTGAGACAAGTTTTAAAAATAGTATAATTTTAAATTTTCAATCCATTACATTTAATTACATCAAATTAGTACATTGACGAAAAAGGAATCGATACGTGAAAAAGATGAGTAACTTAATAATAAAGGGCAACCTTTAATAATGAAATAATAAACAGTTCATTTTTTTTTATTCGTATGTAATGCACCACTTCTTACGTCTTTTAATGTAAGAAAAAACAATCTTTCTGCAATAAACATTCAAACAGGGATGCTGTTAAGAGATGCAGATTATCTCAACAAACAAAAAGCAACAATGAATTCAAATTTCTTCCGGCGGACTTTCATTTTCTCGTAGTTTGCAAATCATGAAGGAAACAACGTATGCAAAACGACCTCAGCGTATTTATCTTTTGGGAAGTATACATCGAGTTTCTGTGCTATTTTAATTTCTTTTGCCATTATCAAATTTAACATGGGTAAATGCATATAACGCCATCGGTATTTCCGAAATTTCAGACATAAAATTTGTTCCACTGAAATACAAATAGTGTACGTATTCGTTCGGAAGAAATACAGGGAATATTCCTTGCCTTACAAATTTAAATTCCTTTCGCGAAAACATTGAAGCCAGTTCTAGTATACATAACATAATACAACTACTATTATCTCTTGTTTGAAATTCATGTAACTTTATGTTGCGAATATCTGTCCACTTTCCAATCATAAATTTGTTTTATGCACCTCCGAAGTCTTTCGAAGCACACATTTGTAAAAGATGCGACAGTGTTCCAACTATGTTTGAATTGGTTTCTTGGATCATAATGATAAGTAGTTTTATATATACAGGGTGGTCCACGCAACGTGTGCACCTCGAATAACTTTTAAAGTATGCGTTGCACGAAAGAATGTTATATACAAAAGTTACATGGTTTAAAATGGCACACTATGTAGTGTGTTAATTTTTTTTATAGGTGGAGGCGTTTCGGAGATTTGAAGGTCAACTTTGTTTTTTTTTAAATGGAATGATACATTTTTTTATTAACCATGAAATAGCACGTTTTCAGACGAGTTCAATGACCTATGGCTCAAGGTCATTCAAGGTCAAACTTGCTTGAATATTAAGTAACTATAATTCAAAGTATGTCGTGTTTGGTATCATTTTAATAGAATAGACTAAAACTTTATTATATGACTATATGAAGAGGATACGTCTTCTCTGTAAGATTTTCGTATGTTTAAATTATACTTAATTTGTAGAAACATAGAAAACCAGCATCTGCAATAATATAAAATATCCTGTGTAAACTAATTGTTACGTCCCAAATATACGCGATCTCGCTTTCGATACTACTTGGGTTATAAATCCGGGCAATCTCACTCTACTTGGTAGAGGTAACGTAGATCGGGAAACGCTCCTCGCGATCACTAATTAACACTGGTCTACAAAATTGAACCTGTTTTTGCCCAAAGAATATTTATGCTGATTCTTATAGATTCTGTGGCGCTGAACACGAATACGAGGCCGTTTGTCTCCATGACACTCCATTTTTGAGAAAATCAGTTTTGAAAAAAAAATATTTTTCAACTTTTTTGCATTTTAACCGTAAAAGCTATTTAAGTTTTTTTTGTATAAAACGGTTCTACAAATTCTCCCAAATATAGGGATGGATATTACTTTAATGTTATAAACATTTAAACATGTTAAACACGAAAATGACCTAAATTTGCGGATATTTTCCTATTTATATTAAAAACCAGACGCCCAGGAGAAATTCTAATAGCAGGAGACGATAGAGCAGACATTTTTCTTGTGGAAGTCTCAATTGAAAGTTACAACATAAGTTTAGGTTTCGGCTGAGAAATTAAAATAGCTCTGCAAGACAGAAGGTATTGCCAGTGATTCTCAGTGCAGCCGTTTTACCCGCGCTAGTATTATAATATGTAGCTTAGTTTAAAAGTCCATTTATTTTTTATGAGTTATTTTATGACAATACTGCTTCATTAAACGAACAAGTATATTTGTAAAATTTCATCATATAAATAATCAATATTGTTCAATTGCAGTCTCAAATTCAAGATTATGCGACTTATTAAAGTTAAAAGTGCTTGTCACAAAAAAAACCTACAAGATGCAGACAAACAGATTACATATTCGAATTCAGCATAAAAAAACTATTAGAATTACATATTAAAGCTTTTATGCCAAAAAAATACATTATTTCTCTTCTAGTATTTTTCACTAACCCTTTGCGGTCGTGTTTCATTAAATACAAATTTGCGTAATCGCACTTAAAACAAAACTATTAAAATCTTAGTAACAATTAAATATACCTCAGAAGCGTGTTGATTCTTTGTTTTGGTGGCTGAGAGTAGAAATACGATGGCAACAGTGAAAGTGCTTCGGTGGCTAAGAGCAAACGTGCGACCGCTAACTAAGGGTTAATATCACTGTAAGGGTGAATTACCAAGTAGCCCACAAAAAGAGAGCTATTTCATGATTCAGAATCTCGTCGTCGAAAGTATTATACACGCACTAATAGGTGAAAATAGTTGAACCCGATCACGGAGCAATGATTACTCGTCGGCGGTAGAACGCAAACTGATAGCAAGGCGAACATCGAAACGACTTGTTATTGTTAGTGGGCCCGCGATACCTGTAGGTTACGGTTGCCGAGTTCTGTCGAGTATATTTTAACAACGCGCGGCGTTTGTCGTACTTCTTGGCCAGTGAAATGGAAATAATTTCTCCCGCTGCTCGTATAATAAATCTTGATATTGTAAATGCAATTGAAAAATATTGTTTATTTATATGACCAAATGGGTAAAATGTACTACTTTGTTTAATGCAGCGTTAATGTCAGAAAGTAACTCATAAACAATAAATGTGCTTGTAACTGCAAACTACATATAGTAATTGTTGCCAACGCGAGCCGTTGACCGTAGACGGCGAATAGCGAGGTGGACCATTGTCAACATTGGCGCGGCGGCTCCGAAGGAGAGTCACTTGACCACGGGCGCTCGTAGAGAAGGGACGTGCGGCAGTCGCTCGGCGCGTACGTTGATTATTAATATATTTGATTATTGGGCTACACGTAAGCGGCTTTGGGACTATCGAGGCTAAGCATCGATTCTGATCCTTCCACTTAGCGGGACTGATCCTGTCGATGGATTTGAATACTGGAATATCCAGTTATTTGGACTCGATTAGTTAGTGGCGTGTTAATTGTCGATCGTGGATCGAACAATATTCATGTGATCACGTCCGAGCACCTTACAGTCATATGATTTTCTCATTGTTTTATATTTGATTATTATATTTGCGTCGCCGAGCGATTGTATTTCTACTTTGCGGCCATTTGTATTGACCATATCATTGTAATATACTTGGAAAATATAAGATCTGAGTTTTGAATCAAATGTGTGTTCCATTGTATTCCCGAGCGGCTGCGTCCACCTTTTCGGAACCTACCCCTACACGCCGAGGCCGTGAAAATAATATGCGAAAATTCGATTTAATCGAATGAATTTCGTTTTGGACACACGATTGGTTGGTGTCTTTGAGCGCCTGGCGTGTGTGTCGTTTACAGTAATACTAGCGCGAACGAAACGTTTGCGCTGAGAATCACTGGCAGTACCCTGTGCCTTGCTGAGCTATTCTAATTTCTCAGTCGAAAACAAAACTCGTACTGAAAATTTCAATTATTGTTTCCCCAAGGAAATGTCAGCTCTATCGCCTCCTTGTATTAAAATTCCTCCTAGGCGTCTAGTTTTTAAGACAGATAGGAATATATCCACAAAAGTTGGGGTGTTTTTAGCGTCATTTTCCCTTTGATCATTGTTTAGACATGTTTAAATATTTGACATTAAAGTAACATACATCTACTCTTGAATATGGCATAAATAAATGTTTAAGCGTCTTATACGGAGCATTTAGACTTTTAAGTAAATAATGAGCAAGTTAAACTTTTAGCCTGCAATATTTAACAAATAAAAGTGTTTTTGATTCTTTATTGTACGGTACTTTTAATTAATCATCATAAAGAGGTCACTGGTTGTAAGGACTAATTTTATTCCATAATGATGCAAATCTAGAAATGTTAAGCCAGGTCATCCGAAAATCACATCAATTATATAGGGTCCTACTCTAATTTAATCCTGGACGCGCCGTCAAAGAATATCGGTACTCGTCCTTAAAGAAACCGAATAGATTCCCTTAAAATGTAACTAATAATATCGTAGCCTAGAAACTTAACTGAACGCGTGTAATTTAAAAATAAGCGATTTACTTTATTAAATGTATATACAACTATAAAAAACACAAAACTCTTAATAACTGTGAAATTACTCTAACTCTGAATCTCTCACTAAAGCTCTCTCCACTCACGCTATGTCTCTCAATCTCTGAACTCCCAACTCAACTGCTTATTCTCAACTGACTCTCTTCCAAAATTCACGCACGCATCCAACCTCGATACTCTTTCTCACGGCATGCATTCTTCGTCTTTCTCACAGCATGATTTCTGCTGTACTCACTCATTTTCTTCTTATCCATAGACTAAACATGCATGCTAACCCTGGCATCCGTCGCCTTCCAAATCACGCACTCTAAACATCCACTCCCTGTTGTATACAAACCATCCATACTAACTAATTGTAAAAATTAATACTATTTGGTTATTGCTAAGAATTCCGTTCCTACAATTCTATCATAAAATTGTAAAACATTTATGTTGTTCATCTATTTTTTTCCAATAAATTACTGGTGGTTTCAAGTTTCATAGGAAATATCGATAAAAGGACAATAATTTGCATGCCGCGAATATGGCAAATATATTTCGATCGAATGAACATGTAAGCATTCTTCTACACGATACTTTCTTCTTATAACAAATTTAGAAGGATCTTCCCAGCGACTGTATAAATTTTAATATGCAATAAAGATGCATATGATTCCCCGATCGATTCAGCTCGCGGTTCATTTTTCTTGAGAGTTTTACTGCATTCTCGATCGTCAATATGAAATAGCTTCCACGTAAACATTCTTAAAGAGCACAAAACTTCACGTACAAATAAGAAGTGTCACAAAAGAATGTCAATTTCAGTAGATACATTAAATCGAATATCCATCTTGCTCGGAAGATGGACGATTTACGGAATACGCCGAGGCTGAAAATGTCTACGTATTCTTATATTAATGCACGAAAATGTCTGTACACTTGAAAACCTGTTTTATATAAATGCGCACGATATTTAATGTATTCCTACTCTATATCAGTTGCATTTCATTAAAAGAAGCACCGTCGAACAGTTTATTGGTATCGCGATGCTTTATGAATAATTCTTGTCCAATAATTGTCAAATATTTTTCCTACCTCGAGTTCGCTGGCCGACTGGGACCGTTATCGTCACGAGCCCCCAGTAATTTGCATATTTTGATTTTAAAATTTCTAAATCGGTTTATCACGCGGCGCAACGCTGTCGTTATTCCGCTCAATATTTCATGGATTATCTCAACATCGGTTCTATGTATTATTTTGCAATTCCAAGTCGCCAGTATACAATACGGATTAAAACAACTTGGGTCATATTGAATCAACGTGACATTGATTAACGGAGCTCGAACGAGAGCCGATAAAATATGTGCTCTTCTGAAATTACATCCACCAGGAGATACTTTAATCGGTAATACGTGAAACTGCAATGGAAATGCGATTCAAAAATATCGCTTTTCTATAATATTTGTAATTGTAATTGATTTATATCGGTTCCCGTAATTGTGAAATTATTCTCCTACCTTTAGATTATCAATCTTTCAACCAGCTCGGTATTATATATTCTACCAAATAAATACCGGGAATTATTTAATAAAGCACAAAATATTAGTTTAATCATCGAAGTTTATTTATCGCCTTCGAAATAGGTCCCACTTGATGAGATACACTTATGTCAAAGAATAATCCAGTTCTCGAGACAAGTCTGACAGATACTTGCCGATATCGCCTTGAGTTCCTTCTGCGAATTTTATTTTATGGCTTCAAAAGACTCGTTATGTTTTTCACGAAGTGGTTAATTCGGTTTGTAAAACAAAATAAAATCACGCGGGGTCATATGTAGCAAATTGTCTTTCCACAGATTTGACTTTTTCCGGCAAATATTCTCTCTCAAACGCCTCATAACGCCTAAATAATACTGTTCATTGACTGTTTGTCCCTCCGAAAGCAATTTCGAGTGGACATCATGATAGTCAAAGGACATAGTCAGTCGAAGACATTGAAGTTTGCCCAGCACGAGGCAAATCTTCACCCATATCTCGGCCTTCTTTGAATGCTTTGAAACACTTGCATGCGCGTGTTTTCTGCTGAACCACTATAGGCCTTTTGCAACATTGTTAATGATTCAGCACAAGAAATTCCGTTTGGGAGCTCAAAATTTGAGGCAAACTCTTTGTCCGATTTTTTCATTCATTTTAATGTAAAACTCCGCGCCAGCGAAACGTCAAACCAAAAGTGCTCTCACACCTAGTTAACGTCAAGAGGAATTTTTCTAGCAAGAGAGGAATCCGATCTTCGCCCTCTTTCCGGAAAAAAGGCCCTGGAAGGACCCCATGGACAAAGGGACGAATGTGTCATATAAATATACGACACCTATATAGACATTATCTTTGAAGTTTTTCGAGAGTCAAGATCGATCCTATACACAACGAATATTTGCAGACTTTTTTTTATTATTGTTGTTCTCGAATTGCACCAGCGTTTAGCAAATAAGAACTATATACCGCCTGCTATTATTATTATAAAAACATTTAGTCTATCATTAAGAATCGGAGAGCACACTTCAGATCGACTAATCTATCCAGGAATTGTGAACAAACTGGTCGACAGATCGTACCAAAAATCTACGTAAAAATTAGCTGCAACGATACCAACTTACAGCAAAAAAAATTATTTCATATCTCTTACGCGGAATTTTGAAATGAACAACTTCCGACATTTATTCGACAGAATACGTATGCAGTTTAATCTTTTTTCAATAGGATATTTAAATTTCGTTCGCGCACGATAACAAGTAATACAATTCCGTACGCGAAATACGTATATTCGCGCATCCATCGAAAATTCCTATAGCCATACGTAAACAAGTTTGAATATGTGAGACTACGTGTTTCTAAACTACAAAAATACGGCGGTCATCGAGGGAAGATGTAAAAATGCATTTGCTTCGGGTACCGAATACCGATTCCAGGCACGTACAGCCGTTTTTACTACATCTCGTTGTTGGAACCCGGATTTGAAATTGAATTTCAAACTCGGGCACAATTTTTACACTGAAATCAAGTCTTTATTCTGAAACTTATCTACACGAAATGTTATTATAGCAATGTCAAATTTCTCATCAGTCATTGTTGACAGGATAAAAACTCTGTCGTACACTAAGTTAACACTTCGAAATTATTTATAGTTGGTAATGGTTTTAAGACGATACGAAGACGTCAGTGGTCTCTGTAAAATGAGCCGTTTGTTCTGAAAGTGGCATAAGTCACTTTACCGTAATAGAAAATGATGATTTTTTAATGACTATGCATGAAATTATTTATACCGAGAAAAATAAGTATCCTAAAATAAGTCCTCGACTTACGCTATTTTTGGCGAAAGTGGGTGAATATTTAAATATGATCCGGAAAGGATTAACTGGTCTCGAAGCTCAAGACCCTGATCCTGAACGATCTGCCGAAGTTACAAAAACAGTGAATAATGATGTTGTATGCTGCAATTTAATTTATGAAGAACAGAAAAGGGCTAAAAAACAATTAACGCTTGGCCGATACTTGACGTAGATCGTCCATAACTATAAGTATGTAAATTCTGTTATGTGCAATACATCTCACGAATTACACGGTACTTTACACGATTTCGTTTCTACACGGTTTTTAAAATAAGAGTTTTTTTAAAAAATTTGCTTTTAGTAATTTCTATTTAACTCTTTGAGTACTAGCGACGCATGTATGTGGTCTGAGAATAAATTTAATTATACTTCATCGCTGTTTGTATACACAGTTTGTGTTGAAAAATTGAAATACAACCGTTGAAATATGATTAAACAAATAATAATTTACAATGTATATAAATTAACAGCCCAACTTGCTGATAAAAAGGTAGTTTTGGATCTCAAAATAAATAGTTATCCCTCAATATTCAAAAATGCCTCCGTTCGCAAAGGGTTAACGTTGAAATAGAGGACGGAATTATACACATTTTAGTTTGTTTTCGATTTACACAGTTTTACGTATCAAAATTCACGATTTCGATTTACACGGTTTTCTAAGGAACCTATCTTCCGCGTAAATCAGGGGATAGGTGTATGTCCAATAAATATGCGCAATAAATAATATTTTCTTGAGCGTATATACATATAGATCAATTTTACTTTCGCCTATTCTTTAAAACAGAAACATATTTTTTGCCAAAAATGCTAAATTTTGTGCTTTCCTCGACTGACGCGAAAACATTCGGAACTAATTGATCGTGTAATTCGAGGAACTACTGTACAATAATTTTAAGCATGTCAAAACGCAAACCCTTAAATATCTCGATTTAAAGTGACGAGGGTTGTCTTGACGTCTACCCAGACAGGTTTAAATTTTTCAAGGGGTACATCCACTGTGAGGAAGGGGAGAGGATTCTTTTAAAATGCAAATATCCGGCGAGGACGGCATACGAAAGAAATGTTACTTCTTATAAAGTAGAGATTGTCGGCTATATCGTCGAAGGATAACTTCGTCGCTTCAGCGGTAGTGATAAAAATCCGTCGTATACTTTTCTATTCTACAGAAACGAATCTCTCCACCTCGGTTTACTTAAAACCAGCACTAAATTATCCCGCAACGGTAGATTACCGGACGGAAATAAACGTTGAGTTTTCCGAGTAAATACTAAATTCTCTAAGCTCACGAAGCATCATAAAGAATCATAGATATCGCTCCTAACTCCAATCAAAATCCCGTTTCCACGTGGGAACGTGGTCCTATCCTATCCGAAACGACGCAAAGGCCCGCTGATAAAATGGAATACGAGCGTTTCGCAATTTCATAAAACGCGACTCGAGACTAAGTTCGCGACAATAGTCCAACTCCGGTACGAACATCTCGAAGGCGTCGCGTCGCCTGCAGTCAACCTACTCGTTCGTAAAATTGTCGAGCGAATGCAAACTACCGTACATGCATCGACGCACCGAGTAAAATGACTTATTCACTCGTTCCCAGTCATCCGTCGCGAAACATGCTCGCGAAAGGAAGGCGGGGGTTGTTACGGTGCTCGGTACCGACAGAAAGCCCGCGCTCGGAAACGTCGTGGGGCGTTCATCGTTTTTTTTTCACCACGAACATTCTCACTCCGATAACAAAGCACGCGCCTCCTAAAGGAAATCTCGGATTCCCCGATGAATCGCGGATGGATGAGAATGGGAGGATTGGAAGGAGTCGATGAGGAGTCGAGGAGGAGTACGGTGCGCTACTGCGAAATTTCACCCTCGAGCAGCCGACAAGGGGCAAAGGGAGGATCGAACGAGCAAGCAAGCAAGCAAGCAAGCAAGCAAGCAAGCAAGCAAGCAGCCAGGCAGGCAGTCAGCCAGTCAGCCAGCCAGACACGGGCGATGGATGAGATGCTAACGAGACGCGAAACGATCGACTACTCTCGCCAGGACAGAAGCAGCAAGTCGGGCGTGAAATAGTTTTCTTTACCGATCGAAGCCCCGCGGCAACGGTATGTACCCTTAGGTTGTCCCTGCACCAAGTATATACGCAGGACGCGTCTATTCTTTGAATGGAGAGGCGGCATGCGTGACCTGGAATTTCAACTACGTTCCTTTTATCTGGACATTTATCACGCAATCGTGTCGACGCGATCGATTGCGATACACCGCGTGTCACGTTGCTACACGAGCACGATTAGATTCTATCGCCCGTAATAATCCCCGTTCCGGTGGCAGCGTAAACACGGAACGTTGTCTGTGTGTCGCTTCATAGTTCACAAACTCGGGCGTTCAATCCGTCTTTCTGTCCAACCCCGAAACATCTATTTCCAGGCAGACGAGAAGGAGGGAGGGGCTGAGGCTGTGAGGCAAAGAAGAGACAAAGCGAAGACAAAGAGACCGAGCGCGACGCGTGGTATCAAACAACGAAGATTCGCACCCTCTTACAAAAGACACGGTTATTGCGGGAGTACCCCTCGGGTGGAGAGTGGATGAAGTTTCCTCCCTCGGGGGCGCACGACCTCTTGTATTCAACGATCTTCTCGTAGACTTTGATCAGCGATGCTTTGCACGCGGCTAATCTGCTAATCTCTCACGTAACTGCAATAAAACGAAGGGGGTACGAAGTACGCTGAGGTGGCCGGAAGACGACGCGAACGAACGGAACGCTGAAAGCCGGGACGAAAAGAAAGGTGAAGTAAAAAAGAAAAATGGGAAGAGAAAGGTGAAGGAAGAGAAGGAAGGCATGGAAGGATCAGTCTCATAACGGTGTTATATAGTTCGCAGATCACTCGTTACCTCCATCGAGTGGTGTCAATTTTTCAGCACTTTATATACGTCCCTAGACCGCGCCTTCCCATATTTATCACCCGCACTCCATCTACCCAGCTCGCCGCTGGTAAATCTCTCTTTGAGGGTGATCTTATTGATGAATCACGAGTTGTACGATGCCGAGAAAAATTGACAATCGACCATACCATCCTACGGAGCTGAGAATCGCGGAAGCGAGACCAAGGACGATGCAATTTATATCATAATCCATGGGATCTGCGCTCGGCATACTTTACAAATACTTCAGGGAATGCTGAGAAATTAACATCGATTCTCGAAACAATAATCAGTGGGCGGAATTACCTGTGCTAATGGAGTTTCCTGTTAATCGATTCGTTTAAAGAGCTTTCCATGAGCGGCATATATTTTACCGCCGATACGTTAATACTTATTAAGATCGAAACGACGATAACTGAATTTGGTACTGTGGCGATGAAAGAGTTCAGAAGAATCGATATTCTTCGAGGAGAATATAGCAACATAATTTTCTCAATGTGTTTGTGCGCCGATAGCGAAAACAGTCCGTCAAATGATAATTGAACTTTACGCTTGTTGAAACACGTAAATATAAAAAATACATCGCTATTTGCAATTAATTTCATTCCTTCGGAACTATAAACTCTAATTGCAAGAGATTAAAATTCCGAAGTACATTAAAATTGCAAGAAAAATTGCAAACTCTAATTGCAAGAGATTAAATTTCAGACGATAGCATGCTGTCTCGTCCGAAGCAAGAGATATCACGCTATTGTTTCTTCTTCTTAACAACGGCATTGCATTAGTAGTTTTTTAACGATCTTCTATAGAATAACTATAAAAGCGATTTTATAACAAAGGCAACGAATATTATACACATACTGCTGCAGCATCAGTGAAAGAGTAGAGCAACTGAAAGATATCAATAAACGGTATAAGTAATTGTTGAGTTTCGGGATAGGACTATGTAACTGTGAAAGTCATTGAACCCGATTAGTTTTTGACGCGTCTAAAAACCAATTTTGAAAAGCATGTGATTGTGACACGCAATAAAAATGAAATAAATGATTTCTGCAACTTATTGTTGAACTACATTTCTTTTGCATAGATATAATTGTTTTCCAAATCTCTTCCTTTCGTATAGTGATGGGCAAACTTTTTATGACCGGGCCAAAAAAATAACAAATTTAGGCGGGTCAATATAATTTATTATAGAACTTAATGAAGCCTGAAATACTATTATTCCTTTAAAACCCCGATATTGAAAATTTCTATATTATTATCCTGAAATCGATAGCCGGGCGGATGGAGCATTTAACATGCAATGCTTTTGCAGATGACAATTAAAGATCATCCAATGCAGCAATTTTATTTGATAACTCACTGATACACAAAAATTCGAGGCAAAGGACGAAAAGCCCAAATTTCAGTGACTCGTCTCGAAGTAAGTTCATCAGACTATAGCGTAATATAATTAAAGGATAACTTTTGTCTAGGTCGAAACGCGTTACTATAAATGGTCAATTCCTTAGAAAAATAGAACGCGATCGTGCTCCCCGTTTAGATAGAAACCGGTCGTTATTTTCGCAGCGAAATGGGGTACGTGAAGAGAAGCGAGTCCATCCGACATAATAACCACCTCGTACCGTGCTATCCTCTCGCGGTATTCTCGCGAATCGAAACGAGGAAGAACTACGTGCACGTTTGTTTCGTATTTCGCTCACATGCTGCGCGTATGATTGAAGGTTTTCCACCGACCTCCTGCAGCGAATAGACGTTAAGGGGATTCGATGTAACCACCCTGCCACCGACTTCTTCCCTTTCTACCTATTCCACGAGGTTCGCGAAATGAAATGCCTTTTCAAATAAATGAGGCCCATCCTCTGGCTACTATCTGCGAGGTTATCTTATTAAATGCATTACCCGTAGCCTCGCTGAAACCACAGATCAGAATCTTATGGCTCGTGAAATCTGTCAGTTTCGACGGAACTGTCCGTCGGGCGAAGTTACGATTAAAAGTTACAAGTAACTGCCGCACACCGTATTCGATTTTACTTAACAAGAGTTTGTAATTAAATTTTAGAATTTTCCAGGAAATTCATTTTTGTTTTTTCTCCTTTTATCGCTGCTAACGGAAACTTGAAGTTCGGGGATGATTTTTGTTAGACGGTAACGTTAAAACGTTCAAGGGTGGAATGTTGAAATGTGCAGATGTGGTTACAAAAGTGTTTTACCCACGCAAACGTATCAGAAGATTGGAGAAATTGAAGAAGCTTGACGTATTTTTACAATCGGTAATTGGGTTGTTGGGGTTTACACCCGAAATATTAATTAATATTAAATATTAATAAAATTATAATTGAATAGTGATTGTCTTATAATGGTCCCGGGGGCATCGGCAAAGCGGCCCTGGTGTCATTGTTTCGAGCGGACCACAACCCTTAGACCAGAAAGACGCACAGACCCAGGGCATCCCGACCTCCCCTTCTTTACCGTTACTTGGTCAAAGGTGGAGGAGTAGGATTCGGGAAATTTGAGATGTTGCCGATGTTCTCGCACCCCCTTGAACGGAGACGTCAGTGCACCCACGAAATATTAGGCCCTCCTGAATGGTCAGGAAGGGAAGAGTGGGAGAGTACAGTGACGTCTCTCAACACATAAAATGGCAAGCGTTCGCCCATAACATTGCCATTTTTGAGCCACTCAGGCCATTCTTGAGCCATTCGGGCCATTCTTAGCCAGTCTTAATACATTCCTACACTTTAACATAACACTTTGATACCGAATTATCAAGTTAGATACTACAGTCTAACGGAGATATTATGTTCTCCCGAGATATTGCATTCTCGAAAGGTTATATTCGGTACGGAGATATTGCACTCTCTGGGGATAATACAGTCCCAACTTGTACATCGTAACAATTAGTGTTCATAGAAAACAAACGCGGAGTTAGTATACTCGTACGCATAAATAAAGTGTTATTGTTACAAATTTCCATATAATTTTTCCCTCAATACGAGGGTGGTCCTTCGAGAAATAGATTAAAATACATAGACTAAGGGTTTCGTTAACTCGATCGACAATCGCCAGCCACGAATAGAAACAGGGTATATCTACATTTTACAATGTTCAACGCTGTGAACGTCATGTTCACTAGCACTGGATTGTGAAATACGAGTTATATATGACATTTTAATGATATGGAAAGATCCATTCATCACATAACTCTATTGTAATTCATCCATAAGCTTTATATTTTGTATATTCCGTTTTATCCATATATAAAATAAATCAACTAATACAGAAAAGTATATACATGTTTGAAAACTAAATAGTTGTTGTAACATAGAATGAGAACTTACATTAGAGCTTATAATCTTATTCTAGGAATTTGATTTATTCGCGGAAAAGATCGGTGAAAAAAAACTCGACTGTTAAAGCTTTATAGTATCGTGATTCACATAACTTAGAACACAATCAGTTTAAAAGTATTGTTATATACGTTCTAAAACAATGTTTCTTAAACTGACAGGGCAATTTGGTCCATTGGCTGGTTCGGGAGCAACAGACACACCCATCTCATTGAATTTAATCTGATAATTAAGATTTCGCATTTTCTGAACAAATGCAACAGGCAGGGTGCAGTAGATATAACAATGAGAATACCATTGTTTGCAATATGGTTCATTTCGTAACACTGTTAATACTATCAAGTTCATTATAAACTACCATTACTAAGGATCCTTTCAACTACACAAGTTGCGCATTTTAAAAAAATAGAAAGTTAACTGGAAGCGCCCGTGATTTGGGCCTTAGAGATATGTCGTAATAGGGGTCGCCGAGCACAAGGCGGGAAGAAAACCGCTTCAATACATAATTGTTTGAAAAAAAATGTTTTGGTAACAGTAGCTCTGTGTTATTTGTATACTAGTTAATATTAAAGGCTCCATTAACAATGTAAAAAATTGTAAAGAAACTGTTACGCAAGAAATCCGAGAAAAGTTTGAATATCACTGTTCTAAAGCTTTATTTTTATACATTCGTGGTAACTGTTCAGTAAGATATTATTTCTACTTTTAAACTGATTTTTTTGTACTTTGACAACTGAAACAACTATTGCACATTATTTGTAACATCATTTATTACCATTTAATATTCTATTTCCTCTGCGCCAAATGGATATTCTCGCGACTACCTCAGGCTTGAGTTACTGTTCGATCTTTCTCCGCGATGCGACCGATATACTCGAACTATTTCATCCGGGATCAAAGTCGATGGGCCCACCAAAGATCTCACGGAGGTAGAAAAGTATGACCATTAGAAGAAACATCGAGGGAAAGCGATTTCCTCGTACAACAAGGGAAAGCATCCTTAAGACTCGGGGATGTGTAGGAGAGGAAATCGGTGAGCTTCATTATGCCGAATCGTCCGTATAAAACAGACATCACCGTTGAGCGCCACCATCAGCGCAGTAAGAGCCAGCTCTTACCTAGACGCAGTTTTCGTATCGCCAGATGCTCGACCCTTGTCTACTTCTAAATGCCCGGCTCGGTTTCTACTCTTCAAAATTAAACGGCTGGAAGTGGCGAAGGAATAATCCGACAATCATTCTTTTCTTTACTTGATACCTTGCACAGTACCTGACTAGATGTACAATTCGAGCTAAGTAGAAATTATTAATATTTTTCAATTCAAGGTATGAAATACTTATGAACAAATGGAGAGGCCGATGCAACGTGCCACGTGATGAACATCGACAATGAGTGTTAAATAATGGTAACTCGTAATTTTTATAATTTTTTTACAGTTCGGTGTACTATTATAGATTGTTGTTTCCATATGTTAGACTATATTTTTATTTAGTATGTAACTTTATATCAATTTTAATGGTTGCATATTTTTGCTCTAATATGCTTTGCTATTTTTAATAAAAAGAAGAAAACCTAAAGACACTTCAACAGATAAAAAAGTTTTCTTCAAATTAGTGTTCAGTATTAACTCTTTGTGCACTACGGACGCATATATGTGATCTGAGAAACATTATAATTACACTAAAAAATTGTAATAAAACCGTTGCAATATGATTACGCAAATAGTACTTTGTAATGTCTATACATTAACAATATGAGTTTCTGATAAAAAGGTGGTTTTTGATCGCCAAAGAAGTGCTTATTTCTCAATATTCAAAAAAATCTCCGTGTGCAAAGGGTTAAATGGTAATACAGTTTAAAACTAAGGAATGGAACTCAAATTCTCAAAATAATAGGTAGTAACGAATTCTTTTGGAGAATGTCACTGGTAAAACTGAAAATTGCTTTAATTAAATATTCACGGATTATAAAATGTATTTGTTGAAACTGGCGATAAATTAATTGTAAGACTTACAAATATAGAATTATTTCCTCAATATTAATTTGTGTCTCTTGTGCTTTTACCCTTCCATAGTTTTGCAGGTCCATCATCTAGCAGATTTATATTTTAATATTAATTTTACTGAGAAACTTTGGCTTACAAATAAGACAGTAACTGTGATAATTTCATTTAAAAGTAGCGCTTCAACGTCCGCAAGTAATCACTTTAATATTTGTTCCTTCTGTCTTTTATTAAAATACGACTTACAATTTCGTTAAATCTCAGAAGCCACTGAAATTACAAATGACATACAATAACTGCTTAAAATGTGAAAGTGCAATGAATAATTAAGTGACAGAAATTAAAACTTTCCATCCCAGTATTCTATCCAAAATTATTGTAAAATCTCAGTTTTTGTTTTAAATTAAATAACCATTAATTTATGCGAGCCGCGTTATTGTAAAGCTTATGCGCAAAATACTACGATAAATAATGTATCCATTAAAAAATTACACACACTTTATAGGTCTTACAATTAGTCCAACGTGTTAAATATAATTAAGTACAAATGATAGCAGAAAAATATACTCAATGTACACTTCGCGTGTACCTACAGTCGTTAAACGGATACGCAACTTGCTATCCTACAATCGTTATTTCTTCGTTGTTACTTCGACGTCTATCATTGTTTTGTGATCCTATGTTGTGTACCTCCTTCATTAAGACTGTTTTCTTGCAATGTTCTAGAACCGTCTTGTCATTATCGTTGGTGTAAGATTTGTTCTTGCCTTTCTGCCTTTTCTCGTGTCTTCCTCTTTTCCCAAAGAAATTATTTTGCCAGAGTTGTGTCACGTACAAGCGTCAGTTATCAACTTTCACCGTGCAATTTTTCTCAGATCTGAGAGAATTTTTGCGGTGGACAAGTACATACAAAGGATCCGTTCTTTGCTTTTCAGCATCTTTGGTCCACCCGCAGACCTAAATACCGTTTTCCCGTGCTTCAGTGTTATGAAAGTTCTTCATTTCTTAGATTCACTCCTTCATTTACTCTCATTTCCAATTATATGCTGCTTTTCTTCTCATTCGTCATATAAAGACACTTTGTTCGTATTGCAGTAATGTTGAATTCTTGAGATGAGACGTAAAATAATTCTGCTGATATGTTTTCAATGAAGATAGTACTAGCACATGTTTAAGGAATTAATATTTAATTCGTAACTCAATTATTCCCATGCAGGTGACTTTGTCATTGATTGCGCAGAACGTAGCAAGACATGTTTACATTTCTGTATAAGTTTTTACTTATTACCTGATATTTAGATCGCCATTATACCAATAATGTATCGCCAAAAACAAAAAATCACAACGAGGTTTACATAAACCAAACGTGGCAGTGTTCAGGAATCCCTTTTAATAAATTACATTAGCTTTCCATTTATTTATATAAGCAGTAACGAAGAATCAGAAGTATTAATTGAATGTTGACAAATTATTGTAGATTATATGATATATAACTAATTAATAACTGGGCATAAGACAAAGCAGTGTCCATTCGTATTTACAAATAATTTCGTCGATTCATCTGAATTCTGTATTAGTACTCCGTAAAGGTCTCCCCATTTTTCACAAAGTTCAATTTTGTAATACGAATGTGAATCATTCAGTTATTCTACGGATTGTTTTCCCATGTTTATGGAAAATAGAGCAGAATACATATTTATTTAATGTTGTTTCTTTCGTAACACAAACTTTTTATGCTAATATAGAAGGTGATGGACTTTTATTGGTTTGTGGCAGCTTTTCCGAAAAGACCACATTGTTTTCTCGAGTAGCACTCACGGGTAATTTTTGTGTGTCATGTCAGTCACTATTCTGAAATCAGTATCAAAATTAGACTAGCCGGCTTCAACCTTTCATAGAAGTAATTTTTGTACAGCTCATTAGAGAACTCCTTATAATGTAAATATCTTCATCCCATATAGTATTATGATGTTCTTCATGTTATTGAGTTAGAAGTAGGTTATAGATACATACACTGCCGGCCATAAGTATTAGGACACTTGCTACTTATGCACGAAATCGGAAATTGATTGTGGAGTGAACATTTTCACTGTTCCTATTTTCAGGTTTTGATTAAAACATATTCTCAACTATAGTATTTACGACATCCTTGGTTAATTTATAAATTTATTACTGGTTTTTGACAACAGTCTGTGTTCAATATGTTCAGTAATTTAGCGGTGCGTTAGCACGTATAATTCGAAGATAATTGTCGGCGTTTCGTTTGTCATTTTTGTTTCGAGCCAGCGTCTGTTGCGGCGCTAGTATGTAAGACAACTAACCTATATTTTGCTATGGCTATAAAGAAATTGACACGAGAACAGTCTCAGTTCAGTTACACCATAACGACCCGAACTACAAAGATTGTCGCCTCGGGATATCCGATCGCGAATCGTACATAGACGGTACACATATAAGTGAACTAGATAAAGCAATCTGATTCGTGCTGAACTATTATCGCGCGAATAGTCTGTATTATATTTTTAGCGAGCAACTTTCAGGTTCTGCTGCGTGTGGCTTCTCGTATCAGATCCTCTGTAAATGTATACAAATGTTCATAAAAATGTTTAAAAAAACTGTGAAAGCCGTCATTAAGAAAAGACGTGGTTATATCGATGAAAACAAAATATAATGTTATTTGATTTTTTGCATTATAAACCTGTTAAAGCACTTGATGTGTGTTTACCTTGAAATATATAATACTAAATAAAACAAAATTAGTTGAAATCATACAAAAATGTGCGTAGATTTATGTTCACATTTATTCCATTCGAAGTAGGTGTCTTAATACTTATGGCCGGCAGTGTATATCGTTAACCATGTTAGCGTTTCGCATAAATTCAATTTTCAGTTGCATTTTAAACTATGGTTATGTTAATGAAGCATCTCAAACAACAACATTAATGCACTACTTTTAATGAATTTTCTTTCTGTTGCCTATTGTTGCGTCCCAAAGTACGCGGCCAGCCCTCGGACTGGACCTATTCGGGTCTTAAATCCGAATCCCCACTTTGCCTGACGTGAGGGACGTATTTCGGGAACGCTCCTCACGGGTCTTTTGAGATGAACGCGAGAGGTTGTTTAGCATCAAAAAGGAAGCAAAGGTTGTAGCGTATTGGGTCATTCCAATGTGGGTTTTTTCGAAACTTTAACCTCTTAGGCACGGCTGAACTTTACGCAGAGCTCTTTCTCTGTACGACAGAATTCGTCGTGAAATACGCGTAAACGATACACCACTACAATGTGTGACGGACAATGCTATTCTCTACGCGAGTACATTGAAATGAAGTTTTTGATGATTGAATTATAATTTTTCCCAAAGATATGATATATATACTTTAACTTTAATAATTTATTTTAATTGATGGAATTTTTCTATAAAATGGTTTTATTTATGTAAAGATATAATAATTTTAAGCTGTTTTAAATATAAGTGGAAAAATGAGAATATAAAATAACGAATGATCTGCTCTCGGCGGCTGTAACTTTCGAACTGACGACGAAGTTCTACAGCACGAGGAGAGGCTCTGCTTTCCTATAAACAAATCTTAAAGCCGCCGCTATCGCTTCCTCATACAGTCGTCGAACGTTACATCGTTGCACTTCAACATTAATAATACAATTGAGTATGATATATTCCCAATCTTCACACTCATAGGGCGATCTTCTTCTTACATCGTTCTTTGCACATACGATACAATTTCGCTTTTCTAGGTTTTTTTGCACTTACAAGTGTGCACGTAACTCAGTAGAGTGAGCCACTACAGTGGCGCGTCGTAATATAAGATTACATTCGCAAAAGCCACTATAGTGGACCATCGTACAGAGAGATGACATCCGCGAAAGCCACTATAGTGAAGTATCGTGCCTAAGAGGTTAATAAACGTGCTTTACAACTATGTCAAAACTTAACGGATGAATGTGTGTGTATGTGAAATGAACTTAGTTACTAGAGGTGTTTACTGATCGGAGCTTGTGGAGTGACTGACTCTTCCAAAAACGGAAGAGTCCTTTCTGGATGAATGTCTCCCTCCACCGTCCGGTTACGCCCCCAAGAAAAGGGTTCGCGCGACACCGGAATGACCTGAAATTAATATTTCGTGGGGACGCGCGAACGTTTTGGCGGGACATTCTTGCACGCCCCTTGGACTGGTGGAGGGGACAGCGGTCATGGCCTCGCAACGCGTAGGCCCGTTTGCTACCACTCCGGTTAGGGACCGAGGTTGGCCGAAGAGGGTGGTGAAAGTGGCGACTCGTCGGCGCAGACAGCCCTTCATGATGCGGCAATTATCCATTGAGGCGTAGAGGAGTGAGAGTCTAAATATTGCTATTTTGACCTCTCACCCCCCTTGGCTGTGGAAGGCCAGAGGCGCACATGCGGACATTCAGGCAGCCCTCAAAAAATAGCCGTCCTGCTCGCACCATAAACCCATTGTCTCCAAGGAATAAACATCTGCATGCCAGGGAAACTGTCGATGTTCAAAAGAGGGACTTTAGTCCCTTTTTCTTATTTAATGTCCTCCCGTCAACCTAAAATGTTAGGGTTTCCTGGGCCTGAATAGTCGATCTTAAATATAAAAATCCTTGGAGACAATGGAATGATTACGCTCGATCCTTGACAACATTACTACCTGCTCAAGGGTAGTAACACCTATAGATAGAGCATTTACACTTGTTGATTGGTTGCAGCAAGTCACGGGCAAAATAATTTATCGGGGAGTTTGGTCATTTGGAAAATATTACGCAGTGTTTCTTCATTTTTTCATGATGCTGAAAATTGCTACGGCTACCGATATCTCGTTTTGTCGCTTCGAGCCGATTTATGTCGTATACGGTCAGCATTGAAACCAAATATGTTATAGTATATTATATAGTTACGAGCATACTGAGTTTTATTGAGAAAAATGGATTATTTTCGAAAAGGTCACTTTTCCCAAATACATACATATACCTTTCGCGGTCCGTTCCTTTTCACCCGTTGAACACGTTAATGAAACTCATGGCAGTATTCGATGTCAATGTGTTTAATGTTTTGTCATTCAACTACATCTATTTGACAGACAGTGTTTAGCGTTGCAAGCAATTTCCTAAGTACTACAAAGTTCAGATTAAAGTGATATACTTGTGGTGTTATTCGTACCGTTGATCAATTAATGATCCACTGATTTCAGTACCGATTACAAAGGGAATTAATACAAACTTTACTAAAGCAATAAAAGTGTCTGATTTTTAGCTCCTTTGAAAAAAAACAAATAGTTGTTACGCTCTTTCCGTGTCACTTTTCCATGTTTCTGTTGTAAAACGTTTGCGATTACACCGAACAACTTGTCTTCTATATTCATGTTCTTTCCTTTTGACGTATTTATCTGATATATGTAATTATACTAAATTATTAATCAATAATGTAGTATCGGGAATTTTTAGGCGTAGCATAAGACGTAGAAAGTAAGGACAGGTAAATGACGGTTTTACTAATAACGGTACGGACTAACGGTGACGCACGGCAACGGGTAGACGGAAGGACGAGGACGGACGTCTCGAGGCAAAACGGTACACAAGGGAGAGTGCACGAGGCCGGCAGGCCCGGGAATTTCCCGGGGGTGAGGCCCAGCGGCCAGGGTGCACGCGCACTGGGGCGGACGTTCCGTTTTCCCTCGAGTGACAGAGAGAGACGAGAAAGACGAAGACAGACGAACGGGAAATAAGTTGAAGGTAAGATGCAGGCGAGAATGATTCCCAGAACCGAGAGTTTATTGTATTGAGAGAGAGTTGTTCCTCTACGTATTCTGGTTACACTGGTGTCATACAATTTTCGGTTTAATTTATATGGTTCTGTAATGTGTGCGTCGGAGTGGGGGCGTCTACCTTTGTCTCGCTAGATGTGTCCCTTCGACGCTTGTAATTGGTCAAGGAGGTAATGCGGGGGTAAGGCCCTGAGCAGGTATATTCTGGTGGAAAATTTACTTGGCATCTGAGGGATAATTTGCTCTGATTCGCCCGACGGATAGGGACATCCCTCTCCCTCACGCATTTTCGATTGTGACGCGCTATTGGAAAGAGAGACCGGTACATTCGTTGCGTCGTCATGTAAACGACGAAAGTAGTGTTTTATTTTCGGTTGTCATTCGTCGATCTGAGGTTTCCAGGACCGACATGGTGGGGATAGGCGGTGCGAGAGCAATCTCCGCTTCCGTCTCAGGTGCCAAGTTGCCGTTCCCGCATAATATCTATATTAGGACCCTCGTGTCATGAAGTTCCTCATTTGCATATTGTCCGCGGCTTGTGATTTTACTTTATTAAATACATTGGTTAGTCATTATCAAGATAGTTATGATTTCAGAATTATTACGATCTCCTGCACTTCATGACACGGTCGCCACAAAGTAGACACGACAGACGAAACGAAGGGACAGTTTTTAAGAGATACACGGAGTTAAGAGACGCACGGGGAAGCACGATTCGCGGACTACCGATCTTAGCCGACTAAACAACCACAATCCCACAATAATTTTCGTATTAAGCTTAACGAAGCATGTTGGTATTAACTTTTCATAATTCAAATAATTGCTCTAATATATTATTAGACAACAGAAATTAACCCTTATCGGTGGCTAGCTTTTCATACGTGATTCTCAGTAAGTTATAGCTGGTTTCGGTAAATATGCGAAAAATCTTCAGCATTGTAAGAACAACATTTTCGTTAGAAATTATTTATTTTTTGAAGAGGTATTATAAATGTATGAATTTCACATAATTCATCGCCAATAAATCATCATCGTCCCTGTCGATTTCAATCCAATCATTATCTCAGTCACCAACATTTGTTCCTTCCATATCATTTTCTTCTTCATTTAAATTTTATATAGGTATAACAATTTTTCTTTTCTTAGAATGTAATAAGGAGTCACTGCTAGTCTTATTACTACAATCAAAAACACTTTCAGAATTCTTTTCAAAGAATTCACTACCACAATCACTATCCAAAACTCATTAAATTTTCTTTCTTCATTTTTTGAGGCCAAAATATTAAAATTTGATTAAAAAAAGTCAGTATATATCATTGAACATGTTGATCACTCCGTTGGTAATGGTCAATTGACAAGGCAATTTCCCGCACATTCCACAGACAGCGAGTTTAGACTCGATTCACTTTGCCACCTCACACATGCCATACGACCGCAGCGACAAAGTACTGTTATCACGTCAAAGGTGACTTACGACCGTTAAGGGTTAATTTGGTAATATTACATATTATAAAATACTGTGTTTGTTTTCACGATGCTATCAATTACATTTATTGATCAACACTGTTTAAAATATGCAAGATGGTTAACAGACCTCGACGCCGAAATATATTTAATTAAAAATGAGGCGTGACAAAGAGTTTCGTCGAGTATAGTTCGATAGAAGACCCCAAAGAGTTGAAGAATTCCCTTTTCACCCCATACATCATTCATCGAAGAATCATATCCGAGAAATAACATCCAATATATGGATACCTACACTATGTAGACATAATGTATCATACATTTACAAAAAAGATAGCTAGGAAATCAACGAATACTCAATGTTAAGTCTTGAGATTCACGAAAGATGAAGCATCACTTTGAATTGTTTCGACCTGCTTCGAGGAGGGACGCTGTAATTAAATGCAAAATATCCATACAACTCTTTGCAAGCTATGCGATTCCGTATAGGAAAATTTGATCCACACGAAGATCCCAATTACAACAAACAGATTTCAACTTGGACATACCAATGCAACGATCGCCGTTCATTCGGGGCACTGCGCCGAAGAGATTACCACTGCGGGTACTGTGGTTTTGCTCATCGTTAAATCGCATCGAACACCAGAGATTGTTCCACCGATGTTTGCGTGGTAACTGAACAAACAACGAAACGATTGACCGTAGATAGTTAACCAATTATGGTGGCTCCTCGCAGCCCATGAAAGTAGAGCAGTAGGGTCTATCAATGCCGTGGCTGTTCTCGAAAGCGTCGAAAGAGGAGATACGCAAGCGCGAGTGCTACTAATTGACTTGAGCGCAACAAACTCAATCACCAAATGTACGCTCGCTCGTCAAAGGGACATGACGCATTTAAACTTCGATCGCTGTACGCGCGGGGACGATAAGGTATTACAGGGAGTTTCCTGTTAACACAGTGCCCGTTAACGTCCTTTAATCCGTACGTTTAGCCTCGCAGCGAAACGTCCAGGAATTATACGAAATTCCGTTCCCTCCTAACGGAATTTGCATTTGCATTTCATCCTCCTTTGTCAGCCGTATCGCAGGCATGGCAATCGACGCATCGTCGGATAGAAGTGCACTTTCTTTAGCGCCGGAAACACTAGCCCTCGCGTATCGCTAGCCAGCGTTAAATGCACACGAACGATAACGTCGTAAAGCTGGGAGAGCTTTCGGTTCAAATGACAGCCCTTCGAGTGCACCGCCGGCCGGAAGCTCGAGGTTATTGACTCGCCACTCCACTTTGGTACGGTTCGTAGACACATCTGCACACGGTGTACGCTTGTCCGCGTATTCGATGAGACAGAGGTAGAACGATGCACGGAGAAAATGAGAAGAAAGGAGAAAAATGATAGGGAAAGAGAAAGAAAGAGAGAGAGAGAGAGAGAGAGAGAGAGAGAGAGAGAGAGAAAGCGCGCGAAGTGGGTGAAACGAATGAGAGACAGCTTGGAAGAGCACGCCGGGCTGTTAACAAGTACCCAGAGACGAATTTTTTTTTAAACAGACATTTCTTCTTTCACCGATCGCGTATACATCGTACGCTTCGTCCATTCGCTTTGAAGAGAACCTCATCACGATAATTAACTTTACGGCAGACTTCTCGGCGCGAGAGAGCAGGTTGTCAGAAGAAAAAGAAGAGTGAAAAAGCAACCCCTCATAGTCAATGATAGTTCTAAACCTGGGGGTGCAATACGCGTATACAACAGATGCGTAAATTCATCCCGGAAACAGAGCGGCAGAATACCTCGAAAAATGATTACGGCGTGTAATATAACTCTGACTGGCTTTAAAAGAGACACGCTGCAATGCCGATAGTTCGAATCGGCAGCGGAATCAAATTACCGGAATACAGAGCGAATGGGAATTACGGGAATTATAAAGCACCAACGTAGCCGTACTCGAGATCTGATACGATCATCGAATAAGCTTTTTCAGAACGACCTTCCATGCCAGATATATGTAGGTGCAAATGGCCTGCGCGAACTCGACCTGTTAATGACAAGAACCGTACATCGCTTCATCGATCCTGCCCAACTTCGTTTGAACATGCATCCTCGCAAATATTCCATTCGCGTGGTACGTGCGGTTCGTCAAAACGTACATTTCAAATACCAGAAACTGACATAAGCGATCAGCGATATTCGAGATATCGAATACTCAGTGACTCTTGTGGTAACCGTTGAGCAGCATAGATTAAGTCACCATGCATCAAAATCCAACCACTGTGTTTTATTTTACTCCGATACCAGTCATTGACGTATTCCATTGTATTGCAAACGTCATGTCACACTTGTATGATCTACCGATCGCTTTTGATCGGAAATCGTATTGTGTCGGTATAATATCGATTTTCTAGCCATTGAGAAGATGAAATTCAAAGTGTTTATCGTTAAGTATCGCACCGACGATCATGCAGCGAGGGATTCAATCGATGCCAGCGAATGTTCCATTAATTACGCGGAAACCTTCGGCTAATCAATGGGTAGTTAGTGGCCAATGGTTGGCTCGCATCAATAATCACTGGGCAGCGTGGTAGTATAGTACTGGGCTTTGATGCGCTAATTTACACCACCTGCATTAATGCCCCTGTCCCACTGGTCCGGAACGACAATTGTCTAAGTGCGCGTACGATATCTAGGCAGGAATGCGCGAGATGCTACGAACAACGGGATATATCGATGCTCTGGCTGCTCGCAGATGCGAATACCAGAATTTCGAGGGAAATTAACAGCAACGAATTCATAATGGAATCCGGAAATCTGGGTGAATTTGTAATACATAGGTATGTAAGCATCGAATTATTTGGAGTATATTATATCGGGAGTTCTAAACCGCCTATAACCATTTGCCCTACGATTTCTTTTGTGGCTGCATGCTCAGTAACTCAGAATTAAATTACTGAAATAAAAATATATATTTCTGATGTACCGTATAACTTAAAGCAATATTTATAGCATAGAAATGATTTAAACGTCTCGTGTTCTACTGATATTTTCAGTTTTGAAGATTTTGATAAACTTCAAAGATTTTTATTTCATTTATCGCGTCACGAGTGTCACTCTTTTTGGGAGGCAAGAGGATAAACTGATTTTTTGTCACTATCAAACATTAGTTAACCGTTTGAGTGACACGCGTCTTTGCTGTTTCCCCGTCCAACAGTGCCAAGGAGCGCTTTTTCGCTTGCCGTATTCCCCATCCAAAAATGCCAAGCGACGCGATAGCGCTTGTCTTATTCTCCGATTAAAAATGCCAAGAAGCGCTATTGCGCTGTTTTCTGCTCTTGTTTCTGCACATTTTAATAACATTTGCATCCAAATGTTACGTTGAAATTAAAAGTCGTCCTTTTATCAACTGTCTCATTACTTTATTTTTATCTAAAACGGAATGGTAGTCGTACAGTCGCGCATCGTCTTCTGCCGAGCGTGTGCCGGTTGTCGGCATCGCAGCCTAGAGTGCTGGCACTTTTCGAGCGAAACAGAAGAAGCGCAAAATCGCTCCTTGGCACTCAAACGGTTAAAAGACAATACGTCGATAAATGTTAACAAGATTTTTTAGTATCGAATGAATTCCATTTAGAAGCATTTTCTTATAAAGTTTTTGAGAATGAAGTTGCAGTAGCCTCATTAAGTTCACAGATTTATGTAAAAAAATAAAAACACAGATGTACATAATAGCGTTACCTTAAAGCCATAAGGCGTTTAAGAGGATTAACAATTTTTGAATATTTAGAATGGTTAATTGGTTATAAATTAGTCTTTTTTAATTAAAGCGTTGCTGTAGCTACCAGAGGAAGAGTTGGAAACTTCATGTGAGTTTGATGCGGTATTGAAAATAATTTTTCAAGCTGTATGGTTTTACACAGCGCTCGGCAACCTACGAGCTTTTGAGTCCACAAGTGTGGTCGTGTAACGGCTTATTGAAAAATAAACTTAATTTATACGATAATAAAATACAAAAGAAAAATCTGATGGTTTACGTAACGTTACAACAAGGAAACAACGAATGCCAAGAATTTACGATAAAAGTAGCTATACTTGTAGAGTGCGACTTCATTGGAGGAGGCTTTCAAGGTGATCTTTACACATGAAAGCGTTGCCCACGTCTGGTTTACTATAATACACTACATAAAATTTAAACAACAGTAAATAAAATTGGAAACTTTTTAAATATTTGTGTATAATAGAAAACAGACGAAGAGCCAGAAGAGAAAGAAAGCTATGATAAGTCAATAAATATTCTTATAAAATTAAAATAATATTCTTATAAAATTCTTATATGTAAAGAATAAGTTAAAGAAATTTATAAGTAAAGAATTCCTTGATTTATAAACATAGTATTAAAGATATTAAAATCAACCACTGAAGGAGGCAATAACAAAATTGAGCGGACTATCATCGCGTTTCAACTGTTAAAAGTACAAAACAAGGAGTGTTTTAAAGAAAACCTTAATTGGCAGTAAAAAATCGGTTATTTACGAAATCACTGCGCAAGAAAAGACACAATAGGTTGATTAAGAAAACAGTTTTGATTGGAAAGTGAACAAAAAAATTATATTCATTCCAAATTTTTATACGTGAATAAAAGAAATATCAAGGAATAATTTATCAACAATTCTTCAATGGTTTTAAGTCGTTCATTGTCGAGGAATTTTTATATAATATCACAATAAGAAATAAAGCGTCCATGTATTGCGCGCCTCTGTATATTATAGGTTTTACTTTACAAGGAGTCAATTAATGTTTACGGAATAAAAAATGCAGCTATCAATTTCACACCTAACAAAGATTTAATGAAAAAGAAGTCGCATCGGCCGACGATATATTACAGGGTCTCTACGTTCCACACTGCAGGCAACGTACTAATTGTAAGAACATTGAAAGTAAATTTATATCAGCGGCAACTACAACAAGTATAAGAGTAATTGGAGAAAAAGCGACCAGCTCTCGTAAAATGAAAGAATGTGATTTTATTGCAGACAGTGCATAATCACTCATGGTCAAAGTAAATGAAGAAAAAATTCGTACACACTTGTTATGAGTTTTTCCACACACGTTTCATTTTTTAAACCTTCTTCAAAATGCTTTTTTAATTCATTCTAAATTGCTACCTGTTCATATTAGATAAAAGTGAATTTACCAGAAGAACTTTTAATAAACGTGCATTTTTTTGAACTTGTAAACACATTGAGTACTAGGTTTAATAAGTAGCATATGTAATACTATTATATACTGTTATGCTCTTACTAATTGTTGGTGTACCTCTTATATTATATCGATTGCTAATGTCTAGCATTGAGATGTCATTGTTAATAGTACGTTAGGAGACAAAGTTATCCGTGAGCTTGCGTATTCGCCGGATGTGATATTTTTATTCGGAAAATACCGAATAATATTAAAATCGTAACAATACTGTATGTAATAATACTATATACATTATTATAAGTGTAAGAATTAAATCGTATCGTTACCAAGACGAAATTGATAACAGATGATTTCAGTAATTTTCCAGTCACAGTAATGTCACGAATCTTCAGGACATCATGCTAAATACCTTCGACATTTTGAAAGAGA
Source organism: Cerceris ruficornis (assembly GCA_963989415.1). Taxonomy (NCBI): domain Eukaryota; kingdom Metazoa; phylum Arthropoda; class Insecta; order Hymenoptera; family Crabronidae; genus Cerceris; species Cerceris ruficornis. The sequence goes on from OZ022526.1 coordinate 3,393,845, forward strand.
ACGGAATAGAAATAATCTCATTAAATTATTCAGTTTTTAAAGAGTATCGAGGATTTGTAATATAATAGTATTTAATTTATAGTTTTACATACGTATTTCATAATCAGTAATCGGCTAGTAGTTTTATGTGAGTTTTACGTGGATAACGCGATGTTAAAGTTCTAAGTTTGAAAAATTAAGTAATAATGATAACAGATTATATATTGTACCGTAACATGGTCTAAAACAAATTTTTTAATTCAATACAAAAGTAGAACTTAATCATGAAACGGTAGAATAATTTGAAAGATAATTCTATAATTACATAATTAAAGGAAACGTAATGTAACAATTTTAAACAATAACATTGATATCGCGTGTCGAATAGATAGTAAAATTATTAATATAATGAATGTATAAATAACAAAATCCATAAAACTATTTCAGTATTGAACGTGGCTTAATTAGATGTCTACTTCCTTCTTAATTATATTGCAAAATGTATTACAAACACATTGCATGCTCGTTTTCTCCAATTGTTTTTATGGAAATTAATTTCCTCGTATGATGTAATATCGGAAATCCGCTAACAATTTCTTCATATTCGAAAAATCCGATAAAGGAAGGAATCAACGACCATGTAAAATTAAATGAAATACGACAGAAAATGCATTATCTTTGTAATTTCGAAACAGCTCAGTACGTAATTTAATAATACGTTATTTGCTACACCAGCCCCGACACTGGAGTCGCATAGTAATTTGTTCATATCGCCCTAGTAACGCCAATAGAATGCGTCGTTGACGGAATGATCGATTGAATGTCAACGAATGAAGTGTTTGTCAATCAACAAATAACGAATGTAACGGAGTCAAGCAATCAAAACTGTCTTGTTTTATAGTAGCAGTACACAGTTAACATTACAATGTAATATTCGAGATACAGTTCCGAGTTTTTTGCCAGTTTTGCGTCAATGCAGACTTTTGCTTGATTTCGTCAACATAATTTGATCCTTCCTTTGTTAACGATGAGTGAGGTGAATACTCACAAAATTACATCAATTGTATCGTGTATTTTTCAAGTGGCATAAGTTACTTTCTTTTTAAACAGAGATATTTAAAGGTTTGGTTTCGAGAAGATTTATTTGTACTTATTATTTTGGACACTTGTATTTTTCTCAGTATTAATAATATCGTATAGTCATGAAAAATCGCCATTTTTCAGTACGGTAAAGTGATTTATGCCACTTTCAGAATAAGCGACTCAATTATTTGACGACGAGTGAATCAAATATATACTTGTTTTTAATTATTGGTGATTACTTAACACGTTGCCGCAAATGACGGCTATAGCCGTCCGATCTTTGGCGATATGTAGGCAAACGACGGCTATAGCCGTCGTGCACATTTTAATCAATAAAAAAAAGAACAGCGTTAGTACGAAGTGTACTAGCGCATACACTTGTTAATTATTGAGTAGTACATCGAAAAAAAAGGTATAGCATGCCAGACAGCATATTAATTGTTCTTTTATGCGTTTTCTCATGCTTTACCGCTTCGGAAAAAAATGTGTTTCTGAGCACGATCATCAAATTAAAAGCGTGCGGCAACGTGTTAAACATATTGAGGGCTTCAGCATGTTTTATACTGCTAAACTATTGTCGCAAACATATCGTTCCAAAAAGGTCTAGAAACAGATAAAATAAAAGACAGACGCGGTAGATAAAAATCGGTTAACTCAAATACGTATGTTTCTTATTTCTATATCTTCGTTGCTACTTTTATTGTCTTTTGACAGCGTTAGAAACTGGTTATATAATTGATCATTCAGTTAAACACAAATTTTCTCGCCTCACTGATTCCTTCCTATATTCAGTAGTGTCATTTGTGTAGGATCGTGGAAAAAATACATTAATAGGAGCGCGGTTACCCATTCTGCCAGCGGATTTGTACTACTTATATTTTATGTAATTTTTTTTAAATGTACTTTCCGTATGCCTCTTTGTAATAGTTTCTAATTACTTGTTAATTCCATTTTGTTTTTCTTCTTGAATCTCCCATTTTCATTGACATAGCAGTCTTTAAACGCTTAAATTGGCTTTATGCCGAATACATTTTTATATTTTACTACAAAACTCCAAAACATTCTTCTTCTTTACTGCTGTAATTGCAACAATCACATCACTCAGAAGGGCTATCGTGGTTACAGTATTAAAAGGTCGAATTCTCAATAAGTGAGGCCAAAAACAATTTCTTACCGCATCTGAAAAAATTTTCAAACAAAAATGTATATTAAAGTTTACTTTAATCGAAATTTCTGTTAAAGAAGTTTGGTTTTTGTTATCAGCCATCATTCAAACTCGGTATTTTGATCCAATAGCTTAACCCTTTCCGAACGAAGAATTTTTTGAATGTTGAGGAATAATCATCTATTTGGCGATGAAAAACCACCTTTTTATCAGAAACTCCGGGCGTTAATGTATACAAGTTACAAATTACTATTTGTGTAATTATATGAGCCGTTCCTTGGGAAATGATGTAAGTCCATTTTATATTATATGGAGATATTTAAGGGTTTGTATTTGAGTGGTTCGAAAAATAGAGGTATATAAAATACGTTCATTTTATGTTTTTTAAATATTAAATTGATTTAAATTTATAATATGATCGTTTTTAAAGTATCAGTTAAAAGTGAAGTAGCGAAATTATGTAGTGTAATTTTTTAACTAAATATTATGTCTGTGCGGAAAGTGGACTTACACCATTTTCAAAGTAATTAAATTTGGAATTTCATTAACTACGTAAATTTATATCGACAAAATGATGAAAATTTTGAAGGATAGTTTTGGGAGCTGTTTATAGATAAAAAGCTCATTGCATATTGCATATATTGTTATCATCAACTAACTTTTTGTCGAAAATAGACTTGCACCACTTTAAGAAAAAATGGCTCATATTTCAACAGTTATATTTAAAATTTTCAACTTTAACCGTGCATACACGAGCCAACAAACTATAATCAGATTTTTCCCAGACCAAATATTTATATGTGTCCGTCGTCCTCAAAGGGTTAAGGTAAGCTTCCGTGGTTCAATGATCCGCTACGTACGAGTATGAAATTTTCAGAAAAATATATTTTAGATATATACTAAAACCAATATTTATTAGAGTATACATATATAACGATAGTTTTACTGTGGATCATGAATAGTTGATATTCGCTGCGTGCGAATTAGAGGATCCACGATCCCAGAGTTAAGCGGCCAGTTTTTACGAGGTCATACATAATCGGGACCCTGGTGCTTGGTAAAAGTGGACCGATCCTTAATCCGAACATTTTCCAACTGCTACCCAACGTGGATAACCGGGAAAGTTGAAATAAAAATAGTGAAGAGGGACCGAAATTTTTCGTTAATATCTTTAAATTCTCGCCCTTCCACCAACTTTCCTACCACCCTTTTCTACATCATTTCAATTTATTTCCACATTTATACCGCATTGAATCCTAGTACGCTCTCTTTTCTCTACGATTTAAAAAGTCCCACTTCAAATTCTCCTCTTTTGCAAACCATTTTAAAAACTGCAAAATCTTTAATAGAATAGCGAATGTAGGTGATCCTAGTACTTTGTAGAACCAATAATTTTTTTGATGTTTTGCCAGTTAATTGGACTTAATTTGGTAATTTTCTATACCGGAGATTGTTAGCATTAAGAACAACTATTGAGAGAATTTTGGTGAAGGTACATGATAATTAGTAATGTCGAAATGAAATTGAAATTAAGTCGACTGACAATTGAGCCGTTATATTTGAAAGTTGTACAGGTCCCCTTTTTATGTTAAGGTATTTGAGCGTTCATACAAAAGCTTTCATGCTATAATATGTAACAGTTGAACCTTTTTGAACGAAATTTTTAGGATATTTCGTTCTATTTACTTTGTCATTTCAATTGCGAAAAGAAGACACCTATGTTTAGCTAAAACTAACTTAAACACACTCTTCTCAAAAGTGGACTACCACCACTTTAAAAAAGAACTGCTCAATTAATAGTATGTGAACTCTATGTTGGGTGCAGCTCCCGAAGTTAGTTGTACCTGTAGATGCCTCGTATATATTCTGTTAAACAGTTAATTGTTGTTATTGTCGAAGAAAAAGGGGAAGACTCTCTCCTTCCGCGCATAAATTAAGCCCTCCTCCCTTTGAACTTAACACTAGGTTAACCGGACGGGTCATTCTGACCCATACCGAACTTCATGAGGGAAACTATAGAAACCGTTTACATCTTTTTCTGACGCTTGTACTGATTTTTATCTATTGAATGAGGCGAGTATGTGTTGTACATTTGTGTTGTACACCTATTGACCCGTATCAGTAGATATAGGCATATATGTTAAGAAATATCGGTGAACCTAGCGTTGAAAAACATCCTCTATAGATGCAATGTGATACTCGAACTTAACACTAGAACTACCAAACCAGTCAAAATGACTGGTACACAATTTTTTCCAAAAATTCTTCAAGTTTGTAGAAGAGTCATAGAATAAATATTTTACGTCCATCTCAATAAACATAAATCATCAAATCGATCATTTTTTCCACCTCTTGATTCCTCCTTTTTCGAAGTACTTATTTAAAATATTGAAATATAATAGATTTAACGCCGGCAGTTCTAGTGTTAAAAGTGAAAAAATTCTTGCATCGTCGGAATTTTCTCGTAGCCAGTGTTCTTTCTACGCCCATGTCTGATTATACTTCTTCCTAGTTCGTTATAAACGCAACATGTAAACGTCCGCGTGACACTGGCCTGACTTGTTTTTCCCTGCACCCGGCTACTTCCGTCCTCTTTGTTTTGTAGTACACACAACGCTCTAGAAATAATAAACAACTCTGGCCTCCTCCGGTAAATTTTTCCCTTTGTTTCGCACGAGACACTAAGTGTTAGTCCATTCGCGATTCAATTCCAGCCACGAAAATTGAACGTTCCCTTCGACGAGAACTATGCACGAAAGAATTTATCGACATCTCACGATTGATCTTACTTTCTGGCAAAGTCCCACCATTTCGAGATATCGTAGAAAAACATGGAGAAGCGAAGGTGTAAAATTGCTGAAAGACGATCTCGTCGATGCCTACATGAATCAGGCTACTATCCGGTTAACCCTCGAAAATCGAACGTTATCGAGAAACAATATAACGCGAGGATCGGCGAAAGGGGAAGGAAAGTGGAATGCTACGAATTTCGCTGGCGTAGTTCCGCCGATGGAGTTTCACTATTGGGAGAGTGATATCGCAGAGCAACGTCTGTTCCGATAAAGGGAAAAGCCCCGATATTGGTCAGACAGTGGAATGCCTTCTGTTCGCCTCGGACAAGATTTCTCTGTACCTTACACTGGTCTCGTCAACCTTATTGAGTGGTAGGTTGAACGAAGGAAAAAAGACTGCAGAAAGAGGGGAGGGGAAAAGAGCTAAAAGGAAAGTCAAGGAGATCGAAAGATAGCCATTGATGAAACAAGTACCGTTAACCGACAGTAGTCTACCCGTTGTCACGATCAGACATTTCCGCGACGCGAAAGCCAAGCGTGTCTCTCTGGTTGCCCGACTCACCAGAATGAGACGGCAAATTGAATTTTGGGGAAAAGGATGATTGGAGTAGGGATTGGTAAAATGAAAAGAAAATGAAAAGGAAAAAAAAACGGTGAAAATTCGGAGTGTAAAGTGTCCCATTTCTTGGAAAACCGACGCGTAATCGGAGGACGCTGTGATGCGAGAGATGAGCGATATTAAATAGAATTAGCCAAATTTCGATAGTTTTTCGAGAATATCGTGTCCTCGATACGTTGAACATTGCGGCGTGCCAGCCTTGCTGTGCGAAATTTCTGTCTATTTGTCGGATAAAACACAGGGAATTCGTTGAAGCTGCTGCATAAAACGTACATTATTCTTAACTTTTTCTCGCTTACGAATTCGGTTAGGAGAACCCTAAGGGCGCTAGGCAAATCTATCCCCATCAGACGCAGAACGAGGTTACTGCTTCGGGCAGTCCTTTCTCTAGTTTTTCTCTTCTTTTCTTCTAAAGAATGAGGCAGTTGAATTTTCGAAGATCTACGAAACGAGAAGATGATCGTAGCCTGCATGCATTACGCTACTATTACGGTCGACCTTCGAGGTTTCGGTATGTAAAATTTATACGGGGCACCTGACATTTTCTGGTCTTTGATTTGTCGAGACTCTCAATGGTCTTCGATAAAAAAAGATAAAGTTGGATAACAATAAATGTGAGAGACATTCACCCAAATCGCTGTCTTTTTATTTGGAATTCACCTCTGTTTCAGACGACTGATAAAATTTATCATTTCTGCGGACTGATTTTTTCTTTATTCCTCACCAATTCACCGATAATTAAAAGGGAGAATTCAAAATGATAAGAATTATATACTCAATAGTTAATCAGTGCTGGTAGTATTATATAAAATATTACAGAATTATAGGGTCCTATTCTGGTTTAATCTCAGACGAGCAACCAAAGACTATCGATGCTCGTCTTCGAATAAACGGAACAGATTCCCTTAGAACTAATTAACAATACCGTAGCCTAGAAACTTAACTGAATGCGTGTAATTAAAATCAAATGATTAACTTTATTAACTATATAAAAATACAATACTCTTAATAACACTAAAATTACTCTAACTCTCTATTTATCTCTAATGCTCTCTCCACTCACGCTATGACTCTCACTCTGTAAAACTCTCCACTCTGTATATCTCAACTCAACTCCGTGTTCTGAACTCAACTGACTCTTTCCGAAATTCACGCTCGCATCCACCCTCGACACTCTTTCTCGCAGCATGCATTCTTCGTCTTTCTCACAGCATGCGTTCTCCGTTGCAATCACTCATTTTCTCTTTACCTATAGACCAAACATTCATGCTAGTCCTGGCATCCGTCGCCTTCCAAATCACATACTCTAAACATCCACTCTCGATTATATACAATCCATCCACACTCACTAATTCTAGAAATTAATACTATTTGAGCGTAGGAAAAATTCCGTTCCTACAGAATGATAAAGATGAAATTTTTTGCGACACTATATGTGAATAAACGAATTGGTAAATGAACGTTTGGAAAAGTACATTGAATCCTTGTCGAACATCATTTTTTATCGGCATGAGGCTAAAAAGGAGAAGCCATAAATCATATGAAAAATGCTGTTATGCACACATACCCTAACTAAATACGTTTGATATGAAAAAAGGAAGCTATTGATTACATGTATAAACGTTTACACCTTAATATGTATATTGTAAATATCTATAATATATAAAATATAAGTAAAAATGTATTAAAAAATGATAGTGCACGTTATAAATAATTGAATCATTTATGTACATTCAATTTATATAATTCGATGAAAAAGAAGTACCAAATACAGCTATTCTGCAGTAAGAATCTCTCCGATGTTTCTGCCTAGATGTGTAATAAAATTATTCTGTTCTAGTAAAAAAGCAGGAGATTAATATAGTAATAACAAAACAACGATATATGTTATGCGTACAACCCACAAATGTGAATGTTACATTCAAAATATTCTCTAAAAAAATAGGTCCGGTGACGGACATTTCCACGCGAAAATACTGAAAATGGCTGAACGTAAACACCGACGACACTGCATGAACACGAACGTTTTTATAACAAGCTAACGTTGTGTTCTAGACATATTCCAGATTTGTAATTTCTAACCTTAATATCAACAATTCTTAACAATATATGTACACATCTTATTTATTGTATTTCAACAATAGGATGCATTTATGGTAGTACTTCCTGTTCGCCTTTAAAGCACGATTCCACAATATCGTGTAACACTCCAGCAGCAAAAGGGGTCTGCCTACTCATTATCAAAGAACTTTGACGGCACATCACGGTGCAGTTTCCTTGCCGGAAGCATCTCAATATCACGACGTTTTTTAATCCGCTAATTCCGTAGTCGCATTCGAAACGAAAAGGTGCTCGTGAAGCGCAATTTTGTAAAATATGCTCGGCCAGAAGCAGAAAACACAGAGGACACGGATGACAAATAAAAGCAGGCCGTAGCCACGTTACGAAAAGTGCAACGTTACGCAGTCACAGTCATGGATGTACATACACACGCGAACCGAGGGGAAAATAAAAGCTGCGGCTGTCTTTCGTGCGCTTCGTGCTGGATATTAAAAACAAAAGTGGTCCGCGAGAGAGACCGTTGGCAGGGAAGGTTCATTTGGAACGTAATTCGACCAGACCAGCGAAGAGGGTTGAAGTGCGTCACACGTCGAGCAGGGAGCGCGCGCCCGATTGTTTCGCTTCGCGGTGGCATTGTTTCGGCGTGTATGTACGTTCCGCTGCCGAGACAAGTGCACCGAGCAAACCACAGCGGCTGACGGGTCCATCAAAAACAAAAAAAAAATGTTTACGCCAGATGCATATTCATGCACTACGATGCTCTCGCGGTGGTCCAAGTGACGCGGATTAATATGCATAAAATCCTGCCATTACTCGAGATTCAGGAAGTTTACCCTTTTTCATGTTGCGACGATGAATCTGATATCTGCCGTTGAGGGCATAAAGCTCCGAATCACTGGTGACTCTACGACGTATGCGTAGATGAGAAAGGGTAATGCAGGTGAATACTGTACAAAACAGTGTGCGTATGATACAATTAAGCAACTGCTAATAAAAAGATAATTTGAAAAATAAGGGTAAAGATAAAACTTGCTCAGGGAAGAATCTTATGTGGCCGTCTTAAGTGGTAAAAGAAGTAGAGTATAATGGGAAAAATGATTACAATGATAAAATTTTTTTTAAATATAAGGGATACTCCATTTTTATTCTAACGGTCATTAACTTTCGTACAACAAGCAACTGCTATTGAACGAAACTTGCTGCCTGATTGACAACGAATAAATTGAATATACTTTTGCGTACATACGGGGAAACGTGTACGTTAGTGAGATTGTGGAAATCAGTATACTCCTGTACGACTGACAAAGTTTAAATCGTTGAGATAAGACAGTAGCAGTTAAGAAAGAGAAGAAAGAAAGTTTTGTGGCAAAAAAAGCAGGTCAAATTTTTAATTTTTACCCGGCAATAATCGATTTGAAATATTTCAATGTTCGTCCCGCAAATATCTATGAAAATAGGAGATTATGATTGCTTCGTCTAATTGATTTAGAAACTTATAATTAATGTTAATTTATTGTTAATTTAGCTGTAAAAGAAATGGACGGTCCCGACTGCGTGGGCTTATTGTCTCTGCAGAAGTTATTATCCTAATTGACAAATTACGATTTTCTGAATTCTGTATTCTCTGAGCTGATATGTGTTTTTTATTGGCTGTTCTCAATATGTTGACCGACATATTGATCGTCGGAGACTTGCGCTGTATTCTAACAAAAAATTACAATTAACCAAAGATTTCAGTTTCTTACATTGAGTCGTCGATAAAGAGAATCGAAGGAGTTTCATTGTCAGACTAATCCAGAAGTTGGTAACTTTGCATAAATAAATTTTCTAGTGCTCCTGTTTGACACTAAAACTGTTTCACACTCAAACTATCGGCTTTAAATCTATTACATTTATACTAATAGAAGTACTGAATGAGTACTTTGGAAAAAGAGGAATCAAGAGATGAAAAACACGATGAGTTAATTAATTTTTGTTTTAGACGTGGAATATTTACTGCATGGCTCCTCTATCAGTGTGAGAATTTTTTTAGAAAATTTGGAAATCTGTCATTTTGACCGCCTTTGTTTACAAATTCAATATCATGTGCAATAACTGTTATTGTTACAGATGAAGAATTATTAAATATGTTTGTAATTTGGCATTTTAACGAAAGAGAAATGCAACTGACACTTCAAGACATTTAATGCGTAAAAAACTGTTACTCTGAAAGTATTTAGCGTATATATTTATTATAAATAAATATATTAAAATATATTTACTTTTCAATGAATTGGTATTAATCAATTTGATCTCTCCTACTCTGCGTACATTTTTTCTGTTGAACTGAATCTTTAGAAAATATATGATTATGAAATCACCTTGACATGCTAATTTCTCAATTTAAAAATTCTATGTATCCGTTAATTTCCAAGCTAAAATATAATACAGTTCTCAAGTTTTAATTTTAATACAACTTCCCAAAAATGTAAGGAAGTTTCATACGATGTCCGTAAGTCGATAATAAATTGTGCCAGTCATTTTTGTCCCTATTAAGGTCCCAAGTACTAGAATATGCTAATTAATTATACCTAAATAGTTCGTAACAAGAACGTAATTTAACAGCTTCTGCGAAAGAAAGGCACCATTAATTCTATTTAATTCGCTTCCGACAGAAATTATTCAGCCATTAAACGAACCGATCGAAAAACGTCACAGTTTTAGCGATAATTTTATTATTTATCGTTCCAGGCTTTTAAAAATATTCGTTAACATAGATAGCTCACATTAATCTCTAACGAATGACTCGTAAATTTTCACTGTGTCGGATTACAAAAACTTGTATTTTCCAAATTCGAATTATTATATTCCACAAAAATTAACTTTCCGGAAGTATTCAAAGTTTCCAGCGTTTTAATTATCATGCATACAGTAACTCTTTTCGAATGCTAATACTAGCTCTTCCATTCTATAAATACTTTATACACATAATACACTTTTTTATATTCACCCTGTAATGAGATTTAAAAAAAAAAAGAAAAACAGAGTGATCGCAAAAGACTGACAAGAGACCATAATTATTTGTGCAAATTTACTCACCGAGAACTACGAGCTTCACCGGTCTACCGGAAAGGATCTTTCCTCGATCATCTTCGAGAGTGCAGACCCATATACCGTCGTCCTCCAATCTGACGTTGTCTATGTGCAATGCTGCTGTAGTGGAATCTCCGATGTATCTGTGTCCAGTTCCACTCATTTCCGTTCTAGTGTCGATCGTAATCATGTCCACGGCGGTCCCTTCGTGCAGCCATGTCGCTGGTCGTATTCTGTAACTTCTGACGAGAGGACATATGTCTATCACAGTGCTTTTTTACGATAACAATATACGATTTTATCGGAACTGCCCTCTCGGCCATAAAAATTCTATTGAACATTATGATTTGTCCTTCTCGTCGAAATGGACGTATTTTATGTTTATAAAGTCTGATGGATTTATTTGAATTTATTGCGTCGTATTTTCTTTTTCTTTCGCATCTGTTTCTTTTTCTTTATGAATGAAATCCATTTTTGCAAATTTGGAGAACATATAGTTATTGCACTGCTGTTGGATTATTTTGAGATTAAAGATGCAAAAAATAAAGTGCTTTGAAAGTGTACAATAAAGATATTATATACATATTTAGATATGGTTTCTATTATAACTGAAAAAGCTAGAAGCACACATTAACACTAAAACTACCTTAGGTTATATCTGTTACATTTAAATTGTAGTAGGCATAGTTGAAGGGGGAATAACTAATTAATGTCAGGATTTGTAAGTAAATTATAATAACAGAAACACACAGAAATTAATTGAAGATAATAATAAATAGTATTATATATATAGCAAAAACAAGAAGTAAAACACAAAACAAAGCACTAATCAACTAACGTATCTAACTAACTAAGAAGGGCTAAGGATTATTTTTTAAACATAAGAGGCCTTCCGCCTGAAGTCAAAAGAGACCATAATGTAACAACTAAACACTGAACTACAAGCGTCGTGAGATGTAAATTCTCAAAAAGCGATCAGCTCACCCCTTTCTTAAGTAGTCATGACAAACAATTTTTCACTACGGACACTACAAAATATACTGAATAAGTACTTCGGAAAAAGAGAAATGTAGAGGTGAAATAGATATCGATTAAGTAATTTAGATTATATAAGATAACTGAAATGTTTACTCAATGCCCTCTCTTTCCACCAATTGGAAAAATTTTTAGAAAAAATTGGGATCCGGTCATTTTGATCGCCTTGGTAGTTTCAGAGTTAATGATAGAACCAGACTGGGTGGGAGTTCAACAATCGCATCAGGATTACTGATATAATAAAAATATATTTGAATAGTAAAGTTTTTGAAAGAATAAACAGTCCTCAAGCGTAAGAACGTTGATAAAGAACAGGTAGAATTGTGTTCGCCATTATATCACATGAGAAACAAATGAAGTTCGGACAATACCGTTCTTTCCCAATTATAAGACCCGGTCTTATATTATTTTGGCACCCAGAAAATGTACTAAAACTTATTTTCGGGGTAAGGCTTACATATTTGCGGGAAAAAATATAAAACGACAAACTAATTAAAACAAAATAATTGTAAAAATCCATGTTTTTACTAATCAAGATTTGTATTTATTTGTTAATACGAATAGTGCGAATATAACCGCATGACCAGAGTCATAGAACGCCAGTGTATGCATTTATCGCCGTGTATTGTTTTCGGGGTAGAGTTCAGATTATACCTTTCCTTAAAAACATGGCAAGATTTATTTTCAGAGCGGGTCTTATTTTCGGGATAACACGGCAGTACTGTACCGCGGGATGTGTGGATCTTGAAAAAATACTGATATAGTTTTTGTCAACTATATATGCATTTAAACATTAAGACCTTGAATGCCATCGGTATTTCATTTGTTTCATCATTTTTACTGCAGTGAAACATTTTCTATTAAAATCTCATTTTTGCAAAGCTGAAACCTTAAAGACGCAAATAAATATATGGACCGTTTATTTTGAAAGTGGTGTAAGTCCATTTTCCAAAAAAATCGAGTTAGCTACATTAATAGTTACATTTTTACATGATCTTTTCATTCTAAAGCAACTTGTTATTAATATATTTAAAATCATTAAGATTTTGTAACACGAAAATTTGTTGATTAATGAAGTGATGAAAAAGTTTATTTTGACAGTGGCGTAAGTCCCACTGTGAGAGTTTTAAATGGATATGGAAAATATTATGTAATAAAATTTTATGATATTACATCTTTATGTTTCATTATCAAAGTAGCAGTTGAAATATCAATGTGCAATGACTTTGTTATAAACAATTTAATTTCAAATTTCACTTTCGATCCGCTAACGGATTCATACGAGAGGCTGAATAATAATTAAGAAAACAATATTAATTTTAATGTCAAAATTATTTAACAAAGAATAAAAGTTGAATATTTTTTTGATTTGATAACATAAAAGTGCATACATTTGTTTTTATTTCAAGGGAAATTTACTGTTCCTATGGACTTGTACTTTCTTAAGAATTGAAAACGTCATTTCATTGATCTTGAAAGTGGTGTAAGTCCATTCATACCCATCATAAACATATTATTCCTTAAATAATGTTAATTATGCTAATTGGGATGATAAATTTGGCACCCTTAGAAACTCATAAACATTATTCTACTATGTTATCTGTTACCCATATTTTTAAATTTAGACCAACGCAAACCCTTCAATATCTCGATTCGAACATAAATGGACTTACACCACATTCAAAATAAACGGTCCATATAGTCAGCAGGCCTTTACCTTTGAAATGCCAATATTTAAATATTACATACATTAGAAAATTTGTAAATATTACAATTTAAACAACGTACGAAATTTCATTAAATTCAATAGAACAGGTCAGCGGTTATCCCCTTTGGCGTTCAACCTATTAATTATGAATCTACTATTGTTAAGAGCTTGACACGTGGCCATTCAATTGCAGTAACGACAAAATTTTATTCTACTAACAATTATTTCTATATTAGGTATTTTTGAGCTCAGCAGAATGCACTGAATGTTGGAACGTAAGATTTTTAAGCGGAAAGCTGAGATATTACCCCAAGAGAATATATATTTAATCATTTCCTTAACCGACGAAGTATTTTGACTGTACAGCAAACGTTGGGATAGTAGTTATACATTCCACACGAACATTGTAGGAGGGATTTTCTTCGGTATCCAGTATTCCAATGAAAAAAAAAAGTTATTTTGATATTTCAGACTTCAACTGCTCTGGTCAGTTCGTTGATGACCCACAGTTCGAGGTGAATTTCGAATCGAGTCTATAGTATTCATACATATCGCATCACAAAAATTTCCCAGAGGTGACGGCGAGAGAATTCGAACTCGTGCCCCCTATTGGGGAATACGTAGCTCAATCTCCACCATAACTTCATCGAAATGCAACGAATAAAATTCTGCTTTATATGCAAATCTTAATCAATTTTAAACAAAAGCAGGAAGAATAAATGTTACGGATACGTATTTCTTATATGCGCAGTTACATCATCTGTTTATTGTAGAATAAAATGCAACTGAAAGTAAATGCAGTAATGCAACTAAAGTTTCATGTCAGAGAGAAGTTGAACGTAACAGTTTATTTGAAAAAAGCAGGAGGAATAATGCTGATCAAAACTGATTCGGAATTTGTCTTCCACATTGCTGCTAACTGTAAAAGTATCTGCTTACCGTGGGTTAAGAGGAGGAAGCAACTTGAGAAAGCAGAAAACGGTATCGCATTTGTAATACGATTTTGTTCTCTTTTATAATGTCAAAATGGCATTAACCGAATGAAGTGATAATGCTATATTTTAAACATGCTCCTAAAAAGATATAACAAAAAATTGCAGTCTTTTGGTATACTATTGTTATGTCCCGCGGAGGGACCGGGTCTTCTCGGCATATTTTCTCTAATAACTTTATTAACTATAACTGTAATAACTTTATTAACTATAACTGTAGTAACTTTATTAACTAATAACAATATTTGGAACTCTGTCGTCTGACAACTCGGTTACAACTTCCGGTCACCAAACGCTTCCGGTCGCTGGAGCAACGACCGGCCGAATCGATCCCTCGATTACATCGATCCTCGAATCCACGGGTTCGAGGGAGCAGCTTCGCTCGGTACGCCAACTTCATATCGGCGTAACACTGCCCCCTCCTCTCGAAGAGCGGTCGTCCCGACCGCGGCGCCTTCAAATCGGGCAACTAGACTTCCATAACCTTCTTGAAATCGTCCCGGGATTCAATGCCTTCGTCTGCAGAGGAGGTAGACAACAGGAAACAAAACGTCTACTGGTATGGCTCCAATCAGACGAAAACGCCTCGACATTTGTCCTCCGACTCAAGGGAAAACCATCCAAAAAACCTTGAGTGAGGCGTCGGCAAGTCGATGCCATCGCATTCGTAATTCGTTGGTTATGTTCATTCTTGCCCTTCCGTTCTTCACTGGCTCATTCTTCTTTCCGCATCTCTTCTTTACTGGCTCGTTTTTCTTTCCGCATCTCTTCTTTCTGCATCCCGCCTGTTGCTCTACGACTAAGAGAAACAGCAGGATCCACTGGTCCCAATCCTTTTGGTTGTCCGCAACGTATAGGGACAAATATTTCAACAGAGTTCTTATCAACCTCTCTACGAGTCCGTCCGACTGAGGGTGGAGTGGCGTCGTCCTTGTCTTCCGGATTCCAAGCAACTCCATGAGTTTCTTGAAGACAGTCGACCCAAAACTACGACCCTGCTCGGAATGGAGCTCTAGAGGTATTCCATGTCGGCCAACCACCTCACGTAGAAGAGCTTCTGCGATGGTCGTCGCGCTGTTTTCGTTTTCGGCAAAGGTCCAACAATGTCGAGCGCCATCCTCTCAAAAGGTGCCCCGACATTATAAATCCTGAGGGGTCCTCTCCCCCTCTCCTTCGGACCTTTCCTCGCCGTACAAGTGTAACAGCGGCGACACCACTCTTCGACGTCCATTCGGTGTTCGGGCCAGAAGACTCTCTGCCGCACTTTCGCAAGGGTCTTGCGCATACCGAAGTGTCCTCCTGTAGGAGCCTCGTGACATCCACGTAGCGCTTCTTCCACCTTGCTTTTGGGGACCAGTAGGAGATGACATGCCTCTTCTCCGCACGCGGATTCCCATCTTCTTTCGTAAGAGGAAGCCAATTTCCTCATGCTCTTCCTGCGCTTTCCTGCGCTTTTCCTCCATCCCTCTCTCCCTCTCTCCGTGTCGCCGGACTCGTGAACGCGTAGATCTGCGATTGACGAGTGCACTCGTCATGGCTCGATTCTGGCGACACAAAACGGTGCGCACTCTCAAACGAGGGCGCCACAGTTAACTGGTTAACGGGCAAGATTTCGAGAGGAGCAGGGGGCTGGCGACGCGTCCTCCCTGGTTCGCATCCTCTCGAGCTTCGCCGATCCCGCTGCTCGGATCTCGAGGATCTTCTCGATGACTCCGCGCAGCCAGGCGTTCCAGTCTTTGGCGAGGCTGCTGATGTGACTGAGCCAGTCGGTCCAGTCCCGAACTTCCCACGACATCACTTCCGGCACGTATCGTTCCATGAACCCGATCTCCCATTCGGTCAGGATTCTCCTCAGACACGTCGCTATTTTTCCGCAAACGACGTCCATAGCGTCCTTTAGCTCCTCCGTCAGAAGGTCTGGATTTGCGAAGGTAACGATCGTTCCGAGTTTCTCGTAAATCGCTCGGTGTATGGCGTTCGTCGCCGAATCCTCGCCAGTGTTTTCCGGCGCGCTCTGGATCATTTTGTAGACGGGGTCGATGATTTTTCCGAACGTCAAGAACGGCAGGTCCGTCTTCAGAAGCTTCTCGAGATCGTCGGTAACCTCGACGGCCTTGGAATCCTTCGGAGCTTCTCTCCGACGCATTCGCGGCGGTACTCTCTCCGCTGGCTTTTCTTCCGCCGTCTCTTCCATCTCTTCCTCTATCTCTTCCACTTTTTCTTCCACCTCCTTCTCTTCCGGAGCTTCCTTCGTCGTTCGTTCCGGCTTTTCCTCTTCCTTCGCTTCTTGCTCCTCCGCTTCGTCGTAGCCGACTCGTTCGGGCTCTTCCCGTCGGTGGGGACCGTTCGACGCCCGCTACCCCCGTCGCTGTCCTCGTCGCTGCCGTCGCTGCCGCTGCCGCCACGGCTCTCCCGATCTCCTCGGGAACGTCCGCCGGTGTCCCGATCGTCACGCTCTCCCTGCCGCGGTCCAACCGCGCGAGGTCGAACGCCTCTTCCTCCAGCTCTGCGAACCTGCGCACCGCGAGGTCCACCTTGGAGCCGGGACGAGTCAACCGATCTGTCACCTTCAGCTCCCTTCCGACGCCATCCGCGACCTCCTCCATTCCCCTCGACGCTTCCTCGTTCAGGTACTCGAGGCTCTCTCGCGCTCGCCGAACCATCGAGGTGAACTCCGTCGTTTCTCTCATCATCTTCCGATGAATCCGCATCGACCCTACAAATCGCCGACACGCGTACGTCGGAAGCGTTAGACCTCCCGAAAGTGGAATCCGGCTGCCTAGCAGGGGATGCATCGTGTCTCCGCGTTTCACCGGGGCGGAAGCGTCCAAGCGCCTCGAAGGCCAATTACTAACACTCGCTACAGCCTCACACTGGATTTTACCTTCCTTCCAGGAGGACTTTTCATTACATATTGGACGCTTCAAGACCACTCCCAATTCCGTTGGGAGGACACGCGGAGGGATAGGCTGGGAAACAAGGGGAGCCGTGATCCGTGTATTCTCCATAGGAATCGGATCACGACTCTCCACCGGTCCCACAGAACCCGAAACGGCCGTTCGGCGGCCGAACTCAGTGATGAACGCTCGAAGTTGGGCCTCGAGCGCTCCAAACCTCTCTTCCTGGGCAGCTTTCTTCCTGGCTTCCTTTTCCGCGATCCGGGAGCGCTCCTGCTCCCATCGCTCTTCTGCCAGCTCCTGCTGTCTCTGCAATTGTAGACCGAGATTTTTCAGTAGTCTTCCCAGACGATTCGGCTCCTCCTCCGCAGGCCTAGTGGGCTGAGGATTCTCTTCCCCTCGATCCAGAAACATCCCACTTCTGACACCATTGTTATGTCCCGCGGAGGGACCGGGTCTTCTCGGCATATTTTCTCTAATAACTTTATTAACTATAACTGTAATAACTTTATTAACTATAACTGTAGTAACTTTATTAACTAATAACAATATTTGGAACTCTGTCGTCTGACAACTCGGTTACAACTTCCGGTCACCAAACGCTTCCGGTCGCTGGAGCAACGACCGGCCGAATCGATCCCTCGATTACATCGATCCTCGAATCCACGGGTTCGAGGGAGCAGCTTCGCTCGGTACGCCAACTTCATATCGGCGTAACACTATCATTAAACAAGACTCTAACAAATCGTTATATACTTTGTAAAGAGTCTCTTTACTTTTTAATTATTGACTGAACATCTGGATTTAAGACCAGTTTTCAGAAATGCAATTATTAGTTGTTTAAATATAAATTAAAAATACTTTCTTGAATGTTACAATTTCGATGGTGGTTTCAAAGCTATTGAAAATTTATTGAGCAAAGTTGGAAGCTCAACGGAAAGCTACATTGATTTTACTGGTTTCTGCTAAAATTTCAAGGGACTGGCAAGAAACTTTTGCTCTTCTGGTGTCATACAGAAAAGAAACACAAAACGTGATTCTCGGAAAACCCGTTTAGTGTTTCAGAAACATGGTAATCCAACCGAGCGTGCTGTTCTCAGTTTCCAATTCAACAATTTTGCTCAGTTTCACACGAGGAAACCGTCATGAATGTTTAGTGTAAGAAAAAATACAGGCCAAATTGCCAATTTAAACAAGAAAACCACCTCAAACCATTGAGTTCCCGAGTTTCAGTCCGTCCACTGTATGTATTCATTGAAATATAACTATTTCTGCCTTTATACTCTCACAAAATTTCATTTATTTATTTAAAATGTAATTAATGAAAGCACTTTCAACGTCGACGATACTTTACTTATGATATAATACTATTTTTGTACCGAATATACTGAAAAATTGATGAATACTGTCGTTTACATCTTCCAAGAAGTTTCATTTAATTCAGTAACATTATCCGCTCCTTGTTAAATCAAGTCTAATCACTTCCTTTCGCAATATGCATAACTACAATGAATATATCCAAAAGTTAAATAATTAAATAATACCTTCAAAGTACACTCAAACCTGTTTTTGTGCGGTATATGAAATTTTCATATTTCATATACCGCACAAAAAAAATCGCACAATCAAATCACACAAATGAAAAATCGTACAAAAAAAGACCGCACAAAACAGGTTTGAGTGTAACATGTAAAATTTCACATAAATACTTAGAAATGGATTTTAAAGATCAATTAATATTTACAATATAATCTCAATCTCTCAATCATAAAATAGCAGATGTGCAATACAAAACAAGATCATGCTGCCAGGCTGGCGACGCCGACTTGAAGGACAAATTACAGACGCCGCCACTGCGGTGACACCATTCGCAAAGACTTAAATAGCTTTTCCTTGATGTACACTATATGTGACGTAAATGTATCTAGATGTACATCAACCTTCTAACCCTTTGCATTTCGAGTAATTTTTAATGACATTTCAGCAACTGCGAGTTATTTTTACTCGGAACTGTCAGCGACTTAAGGAATATTTCCCAGGGTGCGAGCGCGCTTCTGAAGAAGATTGAAAATCTTCCTTCGTTAAAAAATTGCGTACAAAAATGTAAAGTTTTTTTTAGATGTTGTCTGAACGATGACAACGGAGGTGCCAGCATATATTACAATGTCGCCGCTACGACGACAACGAAATGCAAAGGGTTAATTACAAGGCCCTTTTTACTACTGGGCATTGCAATAGTGCAATTTTAGAATAACAGGAACAAATTTTACGTTACCTGGTGCCAGGCATCAGTAGCCTCGAGTAATTCCCTTCTAGTTGACATGGTAGCACAACCTTGCTGTGAGGTTTAACTTCCAGTTCCAGGGGAGGCTTTGACGACGCAGCCGCCGTGTCTGATGGAAGTGGTACATTGGTCGTAACAGAAGAACTGGTAGACCATGACTCCTCGTCGGGAGCCAAAAGAGCCGCAGGCTCTGCCACGTCCTCAGATAGAGAGATCAACGTCGAGCTGGACGCCGTTGTACTCGTTGTGCTCGTGGTGGTCCTTCTGGCGCGTCTGCTACCTTCTTGCCTGCCGCGGAGAGCAAAAACACCGGCCTCGTTCACGGAACCTGCGAAGAAGATAAGGAACCATGCCATTTACGTTGTTTTCACTTTTACATCAGCAAAAGAAAATACCGAGATTTCCGCTCTAATCAATTATCTTCGTCGTTTGCAAAAATCTTTTGCACAAAACAGAGCGGAAAGGGAAACGTGGAATAGATCTTATGATGGTGAAACTGATAAATGATACTGTTGTGATATAGGGGCGTTCGCGTTTGGAAAACTCTGCTATTCTCAAAATTAACAATTCCTTTTGATTACACTTTAACCTTTAACGGTGTTGGAACCTCAATTGCTATTCGCGCGTTAGAAAGTATCTTTCAAAAAGTGTTCGTTCCAACAAAAAGAAGATTTTTGTCTTTCAAGAAACGGTGAAATCGGCACTACGACGAGAGGATTAAAGCTTGTGAGTCTTTTGATCGAAGATTTAGTAAACTTTATTAAATTGAAAATGTTTTCGAAGGTATTACGATGCTGGAATATTGAAAAAAGTAGTGTCAAAATACATGTTTTAAAATTGCTATTCCACCGAATTTTTAGCCGCCCGATGACGAATGTTCGAATTGAATAATATAATAGATTTTACACAAATCATTGATTTAGTATAGTACAAATTGAAAAGTTGATATGTTTTTCCGGAACACGTGTCTTTAATACATTTCAAATAGATCGCCGATTTTGTTTTTACTGTTTGTAGAGAATTAATCACAATAAAAGAAAGATATTGTATCATCTGCAGAGACAACGGTTTACGATCCGGTCTCCGCCATTGTTCAGCTTCGGGCAGCCGACTCTGCGCTGGGCCCGTTAGTTATTTTTAATTTAGCAAATTCCTGATGCTACGGGTCCCGCGGGTTTAGGGCCCTCCGCGGTGGACAGGGGCCGGGTCGTGGGCCATCGGTAAAGAGAAGTCCTATTGTCTAGGTGGGTGCTTTGCCTCGAGGCGGTTGGGGCCTTGAGAGGTGTCCACCAGATGTGGAATTTTCTATACTAAGACACCCCCATGGTTGCGGACGTCTCGAGGCAACCTTAACAATTTTTCGGAACCCACGTAGACAAGGAAAAAAGAACTTTCCTTTATTCTCGTTGTTCGAGAGTAGAGAGAGAAAAATGAAATGAAAGAGTAGGGAGGACCGAGCTGTAGAAAAGGGCGACATGCGGTCATCCCGAGATTCAGAGCGCGTGAACATAAGACTAGCAACTTGATTATATGTAAAAACACAAAGTTTTTACATATAATTCGAGAAAATAAATCACTACGTCTTGTTACAATCAAGAATACGATCTCTAAACATCATTTATCCTGTCATCGTGAAAAAGTTTATTATCTGCGAGATATATCTTTACTTTCTAATTGTTTGTTTCCTTTCTATAACATATATCACTGTACCGTGTCATCAATGTCTGGTACCATTTACATAATAAGCTCTTTTGCCGCAAACGTGCTCATCTGCTGAATTAAAATGATTAAATATGAATGTTGCTGAATAGCTTACAATTAGTATAAAACTATTTATCAAGTTGATTTAAGAATCGCTTTTATATCAACTTGTGAGTATGGCAGAGGCTTGGATGGAGATACATTTAAAAATATTTTCATTCCAGAGCCCTCAGGAGTCTCTTTAGGAAAACCAGCCGCAAAAAAATCAGTTTATAACACCGTTGTAATATCATCTAATAAGCGTCTGATGTTCATCAACGTACCAAACGATCTACTCAACCATTTATACATCAGCATCAAGTGGATGTTGTTCGACGTTGATGCATGCATTATTCAGGCGATGTATCCATTCATTATTCATATCATGATCAATGAATGTCAACAGACCGCGATCTGTATCTCAGCGCATCGCTGTAAGAGAAAGTGAAAGCGCACGCACGTTGTTCGAATTTGTCTGCATGCTACGGCATGCACAACGGCGTTGTTGATATAATCCTATAAAGGAAACAGCAGAGCTTAACGCAAAGATTGAATGGTACACCAAATTCAGCTGGTAGTCTGACCTCTCCGATTGTCGGAGGTTGACGCCTATAATGCTTTTCATTGATGTTTTCTACAGTGACAGAGGAACAGTTTTTCTACGCTTATTCAAATTTACTGTGCTATTGTAAACGACACTACACACCAGGCGCTCAAAGATACCAACCAATCGTGTGTCAAAACAAGGAGTTCATCCAAAAGAATTGGACTTCGACATATCAATTTTCGTAGCCCAGGGGTGTAAAGGTAGGTTACCGGGAAGTAGACGCAGCCGATCGAGAATACAATGAAACACACCTTTTTCGTCTCCTGGATTTTATATTTCTCAACTTAATTACAGAGGAAATTGTCAATATATATAGCAATATTGTAACATCACAACCGCTCGGCGGAGTACGGCGAAAAGATTATACACTTATCTCCCGGTTTACAACCGAAGATAGGTTCCTTAGAAAACCACGTAAATCGAAATCGTGAATTTTGATACGTAAAACTGCGTAAATCGAAAACAAACTAAAACTTGTATAATTCAGTCACCTATTTCAACGATAACTCTTTACGGACAGAGACATTATTGAATATTGAGAGATAACAATTTAGTTTGCGATCTAAAACCACCTTTTTATCAATAAGGTACGCTGTTAATTTATAGACATTGTAAATTATTATTTGCTTAATCATATTCTAACGGCTTTATTTCAATTATCCAACTCTAACTGTGTATACAAGCAGCGATAAACTATAATTAAATTTTTTCTCAGATGACATATATGCGGCGTTATTCCTCAAAGGGTTAAATTGAAATAACTAAAAGCAATTTTTTTATAACGCTTATTTTAAAAGCCGTGTAAAAGCGAAATCGTGTAAATAAAGTACTATGTAAATCGGGGGACAGGTATACTAAACAAGTGTAAATGTAACAAAAAAATTATACGGCCGCAAGGTGCTCGGACGATGAATATTATTCGATCCCCGATCGATAATAAACACGCCACTAACTATTTGAGTCTAAGTAACTGGATGTTCCAGTATTCACAATCCATCAAGAAGATCTCTTCCGCCAAGTGGAAGGATCAGATCGATGCTTAGCCTCGATAATCCCGAATCCGTTCAGGCATTGCCCAATATTCGAAATACATTGATAATCGCCATACGCGCCAAGTGATCGTAGAACTTCCGTACTGCCCGAGCGCCAGGAGCCAAGTGACTTCTCCATCGGAGAAGCGAGTAGTGTCATCAAGCCCCGCCTCGATGTCCGACTTTTACGGTCGGCGGCTTGCTTTGGCAACAGTTTTAGCTGGCAAAAATACTGAAGTCTCGTGGTATGAGGTACAGGGTAAGGGAGAGTGTCATCCGCACCGCCTATTCCCACCATATCGGTCCTGGAAACCTGAGTTTGACGAATGACAACCGAAAACGAAACACTTCTTTCATCGTTCCTATTGTAATGTACCGACCCTCTGATCAACTAATATATAAGTTAGGATAAGTTAGGATATCTCCATATTGATTCAACAAAAACATATTGTACAGTAGCTCTGCTAACATCCGCCGTTCCACGATCACCTCTGACTCACTACCTCAAGTTCAGATCTCCTATTTTTCCATCCCGACCTTTCAACTCCCTAAGCACCGTCACCGCTCCTTACTCATCTCCAAAATCACTGCTCCAAGTCCAAAACCTCACTCCTCAATTTCGACCTTCATCTTGCAGCCACCACTATCACCACTCCCACTCCTTCTCCAAAATCCCTTAAAACCCCTGTATTTCCTGCCTACTCAGATTATTCTTTCCACTTACTTACCATACGACGAATCGCTGTCCGAACGAGTCACGATAATTAATACAGAAAGTCTAGAATTACAAGTTCTCTTTTATTTGGCGGCTCCTGAGTGCGAGTCACATTATTCGCCGTTACACTATGACGACGCAACGAATGTGCTGCTCTTTAGGCCAGTCACACGTTAGTATCGAAAATGACGTCAGAACGAGGGATGTCTCTATCCGTCAGGCGAATCAGAACAAACCAGAGGCTAGAGGACTTCATTATTTTTGCCAGCTATATGCTGAATCAAATCGGTATATGACGTACCGCGCGTTCGCTAAATAATGCAAGGATTGCAAGAGACTTGCATCAAAGAGTGATAGAAATTCTTGATATTTCACGAAGATTATTAAAATTGTTGGTAGCACATCAATTTTTATACTATATTATTACGCAAATTAAACTTGCTGCCAAACATTCTCGGAGTGAAATCATTTTTATGACTGAAGACTACAATTATAGTGCAATTGCATAGTATATGAAAAGTCGACAGACCTGTAACGCAGCTCACGAACTACTCTACTAACTCAATTTCAAAGCGGTGAAGTCAATAGCACACAAAAGTATCGCAAATTAATTATTTATTTCTTAACTCTTCAGCTATAAAATATTCCACACTCGCGAAATAACCTGCCGATCAATGATGAAAATCTTATTGGTCTATCTTTGCAAGATCGAACCATTATGTTGCCCTTTCAGAGTTATGTAATATCATGCTGTATTCTGAAAATGAGTCCGATTAGTACTTCTTTGTACATTTACGAATAACATCTAAACATAAAGAAAAAAAAATTATTTATCTTGTTCATAATCTTTACCGATAAAATAATGTCGGTTTACGGCCTAAACTGGTGATTCACTTTACTTGCTAAATATTCCTTTTTCAAACTGAAATACTTTCTTCAATTGTGTATGTGATGTGTTACTTATCAAGTTAATTACTGACATCTAACCTCAAGTTCAAATACCGTTCCATATTTAAATACCAATATCACTTAATATTTCATGTATACGTACGATAACTGATCATATAATTCTCAAACTCCGATAAGATCTAAACACAAAGCATCAGAACCATGTGGGCATACACGGGAAATGCTATTTAATAATTATTGAGAATCTAGACATATAATTCGTTTGAAACTTCGGTAAAACTTGGTATGCTGTTTGAAGTTTTAGAAATAGAAAGGATTAGCTATTTCACATAAAGATAACGCAACTCGAGTTTTTGTGGAAAATTTTGATATATAGTCAGTCGTCGTTCCTACATAGATAACGTTTAGCGGGAGATAGCTATAACCATCCTCGGTGGCAAAAGTGTTAAATATGCTTGACAATTTCGTCAAAGGTTTCGCGATGCAATTTTTTCATAAGCTTCCGTAGTGAAAACATTCTTCAAAGTTCACGTGGTAGAAAGCGGATTAACAAGTATGCCTTCCAAAGTTGCGCTTTGAAATTATCATTCTGGAAGACACCATAGGACTGTTGAAGATAAACTAAACCGTAAAGCGATGAAAGTTCCCCGCATTCATATTCGCGACGTCGCAGCGAAAATAAAAGTAAACTTAGCCTGTGCAAAAATGTTTCTTTAATGTCGCTTAACGTACCATACTACAGATCCATAAGAAGTCGGGTTTCCAGAGAATGCTGAAGAGATGCGAATCGATGACTTTGTGCAGACAGGTCGACATATATGCACGTGACATACGACAATCCAAGGTCGTAAAGCAGTTAAGAGGATTTGTCACCTCGTGTCAGTGGATAAAGTCCTTCTCCTCGTACAAAACTCTGCCACTCGAACCGCTGCGCTGGAATCTTCGAATACGCGATTTGCGAGCTTTCATCTCACCCTTTCCCCTTCCTATTGCTTCCTCTGTTCGCGATGCGTCAAACATGAAATACGGGAGTTCTCCTTGGGGATTTCGGTAATTTACAAAGAGGAATTGGGAAACTAGACATCGTTCGTAGCCCTTGCGGGTACTAGATTCGTCGACTGTTTCACAAACTACCTAAAATTTTGTCTTGGCATAAGTGCGTCACACTGTAATTTCGAACAACTATTTCTTCTCACTATAACTTCAACAATCACTAATGTGGGATTTAATGTGAGTAAATGACTATTCACGGGAAAGAATAAAACAGTGTATATATATTAAAATAAAACAAAGTATAAAGAATAATATAAAAACACACACACACACACGATTGACCGCAACTCGCTGGTCAAAGTTTTCTTTCTCTGTATTCTCTTTCGACGACTGTCGTCTCTAGGAAAAGGCGTCGGGCTCGAACCCTTCGCACCACACACATTCACACACACATACAGATCCTTAAAACTAAACAGTATTATGCTGTATCTTAACCTAACAGTTTCCAAAAGCATCGGCCCGGACGGCGCCGAAGTCGCACAACGTGGTGTCGCTTGCTTTTCATCGCGATTCGTTACGCCCGACACTACACTAATTTTTTAATTCCGCAGAAAATTACGAAAGCTGTTTAATATGCACTGTTCACCGTGGAAAACATACGGTGAAGCGATTCAAAGAGCAATTCGATTATAACAGAAGGTAATTTATTATAATTACCGTTTAATTATTATCAAATTTGGCACTATTTTCTGGAATAGCTTTGCAATACGTGACGAACTTTTGCTTTATATTGGTAAAATATTGAACAGCGTGGGGAAAGAACATTTCTATCCGCTGCTTGTTTGAATCAGTTTGCAGAAATACATGAGTAAGGAAAGCAAATGGTTTTGATGAATGCATCTGGAAAGTTGAAATGTATAATGACTCATAACCGAAATCTGATATGTCATACGTGTCTGAAAGTATGAATGATTGCTAAGGTATTAAATATAATTTAACATGTCAGAATATACTAGTGAACAGTGATATTTCCAGGCCAAACAAATTATACATTTTTGCATATCATCAAGAACGGTCAATTAAACGGAAAATATAATTTATGAAGTAAATCGTTTCACAATTTGAAAGCAAATAAGATTAAAATGACGTGAAAGAGGAACACTGGCGATGGAAGTAGATTCTCAGTTTCCTCAATAATTCGGCTACAGTTCGAATCCTCTTATCGTTATATTTGAAGAATCCTTTGTATTTGATCATAGTTCATGGTTCTGGCATCATAGTTCTGGTAGTTTGGAACTTGCTTAAAACTCTAAGTTGCCGATGAAATTTCCATAGATAACCGCGGATTACAAACACAAGCAATGCGTTTCTATTTGCTACAATATGAACTTTGATAAACCGTATTTTCATTATCAAAAGAAATGGTAAAATTGCAGCTGTGGTTCCAAAACATTTTTAGGATTTCTTGCGTGAAATTAGGTTCTTTTCGGAGTAAGGTTGCAGGGCCTTTTTCACCGACGATTTTACTTTATAAGTCATATGTATTATCAAGATACAGAAGCATAATTTCATAAGATCCCCAACTAGACCTTTACAACGCTATATAGGCTGAAGACTTTCACGAAATGTTAACCCTTTCGCTACGGCAGTTCCATCCGTCGAAGTACCGTCACTAAAGGGAAACTCGCGTCAGAAATATGCACAGTGCGCGTGGTTTTTGTATATCCGTTTTTCTAAGTCTTAAATAACCACAGTGCTGAATAAAACAATCATTGCTCTTATGTAACAAGCATATGTAAATATTTAATATGGAAAGATAAAATAAAATCAACAGAAAATGTTCAGCCGATAACGAAAAATGTTGTCATCGACTACAGATGGCACTTGTATATACAGCATTTGGATGCCGCATATATGCGGTGCTCGTACCCACACGTCGTTGCGTGGATGCCGTATATATGCGGCGCTGTTACCTACTGGTTTCCGAGTAGATGGCGCATATATGCGGCGCTCGAAGCAAAAGGGTTAAAGAATCAATGAAATTGCGAAACGTCTTGTTACGACCCAACCCCGATCAATATGACAAACATCATTCACCATCATTGGAAACATGATTGTTAACATCATTATCATTGTTGTTATCATTATTATTATTATTAACATCGTCATTATTATTACTTTTACTATTATTACAAATGTATAGTTTTCATGTAAGATACACACATACACAGACATGCATACAGACTGCCCTAAAAACCTATTTCACTCGTCACAGACCTCATTCCCATTTACAAAGGTCCTTCTGCCCCAGTCCTAACTTCTCTTAATTTTCTGCACCCCCAACTTTCCCAAAAACCCTCATGCTACACATTATTTCACAAACCATTCACAAAGTAAAAGAAATCGAAGAAAACAGAAATCAAACCCGATTTGTAAATATTTATCAAAATATGTTTCTTCCCCTTTTCGCCAAACATGTTGCAAGTTTCATTTTCATCTTCATCTTGCAATCGAAGGCCAATCTATCTATCATCAACGAGGAATTGTGGATGCCATCCAAAAATGATCCACACGTTAGAGAAAGGCAGGGAAAATTCGTAAAAACAAAACAAAAAATGGGCACTCGTGCCGGAAGCTTCGCGTATATAAAGCGATAAAGATCACAGACCGCGTCTCTGGAGCACGTCTACGAGAAAAATAAGAGATATATACCGCGAAAAAGGAGCAAGGAAGTAACACGAAGCAAAACAGAAAGAGTGACTGAGAGAGATCCCGAGAGAGGGGTAAAGAAGAAGGAGAGAGAAAGGGAGAGAAAAAGAATTCAGTGGTATGGATGTATATCGCTGAGGGAATTTATCTTCCGTGGAATTCACAGCACGAACGTCTTTGATGGCAACCGGAGTGATTCTCGCCCAGGCCACACTTCCTTCTATCTCCACAATCCCTCCGTTCTCTTCGTTCCGATCCTCTAATCTCTCTTCACCCTTTACTCCTATCCTCGGTGTCATCCTGTACTAAGCCCCCTGTAATACCCTCTGCTACGGAAGCAGTTACGGACCAGTATTCGTTCCGCTTCATGGCCAGTAATTCCAATCACTACGGCGCTTTCGTTAATTCAAATCGATGAGGAAAGCATCGGCTGCCAGGGAGAAAAAAAACGAATGGCAGATTTTTGGAGAACACCGTATTCCACATAAATGAAATATCTGGCTTTCGTTCCACCAGAAACACCGGTTCATCGGAAGTGAAAAGAATGTTGCTGATACCAGGCAGTAAAGGTATTTTTGTACATCTCTGCCCGTTAGATATACAGAGTGATTTTTAAGCGAAAATTTGTTGCAGAAACGAATGCGAAATTCTCAGGGCAGGGTTTTCCAGGCATTGCACCAAAATGCCATGTACCAAATTATCGGAGAGCTTAACGTAAAACTCCTCGACGTAGATGAGTTATAGGTCGGTTAATTTCGTTCAGCTCTCTCCGAATCGCAGTCATTGCTAAATCTTCGTTAAAACAAATCGACGAAGAGAGATACCGACAGGCCAACGGAGAAAACAAAAGAAACGAGGAACAACCGCGTGGAAACAGGTGCAGGTAACTAGATATCGTTGCGATCGATACAACGGTAACGATTCGACGGCCGGTGACCGTAAACATCCGGAAGCGCGGAGGATCCATTTGTTTTTAAGCACCATCGATACGTTATGAAACAGTATATTCTCTTATTGCCGATCGAACTGCGCCGCGACGGCACCGTCGACATTTTATTTTTACCCCGCGGCGGCTACTGCAATCTCAGTCGCGGAATCGCCCGATGTAATCGCAAACAGCTCGCAAGGTACGATTATTAGTGTTGCTTATTTCATCGGTCAAACAACCCCACGACTCTCAGAAGGTTTGCACTTTGTTTTACAGTTCATTTCGGCGCGTACTTTTACGTTTATTTTACGATCAGAGATCGATATTTGCAAGACAAAGGATGGATGAAATCACAGTGCTTTGACTACAGCTGATTGTAAGTATTACTTACTTATGGATACTTATAATATTCATTAATAGTGAAAATTTGTTTTTGCAATAGTTTTATAATTTCAGTTGATTTTATCGTACAAACAGTTTAACAGAATTTCAGAAAGTCAATTATCTCCGTTGCAATTACAAAAAATCTCTGAGTACCCTCATATATTTTTTTATGGCGCTATTCAGAAGTAACATAAATAACTGAGAAAAAACAAATTTTATGAGTATTTATGTTTTGCAGTATGACAAGTACTATACAATAATATTCGCTTCGGAAAAAATTTCACTCGGTTAAGAATTAACGTTTTTCATTGTCGCTTTTACTGTTAATGTAACAAATTTACAATATAACAATGTTAAAAATGTTAACAGATATCAAGTTTTTCTTTCAGCGCGTCCAAAAGGTTGCTTATACGTTAGAGACTCTTTTTTTAAATCAGTAATTCATCAACAGCCTACTTTCCAGATAGAGGAATGCAATTATACTTTTAATTGCAGACACATTTATAATTGTATAATTTGCTTTCTTTCTATTCGAGAGATATTCAAAATCTTAAAAGCTATCTTCCAAAACCAGTTCTGCCATGCTTCAATTGCATGTGAATTAGGTGAACATCAACTGTACAGTCCGTAAAATCTAATTGGAAGATCGAAAACCCTTAGGTTTATCTTTAATTCTATAAGAAATAGTTCAAGCACGAAAATTCGATTCTTCCCTCAGATAACCCAACCACTTCCATCACTTCGCCATGAATGTAGTACTTGGTGCAACAATTGGATTAATTATTCTACGTTTTCATTTATCTTTTCCAAAAATAACGTTCAAATGTTTGTCACTTTCGATTATCAGAACAGCCATAATGCATAATTATGATTCAACCATCAAAGAATTTTCTATTTAGCCATTGCATAGTCGGTCGTGAATATCGGGAGACACTCCGAAGGACACCCTTGTACATAATCCTTTAAAATCCCACGAAATAAAAAGGTACCCTCTAGTAATTCGATGGAACTGATTTTCCACGGATTACGATATGGGAAAGCGTATCTCGGCATCCACTGAATCCAGACCGCTCGATACTTGCCGTTTCGACGATCGCTTCGATGGTTAGCGTTTTAATTACGGCTTCCTCGAAAGGTGGGACGCTTTTTCACGAGGAACGGATTACGTTAGCAGCGAATGTTGAAGTCGCCCTCGACAGAGAGAACGTGGATGGAGTTCCATTAGGGACACCACTGTCCATCCGGTCGTCGGATCGGACGGGATTCTAATCTGACCGCAGGGCATGCCTTCTAATATAGATAGGCTTGATTAATTCCGTGGCAAGGCAGTGTAACGCGTGTGATCCACGCGTACGATCCGGATGATTACGAGGTGCAACGTTGTTATACAGACAGGAGCAGCTGACCGGCAGCCATACACACCTGGAAAGCTTAGCCGCACAGCAGAGAATATAGTGGCGAGGTATGCAAATCAAATTGGAGGACACTCACAGCCAGACGGCACCCACTTACGTCGTATCGTAAAAACGAGTACGACAATGCGGAGAATCCGTGCGCGCTCTTCCACTATCGAGTGCTACTTCCAGCGAATGCTTGCAGAGAGCCTACCCCGCTGATTGGAGGGTTACCGAGGGTAAACACGCTCGATGATTCGATAGCTCGGCAGCTCGATCGGCGAGCTCTTCCTCCTCTAGATATTACAGGGGAGGGAGAATTGATCGATCTCAAGTTTCCGGTAAAATCGTTAGGCGGTGTCAGGATTTCAAGTGAATGACGTATTTGTAACCCTTTCGACTGATAATTACCCTGCACTCCTACATATTCATCCGGCTGCCACGGTATCGACCGTCGTACAGTGGTCGATTTCGCCGAAATCCTGGCCAAAAAGCCAAATATTTTTCTCGCGCTATTCAAAATCTAGCAATTGCGCTTGATTTATAACATATCGGAGGCATACTTTTCCACTGGTAATAATTTTTTTTGCACAACGCTTTCAGAGATATGCGATCTCAAAGTTGGCACTTGAATGATGTAACATTTTCACGTCGAAATTGAAAATACGTTTTCGATCTGATATCAAAGTACGATCCCTTTTGTCAGCATTGCTAGCTATCTGTCATGCTTGAAATTTATAAATACCTTGGTTTCATTTTTTTATTTAATATTTTACAGATGTGATCGTACAAAATGTAAGACTTATGCATTTTTTTTCTTCTCCTAAGGAAATAATTGTGAGTAACCGAAGAACCCACGGTGATTTTTTTTAAAATAAACTTTGAAGCTTCCCGAATGAAGACTCGTTGACTTTTGTTGTTACTTTTCGCTACTCCACGAGTTATTGCTATTTGTTTATCGCGCACTCCTTTCGCGAGGAAGCACGTTTATGGCATAGGGCCGGGCTATCGTGCTATCCTTAATGAATACTGTTAATCCTGCCCTACTATGAGAAAAAAAATATGTTATTTTTTGTATTATTAACTAAACACCGACTTCTTCGCGGTTTCCTCTATTAAATTCACATTTTCTGCATTTCTTGCGGGAAAATATGATCGTTATTTTATAATCGATGGCAGCTCCGGCTACGATTAGAACAGGTGTATATACAGTTCCGCAATGAATGGTGTTACGACCTTTTGTTAAAGCTCGGGTAGACGTGACAGGGTCGAAGAAGTCAACTACTTGTCCCTAAGGACGGTGTGACACTTAACGTGTTAATAAGTGATAGAATTTCAATAATATGCACTAAATTGCTTTCATAACTATAATTGTTGCTAAATAATATAATCGCATGACAATTTTTGACAAAAGGTTAAATAACAGCGACGTTGAAAATATCAGATTACAATGCACATATTAGTTCACTCAACTTTATCGCCACCAGAATTTTGGTTACTTTTGAGGATATGAAAAGGTTTGTTAGAAAGAAATTACTAGATTTAGTATAGAATGGTATTTGCTGGATATCGGCGTTGTTATGTCGGCTGTACCACCTTGGATGAAATTAACGATTTAGCCTTGTAAAATTAAAGATAATTTGTAGCTGAATCAGTGGAAGTACCATATATCTATTTTATTAACGATGAACATGTATAAACAGTAGATGAAGAAAATTTGGCGGATTTGTAGTAGCTGTATGCAGCCAGATATATTAACCGTCTATATAATTTTTAGAGTGCGTAATTATATCATTTATAGAAGCAGGAAGCGTGATGGAATACAAAACTAGATATTAATTCAGGACAAAGTAAGACTCAGCAACCACTGTTTTTCATCAAACAAGAAAATGCGAATTTCAAGTTTACTTTAAATTACCATGAGATTTTACATGCGAGGTGGTAACGTGTTATACGGTGATAATATGTCATATCTCAAACTTTTAAACCAAGTAAGATTATAAATTTCAAAAAATACGACATTGTTAATAATAATGAATCGTAAATCTCATCGAGAAATCAAAAAAATCATTTATAAGAGAGAACAAAATATGAATAACTGTGTTCGGCAATCTGGCTCAATCAATATTGTTCTAACAAATTTGTTGATATTTCAAGAAATGAAAAGTAACAGAGATATATTGAGGCAGGAATATGAAGTGTGACGAACTTTATATCGAGAACATGTGGTACATTCAATCGACTAATGTACACTGAAATTCCAATTTTAACTCATAGCAAATTATTACGGACAAGACTAATTTCTACCACCGAGTTTAATGTTCGTATGTCAATATACATTGGTTGTTGCTCTGTTAAAATAGTTGCTTCTATTTTTCGCGTGGGTCACTTACATAAAAAGATTTTTATTGCTACATTTCATATTGTTGCTTTACTCGTTACTCTGACACCATGTTTAATTACGTCTTTAACACGTTAAATACCACCTGTATTTAGCTAGTTTCATCATTTCTACCGAAGTGAAGCTTTTTCGATTAAAATCTTCTCGTAATAGACCAAAAATTTTAAAGGTAAAAATAATTACATGTAAAGTAATACTTTATTTTTTTGACGCTGACATGTAAATATAGAATATAGTAGTAAATTTGTGAATATCATCATTTGAAAGCCAACAGAAATTTTACTGAATTGATTTGAATATACCGAACATCAGCGTAACCCTCGTGGTATTCAACGTGTTCAAGTCATAAGTGAATCTACTAACAAGACGATTATGCAACAGAAATGAAGTAAAAGTGATTTTTTATGCTTCTTTAATCAATAAATATACCGCAATTTTTAATGGTGTTACGAAGAATTGCATAGATATCGTAATAAAACTTGCGCGGCACGCGCCAGCAATAACCTAAGGTCTCTTAAAAACTGGGCAGCCAACAAACCGTTAATTGGGACAAACAAACTATTTAGAACCGTTTAACTTTCTCCATTATCGCGTACATGTTTTATGAAAGTTACAATCTTTTCAATTTCTCTGGTACTCAGATTTAAATTTTATGTTACTGCGTATCACATTATCTGACCGCAAAGAGTTTGGAATTTTCTATAATAAAAATTCTTTCAAGGCACGAGCTTCAGAATTTCTCAATAACGGGATAAATAATATGTCGTTGCTATCAAAGAATTCACAATGTGCGATCCACATTCGAAAATATTTAGTCGTATAAAAAAAGATATAGCTCACTAAATTAGAAATATCGAAAGAATTTTACACTCCACAACAAAGTGAAGCAATGTAATCGATATAAAAACAAGCAAGGCGACTACAGTTTGCTATAATATTGCAAGAAAATACAGGGTGGTCTATAAGTTTGTTCACATTGTAATGCGAAATTGGAATTTCGCAGCTTTGCAGGTGTCACCGAACAAGAGAACTTTTCGTCTTACAATTAGAATATATTGTATATTTTCGATGGAGCATGTTCAGCACGACGGTATTCAGTGGAGTTTTGTGATCAATGAATATTGTGTGAATTAGTTACTGAGCTTGAACTAGAGTGAGTTTGAGCTGAGTGAGAATTAGAACGAGACTGAGATTTATATTGAGTTGTGTGAGTCGGCGGAAAGGGACACAGGGTTTTAAGGACTTCAGGGAAAGGAGTGGGAGAAGAATGACGGAGTTTGGGAGTCGAAGGCCGAAATAAGAAAATAGAAATTTGGATTTGGAACGGTGATTCGAGGATGAGTAAGGATGGTGGTGACTGTATTAGGGAGTTGAAGGGTCGAATTGGAAAGTAGGATTTTGTACTTGGAGGAGTGAATCAGGATGGTGATGAACGCTCGTCAAGGTATGTGGTAGGATTAATAGCTTACAATATTTTTAGACTTCTAGCGATGGTTTTGGCGAAATCGACCCCTACGTGACGCCTCACGGCGAAATAGTGTTGCATTCTCGCACGCACAATTGCAAAATTAATTTCCATCGTAAAAAGTTAAAAACTCCGCGACAGTAGATCGCCGGGCTTTCTCGCGTCAAAGAATACATTGTTGTCACCGCGACCGCCTTGGCGAAACATTTTACAATCCTGTCTAGCCTCTCGCTAACAAAATTTCAATAGGTTTCCACATTATCCATAGGGTACCATTACCAATGCGCTTTTTTTGCAGTGCTATCACCTGTAGGCCTATTCCACTGCATAGATGCCCTTTTCCGCTCAATCATTGGTGAAAAACCGCGTTAAAAACAGATTATGAAAATCTTTTGTAGTAATTATACATATGAGCATCCACCTCACCGATTTCAATAATTTTTCGATATGTTATCAGGATCATATCAACCAGTCATTGATACTGGTGGACTCTCATCTGTCTAATTACTACAATTTTCGTAATTTATTTGTTAATTTTGTTTAATTTTTTTTTCACCAACGATTCAACGGCACAGGACATCGATACAGTGGAATAGGCCTACAGAGAATACCAATTGCAAAAAAGAGTGAATTGGTACGGTACCCCATGGGTAATGTGGAAACCTATTAACCCTTTGCTGGAGAGACTAGACAAGATTGTAAGGTATATCGCCAAGGCGGCCGCGGCGGTAACATTCTTTGACGTGAGAAAGCCTGGTGTACTACTGTCGCGAAGTTTTTAAAATATAAATGTCGCCCCCACACGCCACCTCGCTTGTGCCAGTAGGTCCGGCCGTGACGCCGAGAGAGTGATTGTGAATCAGTGACATCTCGGCTGTGTACACCGGCGTGCAAAATTTCTGCACCTCTGGTCTAGATCTAAGCGTGCACAGACACGGAGGTGCCAAAATAAAAAGTTTGTTTCACGCAATTATCAGTCCTAATAAATACCCGTCCTTTCCCTTACGCTAAAATATTACAAAGATGGAGCTGACTATTTTAAGCTTGGATAGTATATTAAAATGATTGTTTACCCTGAAAGTCAAACCAGTGTTTCTAAAATGCTACGAAGAAATTTCAAAGCATTACTAAATCTTCATTTTCCGGAATTATTTAACGGGGAAAGATTACGTGAATAACTCCCAAATTGTAAAGCACCTAAAATAAATTCGTATTGAAATGTGCGGAATAACTGTTGATCATGTTAGTATAAAAACAACTTTCCTTTTTATTCCTGCATACCTTTCGTTGAAATAACATACGAAGAAATTTATTGATTAATCTATGCGCTTAAGTACCAATCAAATATTTCCTGTTATCGTAATAATCAACAATATCGAAGTACATGAAATTCCCGGACAGTCGCTTAACAATTTTCCAGCAAGTTCTATATTTTTTCCAAAGTCATATCCGCGTTTCCGAGTTGGCCGTGTGCCATATCGCAAAACCAAGGGGAAATCTCTGTTCAAACAAACTGCTTGGAACCCGTACATAGGCCCGACGTTCCAACCCGAGATATTGAGTGATTGATACACTTTCCGAGCGGAGCTTACGGCACTTGCAAGTTTTCTGAGGTTCCGCCAAGAGCGGAGACCCGGATGTCGAATGCGCTGAGTCCGGTATCCAATGCCAAACCGGAAATCACCTCCCACCATTCTCATAACTCGGGTGAGAAGTTTCCCTCGATGTGTGCGGAACCGATGCACTTTCATCTAATTGTTATCGTTATGTTGCAACGTTTTGCATAATCGAGACATGCAATTTGTCCCGTTTGTGCCAAGAGGAAATTCCTGAGTTCTAACGTCGTCTGACTAATAGTGTCTATCTTGTGTGAAATTTTAGAGATCGCTCGAATCAGACGTTGCAATTGTTTCATGGCTTTTGTTCTTATAATAGTTTCTTGATTTCTTTAGCATTTGAAGATCCGAATAGTTTCTTCAATCTTTCGTCGGTCACAACGTTCCTGGCTCGTTTTATTTGCATATAATGATGTCCTAAGAATTAGATTAACTTAATGTAAAGAGAGAAAGAAGGATTTTTAAACAAAGTAAGAAATATGACTGATATCTTATTTCATTTAGGGAAAATTTGTATCTCTATATTTATATTCGCCTAGAACACAAATTAATTGAGTCTTACGTTAATTGAAGTTGATTTAGCAATATTCTCTAATGGTACATATATTTATTTGTCTCTAACGACAATAGTAATTTTAAGTATTGCAGATCATTTGGATCAAATATGCGAAATAGTTATGTTTAATCTCCAAATCAAATTTGAATTCACATGTTACATCGATTGTGGCGCGATATCGATCCGCAAAGAGTTGATACATTTGCCTGGCAATTTTTACATGCAATAAGGTGATATCAAAAGTGATGAACAGGACTGGACTCTTCTGTACCTTTGTTACATGAATTACAATTATGTACACAGCTTCTTCTTCCAATACTATGCTATATGAAGATTAACGAGTCTGCTGATAAAATAGCATTTCAAAATGATTTAGTTAGTGTACGATTATTTAATATTAACCCAGATATTACCATTGTCCGTTTAAAAAGTATCAGAATAATTATACTGTAAAAGGGGCATGCAAATAATTATAATTATAAAAGTTGTCATTTTTTAAGAAAAAATTATGAAAATTGAAAGAAAACAAGTTTCAGTAACATCTGGATTAATATTACAATAAAACTAAAATTGTACACGTTTAGAATCTGTGGCAGTAATAAAAGCTGTCACTCCGTTTGAAAATGTCAAACGTAGACAATAAAAATATTAACAAGCATGTACTATCTTATGTAAGATATTTGCAGTATTAGCTTAGGTTGTTTGGACCATAAAAAATGTAATTCCACAGAGACACTTGTCAGATATAGAAACAGTACATGTTAATTGATGTGTATAAAATGTAATACAAAAGAACTATTACTCTTCAGAACAAAAATTTCTTTAGCTGAACATTTACTTAAGTCTCTCTGTTAAATAACGGTGATTGTACGTTAAATGCATTTGTTGTGTCTTAACTATTTACTTGCAAAAAGAAATGGGCAACAACGAAAAACATTTCTTCGTCTAAAACTTTAAAAGAAAAATTCGTTTAAAAATCCGTCAAGTGCACGTGTACTAATTGAAAATTTCAAGGCCTGAGACTTTTATCCTCAGGGTTATACTTCCAAACACAGATGTTGCCAAGATTTACTTCCTGTCATAGCTGTCACCTTATTTCCGGAATATCGGCCCGTATTATTATTTTCCTTTATTCCGTATTTGATTTCCGTGGTTTCAAAACTAACAATTTTGAAACTCGTGTTTTTCAACAAGGTTGCTTTGAATGAAAAATTGTCATTCGTTTCCTCTGTTTTATTTGTACACATAAAATGATCTCCTGACAAATCATCTATCGCATTACCATCTTGTATCAGTTATTATTCAGTAAAAAGAAGCGCATACTTAACTTAACACCTTGGCGTTCTACATTATGTAATCTTAACGGCGAGATTTTAATTCCAACCGCGTTAAATACTTTAGCAGATTGATCAAACAGTAGAGCGTTACAATTTAACTAGATACAGACACAGGAAGACATCCGATGATGTTGCAAAGACGCGAGTTAACAATGCAAGCGGTTCTCCGTTTTCTCCTTACGTCCTTAACCAGGGAGACTAATAGATTTATCTCCGAGGAGCTCCTCGAGGGAGCTCCATGCACCGTTAAAATACTCGCCGAGGATTTCTGGTGCACGTCCTACCACGACTGGTTTCATTTATTTACAAAGGGTTTCAGATGCCCCCGTTTAGTCACGGACTTCCGATACGAGTGAAAGATTAATTAAAGCTCAGCCACCGCATAATGGGAGCATTGCTTTCCACTTAAGATTACGGCGCGTGCTTGGTGCAATTTCTGAACGGCTGAAACTTCACCACCTGGCGCTTAATAAAACGGATACTCGCGCTGTTACCGTCAATTGCGGCGCATAAATAACAGCAAGTTCATTTTGTATCTTCCCTGGGCACAAACGATGTTCCCCTTCTCTTTTTTTCCACGGTAAAACTCGGGACGTCTTCGTTAATAATAATTCCGCAACCCAGCGTCGGAAAATGGGCAAAGATTGACGTTTCTCGTCATTATCCTTCCGTTCGATGATGGCCCCGGCGAAACCCCGGCGATCCACTAAATCACCGCTACGAGCGACTGACGTTATTAATGAGGCACTAATAGTGGCTGCACGAGGGCATATTTCGTATTCCCGCTCGATCACTCGCCGTTCGTCACTTGGCGATAGTTATCGTAGCGAGACTTTGCGGTAAATCAGTGGGAAAATTGATTACAAGTTTCGGTTGCAGATACGCTCAGAATGTCACGGATGTCCTTCGTTACTCTGTAGTTCGAGTTGCTTTCGAGTTATCTTGACTGGAAGATCAAATCGGTCTGATCATGTTTCTGAATAACACAATTTAGTAACTTTAGAGAGTCTTGAATTTTCTGTGTCCAAGGATTTTATTAAGTTTTTCCTGTAATTATTACGGTCATTTATGCTGGGACTGCAAATTTTCAAATATGGTAGGTATATTTTCAGGTCTTAATGAAAACTGCGATACATCAGATAGGAAAATTTCCATAAAGCTATTGGGGGTATACGAGTTAAATCTTTATCTGAACTTTTATTGTCATTGTCATCATCGTCCCTTCACGTAGAACTACTCTGGTAATAGTTTAATAAAAAAGAAGTATCGTCTCTGTCATCAAGAAAATCATATTACACATTGCATTTTCTTCTTATAAACAATATTATGATTGTAGAACTCCGGAACACGATTGTAGGTGAGTTAAAAAAAGTGAAACACTAACTTGAAACTATATTTAATAAAACAAACAAGTAAGACTTGGGTGAAAACTCTGTTAAAAACA
Organism: Cerceris ruficornis; assembly: GCA_963989415.1. NCBI lineage: Eukaryota > Metazoa > Arthropoda > Insecta > Hymenoptera > Crabronidae > Cerceris > Cerceris ruficornis. The sequence continues at coordinate 3,433,761 of OZ022526.1, forward strand.
ATTAACACTATGTCTTAGAATTTCCTCTTAAAAGTTCGTCTTATATTCGTCACGTCTTAACGTCTTCCCTCTCCATCGTCTCGCCTTTCAGTCCTACTTTTTAATGACTCGATCACACACACGCTCACATAATACACACACATATATTTCGTTCATCCGTCCAATTTGGCGGTAAAGTACAAATCGCACTATCGGCGATATCGAAATAAACGATTACTGATGATAAATTTTATTTCTCTCATTTTTAAATCCTTGCGCTCGACTGTCACCTCTCATGGGAGATCGTAGATCTAGCATAGCACTCGGATGTCCCCTCTGAAGTAACACCTAAGTTTATTTAGTGATTACGGGGAATCTACTTATTCCAGCGCAATTTTTTGAGAAATTCATTTTTCCTTAAAGTTTTCTACTGAAATGGCACAAGAAATCAAATAAAAATATGGTACAATAATGTAGGATCGTGAAAAAGAAAGAGAAGCGTGCGGTAACCTATCCAAGCAGCGGTACTCGGCCTGGATTGCTTAACACGGAGATTTCCTCCTGGATCGGCGCAGTTTCACTGTGCCAGCGTCCTCTCCTTGATGATATTTCTTTTCCACGTCCTTTTTACCTAAGTTCTTTTTAAGAGCGCTTCTTAAAATGATCCACAATTATTAAGATATATAAAAAAAATATCAGCCGGTTTTACGTCGAACGGGGACGTGCCAAGAGCATTCGTCGAAAATGACATCTTCGTCGGACAATAGACTAAATAAAAAGTTACATATTCCCAATATAGAAGAATGGAAATGAGACTGCATTGTTTGTTCAGATAGAAAAACGCCAGGGGGAGGACGTCAAACCACTTATTATTATGAAAGTTGTACAAACCACCGTACAATGCATATTGGAAATTGCTTTAAGATGTATTATTCTGTAGCCAATTGTAAGAAAAAAAATTTAGATTTTCTTTGCAAAAAATATGTTCCTCAATGCTTACCAATTCATATAAATCAAAGATTATTATAATATATTACTTGGTTTCAACGTTATACTATTGGGTGATTGCATAAATTCGTGCCCGATTTTCATGAGTGGCGTAAACTTAACTACAGAGTGGAGCTGTGGTGTTTTTGTTTGGTTTTGTTGCATGCACTGATTAAGTGATAGTATTATCTGACAGTTTAACATCAAACAGCGTTCTGGTAACTTTATTTCTGCTTAAGAGAACTTTTCAAAATAGAGGTCGGAATGGGACATTTACGGCATGTAAGCTATATGAGTTTTGGAGCGGCGTTAGTGTTGGAACTGCACAAAAAAACATTTAGAGCATTTATTTGGACCGTGCTCCTGCTTTTAGGACAATTAAAAAGCGATTTGGCTTATTTCGAAGTTATCATTTCAACTTGGAAGATCAACCTCGTTTTGGCGGCCTTCCGGAATTCATAACGACATTGTGTGTGCTCTGGCGGAAGAAAAGGTAAGGATTACAACTGAGGATATTTCTGAGACAGTGAACATTAATAATTCGACCGTATTTCGGCATTTAAAGAAAACTGGACACATTTCCATACTTGCTACATGGGAAGCTGCACTTTTCTATAAGAAGAATAACCTGCACCGTATGCATTGGGCCATTTCGTTCCTGGCTCGTAATGAAAGGGAGTTCCGATGGGAAATTTTGCAGTAGCCACCACACTCTCCAAATATGGCGCTTTCAGACTTTCGCCTGTTTTGATCTTTGCACAATAATTTGAATGCCAAAAATCTTAATTCTGAGGAAGCTGTCGAAAATCACCTCACCAGCTTTTTTGGGGAAAGCCAAACTCTCTCTTCAAAAATGGAATCGACGAGTTTGTAGATCGTTGGAAAAGAATTGTAGAGTAGAATTGTTACTACACAATTAGTTCAGAAAATTTTGTTCCTTAAAATTTAGCTTGCTGAATTTTATTCTTCAATCGGGCACGAACTTATGCAATCACCCAGTATATAATGTGACATAAGTCCTTCCAGGACTTTTTCACGGCAAAGTGCCGTCGAGTTGCTGGCACCTAACGTCCGAAAAGGTACCGAATGCAAAGGGTTAAACTATCTAAATAATTCTGATATTATACCATTATTTATTTTTACATACACTCTCATGATTACTAATTTAAATGTTTCGGGTGCACTCCTGTCACTGATACATGCAATAAAAAACTCCGATGCTGCAAACAAAATAAAACACGATTGCTCCTAACATACGTCAGAAATCGTCTTTCCTATCTAACGACCTTTACTATTTGCAATGAATGTTGTAAACGAAGTTGTAGCAGTAATTAAAATTTTGTAGTGATATTTTCTGAAGCCTTATTTTTAACTTCGTTTATCGTAACAAATTTAAAATCTACTCGGCTCAATTCACACGAACCAGTTTATTAAAAAGTACTGCCACTAGAAATAATTTGTTTCCCATTTCTGTGAATGCTTTTAGAAGAGGAAATATTTAAGTGCTATATCAATTTCATTTACATAGATTCCATTCATTTTGCAGTTGTTATAAAAATAACAAATAAACCAATGAATCAAGCATGGATCGAAAAAATCTTGTAAAAGTATTATACTTACATTAAAATTTTTTTGCTAGAAGTAAGTGCCAGTGATTTGATATACAGGGCGACGCAATAACTATGTTCACATTGAACATAGTCTTTATTTGTAATAATACGAAAATGTTATTTACAAAACTTGCAAGGTATAGAGAGAGAGGCATATTCTCATAGAAATATTTTTTGCGTGGGTGAGATATAGAGGGGATTTCAGAGTCATCTCTATTTTTTTAATTAGAATGCTGTATTTTTTTATCGAGATCTAAAAGCCGATGTTAAGACGACTTCAAAAAGTCGTCATTGAAGGTCATGCAAGATCAAACGTGGTAATAAAATAAACTTTCTTACATTACAGGGGATGTTCGGAATGGTGACCGTTTGCGTCAATGCAAAGTTGCAATCTTTGTATAGCTGCATCATGTACAAGTCTTATCGCCTCTGAAATTATTCCAGCACATGCTATATTTCATAGCTCCTTACCTTGATGTAAACAAACGGTCTTACAACGTTGTTTATGTTGTAGCACTTCATCGCGTGCAGTTAGAAATGTGAACATCGTTGCTGTTCGTAACGTTCACATGAATCGGTAGTCAGTCTCGGTCGATTGCTAGATCAAGTAGGTGGGTGATCCAAATGAAGTATTTTTTGAAAAGCAAGTTGATATGAAACAACGGATATTGGAAATGGGTGTTTAAATAACTCAATATACTTTATATTAATATTATTATTTATTATAATGCTTTGGAAGAAACGTCTTTATACTGTAGGAGTTTAGAAGGAACTGACTGTGGGTGTCCAAAAGACGAGCTCGGGCCCACCCAGTAATATAAACTGTTTATGTTACTCTCCCCTACACTGCAGAGAGAATCTCCTGTTTGGAATAGAAATTCCTAGAACGTAAAGTCGTTTTTAAACTCAAATATAACAGGTAATATTACATTGTTAAGAATAATTCAACAACGGATAATTGCAGTTTATGCTACAACAAGCCCAGAGACAATAAAACACGTACGTCATGCAGTGACAAGAAGTTTGCAACTTTGCATTGACGCAAACGGTCGCCGCATCGAACATCTCCTGTACTGTAAAAATGTTTACTCTACTACCACATTTAACCTAACGTGACCTTTAATGATAATTTTCTGAAGGCGTCTCAACATCGGCTACCACATCTCGATCAAAAAATACAGCATTCAATTTAGAAAAATAGAGATGAGTTTGAAATCTCCTCTATGCCTCCACCTACACAAAAAATGTTTGTATCATAATATAGCATAGTTCATACCGTGCAAGTTCTGTTTATAACACTTTTTCATATTATTAATGTATCGGAACGGTAAGAAGGCAGCCGAGGCTGGAGGGGAGGTTGCTCTTGCAACCGCCTATCCCCGCCATGTCGGTCCCGGAAACCTAAGATCGACGAATGACAACCGAAAATAAACACTACTTTCATCGTTCACATGACGACGCAAGGAATGTACGGGTCTCTCTTGCCAATAGCGCGTCAAAATCGAAAATGCGTGAGGGAGAGGGATGTCCCTATCCGGCGGGCGAATCAGAGCAAATTACCACTCAACTGCCTTCTTACTGATTCAACATATTACAAATAACGACAATGTTCAAGATGCACATAGTTATTGCCCCACCCTGTATATTCCATTTTTCCAGGAGTTCGAAAAGATTCTGGGAGGAAATGTATCGCCGAAAATCCATACCACTTGGTAAAAGAATCATCGTCCCAAAACAGTAAAGTGCTTTCGACGAAGGAATCGTAAATCCGGAAATTGTTAGATGATAGAAGGTCTGAAAAATACATCGTCTCTACTGCGGCGAAAAACTCCAACGAATATACCGGCATCCGGTAGGACCTTAAGGAAATGCAGAAAGTACATAAAACGACGCGTTTTGCCTCGGCAGAGATACTTTTATCGCTTACACATTTAGCGCCGCCGAGGGAATTGCCTCGACGAACGACTGCTGCGGCGGAAAAATAGAAGAACCAAGGACGAAGCGAGGAAAAGGAAGAGAAAAAAAATCGCCGATATACCTTTCGCAAAGAGAGTAATACTTCTGCACACTTGGCTGCGACAGCGACAGACAGATAGATCGATAGATAGTTCGATAGTTAGATAGATAGATTTAGAGAGAAAGAGAGAAATAAGGGTTTCACTGGCGAATAAAGGCCAAAAGAGGAACGCAGACCGAAGTACAAATTTTTGGATAGATGTAGTGGCAAACAAAAAACCAGCAAAAGTCTTGGATACCGATCTAATTCTCTGATATAGTTTACCCAAATATTACCGAACGTGATTCAGGGCCCAAACGGGAACTGTTATTCATTTCTTTCTCCTCGCCGCTTTCCCTTCAAAACATGTTTTGGAGAACTTTAGACTTGACGGAAGTCACAAGGAAAGCGACCGCCCTTTGGAACCTTAATAACGAGAAGTCGGGGTCATCCGAACCTCCCACCATGCTGTCTCACAGCCTTTAAAACGTTGGTCTCGTTTCCAAAACACAGAATTATTATCTAGAATCACTGAGAGTCCGTACCCTTCGACGATCTTTAACCAAGTTTGTAAAACTCCGATCGCGAAAGTTGCTAGTTCGAAAATAAAGTGTTGTAAACTGTTCACGGTATACAACAAAGCTATAAAATAAAGAACTTCGTCGTAGCACGATCTAACAGAATTAGCATAAAATAGCACCACCATTACAGGGTTGTCGATGACTCGAGTTGAGTGTCCGTCAGCGACAACTTTGCCGACGAAGGACGATTATTTCGCGATCGAAAATGTCGATAGACCAACGTACTACGGAAATGAGGCCTTCCAGTGGGCTTGGCATCTTCGACGGCGTCTTCCGCTTTCAACATTGTTGCACGTAGTATCGGTCCTCCGACGTTCCTCGTAACGTCATCTGGAATTCGCTGTCGGCGAATGTTTCGAAGCGAGTCGCCGCCATTGTCACTCTTCCCCAAGCGTTGCGGTAGTTCCGGTAAGGAGAAGTCGATTTTCAACGAGAACGATGTTATTAACTGATTATGTCTCTACCCTTTAGACATTCTCGTTGGCCGGCCGAGTGAAATTCAACTTTGCTGTCAATTGGAATAACGAGGCAGGAAAATAGCCGGGAACGGATAAAACCTTCGAGACGATTCAAACTCTCATCCGGGATCCCGGATGACTGAAGCGCCAAGAAATAACGAGGCAAAGTCGCGCGAAGCGGGTCGTTAGAACGGAATGGAAGAGCGCCAACTTCCTTTAGATGGTTATTTGTCAAAGAAAAGCTTCTCGTTCACGGAAAGAAACGACGGTCGAAACTTTCAACCTCGATTGGGATCGAGACTACTGTTACATAGAAATTAGATAAAAGTGTTTTACCAGTTCTTAAAGGGATAGAACATGTGTAATGCCATGCTAAATGTCGTCCGTTATCTGATAAAGAACGGTAGACCGGAATCCTTCCAAAAGGTTTTGTTATCGAAAGACATGAAAGAACTAACGAACCAGTCAGTCAACTTGTATATGTATCGTACGTGACGTATCTTACACGGGAAATATTTCTAGTGGTCGGAATTTGTAAGTGAGAAAATTTTATCTGATTGTTTGTTCAGTTAGTCCTGCGTGATCAATGGTATTTTTCGATGTTAACATTAGATTTACGGGCGTGAAATCTGTTACACTGCTATATATTAACACGTTGCCGCACACTTTTAATTTGACGATCGTGCTCAGAAACACATTTTTTTTATCTGAAGCGGTAAAGCATGAGAAAACGCATAAAAGAACAATTAATATGCTGCCTGGCATGATATACCTTTTTTTCGATGTATTACTCAATAATTAACAAGTGTATGCGTTAGTACACTTCGTACTAACACTGTTCTTTTTTTATTGATTAAAATGTGCACGACGGGTATAGCCGTCGTTTGCCTACATATCGCCAAAGATCGGACGGCTATAGCCGTCATTTGCGACAACGTGTTAAATAAGGACTTTGGAAAAAAGATGATAATTCGTTACGTAATTTTTGTATTGTAAAATATGCGTGAAATATCTGTTGTCCTGATTCTCTGTAAAGTTGAAAAATGTTTATAAAAAGAGTAGGAACCCGCTAATTTGATGGTTCCTGTAAACCTAGTGTTAAGAATCCTACGGGATAACGTCATTGCCGTCCGGACATATATGTGGTTGTATCACTTGTAATTGCCAAAGCGATCACTCTCGGTAGAAAAGGATTTAAAAATAATTTTTTTAACTGGTGATAAATGTAAAGATTGTTACTGAGAAAAGTGGCGCAACGCTGGTACTGTATTCTATTATTCCTATAGGTAAAGAAGGGATATATAAACTGTTCAATATGTTTAATATTTAAGCGATGCGTTCGTATATATAGATTAGAAAAAAATTGTCTGCGCCTTTTTTTGTTTTTTCTCAAAGCAGCACCTCTTGCGGCGCTAGTGAGTATGTAAATAGGCTTCTAACCCTTCATTAGCAATAAATGAACTGACTAGAAAACTGCCTTAAGTTCATTTTCCCAAACACCCCGATTACATTAAGTTGTCATTTCGGGATATCCGGTCAGGAGTATCACCTAGATTGAACATACATCAGTGGTCAAGAGCTTCTGATTTGATTCGTGAGGAATACTTATCGCGCGAACATAACCGTAGCACTAAAAATTCTTTCTATCCAAATATACAAACCCTTAGCTAACATTTTACATTGATTAAAATAACTGTCACACGTCTAAACCTAACGCTTCATAATTAAGATACTATTAGCTTGACCTTTTTTAATATTGTATGAGCAGATATTCGCTTTAAATATGGACGGGATAATGTGAATACCTCAGTAAGTTAGCATCTTTATAGACGGATATTTCTTTAGATACGGCATTTTGATAAAAATATTTTTCGTTAAAAAATTCTGAATATGCCAGGAATTTCCGAACGTGCCTAAAAAACGTGCTTTAGAAAGACGTCGATGCGGAACGTGTATTTTGCAGAGACTTATTTTCAAAAATTTTGATACATAAATTTGAAAAATTTCTATGATTTTACATTGTAATAAAGAGTTTGTATTTCGAAAATGACATGTTTTTAGATTTATGCGATTTTTTTCACTTTTTCAAATTGAAGAATGCTAGTATAATAGTTGTTAGCATTTTATTTCTGTTATTATTTTGATATAATGAAAGCTTTTAATAAAGCACAGCAATCATATTATTTATACGTATTTCACTAATGCAGTCCGCTATAGAATGTAAAAGAAGTTCAATAGGAAGATTTCGTACGTGGAAAAATCTATAAAATTCTACGCGACAAGGAATTCGTTAAAAATTGAACGAGAAACGATTCCTTCCATAATTCACCATGCAGCTATACATCAAAACCGTCGAACTTTTTCATTCGACCTCCCGTGATTTTATTACAAACCCGTACGAATCGAGAAAGACAAATCTCTCCGATTACTTTTCGCCGCTTATAATGACACGCTCGAGAATAATACGCAATCGCGCAGAAATATCGGTAGGCGTTTATCAACGCGTCGATTTAGCGAGATTGAATCGCGGTAATCGATAAAAATGAAAAAAAAAAAAGAAAAAAAAGGGAGAACGACCAATGACCATTCCTAGCCGCTCTTTAAATCGAGGTTTTATGGCAGTTACATGCCTGATTTTGGAAGATAAAATTCCCGCGCACGTTCCGACGTTGCCGTAGGCACCAAAATCGCAGTAAATCGTGCCAGACACTTTTAAGCCCTTGACACGTCCATTACGCGATTATTCCTAGCGCTATCGCTAACGGCGATATCCACCGGCGGATTTTATGAATTAGTAACACTCTGGTATTCGCGGCGAAGTGACCCAGCAGCAATTTTACCGCCGTGGGAAATCCATGATGCTTCTATTTTCGCGGGAGATCTGTGCGTTTTGTTGTTCGCCCGACAAGGAATTCCGGTGAATTTCCGAGATCCTGATTGCGGGCCAAGATACTCGAACTAAAGCTGAACGGTGGAAACTTTATCAATCGACGGATCCGAAACGCCTCGATCCGCGAATCGTTGGAAATCTGCGGCGAATACTTTTCTTCCCATTGAAACCTGAGAAACCGTTTTGTGCGGAAATTCGCGACTATTATCTTTTTCCGAGGGACGAGTGCTATGGAGATTCGTGAAACAAGGAGAGCTAAGAAAAAGGGGTCGGGAAAGATTGAACTCAGCCAAGTAAAAGAAGAGGGAATGGGCAATTACCATGAACTTTCTTCGTGGATGTTACAGGTAAAAAGCTTTTACAATTAACTCGACTCTGATAGAAGCCTGACTGGTTGATGTAAAAATAGAATGAGAGACGTGCACTTCATAGAGGGAAGATGTAATAAGGTAAAACGTAATTGCCGAGCACTTCGGAAACTTTCAGGGCGGACTGAATTCTCGCGTTACTCTGCTATCGATGTGTTAAGTATGAAAAAACGGATAATTAAAACTGACAACATTTGCCATAATTTCGATCGATGAACTGCTCATTTGTCTCAGTGAGAAAGGGCACTGTGAAATTTGTACTTTAATGTAGAGATACTTCGATTGCGTAGGGATACAATAGGGATTAGAATGAAACGTCGATTATCTGAATTAAATCAGATATACCTAGCGATAAAGGATGTTCCGGATAATGGATTATTGGAAACCAAACTTGAAATAGGAAACAGATTCAATGTATAAAGAACACAGTAGTTCCAATGCTGCTCGATTCCGATACTGATATACTACCAGCAAATATTGTAATAATTGGATATTGATTTTTATTTCCTGTATAAAAATTTCCAAATTAAAAATTAAAAAATTGATTATACCGTAATGGCGAATAATGCTAAAAACCGGGATCGCAACACAGCTTACTTTCGTTATAATAATTCTTTTTTTTTCTAATTGCATAAGGCCATTCACATAAATTCGTTCAACTACGACACTTAAGAAAAGAAATATTTGCGGAAATAGCCGATGAATTTTTATTATTTTTTACAGTTTTAGTTGTTTCAAGTATTCTACAAATCTAAAATGCCAGAGAACTCGTTAATATCATAAAAAGCATTGAAAAAACACTGCAGTTCAATTGTGTAAAACTGTTCCCCAACGTTTTTACACTTGTAATTGAAACTTCCATGTAAAATGAAATTCGGTTCAGAATTAATAAAAAGTCCCTTATCTAAATTTAACTGTAAACGTAAAAGCAACGTTTCTGAAAACGTAACGATAATATATTTTTTTTCCAATACAACCGTGATCGTCGTTACGATAACTCGTGCAGCTCCACTTCGTTCCGGCGAATGGCTCTCGGGAAAGGATAGAGGAAAAATCGTTTCTTTCTGTAATCCCTGGAACCGCTTACAAGTTTCACTGGTCTGCTTGACGAGCCCGTAAATATACGCCAATAAAGTGGGTCGGCGCACAAAGGTCAACGGCAACGTACGCTAGTACCAGCGAATTACAAATCTGCTCACCGATGAATGCGGTTAAACTTTGTGGAAAGTATATCGCAGACAGGAAGCCAAAAGTTTCGTGGGAAAGTTAGTCGACTCATTCTCATGTGACGTTCACCGGTTTGTATAAAGGGTGGCTCAAATTTCGTTCGAGGATAAAAGACGAATTCTCATCTGTTATCATTGATGGCTTCGTCTTTAACGCATAACGGACGGATAACGAGATATCTCACAATTCCTCTGATGCTTGTTACTCGCCTAGAGTGGTTGGTAATAATTATCAAAGCGTTGAACGTAGGAGTCTAATTGTTTCGCGGAATCTTTCAGTTGAAAATTGAAAATTGATACCGAAGAAACCGCCTCTATTTTCGTTTCTTTCAATATTAAAAGCGTCGTACAACATTTTTTTTGAGATAAACCAGCGTTCCCTGGCAGCCCGAATTCCTGCTCCATGCAAACGATGGGTTTACGGTACGACAGGCAAAGCTATTTTTGAAGGTTACATTAACCGTCAATTCACAGGTGCGCTCAAGACTATTCGTAAACGAGAGGAGTGCGAATATTAAAATCAATTTTGGTACCGTCACTGCCCTCTGTCTCAATAAAACGGCCATGCCGTAAACCTTCGTCTCTGTCGACGAGGCAAACTCCTTTGCCATCCTCTATCTTTACCCCTTCCACCGTGGATTCGTTCACCGGTCCAAAAGGGCGCGCAACGAAACCGCGAAAAAAAATAGTACCTACTAATTTTTCCGCGTAACTTCCGAGAATGCCCAAGACAAATTATGTTTGGCAAGACGTCTTTGGAAGGATGGAGGAACGACGAAAGATTCTCTCAGGAAATCAGTCGGATTTCAACCTTCGAATCCACCAACTTTAACACGTCTCGCGCCACATGTAAATACCAGCGATGGTACACGTTAAACATTCCCTTCACACCACGTATAGGAGCAGTGGAACACACTGACATATTTATTTAATGCGCTAAAAACATTAATTTTATAACAAGTCTAAAACTGTAGAATATATTTCCACCAAAAAAATGAGGCATTATAAGAGGCGCAGTATAGAAGAAAGGAAATAAGTTTGTTTAACTGTTATTATAGTGCCCTCTTTGAAAAAAATAAATAGGAAGAATGGATTTCTTAGGTACGGTCCTGAATAGCCCGTACCCACGTGTTATCCGCCTGGCGACGAACGCCGATGCGTAGCATTTTAAGCAGTCTGATTTGACCACCTTAGTAACACGGACGTGGTGCCCTTATGATTATTATTATCCTTATGACCATTATTATGATTAACATTATTACCTTTACCATTATTACTATTTATTATTATCACTAAAATATATATATACTATACTTTTGTGTAGTTTGTATTACGTGTGTGTTTCATTTTATTCAATACCTTACTATATTATACATGCAATAATTAATAACTACCTATAATGATTCATTTTGTTAAAGCAAGGAATGCATAAAAAGGACTTGCTCGTACAATCTATGCAAAACGTCACTACTCTTACAGTTTCTGTTTTGCTACTTCAGCACCGATATTATTTACTAGGGTGGTCCTTATTTTTCGACTTTTGAATTATCCCCGGGGCACTTTCTCATTTGATTATATACCTCTAAATATGAAATAAGTTTTTTTTTTTTTGTTAAGATTTAGAGGTCGCTACCAGCTGTCAAAATTTTTACAAAAAGCGTGGAAGGACAGCTTAAATGATGGTTTCATTAATGTTTCATTTAGGTGTTTATATCACATTTTACGTGTAAGTGAAACTCGCATAGACAATCGCTTCTTATCCCTTCCTCCCCTCGACCTCTCTTCTGTACCGACGCGTGGAGATTTAGACCGTTCACACAACCAAAAACATAAGCCGTAAGAGGTACAATTTAAGACGTACGCGTGCGCACTAACGTCATAATAAGTTAAAAATTGGTTTGTGCGCATGCATACGTCTTAAATTGTACGACTTACGGCTTATGTTTTTGATTGTGTGAACACCCTTAGCCCGCCCCGCACTTCAGTTCTTATTTTGAGTTTTTATTTAAAATTCAAACCTTGGTAGCGACCTCTAAATGTCATTTAAAAAATTCAAAAAAAATACTGAAATACTTTCTTATGGTATATAATCAAATTACGTGGTGCCCCGCGAAATTAAAGAAAAAAAATTTTGTTCTTAAGAATAAGGACCACCCTATTATTTACATTTTGTTTATAGCAGTAGCTTTTTATTAAACATTTTATTTCTCTTGTTTTTCACTCAACAAACTCGAACACGGCAGGGTCTCCTTACTAACCGAAAAGCTAAAGGTGATTGCACTGTCACGTGTACCACGGATGGTACACGATGTGATAACTACTCTGCACAGGGTAATTAGTTATGGGTCGATGATGTGATGAAATACTGTGCGATAATATATCAATTTTTAGTCGAAACATCGAATGGCCTGAATGAGAAGTCGAGCAAAAATGGTTCGACACGAAACGTGTTAAACACAATGTATGATTCCGCCAACTTGTTAATTCTCGTACAATTTAAAGTTTGTAAACCCTTTCGTTAAGAGCGCCGATTACTGTCGGCACTGAATTATGCCGTACCTATAAAGTATCCCGCGATTCCATTGACCCGTATTGGATAAATCCAATTCAAAGTATATTTTGAACATACGTAACACATTTTGGCCGTCGAGTCGAGTATCTTCTGTTTCTTTTTGTTATTCATTAGAGGAATACTTGTAAGATAAGAAAGTATTGTAATGAAAAATCTTTTCTGAAATATGCACAACCTTTTGGCGCAGTGTCACGTTCAGTGTCGGTTCCCCGGTGGAACGGACCCCGTAACGAAAGGGTTAAAGTTTTGATCCAAATGACTCCATCCTAACATCTCTCGAAACTAGTCTCGCGCTCAAAGACTTTGATCGTGAGTCACGTCCGTCGGATGTTGTCGCTTTTACAACCAATCAAACGGGACTGGATTTACGAGTCACGTTAACCTGAAAGTGATCGCGGTATTTTGACGACGCCACACAACAGTGCTCTCAGAAGCCGTGGACAAGGTACCTTGGATTTTCTACTTGTCAGACAAGGTTGTTACACAGTGACAAGGGGCCTGCTAGCACTTCATGCAAAGATCAGCCGCAAAGGTTATCACATGGTATATAACAAGAAGTCCCAATACGAACTTTGGCTTCGACGAAAAACGAAATTTTCTAAAAACCGTTGCAAATTGTGCAGTATGAACGGCAAGAAAGGGAAACTGGCTAACGAGGGGACATACCGAACCCGTAACCGCCGATTTTGATTAAAATTATATAGTAGATAGTTCTCGAAGAAATATTTGAAGGTATTTTTTTATATCGGCAATCGTTCTCATTGAAGGCGTGATAATAGCCCTCAAAGTTTACTTAAACTAACTTAGTTTGATAGCTTACAATTAGTTGTTTTCTGTTTATATTACTTGGATTTTTACTAATTGTAAATACATAATGAATATGTATACCGAGAAATTATATAACTTTAAAAAAATATCTGTTTAAAATAAACATTTCATATGACAATAATTTGTAACTACTAACAAATCATAATATGGAAGTAATTGGTGCAAAAAACAGCTGATCACTGGAAATGGTTAGCAATAACATATCTGGTTCGCAATGTGTTAAAAAAAATCTTTTTAAACGTTGGGATATTAGTAGCAGAATGCACAATTGCGTGGGATGCGAAAATATATTTTTGAAAACGTTTTAGTTTTATTGCATGCAAAAGTGTGTGTGTACGTATATGCGCGTGTGTGTATAGTGATTGTTTTTGCTTTAAAAGAAAGCTTTTATGGCATTTTTTCGGCTTTAAGGGGATATTCCCATTTCGAATGTAGAAACCATCCATTTGTTTCTGCATTTTCGTAAATCAAATATCTTCGAGAATATCTTTATTAAAGAATATGCCGGAATTCGTAAAAATAATGAAGATATAGATATTAAGAATCACCGTTGTCACCTATCCTACAGCTGCACCGTGAATTTTAAACGCGTTTTTCTCCAAGCAATATTTTCGGGCATGGCTGAAGTGATATCTCAAGATCTAGTTGTCTGATTGACTTTATATTTGAATGTCTTCTTCACCACTCTTGTTGCCATAGCCAGGACAAAAATCTTTAAGTTATTTCTTTTTGTTCCAATTATTTTATTATGTTAAACCTCAAAAATAAGCCGAAATAGTAAATTTTAAATTTAAAGAGTTGCCACTTTTTAAACAATGAGATATTACATTCATTTTAGTTCGGGCTATAAACACATTCATACTGAAGAAAGTTACACCTCGTTTTATGTTTCAATCTACTGCAACGGTCGGAGCTATGTCAAACATCACATATACCTGCTACGATTTTGTATATTTTGACTTAAAAAAATATATGATGTAGTTAACATATTAGTAAATATATGTCCAAAAGATGCAGTGTTCGAATTTTGCAAAATAAATTGCAGAAGAAGGCCTGAAAAGTAGCACGAAAAGTGGGAATACCCCCTTAACCTTCATTAGTCCAAATCGAAATTTAATTTCAACCAATTCCAGATATATTATGCACAGAGAATATATGTTATTCTCGATAAAGCTATTATATAGAAAATGGACAAAAATGTTGTTTTTCAATAAAAAATATGGGCTACGGATCAAGAAAGACCGTAGGGACTTAAGTGTGATATTTTTTAATGGTCGGATGAAGGTTAACCACTTTGGTCATTTTGCCTAGAACCCACTGTTTTAAATGGGTTCCGAAACACTGAAACGCTTAGTACTGATGCAATAATTTAAACGTATTAATTGTATTCACATTGTTATTTACGTTGAATGTTTAATACTTCTAATGCTATTTCAAATAACCTTATTACGAAAATTCGTACTTGTAAGCATCTATGGATTAACTACATTCTTAACCTGAATTCTTTTTCGAGTTTGACAACTTGTTAAATGATAAGAGACTGGCAAATATTAACAGTTATATTTTAAGTAGGAAGTAGATTCAATTGAAAAATATTTAGAATCATTTTATTGCTAGGAAAGTTTCCAACGTTTAGATATGAAATTATGAAAGTGGACAGTGTTAAATAGGTTGTATTCGAGAATAGAGACATAAATATATAAAATAAGTTAAATAGTGCAATGATGTCCCTCCCGGTACTTTCATTATTCCAACTATGATATGTGTTAAGCAGCTTTAACTTTTTAAATCGTTATTTTCTCACATCTGGAAATATTCTTCTATTTTAATTCACAAAGGCTGTCTATTACCCACCCATAAAGAAAAATCGAAGAGAATTAAGTCCAAGAGCGATAGTGGCTTCGCTCGCTCTGTTTGATTAAAAAATTCATTGCCCGTTGAGTAAAGTGTGACGAAATCTTCGTATTCATTCAATTTTACAAATCACTTTTCTGGTAAAATAAATTTAAGTCTTTCAAACTAGAAATAGCCATTTTTTATTGAAACAACTATTAATTTTATATCCTGACTACTTTATATACCGACACGAATTTTCTCGTGTTTCAATGTCTCTTGCATTTATTTCTTTATTTTCTTTGCAACGAAAAAGTTTATATTATAAACGAAAGTTGTTCTCATTCAACTCATTGAGGTAATAAAACATAATGTTTTTTCGAATTCATGCATCTTCAATATCACAATGATTGATACATTAACATCCGCGATCAACATGAAACAGTAATATATTGTTAATCTGAACATTTTATGGTATGACATTATTATCATTGCTGTATAAAACACGTTAATTGAATCATGTTGTGTACATGTATTTCAATTAACACTTTAAACATTTATGAAACTACAAAATGTACCCGAATAAATCATTATCAACTTCCCCTAATGAAGAGTAGCTTTGGTAAATATAAAATAAAAGTTCAAGTGCAAAAAATTAATACTTTTTTACAAAGCATGAACAAAGCGTAACATAGAAACTTGGAATACTTAATGAAACTTAATTGCGACTTTTTTTTATGTTTCAAACCGTTTCAACAACATAATCCATCGAAGTTCAACATGAAGTTCTTGCAATTTTTCAAATCAAAAAATACTTAATAGTGTTTTGACGAAATGTTGCGGCGTATCTCTGCTATAGATTCGTTTACGTATGTATTTACTACTTGTTACACAGGCTTAACCATTTCGACACTGATTTTACTATATTCATCTATTGCTGAGCGTTGCTTGTACAAGAAGGGTGACTATAATCACCAACTTGTCCTCTATAAATGATCACTCTCCCTAATTGTTAGTTGAAATGAACAAATGCATTTTATCTTGAAAACTCCAGTGAATATTGTACTGAACATTGTACTACTTGTACTGGGTTAAGTTTCAACCTACAGTAATCAAAACATCTATAACATTTGATTCTTATTATAAACAAATATAAGCCAATGGAGAAAGTATTTGTAATTTCTTACCAGCAGAATCAGTTTAAACAATTTACATTACTAGTGGCTTATGTGAAAGATGGCCAATAGAAGAGCATTATAAAAAAAATGTAATACATTCATGGTTAATCATTAGTAGATACTTTGGTATCGAGTTATATGAGTAAATAAAATGCGTAGTACAACCAGGACCTTCATCTCAGTGACGGAAGCACTTAGAACTTTATGGAATTTTTATTTGACGTCGTTAAAAGAGCAATACGATATCTCGAAAATCTTCTGGTATCTGACATATCGTAGCCTCGACAGTCAAGTCGTCCTACAGAAGTCACCGTAATCGTTAGACCTGAAAATACAAAAACGGAGCCGAACTCCACTCCCTAAAGGCACAGTCGCCTCCATTCTTATCTCTTACTTCTAACTTTTCTCCTCTGAATCTTCCACCCTCCCTAAAACTCTTACCCTCGCCACTTTTATCGCTGCTAATTTGACATCTAATTACACTTTGATTCCATCTTCCATTCGAAACTTTCTACATAATAAGAACCTCAAATACTTGCCAGCAATTTTTACATCAATTATCTAAATTGAAATTAACACATAAATAGAAATTATTCAAAGAATTCTGCCGTCGTGGATGATCATGATATCAGTTATACAATGATTCTGAACCAATCCTGTACGTCTTCTCCTATCGTTCCGAATTCTTCCACCTTCCTTTGTTCCCTCTTTATTTTTGTCTCCGCCTGGCTCGTCCGTGGACCCATTGTTCGCACGATTTTCATGGTTCAAAGGCGACGGACAGCCACACGATGGTCTGCCAAGTTCAGCGGCAAACTTTAGTAGCTTTAGAGCAAACGTGCCCTCGCCTCGGCCGAGTCGACCGCAAACGGAACACCGCGGTAAACCGAATTTACAAGTCCGATGCAAAAATATCGAGGATGGTAGGCAGAGAGACAGAGAGAGAGAGAGAGAAAGAGAGAGGGGGGAGCGAGAGAGAGTGAGAGAGGGAGAAGAGTCTCTCGTCTGAAAGCGGCTCACCTGTAATTTGTTTGCACGCCGCATACCGCGGTAATTATCTTGGATATCTTTGTCTACTCGAACTAGAGGTACTTGGTTCCGCGGAAGCGTTTTCATGAATGAAGGAAAATTAGATAGCGGAGATCTCAAGAAATACCGCGAAACTCTTAAACGACTCGAGTACGTAAATTCAAGAAACTTGAAGAGGAAGGGCACGGGTGTTGATATTTTCCGTGTATAATTGCGCGAATGGTCGAAAGTCAGATAGTGAGGACAATTTTTATACAGGGGGTGAATTTTGGAATCTCGGGCGACTACGTGGAATTCCTGATGACTCGAAAGCTGTTGCTTGTTGTTCAATTAATAAGAGGCATATCGCTGGAACTGCCAACTATGTATAATATTACTCTGATATATTTAAATTGTGGAGTTCTTCGAAATTGCAATAACATACAAGTTTCATGTAAAGTATAATATAAAAAATGAATGAAAGTGTACAAAACTAAACGTAAAACATACTATTTTATATATTAAGTAATAATGAATGTACAAGATATCAATAACAGACAAAACTACCTACGCCACGATTGTATTTCATTAACTGATGTGGCAAAATTCTTCATAAATATTAGGTAAATATTCCAATTCTCAATATTATTCAACTCGGTTTACATTTCGATTTTTTCGTAGTCCTATTTCCCAATAATGCATTTTATACAAAAATGATTTGATTGCAGGGGCAATTCTAAAGACTTTGAACTCAAATGCATTGTTGCAGAAATTTTTGATAAAATTTAAACAAAAAATAGATTTCCTCAAATTGTACAAACAGTAGACACGCCAAAATTATAAAAAAGGTAATAGTAAAGAAGTTCATGGTGCAGAAAGTGATGGTAGACCGAGTAAAACATGATTGATTGGAATTAAGCTCATAAAAAGATAAGAAACATTATAATGTGTCAATTACATCATTGAAACACAATTGAAAAATTCGTAAACAAAAATATAATAGTCAAATGATAGGAAAATATTGCATAATAATTTAGAAAGTGCATACTGAGCTTTTTAAAAGATTAAAAGAAAATTTTTATTGAAAACATTATGAACAGACAATGGTTTTGTAATTACACGAAAGCAATTAAATCGAATTATGCACCGTGGAAAGTAGTGAGTATAATGCATGCACTTAGAACTATTTAGAAACTGGTTAATTGCTAATGGTAATGGCTTCAACAGCTGACCCTAATTTCAATTATTAGCTTGTATTTACGTAATACTTTATGGAAAACCTCAAATATCAATAATTCATGGTTTCTAACGACCAAGTATTAACAGAGACAACCTCCCTGTATCATATACATACAGTATTGTAATTCTATTTTTGCGCATACTTCACTGATTGGGAAAAACAACATAACTTTATACTTTATTATTGACCCCTCGCTGTACAATAACGAGTGACACTCATGACGCGATAAATGAAATAGGAAATTTTGAAGTTTTTCAAAGCTATTAAGTTAAAAGTATCAGTGGGTCACGATACGATAAAATTATTTCTATGTTATTAATATTGCGTTAAGTTATACGTTGTATCAGAAATTATGGATAGATTGTTATTTCTGCAATTAATTTTGAATTATTTGTGAATGGTACGGCAAGGGGTTAAACAATTATCCAATTTCTGGAATAAAAGAAATCCTCCTTTTAATCTGTTCGATTCAAAAAACATACATTATCGGAAACATTGATTGTCTTTATTAAATCCAAAACGTTTCTTTTCTTGGCTGCAGAATTCGAATTTAACACTAAAACTATTTACCAAGGATGAATACCCGGATGAATACCAAGAAATGCCCGGTTCTCAATTTTTTCTCAAAACTCCCCAAGGCATGCCATGAAGTAAATAATCCGAATGTTCTATTTTCTAAAACCTAAATTACTGAATTGATCATCTTTTTGGCCTGTTGATTTCTATTTTTCCAAAATAGTTATTCGGTATATTTAAATATAATAGATATAACGCCGGTAGATTTACTGTTAACACTGGGAAAATATGGTTATCTGAAGATCACGTAAATCTATTTTTTGTATTTAATATACTTGATAATACATAATGGTGTATTTATCTATCCCATAAAATTACTTTTAACAAATCTGAGTAGAGTATACTTTAAATGCATAAATTGTACGTGCGAGTTTTATAAACCTTTTCATGAAATCTTTGAATAAAAAATTTTCATATTATTTCGTTAAAAACTGTTTGGAGTAGGTTACGTTTGAATTAATTAATCTCAATTTAATGCTGGGTCGGCGCGCAATTACAATGTTTGGAAACCAAACGTTTAAAAAGTTTTAGAGCAATGAAATAATTAAAAATATTGTAGCAAGTTCTGTACACAAAATTCTCGTAACGATGAATGGCCATTGAGAGCGTTTCATACTTTTAAATTATGTCGATTTCAATTTTTACACATTCTGTCGAGATCACTGAAAATTATTTACAAAGTCACTTGATATTTAGTATGTTAAAAGGTTTTAACTTCACGGTCTTATTAAAAATTATAACGAAGAACAAGTGGACTTGATTTCCTCATTAGTTTTAAAAAAATATTTCCTACGAATACGTGGGAAATAGTACGTGTGACAAAGCTTATCGGATTTCTTACTAGAAGATCCTTCTTAAAATAACCGTAAAAGTTAAATCTAAAAATAAAGACACAAGCGCTGAAATAAAAGAAATTGACTTCTGTCTAAACTTTTAAAGAATACTGTTTGAAAATAATTCAACTGCAAAACAATTATTTTCTCAGGAAGCTGACTTTATCTTCAGAACTCGTAAATCTTCCACCACCCATAAATCTGCGCCAGCGAATAAAAAATGATTAAGAGCATAAAAATAACAAGATTG
Organism: Cerceris ruficornis; assembly: GCA_963989415.1. Lineage (NCBI taxonomy): Eukaryota > Metazoa > Arthropoda > Insecta > Hymenoptera > Crabronidae > Cerceris > Cerceris ruficornis. The sequence continues at coordinate 3,454,174 of OZ022526.1, forward strand.
CAACGCACAGTAAACCCATCGCGGTGCATTCAGTTTTCTCCTTCTCGCTGGCATAGCGGAGCACTTTCGAGGAGCATAAGAGCGGCACGGCGATTCTCTCGACGGTTCTCCTTATTTTCTATTCTCGACAAATAATCTCCCTCCTGCGCGTCGGCACGAGCTGCCTTCCTCGACCATTTTGAAGGCTGACAAAGAGGCGATAGTAAATCCTGAATATAATGTAATAGCCCTGGTTGAGTGTAGGTGCCCCGATGGTGGCTCGTATAACGATCCAACTCCGTGGCAAACGCTTCGGAAGACAGTGAAGAATTACCGTAGTTAGCATATATAAAACGATGCAACGCTTTGTACGGCCTTCCATCGCGATACACCTCGTGGTTAGGGATGGGGTGGAATACATTGCAAGTGGTATCGAAATCTGGCAAGACTTCTTCGAAACTATAGAGAGGTTTTTTTGATGTTTGAACGACGACTAATGCTTATGACACTGATGAGAAAACTATGGTCTGGAAGTCAGATGCGGCATGTTTAGAGGTACAATCCGGCTCGCCACGCATATTCGGTTCCAGAATATTTCAGCTCCGAGCTATATGTCGATTTCACTAGGTATGTGAAAATTTGGATCTGCTAATTTCATATTATTAGGAATCGCAAGCTTCTTGAGATTAAGAGAAATTACTGGCAACTTTTTAGGTATCTTATCCAATACAAGACATTGTATTTCTAAATTAAAATTATTTAATCTAGACTTGATTCATACTGCTCAAATTTCATGTACATGTGTAACTGCTTGACTTATCCCTCCAACAGGGATATCAATCTGACGATAAACAGTAAATTATTTTTGGCTAATGATATTTCTATGACGTCAAAATCTCTATCATTCGGTAAAAACGAATGTCTTATCACTAAAAATTTATAGTTTATGATTTTCACATTATGTTCAACAGTTTGGACATTTTTTAGCAACGTTAAAGTTACTTTAACCGCAAAATGTTATTTGTGTCAGCTAACTTTTAGCTGTACACGTTACTACAGTCAACGAGAAACAGTTGACAACTGGACTTAGGCCACTTTCAAAATAAACGGCGCATTTATTTAATGGAATTATTTTTATTGAAAAAATCATTATATGAGCTAATGGAACAATACTATATTAATAATAAAACATAAAGCTCTGATATCATAAAATTTTATTTCATAATATACTCTATATCCATTTGAAACTCTCAAAATGGGACTTAAGCCAATTCCAAAATAAAAATTTGTATCTTTCTATTAACAAGCTAATTTTCGTTTCACAAAATCTTGGTGATTTAAAATATATTATTTACAATTAGCTTCAAAATGAAAAGATAACGTGGAAATGTGAATATTTAAATAGATAACTTGATTTTTTTGAAAATCGGACTTACAGTTAGGCTAGTTTCAAAAGAAACGGCACTTTTGGAGAAAGTTAATACAAGCGCATCCTGACAAACGCGTGTTATATTGTATTTACCCCCGTGACAGAATATTTTATTGCGATATGGATATATAATAATATTGTCAAAAAGGATCAAAAAGTATATATATATACACACACACATACAAGTAGTTCTTACAATTCGTAGAAAGATGCGTAAATGTAAGCTTGCCTCGCTCCGTTTTACGAAAATCAGAAACATTACTCCTTAATTAAGGCTTTGTTTTCGTTTCTCATTCCATATTTGATAGAACATCCAATTTGGCAGGAAATATTTAAATGCAATGGGTTCCAATGTTCAACAGGAAATTGCAAAGCCTTAATGCGCGTAAATGTTTAGAAAATCCATCTATTAAATATCTTAAAGATCCAGCGCATTCCTTTTTTACCGAAGGTAAATCGTATATGGTCTTAACGTGATTTTGAATTATTTTTCTCTAATTATCGTAGCGTGCCCTAAGAATATTCCATGCTTCTACATAACTTTATCATGAAATTTCGGAGGAACTAATAATATCCACGACATCACCCTTCAAAGAGGCCTTTAGATATTGTAAGTTTTGAATGATATACAGTGAAGGGCATAAGTGTATAAGTGAATTGAACGTATCGTAAAAGGGCCATTCTTCGTGGCAGCCTGAAGGATGAGCAATATGATATTGGGCAAACGTAAATGCCAATTATTCGACTAGATTAATGCGGCACTCTTATCATTCGAATTTACTGGGACGTTAAGCAATGTACCATTAGTCCGAGCTATTACAAGATCACGTAATCTTGCAGCTAATTTATAATAATTTTCTTCGAACACATTATGCTCCTCAGAGATATAATCGTCACTTTCCGGTAACTCAAAAACATCTAATTGATGTCGACAGGCTTCTGCCTTGGATTTGCGATTATTTAATTCGCTTAAGACTGGAACCACCGCCGTTATATCTATTATAATTAAATATACTGAATGAGTTCTTTGGAAAAAGTGGAATTACGAGGCGAAAGAGATGATCCATTAAGTAATTTAGGTTTTAAAACATAGAAATGGAATACTTGCTGCATGTTTGCTCTATCGATTTGAGGAATGTTTCGAAAAAAAGTTGGAAACCGGTCATTTTGACTGCTTTGTAAAAGTTATTGTATTGCTGCAGTGAATATCAGAAGAAAACTGTACCTTTATATCCATCCTCCTATAACTCTTTAGTAATATCAGCAAACAAAGGTACACTATATTAATCATCTATAGTTTTCTTGTATTGTTACACTCTATGGCAACTGTGCAATCAGACGGAACTGTTTCGCCGACAAGAAAGTTTAGCACACAGTATTTAGGAGGCCGGCAGAATTCAATTAGCGATCGAGCAACAACTAACAGCCAAATCTTCAGAAGTTCGTTAGTACATTCCACCGCATTCCGTGACAGCAAACCAGGAAAGACTCGAACTAATTATTAGTGGTTTAAGCAAAATTCACACCATGAATTCTGCGTATAACGGTATCGCCATACCTTTGCAATAATATGTAATGTTAAATTGTTTTACCCAAACCCTCCATAAAATAACACAAAGAATGATTCCCAATGCAAATATATTGGATTCAATAAACGTCAAAGAGCAGAACATACTTGAACACGTGAAAAAAAATATTTTGTTGAAACTTTTTGTTTTAAAATGCTGACATCGGCACCGAAAGTGTGACGAACTTTTAATTTTTCAATACAGTTATTCAATCATATGCACATGATATAAATTTTTCATGTAAAAGCGGTATTGTATTGTGGAACGATCGAATTGCATGAAAAAGAAATTGAATTTCAAGATTGCATTCATTACCCATGTTTGATTTTATTGTTACATTCGTAACAAACCTTATTCTATCTCCCATGAACATTCAGGAACAAATTCCATAACTTAAGAACGAGTAATAGGAATGAAGCGCAAACCTTTCTTTATTAACAGTGGGGTGACTCGAGAAAGTATGGTTCATGCGTTAAGATAGTAAAATGAGTCGAAGGAGTAGACTAAACTATGGTATCACGAAAGGCAGTTGCCGATTAGCCGATCCCACGGTCAATTCTGTTATCGCCTCGATGAGACTATGTTCCGAGAACAAGACCATAGCTGCTGATTGTCTCTGCCACAAAATTCAAACGCTGTGAGATGATTTGACTTTCGACTCATGATCCAATCACAATTCAAGACGTCCGTAGTTTTTAACCGCAGAGTAGGGATGCGAAAGGGATAAAAGAACCGCTTGAAAATCGGGCGCGTGACGTGACTTTTTTTTAGTTAGTCCTTCAGTTCTTTCTGTAGTTGAATGGAGTGGTTCGTTCGCTCATTATTAGATTATTATTAAGGAATTATTAAAGGTTGATTAACTGTATTATTACGCGAGGGTTTACATTAAGCAGTTATTGAAAGTAGAGAGGAATTATGAAGGGTAGTGAATAGTTAAGAGTCAATGGTTAAAAAGACAATGAATCAAAAAGTCACTCCGTCAATCAGTCAATAAATCATTGTGAAAATCAAAATCAGGGAGGGTGCTGTTTACCGTGACCAAACCACGAACTGCATCTCCGAGGGTTGGCATTAACTCCTTTATAATAAAAGTAAGTTTCTTTATAGTTTACACCCCGGCTATCAACCTTTCCCACCTTTAACCTTTATTTACCTTCAACCTCATAACTTTGCGCAACCTCGCGTTCTTGGGTCCGGTCCCGTGTAAAGAGATTCGGTTCTCTGACAAAAAACGGATCAGCGATCTTGACCGCCGGATTGTGCGTAAATTGACTTACATCACTGACCACAGTTTTCCGCGGAATCATTCCCGTTTTCTCGTTTGTTAGTCTTAAATACGTTTCGGACGTAACATTATAATATTAGTCATATGAATAATTTCGTCCAATAGTTTATTAACTTTCAAATGATATTGTATATGCTGCTTCACTACAAAAGATAATTCAGTAATTTTATTCTGGTCCTCTTCACGGATTGATCAACTGGACAAAGTAGCAGAGTTTAGCTTAGTCGTTGACCATCGACACTCAATGTCGCCGTCAGAAATTAATAATCTTCTGCTTCTCTGTAGTCTGATTGGCTTCTCAGTTTGATGCATTTGTACAGGGCAAATCACGCATTGTAACGATTACAAATTATTCATAAAATATGTACTGCACGAAAAAAAATTTCCCACAAAAGTTGCATGATTACAAAGGGGGCATTCAATAGTATCTTGGGATTTACGCTGTTTTACTGTTTTGTCGAGATATACAGATCTCCTTCATTTTTCTTTAAATCGAATGCCTATATTTTCCTTCTAAATTCTGATAAAGCATAGAATTCTGCATGAAAAATCATTATACTACGATACAGAGGATCTAAAACGAATAATTACTGAGATATTCATAAAATAATTATTCTGCATTGCAAGGCATGCTCATTCATCGGGACAATTGTTGTAATTTGAAAGACAACTGTGTTTACGACCACAGATAATGACGTTAAACTGGATCCTAGGCATTAGACATCGTCGATATAAAATGTTTACCGTGTGCTAACATGTGAGTTTTGTGCAACGGAAGCTAAGGCAGAAGAACGAGATTCTTCGTCTTTGGCGATGTTCCTTTCGCATTTACGTTTTTGTACGTTGAACGTGCCAGTTTCTTTGAGACGCTTACTAACAATAAGTTGTAAAAAGATAGAATGCAATGGCTGATTTCGATCACGATATTTATTTTGACACAATATTTTAGCTCTTGCAGCATTTTCATTGCACGCATCGTAAACAATTATCATATATTTCTCTCTGTTAATTAACATCTTAATAAATGTAGTACTTTTCTCTGTACGTCTTTTATTACTACTGAGTTTGGCTGATGTTTCAAATGGACGACGTCTAATGCTTAGGATCATGTTTACAGTCTAAACAAACTTGTCCTTCAAATTACAACAGTTCCGTTGAATGAGCATGTCATGTAACGTAGGATAAAATTTCTGTGAATATCTCATTAATTATTTGTTTTAGATCCTTTACAGTATAATCATTTTTTATGTAGATTTTGATGCTTTATCAAAATTTAGGACATATTTTATTAAGTTATTTAGAACCGTCACGTTGCGTGACTTACCCTGTATATAATACGCTTCTTGTTTTTGCTTATGGTTGTTTGACGGTTGTTGTAGACTTGTAGTTGTAGAACTACTTTTCATAAAACAAAATGTATGTGGGAATGCAGAGCGAATGAGCGAGTGAGTGACAGTATTTCGTTATTTCTTTTATGTTTATTTATTGTATTTCTGAGTTTAATAAAATACGTCTATACCAACTGTTTAAAACCATCACACCAAGTATCGCTACATGTATTCTTACTTTTCGTAAACATGCTATACATTGCTCCAACATTTTGTTAAAATCGACAGTTAGACTACTCCAGGTATTCCTTAATTATTGCACTGATTGAACTAAAGGTAATTATTTTATCCTGGTAACCATCAGAGCTGGGTCTGTCCATGGCAATTCTGTGTCGTAAACAATAGACCTCAAAATCGAACTTTTTGCAGAAGCATTTATGAGATTCAGTGTTCGGACAGTTCTGAATCGTTATCTGGGAAATGTCAAAAGGACTTTCTTACTGGGCTTAAGGACCTTATCCCATCATTATTTACGATGACCCCAGAGAATTTAAATTACGGCGAGACACGACAGAGATATGCTATCGTAATTTTTTCCGCCACAGTTAACAATAGTTACAGGCTCAACTTTGTTATAATATTGTCAGAAATATATTATTCATCATAGATTTTTTTATATTATTTCGTATCTTTAAAATTCCGTATCACGTTACTTTCTCACTTAAAAATTAAATTCTAGTTTTCAATCATACTGTTGAAATTCCACTTCTGACACCTAATTTATAATGATGTTGCCGTGATACGTGTCCAACAATTTTGTTATAAGGAACAAGAATCTATAAGAAGAAGAAGGAACAAGAATCTAAAAATATCTTCGTCGTAGCAGAATTGCAAACTAAAATCTATCTTATCTATGAGCCTTAGGCCGTCCTTTTAAGGACTCTAAATTAGTGTGGTGGTGTGTACGGGAACTCTGACACTTTTTACTCGGATTCTGTGTTAGCTTATTTTAATAATAGTATTAGCACATATTGAAACTTAAACTAATCCACACTTACACACAATTAGATACATTCTGTACATATATAGCCTTATATTATTCAAAAAATTAACCCATAATGCTGAACGAAAAATAACCACTCTCGGTACGCTACAACAGAAGAAGGAAGCGGAAGAAGATGGCGATGCGCGTCGGGGCCTGAACCATGTGGGTTTGCGCGGGCTTCGCAACTCTGTCTACACTATGACATCTCTTGATAAGTTTGAAATGTTTAGAAAAAGCGATATCTGGCCGAAAATAAGCAGTGCATCCTGTTTGGGATTAGAGTCACTTCGGAATATATCTTACAATACAAAAAAATTTAAGATGAGTCGGTATCCAACAATGCAACGATATTTAACTTATTTATTCCTCTGTAATATTTTTTAAGAGGATATTATAAATATTAACTCTCTATTTTCTACCGCTATGTTCATAAGATGCTGAAGGTAAGATGCAGGCGAGAGTGATTCCCAGAACCGAGAGTTTATTGTATTGAGAGAGTTGTTTCTCTATGTATTCTGGTTACACTGGTGTCATACAGTTTTCGGCTTAATTTATATGTTTCCTGTTATGTGTGCGTCGGAGTGGGGGGCGTCCACCTATGTCTCGCTAGACGTGTCCCTTCGACGCTTGTAATTGGTCAAGGAGGTAATGCGGGGGTAAGGCCCTAAGCAGGTATATCTATATTAGGACCCTCGTGTCATGAAGTTCCTCATTTGCATATTGTCCGCGGCTGTAAGATTACTTTACTAAATATATTAATAATTGTTAAGATATGATTTAAGTGTTATTACGATTTCTTGCACTTCATGACACGGTCGCCACAATGCCATTGACGTGTAGAGTATATAAGACATCTTCGCAATGTGTCGGATCAAAATTCACGATTTGGAGAGTGATCACCTCGTGGAATGTGAGTCGGGTGACCAGTCTAAATACCCACGTCCACCTTCTGTCCAGTTCGTGGAGGATTACGTAACTGGTACGCAAGAGTATGCCATGGCGAAATTGAGGACCAGCATGCTGTTATTCTGTCACTATTGGACATGGATACAAGCCCTGTGTGGAGTTAAAGCGTACAATACCTGAAGTAGGTTTGGCCTCATAGAGATTGGTGATTCGCTATAAGCATTACAGAAGACATCTGTCGCGGCCTGTTTAGATTCATCTGCATAGTCTGCAAGGTAGGTAGAACTGAGCTAAGACCTTAAAATAATTTACTTTCAATATGGATAGAATGCTGTAAGAGCCATATAAACCGTTGGACTGTAAGATGAGTGATCGTAAATTGGAACACTTTAAAATTCTAAGCCATTAGAATACGGTAGTTGGCCGCGAAAAATTCTGGTTGATGCTTCAAAATGAACGTTATACCTTTTTCTAGTATAAGACTATAATGCGCAGATATGTACTTTGAATGATCCGCACTGCAAACGTTGCATTAAAGTATACGTAAAATATTTAAAAAAATGTCTTGCACTCAAAAGGCCCACGGCATCGATTAAGTGAGATAAAAAATCTCTATAATAAATCAACATAGGTTCTAAACGCATTCTCTCTCACCCCATATTGACTAAACCTTTTTATCTTCTGCCAGTAACGATAGTATAAGACCTTTAAGTATGTGATACTGCCTTCAAACCCTTTGTATGAGCGTATGTAAAAAGGTTCAATTACTCGTAAGCATTTTAAATTAAATAAAACTGAAACTGACGACAAAAGTGCATTCCATCATCCAACAAAGTGTGTCAAAAGCTTTTTTCTGCAGCACGTGGCTTCCAAATTCAAGTTATGCCACTACAATTCGAGTTAAAGCGATTGAACTCATTCCCACTCGCGGCTATGAAAGGAAGAGCAACGTCGAGGAACGAAGGGCGATGAGTATTTTTTTTGAATGATACCTCATTTCATGAGCATTATATGTAGACGCGAGAAGAAACATCCGTCGTATCGAGAGCACTCGGCGCACGTTGTATGTGCTTGGTAATCGATTGCGAGCTATTAAATTCACCGCAGCTCATCCCATACGAGTGTGCGTGGCTGCCAATCGTTAGAAAGATTTATGTTACGGCCTAGAGATTGATTTACATCGTGTCAAAGGCTTTCAGAAGTGGACAAATAAACGCTGTAACGCGATGCCTAGACGGATGCTGAAAACTGCCCGCTATTAGCGCCACCGATAAACTTTACGTATCACGCCTTTCACTGACGTTTTTCCAATAAAATTTTTCACTGCGGTATTACCACGTTTCAAAAGTCTCCTCTGCGATGTATCCGTATATATATATATGGGAGAACGTGTTACATAGCGCAAAATATATATCGTCAATTGCACTACGTAGAATATTTCTTCCATATTCAACAATACGAGATTCGTATTTATATATCGACAAATGCGTTTAATAAGGTTTCATATTTTGAATTAAATGTTGAATTTAATAGTAGGATATTTGAATATTTCGCCCATATGAATTTATAAATTTCAGCCTGAACGGATTGCAGGATACGAAGTGTCGGGTGAGTATTTCGCTAGTTTCTTCATTTCTAATGAAGTGAAACTTTTTCTATTAAAATAACACTTTTACAAAGCAGAAACGTTGAAGACAAAAAGAGATATATAGACAGCAGGACATTACCTTTTTGAGACCAACGCGTAAATATTGTTTGAATTTAACAACTTCGTAAATATTACAATTTAAAAGTCATATGAAATTTCATTGAATTTAATAGCGCAATTCATCGGTGACCCCCATGGCATTCAACGTTTTAAATAGACATTTATAGATTGGTAAGCAGTATTTATTTTAACATCAACATTCAAGATTTTGTAAATTTTTAAAATTGATTTATGACACAGCAAATGCAGGATTTTACTTTAAATCATATCATATTACAATAATTATATCTGAAATGGTTTGACATGGTTCTTACATTTCAATATTTTAACGAAATCATAAGGTGACTCCGGTGGATGCAAGATCTAATAGTATGTCGATATTTCTGCAGACTTTGCTTTTCTAAATAAATAGATCATAAATTAGTTGTATGCTAAACTTTTGGATGCAGCATTTGATATATGTAATTAAGGTAATTTTAACATTATCACACGATTAAAAATTTCGTCCGACTAAACTTGGTAATATCACATTTCATGAAATATTTTTTAAAATTATCTTCGAAATGAAATGACAATCAATGCGTTACTTCTTTGCAGTACGATTAATATTTCTATTCTGGTATCATTCGATAGAACTCAAATTGATAATATTATCTGCCGCCAGATATTCATTATCCTTTTACGATACCAGCATGCTGCACATGCAACAGTTGCAGTTATTGCAGCACACTCTGATTACATATAAAAAAAGTGGTTAATAAATCCTTGCATCGATCACTTTAACAGCAATCCAGTTATCACTGAATATAATATCGACTATACATCAGATCGCCAAGTGTTATTACACCTATCCCCCGATTTACACGGTACTTTATTTACACGATTTCGCTTTTATACTGCTTTTAAAATAAAGGATTTTTAAAAAAATTTGCTTTTAGTTATTTCTATTTAACCCTTTGAGGACCAGCGACGCATATATGTGGCGTGAAAAAAAATTTAATTATAATTTATCGCTGCTTGTATACGCAGTTAGAGTTGAGAAATTGAAACACAACCATTGAAATATCATTAAACTAATAGTAATTTACAATGGATATGCATTAACAGCCAAACTGGCTGATAAAAAGATGGTTTTGGATCGTAAAATAAATGGTTATCTCTCAATATTCAGAAATGTCTCCGCCTGCTAAAGGGTTAACGTTGAAATAGATGACTGAATTATACACGTTTTAATTTGTTTGCGATTTACGCAGTTTTACGTATCAAACCTCGCGATTTCGATTTACACAGTTTTTTAAGGAACCTATCTTCCGTGTAAATCAGGGGATAGGTGTACCTCTAAGTCAGTAATGGCGGGAATAGGAGCGTCACATTTCTCCAGGATTCAAGACGACAGATAACCAAAGTCGTATCATTTCTTTCACAGAATCTCGTGTAATGTTATATTTAATAACCAGCACAATTAACGCCAAGTCCAACGATACACAGTACCTAACAACGCTACGAATGAAAGAGAGCTTTCTATGAACTGGCATGTCTATTTACCACCAGCGAGAAAATTAATACGTGCAATTTATCGATGGGAATCGCGCGGTGCGATTTTACGCCGCGGTGCTTGCCTAGATACGCTTACGAGCTCCACGTCCGATCGTTTCCAATCTCTACTCCTCCTCTCTTCGAAACACGCCATTCCCCTCTGCTGTAACCCCTGCCGTAACCCCAGCACCCTATCAAATGAAATGAATGACACGAAACGGAGCTACGAGAATGCGGATATTTAGCGTTTTCCAATATACGGAGCGATTTCAGCCACTAGTCCGACACTGTTATTACTCTCGGAGAACGCGAGAGTTCTGCAGTGTTTTGTTTCTACCCTTAAAAATGGTTGCAACGCAGCCCAGACGACCCCCGCCGACATGGTTTTTCATTCTCGTGCATTGCAATAATGTTTACCGTCGAATAAATCGACGATTCTGGACTTCGTTTTTCCTAGACGCTCGATTAACTTTATGTCAGTATAATTACTCTTGTTCTCGGAGTAACTCCGTTTGCGGTTGGAAGTTGATTAACCCTTTAAGGACTAGCGCCGCATACATGTGGTCTGAGAGAAAGTTTAATTATAATTTATCGCCGTATGTATAGACGGTTAGAGTTGAAAAATTGAAATGTAACCGTTGAAATATGATTACACAAATAGCAATTCACAATTGATATACATTAACAGTCTAATTCTCTGATAAAAAGTGGCTTTGGATCGCCAAATATATGATTATCTCTCAATATTCAAAAATGTCTTCGTCCTCAAAGGGTTAATTGCACGGATCTGCATTTTCGCGTTTCGCGGGGCTCGACCGACGTTGGGTATTTGATCTGGATGTTACATACGTCTTTCTTTATCTTAAATTTGAAGTTTAAATAATGTTTACTAATCCGTAGATTCTTTAAACCCTTTTACCACTTTTACAGGAAATCAGAAACAGGTTTTGAGTAAGATGTTCTTATTGGAGACTTCATTTCGATCTACATGTATTTTTGGATGTTATCATGAAATAGGTGTAAAGTGGTTTAAAATAGCGATATTAGGATATCGAATGCATTTTATGTAAACAGTATATATCAATAGTTATATCAACAGTAGCTATTAAGCTTTTTTGGATTATGTATATATATATACATAATAATACATGTATATATATATATATTCTTTATTAATTCCAGCTTTACAGCCAAGAAATAGACTTGGTTTGATACATATTCTTCTTAGAACTATTGAAGGATTATATCGTATACTTGCAAAGAAAGTATTATAATACGACTCAAAGCCCATAATTTTTCGAGCTGACGGTGGAAAAATGTTGCAGACTCCTCCCGAGCAATAATGAAAGTTTTATGGATTTAACTTTATAGTTCCGTACCTGGAGAACATTCAAGTTGCTCTTTTTGATTCAAATGACACACTGTGCTACGTTTTATAAATGGTTTTTATTATTCGTTGCACGGTATTTTTAAGTTTAAAGACTAAAGGAGAAGAAAAGAATGATTGGTTTATTTTATAAACATTATTTTCATACCGGCAGTAATACATTTGCAAGTAATAATTCAGTAAATTGGTGAAACATAAAGAGCAAAATGTTAGTGTAGTGAATTTTGTGATGTAATCATATTTGAATAAAACTATCTCCTTTTCTATCTCAGATTTTTTCCTTCAAGTAATCTTTAAAGGTGTGTGTACCTAAGAATATATAATAAAGTGGCAACTTGTAGAATTTTACGCATAAATGTTTCATGATAGTTAACAAATAATTCACTAATTGTTACGCTCTAGTTGTAGTGCCACTCCTTGAACTTTAGGTGCCCACAGGAAATGGAGGCAGAAAATGTGCACACTGTTTCGCAACAAATGAAAATACCGTAGCTACGTATAAGGATTTAGGTATACGCAATCTTCGAGAAGAAGGAACGTATAATGAATCAAGTCCTATAAAAAATTAGAAGAGAGAATTTATGAGTACAGTGATAGAAATATTTTCAAATAATACGAAATGTATAATTTTAGGCCGCAAATTAAACATTGTAAATTGCGTTTCATGCGTTTGGTAGCAGCTTACAATTAGTCCCATGTGGAACATGCACAACGTACGTTCAAACATTGAAACTTACTTATGGAGGTTTTCTGAATTATGATTCGTGAGCTTGATTGCAAGGTTTCTACAACGTGGGCGTACGATAAGATCGTATTTCAACTTTATTACGTGTACATAATGGAACGCGGGAAACAGGACTTATAACCGCATCTACCTTTGAAATTTATTTCCCAGTTAGCTGATATCTCCATCTACATCTAACAATAAGATCGTTTGGACCAAAAGTTGATCATGTTTCACTACTGAAAGAATCTCTCTAGTTTTCAATCAGTGCCAATCCATGACATTTCAGCGTTTCTTATTTTATAACAATGCCGAAGTTTCCATGTTAATATTCGTAATAGGTAGGTAATCGTGGAAGACGAGAAGTTCTAGCACAAAGATTATAATTGTTTAAAGAAATTTTTCAAGTTATACACTACAAATACAATGCTTGTTGAGCCTTACACCCTCAATATGCCAAGATTTATTACACGGATCGAGGAGGCACTATTTTTGAAACATCAATTAATTTTTGGGTGCACTAAATACTACCTACGTACCTTAAGTGGGCCTAATCCTGAAATTATCCTCGTCAGCGAGTTTGAGTTTTATTCCCTTCTTTGTTAAGAGTTTGAGAAGAACTCAAGTTGTTGACGGATATTTTCTTAAATTGTGCCAAAACGAAAACAGATATGACATTTTTCGCCCATAGTTTTTTCTTCAGAAATGTCCGTAGAATCCAATAATGTGTAGTAAATTTGCGCTAGCAATAGTACTCTACGTGAAAATGCAAAATTAATGCGTAGAAAATTCGCGGATCCTCTCGTTTTTAAAATTTGGCAGTTATGTACTACCATTAACCCATTTGCATCGTAGCTCTAAATACGGCAGAAGACCCGCAGTACCGTGCATTTCCACGCGCAGCAGTTTAACATTGTATAGGGCGGAATATTCGGTGAATTGCCGGGCGGAATTATTTGGTGATATAAGATATTCCTCATTTGCGGAATATTCCGCTTACGGATGAAAATGGGATAAAAAGTACGAAATATTATAACTACTCACACCTATATACTCAGGAAACACTCCTCTATTTTTTGAGACCAAGAAGAACTGTCTACCATTTGTAGCTTTTCGAAAACAGAGAATGTTAGAGAAATTTCGTTGGCGGATTCGTGTTCAGGACGACGAACACTATAAGAATCACTCAGTGGCTGTTGGAAAAGAGAAAAAAGTTTTATAACGCGACGAGAATATCGGCCACCATGGAGGAGCGGCAGGTTCTCCGCTCCGAGGTCCTGCGCCCCTCCACCTCACCCCTTACCGTCTTTCTGTCAGGAGCATCCCTGATTGGTCGGACCCGGAAGCGGAAAGAGAAATAAAAGGAGGCCCTTTTTCGGAAAAGGGCAGAGTACTTCCTGGACTCCACACCAGCGACAGTAGCCCTCGTACGGAGAAGACGTAGCCTACGCGGTAACGGCACTCCTACGAGACGCGACTTAGCTAGGATCCATCCTTAGCAGAGAGACCAAGAGGAAGACGTAGCCTACGCGGTAACGGCACCTCTCTCTCTGCATCCTTCACCAGCACTACCAATCCCATCCACCTTGAGGAGAAGACGTAGCCTTCGCGGTAACGGCACCCCTCTTTTCTTGATTTTCCTTCACTACTGTCTCCTTCTCCGATCCCGTCCAGTGAAGCCTGTTTTCGGGAACCCTCCCCCCGTAACGACGTAGTATTTCGTGTCACCGAACGAGGCGAGAGAAGATAACAACGTCACAATTGGCGCCCAACGTGGGGCCTAAATACGAAACGTTACAGTTTTAGTTTTGTTGGACAGTGTAATCAGCGACTCAAAAAATCCTAAGGTATCAACTTACGGCTAAAGTGAAGTACGTTTTAAAGTTTCGGCCAGGATTTCGGCAAAATCGATCACTGTGCGTCGTGTGTTACCCAGTGTCACAGACTCATAACATACACACGAAGACATTAAGTTGATATCAGGAGCAGTCGATAATAAGGAGCAAAGTACAGTACAATTCTTAGTACTTTCGCTACTCATGAGGGGCGCTCCTTTAACACTAAACCTACCATGGGCGGTCAAATGACCGCTTTCTGATTTTTTCTATAAACTCCCCAAATTGATTGGGCAGCCATTCAGTAAATATTTTAGGTCTATCGTATAAAACAAAAATTACTTAACTGATCATCTTTTTCACCTCTTCAAATCTCTTTTTCCAAAGTACTTATTTCGTATATTTCAATATAACAGATATAAAGCCGGTAGGTTTAGTGTTAAACGACATAGTTTATTAAATTCAGCATCTTCTATGCAATACCTACAAAAAGCTCGCACGCCGGAAGTCGGCCACGAGCCCAAACACAGGATGGAGCAAGATCTAGGGAGTACGGAGGATGCGGCAGAACGGTTCAATCAAACTGTAACAAGCTTTTCTCTTACAGCCAATGCAACATGCAGTTTTGCATTGTCGTAATGAAGGGCGACGCCTCGCCCGTACGTCAACTCTGGCCGTTTTTCTGCTTCACGGCTCTCTATTTATCAAGTTGATTGCAGTATTTGGCACAATTGATGATTTCACATTGAGGAAGGAGCTCGTAGTAGACTACACCTTTCCAGTCCCACCAAATGGACAAAAGAACTTTCTTCGGATGAAGTCGAGGCTTCGCGACAGTTGAAGGTCTTTTGTCCTTAGACCAAGTGCGTTTTCGATACACATTTTGATACAAAATTCAAGTCTTGTTTCTAGTGACAAGCGTCTTTAAGAAAGGATCTCTTTTATAACGCTAGAGAAGCAAATCGCACATAGAGACGCGGTTCATAAGGCCGGTCTCCGTCATTAGGTGTGGAACCTAAGCTTCACATCGATTGACATATCCCATCCTGATCAGGTGATTATGTACCGTTGTTCTGGGAATGTTAGTGGCATTCACTATCTCGCACACACTGTATCGCGGATTTTCAGCGAGCATGACCTTGATAAGGTCCGTATCCGTCGTCGCTGGTCAGGCGCTGCGGACTTCATCTGTTAAGTCAAAATGTAAATCTCCAGCTGTAAATTTCTTAAACCAATTGCGAACAGTCGTAATATTCGTAGCACCACTCCCGCAAACGGTGCAAATCTCGTCTGCAGTATTCTTTGCACTTTTCCCTTTTTTAAAGCATTGGAGCATAGCATGCCGCAAATGCTTTCTTTGGCTATTGATATTGAACAGTGTAGAAAAAAGTCTTAATGGAGACTGTGTCACCAACGAAACACAATTTAGTTATATAAAATAGCCAGTTAAAGTCATTCCTAGCGTGGTTCGAAAGAAACTTATGGCACACCCTAATACAATACTAGTTTGACGATAGAGAATTTGCCCGTTCACCATAGGACAATAAAAGTTCTTAAAAATAGCGATATCTGTACAATAATTACAGATACAGTAACCTGAAGAAAAACGTCAAGAAACTTTAATATTCATTTGTCAAAAAAGTGAAACATGCGTTAACTTCTACTCCTGTTACGACAGTTTTTATACAATCTTTGATTATTCTGTGCACTGTAAATATCACATAAAAAATATGTATACAGTTATAATTATCGAGATACGAAAATATATCATTCCATTAAAAGAAAAGTCTACCTAACTTTGATATATTCGTGAAAAAGAAATCCTTTGAGAGTAAAACAAGTACACTATGCGAGTCAATTATGATACGAAGAAGAGTTATTGACATGAGTAAGAAACATTTAAATGACTCTCCTTTTTATTTATAGAAATTAGAATTCCTACTAAAAATAGACGCTCTATAAATTTGGGTCACGTATCCAACAAAAGGTTAACAAACATCACGATCGATGACGCATTTCGAGCATCTAATGAAACGCGATCCTCATGTTCCCAGCGCACGAACGAATGGAAAACAAGCAAGTTAGAAATTGTCTACGATACTTTTTCACTTTTTTTTCGTCGTTTCAACGACAACGAGGTAGCGAGTATCTCGCTTTTCTACGTGACAGAAGTAGCAAGAGGCAAATCGCTTTGTCAGTGCACCCTCTGCCGCACATGTCCCTCGCGACACATAATTCACTCCTGGCGTCGTTCTGCGAGCTCTCGAGTCCTAGAATGATAATTCTATTAAAAGAAAGAAACGCAATGTCGCGTCGGAGACCTTGAATATCAAAATACTTAGAGGACACATTGTAACAGATATGAAGTACTTTCAGATAATGCGATATGGTGATAAAAGCAATGAATCGTAGACGCAACGGTAGTCCGCAGGATAGCTGTGTCATCAAATAGACAGGCAAATATATAACCGAGAAAGATAATAGTCGGCTGTAGATGAAATCATAATTGTTCGGCCGATTTCCATTTTAACAATTGGCGAAACTGGACTTGACAGCCACCAATCGGAATTATAGATATGCCTGAGATTGAGTCTTATCGATAACAAAGATAATGGAACTCAATATAGTTTCCAATATTTCCATCTCTAATGCTGATATTGGTCGAGGTATATGAAGTGTTACGAATTAATGTTTTCGGATGTGTCGGCATTGCAGCTAAATCCCTTAATCCTTCGAGTCCGAGCACTTCACAGTTTAGCATTCGATGTAGACGGAATACTTTTCTACAAATAAAGGGTCTAGCAGGATAAGGGGGTCAAAAGTGCCCTTGAAGCTATTTTATTCCACGATGCGTCATTCGATAGGTAACCATAAGAAACCACTGTACACAAATTTTTAATCCGATAGCTTGACCGGGAGGGTAGTTATGGGGTAAATTCAAAAAACCAGTTTTTGCCTCATTTTCGCCACTTAATGATGTGTAAAAATGTCGAAAAAATTCTGACACATTCTAAACATGATTGCACACGTTAGGAATGATTTTCAGATTGTTCCGTTGCAAGTGCCGCGCGCAAAAAATCAAAAACGACAAAAAAATGGGAAAAATGTAGATTTTGCACTGAAATCTTCGAGACACAATTTTTAAATAATTCCTGTAAGTACCTGATGTATCCATTAATATGCTCAATTTTTTTCATATTTTTTTGATATGGTGCAACACTGTCGGAAAAATCAAAAACCGATTTCTGGGACGCATTTCAGGCTGAAACGCGATCAGTATTTGCTATCATTGCATTATTTTAATTCAGTATGTTCATTTTATTACCTTCAATGTCGCTGAATACGAAAAGATACGTGTTAAGGAAGAGAATCAAGAAAATAAAGTAAATTGTTAATTGTATGCTCCTTATATGCTAGAACTTTGAACCTTTCTTCAAGAGTTGAGATGGCGCAGTGGGTAGAGTGTCTGCCTGTGGAACCGCTGGAAACTTTTTGTCGCGGGTTCGAATCCCCATGGGGGACTTAATTTTTTTTTCTGTAATTTTTTTTTTTTTAAATTATTAAACACATAGCAATAATCAATAGTCGCTTTAAGGTGTTTCACAGATATTTTTATGTCTTCAAAAAATATAAAACCAGCATGAAAATAATCATACGGTATGATTTTCCTAGTTATGCCATATTTTGCAATTATGAGTATTTTCAAACATTTTGTATGCTTAATAGATATTGGTTTAGTATAATGCATGAAAATATATTGTAAATAATGAAGGGACATAATATTATATCTTGGAAAGTTATAACAAAGAGGAGGAAGGCAGAGTTTCTTCCTTTCTATAGATTATAACTTTTCATGATCCTTTTACATTTAACATACATTTTCAAATGTCTTAATAAATCGATGTTTATTCAATATACGAAATGTTTAAAAATACTAGTAATCGCAAATCGTGGCATTATTAAAAACAGTAGATATAATTATTTTTAAAAATATTTGTGAAACACCTTAAAGTGACTATTGATTATTGCTATGTGTTTAATAATTTAAAAAAAAAATTACAGAAAAAAAATTAAGTCCCCCATGGGGATTCGAACCCGCGACAAAAAGTTTCCAGCGGTTCCACAGGCAGACATTCTACCCACTGCGCCATCTCAACTCTTGAAGAAAGGTTCAAAGTTCTAGCATATAAGGAGCATACAATTAACAATTTACTTTATTTTCTTGATTCTCTTCCTTAACACGTATCTTTTCGTATTCAGCGACATTGAAGGTAATAAAATGAACATACTGAATTAAAATAATGCAATGATAGCAAATACTGATCGCGTTTCAGCCTGAAATGCGTCCCAGAAATCGGTTTTTGATTTTTCCGACAGTGTTGCACCATATCAAAAAAATATGAAAAAAATTGAGCATATTAATGGATACATCAGGTACTTACAGGAATTATTTAAAAATTGTGTCTCGAAGATTTCAGTGCAAAATCTACATTTTTCCCATTTTTTTGTCGTTTTTGATTTTTTGCGCGCGGCACTTGCAACGGAACAATCTGAAAATCATTCCTAACGTGTGCAATCATGTTTAGAATGTGTCAGAATTTTTTCGACATTTTTACACATCATTAAGTGGCGAAAATGAGGCAAAAACTGGTTTTTCGAATTTACCCCATAACTACCCTCCCGGTCAAGCTATCGGATTAAAAATTTGTGTACAATGGTTTCTTATGGTTACCTATCGAATGACGCATCGTGGAATAAAATAGCTTCAAGGGCACTTTTGACCCCCTTATCCTGCTAGACCCTTTATACATTAACACTAGAACTACCGGCGTTAACTCTATTATATTTTAATATGTTAAATAAGTACTATGAAAAAAGAGGAATCAAGAGGCGGAAAAGATGATCGATTCGGTGATTTATGTTTTTTGAGATGAACGTAGAATATTTATTCTATAACTCTGTTGAAAACTTAAAGAATTTTTGGAAAAAATTGTGTACCAGTAATTTTGACTGGATTGGTAGTTCTACTTTTATATTTGTCATCTTAAAGTTCATAATGAAGAAGAAATAACTTTGTTTTATAAAATTGTTCAAAATGTATAATAGTTCAATACCTTATGTCCGAATAAAGTTGTTCGACTGGCCAAATTTTCTAGAAATGCTTTTTCGAACTTCTAGTAGAAAAAGAAATGTTACTTGCGCACTATTTGACCAATACAGAGAATGGAACAAACGTGTACAAGTATGTAGGCCTAAAACATGATAATGCCTGCGATTATCATAGTTTAATCAAATGCAAGTATGCAACTTGTCAATAGCCCAACCCCATTATGTTGGCATTGCAATGTATGTACAATTGTGGTCAGTCTGTAGCAGCAATTTGGCAATTAACTAGGGAATTCCAGCATCCTGAAGCACAAGTCTAATAATAAGTAAAAATGGTAATTTTGAAACATAAGGAGTTCGCAATACGTAGAAGACAAATCCGTACTCGGCAGATTCAATTAAATCATCAATTGCACTGTTCTGGATATATCGTAGCACAGTATTCAATATTAATATTATAACAATTGTAGCTTTCATGTAATAATATTTAAAATACAACAACATTATACCTTTGGAATAATTATTGCTACTAGTATTTTTGCATATATAAGGGAGCTGACCGCTTTGTCAGGCGTGGTTTATTAAAGGGATTTCGAAAAAATTGGACTATAACTATTCTGTTAGCCTATTTTTCAGAGAACATTTATTCTTTCCTGCATTTCAATGTGGCTATTTATAAATATATTTTGTACAAACGAATTTTTAATCATCTTAACAAATTTGTTCTCCAAGGCAAGTTGATATTTAACCTAAAATAATTTGTTTAATGATCCGAAAGTACTCGTCTTGGAAGCAAAGAAATTTATTTTAGAACTTCCGCTATTTAGTAGCTTTAATAATCTGAACTATAACTGTTAAGTAAATTTATTTCGACCATAAAACGCTAAGCATCTACGAAGCAACAATTATTTATTTATAATATAAACGAATTTACATAATTAATCGATCAATAACGGCAATGATATTATATCAAAAACGAACTTCAACCTTTCCTTAAATGCTTATTAACACTACAGCTATCGATGTTATATTTGTTACATTTTAATATTCCGAATAATTACTTTGCAAATAGAGAAATCAAGGGGTGAAAAAAAATGATCGATTTACCTATCAATTCAGGGAATTTTCCGAAAAATTAGTAACCGGTCAACTTGACTGCCTTGGTATTTGTAGTGTTGATACACGCAAAGTCATCCGTCCCCAAATTATATAAACATAAAGCAATCCCGATAGTAAATACGTAAAAATAATACGACAGCCTTAATCAAGAACAATCAAGAACTTCGGTACTATAAATTATTAAAATTTATTAAATGAAGGTAACTTTAGCTTTTAACTGGTACAAGTCGCTAAACGCAGTTCAGTGATATTTGAAATATTCTTAGAATCCATTCAAATCCTCTTAAACAGTAAGAAGAACAAAATACACTCGGTTCACAAATGAACACACGATAAACAGTAATTTTTCAACGAAGGTATCATAAGTCATACGATAACAGTGGAGTACGTATTTACATGCCGATACTTATACGGAGTTGTATGTACTTTCGAAAATGAAGTTGTTCGCAACTTTAAATCCGCACGAAACATGACGTGCACAAGAGAAATCGGGCATCGTTGAAAATTGAAGCGTGTCATGCAGCATGATTGCATTCGCGTGTTCAAACCCAAAGAAAGGTGACGCTAAATGGCATAATGCTCCTTACAGTCGGCTATTTCCTACTTCTGAAGATCGATTTCAAGGAACTTTCGCGCCGGAGCCTTTCGTCGAATTGAGAACCATGCGGCGGAATGTCGATCACATCGCTAACCTGGAAACGCGGTATAACAGGGCTTTATTTGTTACCATGGCCTCAGCTTCGTTCAGGATCGCTTCTAGGAATGTATCGCGGCGTTTACAGTGACGATTGGTCGTTATGGATTTAAGGAAATTGAATCGAGCAGAGATGGAGAAGAGAGCCTGCGGCTCTCTTTGTCGGGTCAGCAATGACGTACTGTGGACTATAGATCGACAAAGTAGTGACGTCTATCGTGACGGCAGAGCATCTCGGTCGCACCATCTATTCTCGTCCCGGGCATTCTTGAAATCCTCGTCCAATTTGAATGTGTTAGCCCTTTCTGCGAATAGCGCGTTAGAGCCTAAAGTGCCGTAAGTGTACGTGTGAACAGATCCACGTGTTTTCATGTGACTCATTCGTTCTCTTCATAAGGTAGTCCGATTACAATGTGTGAATCAGAACCGGATTCCATTCGCTAACCTTCTTTCTAATACCTCACAGTAGGAGAACAGCCCTATCTATACCTCTGAAGACCTTGTCCAACGGATGTGATACGAACTCCACCATCAGCATACTGGGCACAAACGACTTGATGGCCTGTGGCAAGGGTTTTGGTCTGATTCGTCAGACGGATAGAGACATCCGACTTGTTCGCACGTCATTTTCTATTCTAAGGCGCTACTGGCTGAAAAATATACACATTCCTTATATCGTCATGTGAACGACGAAAGAAGTGTTTTGTTTTCGTTTGTTATTGGCCGAGCTTCAGGTTTCTAGAACCGATATGGTGGGGATAGGTAGTGCGAGTGACACTTTCCCCTTACCTCTGTGTAATACCGCAGGCCATCAAGGCGTTTGCGGCCAGTAGTAGCCATCATTGCAATGTATGTAAGTCTCCTTGCTGCTTACTACTTTTTTGATGGGTGCTTACAACAATGTTTCATGTGTTTGGTTTTAACCGTTTGCGGACGGAGACGTGTTTGAATATTGAGAAATAAACATTTCTTTGGCGATCAAAGTCCACCTTTTTATCAGAAAGTCAGAGTGTTAATGTATAGACATTGTAAATCTCAATATGCGTAATCTTATTTCAATTTGTTAACTCTAACCGCGTATATATATACCGATAAACTATAATCGGATTTCATCTCAGACCACATACAGTTGCGGACAAAAGTTTTCGAATGATATCAATTTTTGTATCTAACGTTATTTCACGTATTTCATTTGGAATTATTAAAAAATCTAGTGACGTACATCGATAGAAAATTTAATGATCTATAAGAATTAACCAAAAAAATCTTTATAAAAAATATGTTTATTTTCTTATATTTAAATTTTACGTATTTATCTGAAATATAGCCCAACAAAAGTTTCCAAACGATTTATTAATATTTAGTTGATTTTCCTTTATTATCAATAATAGTTTGATATCTTCTTGACATACTTTGAATTAGTATTTGGAGGTACGATTGTGATAAAAAATTCCAAATCAGGCATACCTTTGCACATGAATTATCAAAATTTGAATACTTTCTGCCCCCATCAATCGTTCTATCTTGCTCCTTACATTTTTTATGGGGATAACATCGGGGTTAAGTTAAGATCATGCAAGTCAATACAAAACATTAGCGTTTTTATGCTCTAGCTACATTTTACCTGTTTTGGTTGTATGTTTATGGTCGTTGTCGTCTTGAAACGACCAATCATGTGGGATGCTGCAAATAGCGTACGGCAACATTGTGTTCTGCAATATTTCACGTTATTGTATTTGATCCATCCTGCCATTAATACGGTATACAGGGCTAATATCATGCCACGAAGAGCAACTCCAAACCATTATATTGCTCCCACCAAATTTCACAGTACTTCTTCTGTATTATGCTTCTGTAAGATGCGAAACTGTTATTGATAATAAAGGACCATCGATTGAATCGTTCGGAAACTTTTGTCCGCAACTGTATATGCGTTCCTAGTTTTCTAAGGGTTAAGGAATGTTACTACCCTTGAGCAGGTAGGAATGTTGTCAAAGGTCGACCGCAGGCATTCCACTGTTTCGCGATTTTTTATGTTTAAGATCGACCATGCATGTCCAGGGAACCGTAACATCTTAGATTGACGGAAGGACAAGCCCGTCAACCATTAGTCTTTCAATAAGAAAAAGGGACTAAAGGCCCTTTTTGAACTTCGAGAGTTTCCTGGCATGCAGAGGTGTTGGGGCATAGGCCCTTGACATCTGGAAAGACTTATTATACAGCCGGTATAGAACTCTTCGGCGACTCGAGTTTGAGTTACTCGTATTTCGACTCTTTCTTTTTTTTTTTCTTAGTAACGATAGCCGTGTAGTAAGCCAGGGACATTGGCAAGATGCCTCGAAGATTTATGTGGGCCCAAGTGGTGCGCCACTTGGGAAATTTCCGACGTACCCTGCAAATGCCACCCATAGTTAAGGGTATAAACAAATTCTACGGCGTTGCCAATGTCCCCTCCACCCTGGAACGGGGGCGTTGACGTTCCCACCTAATAAGTCCCAATGTCGCAAGGAATTGGCCAGGGAATTTGGGGAGGCTGCAACGCCCCAAAACAAAGTTTATAAAAATAGGAGCTAGCGTGCGAACTAGTATATATTCGTTTGGTTTTTGAAGTAAGAGGTTGACATATATTCATATTTTCTTTCCGCACTAAATATAAGTTTTAAAGTGACTTCGGCGGAAGAATAAATTAAATAATTCAACCCAATTTCAATTGAAGTAATTTGTTCCTCCCTTTTGGGAGGTGGTCCTTCGTGCTCCACATTATAAATAAAGTCGCACCGTGATTTCCGGTGGCGCGCGAGCCCTTTTCTTGGAGGGAGGGTGACATTCATCCGCGAAGGACTCTTCCGTTTTTGGAAGAGTCAGTCACTCCACAAGCTCCCATCAGTAAACACTCATTTCATATACACGCACGCATTTTATCCGTTAAGTTTTGACATAGTTGTGCAGTACAGTTATTAAAGGTTGAAAACCCACATCGGAGTGGCTAATTTTACAAGACATCCATTGCTTCCACTCAATGCGAAACAACCTCTCGCGTCCATCTTAAAGACTCGTGAGGAGCGTTTCCGATATACGCCCTCACATGAAGCAAAGTGGGGATTCGGATTTACGACCCGAATAGGTCCAGTCCGAGGGCTGGCCGCGTACTTTGGGACGCAAAAAGGAAGATACATGTGCTAAGTTAGTAGTCGATAGTGGGAAGATCTGTTAACGAAGGGTGGGATTCTTAAAGGTAAAGAAGTAGAGAAGCCAGGTAATTCGAGTCTGGCGGAAAGAAATTCGATTGGCCTGCAAAAGTGCATCGCCGATAACTTATCAAATATACAGCCGAATTTCAATGGCCCGGTGTACCGATTACTTCCCGATATTCTCGAACGCAGTTGTTCCGCTGCTCGGAATTCCGAAAATTCGAGATGAATTTTTTCCGAGGCGGAACCACTCGGAAATAGTGAACGAGGTGGAAAATAATTGGTTGGGCTCCAAATGGGAAGAAGTTTGAATCGGTTTATATTATATGTGAAATCTGAATACTCGAACGCTTGGGAAATGCAGCGTCGATTAAAAGTTCGAATTAAATTAGGAAAAGTAATGTTGAACTCTTTGTTATTCGTTTGTTTTTAATACTGAATTTTATCTGGTGCTTGAAATCGATTGCAGGCGGGTGTCATGGTGAAGAATGAAAGGAATCAGATCATAAATGAAGAATTAAATACAATCGGAAGTTAGCATGAATTATTGTAAATGTGTATTGTTTCCTGACTCCATTGGTGCAATACAGTAGTATGGACGTACCGGGTAATTTCAAAGTTACTTGTCAGTATCAATATGACTTATTAATTTACTGCAATGAGGAAATGTATAACAGCGAAAAACAGTTTCAATTATATTCGTTACAGTATACAGATAATTAGTAATGACGTTGGAATTTAAACTATTCAGGAACTTCCAAGCAAATATAACGTTTTTGTCGAAATTCCGCTAAAGGTAAACTTTGAAGCAAACTTAAGTAAAATGTCATTAAAGTAACTACTAAGTAATGGTTAAACACATGATTAACTATTAATCAAAATTTCCAGCTTTTTTCAACTGTCTCCATTTCACAATGGAAGATTAAATTTTCTCACGTGTGTAAATAATTATATTGACATGTAAATATTTATATTGATAAGAATTTATACTGAGATTTCTGGTGATTTTTTATGCTAGTACGGCTTGAATTTTTTGTACTTTATAATTTCGTTACAATCAAACAGTTAACGAGAATAATACATCTCGTCGGTCGGTAGATGGAAAACAGTTTCAGAGAAATAATATCTCGATTTTTAACGTACTGATAACCAATATTTTACGTTTTATATTGTATGGTATCTCCATACGTGAAAAACAGGATACTTCAGACTTTTTTTTCCAAAACGGTATGAGCAGATTCTATGATTAAATATAGACAAAAAATGTAACATTTCAACATTAGTACGCTATATATTCTTTTTTAGGAAAATTACAATATTTCTGTTCTCCATTTAATTGTTAAGGATTTATAAAACGGACGGAATATGTTTTTCCGAGTAAAACAGGTAATGGAAACATCTTTTTTGTGAATATGTTTAAAATTCCTAATATTTCATGAAGTGTCTATATTAACACTATTCCTACCGACACTTCACGTATACCTTTTCATACCGCAACCGGTGAATTTGTCAAATGATAATTTTTTCCCAGAAAATGAACAGCAAAAAAAGAAGTGAATATTGAAAAATGTATTATAATGTGAATGTATTATGCGTATATTTGAGGAAAAGTCGTGAAGTTTAAAGGCGATTCAAATACGTTGTACATAGAAAATTCTAATCGAAATTATAAAACGGTCATTTGACCGGTCGTGGTAGGAATAGTGTTAATAGTCAAAATTCTTCTACTTCCCCGTCACGAAATGAAAATGACCGGGCAAAATGGATTTATTATACGATGTATCATACTAGAGGATCGACTTTCTCTTACGGTATAACGCGTCTTTCCACTTAAAAATTATATTCAAATATAATTATGTACCCGTGGCAGGAATAGCAACAGAAGACAACGATAAATCAGAAATTTCCAGTATACGTGCACCAGGATACGTTCTCGTTTCATAGATCAATTTCAGGAACGACGGGAACGAGAACGGTGAGATATACGTTGGTAGTAGCACGGAGTTTTCCACGGTGGATGAGCATTAGTTTGTGTCTTCCAGTCTCGTTACTTTTGTTTTGCGACGGTGGCTGAAAGGTGACTCCGCGGGAGCTTCAAGAACCGCCTAATCTTATTTGCACTTTTCTGAGGCTTCTCGTCTAAATTTTCACATCACCCGTTCGTCGCTTGCACAGAGTCAAGAATTTTATCCCGAGTAATATGCGCCGCCTCTCTTGCTCTTTCAAACTTTATAGCAATCGCGCTGTTCCAAAATGAATGAGTGTTCCGGTCGAAGGTATTAAAAGTCAAAATTTACGCAGATTATATCATTTTACTGACCCGCGTTCGTTGTTGACGTGTTTATAGATCAAAAGAATTAAGAAAATCGTTTTCTCCAGGCTGCCGTTTCTGCTACGTTACCGTCATCTTGTATTTTCATGATATCTCTATTATGAGATGTTGTGTGGGTGTTTTGAAAAAAAGGGAGAAACTAAAAAGTGTTGAGGCACAATTTACAACATGGGCCTTGAGGTTGCGAGAGAGAAGATATGTATTTTTTATATTAGTGTCGGAGCCGTTCATGCCTCGTCCACTTGGCGAAAAGCCTTCGATGACCTCCAGGTTTGTACGGATACTTTCTCCAAACTAGATCAATGACGTCTGTCATAGTAATACAACTTCGTTGTTCAAGCTTGTCAGAGTTCCTTTTTGTTATTAGTTATATTTCTTTAAAGTCTAGTATTCCGTGTATAAATGTAGGGATACTTGGTGAGATGGTTTTGAACAGACGGTATAAAACGCGTTTATTAAACTTAAAAAAAAAAGATAAATGAAACAAATATATAAAGAAATAACGAAATGGGCAGTACAGCAATGGCGTTGATTTGTGCGTTCTTTCACGTCTTCTCTAACTCTCTCGTGTTTTCTTTTTTTCACAAGGCGCGACTTCCACGTGCTCCTTCTGTATCCCGCGCCGTCCTTAATTACCCATTCTCTGTCACTCACTCTCTCACTCATTCGCTCTGCATTCCCACATACATTCGTTCGTTATTGTTAAAATAAATATACAGGAGACTCATTACAAATGTATCAACGTCATTAGAGAGAAGTGCAAAAATTACGCTCGGACAGCGTATGTGCTCGACGAGTCATCGTGTCTAACGTTACAATAAAAGATAAGATTCAACAAAAAAACTGATCTGCGACTTCTTAACCCCTTGCCCTACAATAACGAATGAAATTCATGGAGTGGAAATTGCAACAAAATATTGTGGGAATCTCAAAAACTATCTACTTGAAAAAGAAGTGGCACGCGGTACCATAAAATTATTTTTATATTACCTATTTCATTTCTGTAGAGCCGGGAAAATTCGGCAGTTCGGTTTTAAGAGTGACGAAGGGCTGCGAAGGCAAAAACGGGGTTTGGGTCCTGCTCTGGTCAGCAGGCCGACCGTTTTCTCCCCCAAGGCCCGAATATTGTAGCTTAGTGAGTGCGAATGCGAGTGCGAGTGCGAGAGAGTGAATAGTTGTGTGAGAAGGATGAACGAGTAGAATATAAGGAAGCGTAGGTTAAGGGACGAGCAGTGTTGAATTGAGTGTTGTCGGAAGAGTTGTCCAGAGCGTAGCGTAGTTTTTTAGTTGAGACTTGTCACGAGTTGTTTTGAGTTGTAGTAGTCGAGTTGCATGAGTTGTAGTTGTAGTTGAGAGGAGTTTTGAGTTGTTCTATTGTTAATTAGTTATAATCTTATAATATATCTTTATTTGTTATTTGGTTATATTGAGTTGTGTCTAAAGTTTTAATCAATCCCTCTTTTGAAAAATCTCCGCCTCTACATTTCAAAGTGTTTATGCACAAAGAATCGCTGGTAATTCTTTTTCTGAACGATTTCGTTTAATAATTTGGGTATAAGTTTGGGTATAAGAGGGGCGATTGAATTCATAAAGTGCGTAAAACACAGAAGATGTTGGCGATGTTTTTTTAGATACACCGAATTTAGCAAGTCTCAGCCTGTTTGAAGTTGCAAACATCGTTTACTTAACATCGTTACTGCTAGCCGCATTGTTGCTCAAAATAAAAGTCGAATCCGAAACTATTCTCAATTCCAAATTTCTGTTCACAATTAATTTTACGCTCGTTAATACGTTTAACTTTGTTATGATAAACAGCCATTCAATATTTCAGTACGAGTGATGCCGGATCACTTCCGAATAATACTTTCATTCGTTATAATCGGAATGCTTTTGTTAAATAGGAGTAAACAGAATGTAAGTAGGTGTATCGGAGTTACATGGTGGTTTCATTATACAGCAACAAGAGGACGGATATCGATAGCTTAACCAAACCGAAATTTACAGTAAAATTATACACTGCTGAGCCAACGATCATTGAATGTAGGTATCAAAAACTAATATTATATCATAATTACTTAGAAACAGTTAACATAAATGACAATAGTATCGAAAGTGTTAATAATGATATTAATTCATCTTTAAGCACTATTTTACATAATGAAATAAATATTAAACAAAATGTTTGCTTTTGTACTATGTTCTTATTATTATTTATCTTTTTCTTCAAGTTACAGGGGCGTTACTCATTCAAACTCAAGACAACAATCAGCAAATATTATTTTTGGGACTACTGAAATATTTATTATAAATTTTAAAGTGGCGATTATATAGAAATAATTTAAAATTTTAATGTTGTAGTCAAAACTACTGACGATTCATCAAGAATATTTACATAGAGCAAACAAATATTTTGGAAAAGACGCAACGAGATGATGTAGAAGATTTAGTAATTTATTCATTGAACTTTTGCAAAAGGGGCGTAGAAAATTAAAGGAATCACACCGTCATAAAATTACATAGTCTTTTAGGTATATTAAGATACAGTCATTTTGACTACCATACTTTTAGTATTAAATAATTAATAATGATCATGGCAATTGAATCATTGATATTTCTCTGGATCAGTAATGTAAATAGGGTGAGTCATCTCTTATAACATTCCATTTTTACATGTGTGGCCAATTCCTCAATCAATCTACTATCTGCAATGGCGGACTTGACACTGCCCTCGAATCGATCGCTTTTTTTCTCATCGAATACTTCATAGTACAATTAATAGTAATTAACAGTAAAACCATCGCCCGATTGCTATGGCCTCCATGTCACAGTGCAACGTTATACACAAAATGTCCACACGCGTGTATCTTAAATCATATTGACACGAAATTGTGATTTTCTCAGTCAAAATATTAGCACCTAGAAGAAGAAATTGAACAAAATTGTTTACAGAGAGAATCAAAGTGACCAAAACATTGCAGCGATATTAAAAAGAGAAATTTGTTTCTCCAGTACCTTTCCTAAATAAAAACTAATCAAACTCTTTTATGGCAGTGTAATACAGCAAATATTAAATTGTAAAACATTCGGTTCACTTCTGCTCGTTTTCGTTATTTAGTGTTGGAGCTCTCTTTTAACACATCTTAATCAGGTATTTTCCCGCCAAATTCTCGCCATATAGCGGGCGATTTTTTTGCAATTCGCGGGGCAAAATTACTTCTGTATAAAATAGTTACAACTTTTGAACTACCGGTTATTTTTGAATAAAACTTTCAGTTTCTTTTTAAAAAATCATTCTTTTATTTATTTTGCTTTGTCGGCTCCTGCGCTTTAATAATAATATATACGAAAAAAGTTTAAACGTTCCCACTTAAGATGTGTGAAGAAACTTCTTTCTTTCATATTGTACAGATTAATAAACGATTTACCCGAATTAGCTAATGGAAGTTAAATCCCGCTAGTTGTCTATGAGGCGCGATTGAAAATGCACATTGATCATTAATCGATCCCAACTTTTGCCATAAACGATGAGAAAGAATTTCGCTTTGAGATCAAAGTTCAACCAAAGTATTTTCACATCGACCGTAAGTAACTAGCATCACCATTGAGCAGAGGTTCGCAAAAGAATGGAGAAGTCTCTCGATAATTTGCTACTTGCTCCAATCAGAAATTACTCCCTTTACGATATTTCTTAAAGACATCAGATCATAAGGATCAGCGCACCTCGTTAGAACAGTCAGGGGAGATCGGACTATTACAAGTATTCTATAATTCACTTTCAAGCAATAAACGCTCCGTACTCTAAAGTTCGGTCCTCTGCGAGTTCCTTGAGAATTTACGCGGATAACTTTTATGAGTTCAAATAATTAGATTTTCCCGTTGACGGTGTACGTGCAAGCGCCGAGGGCGAAAGAAACAGATCAATAAGCGACGATACGTGGAGGAAAGAGCGAAGAGCGAAGAAAGTACGAACGAGTCACCCTGAAATCCTGAATATTCCAAAGGACGACTGAAAAGAAGAAGGTGGCAGGAGGGAGAACAAAGCAGAAGGAAGAGCGGAAAGACGACGGGACAAAGTATAGAGACAGGGAAGGGCAGACGTGCAAAGCGGCACCGGGAAATTTAATAACAATTTCTCAAAATGAGAATTACCCGCTTTCAAGCGTCGCGGCGCCGCTCGAAGAGAGCGGCTCGTCGAGGGGTCTCTCTGGCCTCCGGTTTTCGCGTCTCTGCCGCCTCTGCTACCTCCGTTACCTCTGCCACCCCTGTCGAGCCGCGCAGTCCGGCCTGCATTTTATTTAATATTAGCCCGGTTACCGGGTTAAATTGTCGGGCGGAGACCCAGCCCCAAATTTGCATCTTAATCGGACCCTATTACGGTAACGTCGTTCCTCCAGTTCACTCGCAGCCTAGCTACCACACCTAACCACTCGCCGAAACACGCGCGCGTCACGGCTGTGCAAATGCAGAAGCGGTTTTGATGCAGCGGTCCAGGCGTGGCCCGTTGCACCGTTGATCGCCTCGTACCGGATAATCGAACCGATTCACTCACGTGAATACGCCCACCTGATTGACTCCCATTGTTGCCGATCATTCATCGCTTCCGCCACGAATTGCTTCCGCTTCTCGAAAGTTTGCTACTCCCTGTACTCTCTCTGTCCCTCTCTCCCTTTCTCTTCTCTCTCTCTCTCTCTCTCTCTCTCTCTCTCTCTCTCTCTCTCTCTCTCTCTCTCTCTCTCTGCGTCTCTTGCACATCCAATATGCTCTGTCCTTTCTCTTTGTATGACCGTTTCAGGTCTTGTAGGTTCGTATGTTGATACTTGACTTTATTTGGCTGAGTTGCATGAAAAACTTTGATAGTACCGCGTTTGATACGACGAACGATGAAACGGCTGTTATTTATTCTTTTAGTGTTTAAAGACGCGGATGAAATTCATTATTGAGTAGAGAAAGTTGAAGAGATTTTAGTTAGTTAGACATATGAGAATTTTGTTTCTTTATTTCTCTATTAGAATTTCTTTGTTGAATGGAAGCGTTATTGGAGTAATTTGATCTCTTACAGTAAGTAATTGTTCCACTGATATTTTGTAGCTGACATACGGTTCAAAAAGTATTATTCTGTCCAATAAAATAAAAAACAACATAATTCACTTTATTTAAAACGAATAGCATTATTTTATGACTCTTATCATTTAACTTTATTGTGAGTTCCTGATTATTTTTATTACTTTTCGGTCATTCTTGTCATTTTGCATCACCGCATCACATCTCAACAAAGAGTCTTTAAAGAATCTTATTTAACAGAACAATCGTCATGCATAACGAGAACTGGCTAAACGATTACACTACAATCCACAGATATTGTGTTTAATTATCTTACTGCAATGATGTAATGATTTAAACATGTTTAATTAATGCTTAAATGGAAAACGACGTTCAAAATGCCCCAATTTTTGTGGATATTTTCCTATTTGTCTTAAAAACTAGACGCCCAGGAGATATTCTAATAGCAGGAGGCGACAGAGCTGACATTTTGTTGTGGAAATCTCAATTGAAAGTTGCAACATAAGTTTAGGCTTCGGCTGAGAAATTAAAATAGCTGCAAGATAGATGGTACTGTCAGTGATTCTCAGCGCAGCCGTTTTATCCGCACTAGTATTATGATATGTAGCTTACTTTATAAGTCCATTTATTTTTTATGAGTTATTTTATGACAATAGTGCTTCATTAAAGAAACAAGTATATGTTTAAAATTTCATCATATAAATAATCAATATTGTTCAGTTACATTCTCAAATTCAAGATTATACGACTTATTAAAGATAAAAGTGTTTGTCACAAAAACCCTACATAATACAGACAAACAGATAACATATTCGAATTCAACACAGAAAAAACTATTAAAATTACATGTTAATGCTTTTTTGCCAAAAATGATACTTTATTTCTCTTCTAGTACTTTTACATTAACCCTTTGCAGTCGTGTTTCATTAAAAACAAAATGTGTAATCGCAATTAAAACAAAAGTACTAAAATCATCAACAAAACTTGTGTTGGGACTTTCAATTTCGGTTTTCTCAAGAAAAATGTCTGCTCCATCGTTTCCCGCCATTAAAATTGCTCCTGGGTGTTTAATTTTTAAGATAAATAGGGATCTATATAACTAGGGCATTTTGGGCGCCATTTTCGATTTGAGCATGGTTTAAACGTATCTACACGTTTATAACAGTAGAGTAATACGCATCGTTATATTCGGAAGGTTTTTAGAATCATTCTACACAATTTTTTTTTAATAACTCTCATCACTAAAACACAAAAAAATTCGAAAAGTTGAAAATTTGCATCCTTTTTCAAAACTGATGTTAAAAAATGGAGTCCAATGGTGACAATCGGGCTTGAAATTCGTATTCAGCACCACAAAATCTATAAGAATATGCATAAATATCCTTCGAGCAAAAAAAAAATTCAATTTTGTAGACCAGCGTAATTAGCTCGTAGTCTTCTCTAGCCTAGGTATGGAAGATTATTCTATTGCTTTTGTATTTTATATCAAAAACAATTTCTGTTTCACAAAATTGAAACCCTTGCTAGACTTTGAGAGCCGGGACGTAACTATCTGCAACTATAAGAAGCAAAACAAACCAAAACAATACGCTACGATAAGACCTCGGGGAGAACGCATCCGCACTCGTCGAACGCTCAAAAGTGAACGGCTTGACTGATATACTGTATGTACAGGGTGTTTCAAAATGATGTGTCACGACATACCAGGTGCTGTTCTACACCTTTTGATCGTTCGACATTTTTAAAGAACCTAGCTGCAAAATCTGAGAAAGGGTTAAAAATAAAGGTCAGACTTTGTTATTGGCGTATCGTATTCGTCTCGTTGCATAGGTAAAAGGTCTGAAAGGACCCATGGATCAGAATTGAACCGTTTTCTTGCAAATTAATGTTAAAGTTCCAGTTTCGTGATTAGCTTTTCGATCGAAAGGGCACAGAAACAAAAGAAACAAGAAGCACGCGAACTAGCGGCATTGGTCGATGTGTCAATTCTAACAGTTCAAAACAAATGCGCGTCGAGCGAGAGCGATGGCGTGCAGATTGCTTCACCGTCTGGTTGACGACGCCATTGCCTCGATTGATGCGCATCTGTTTTAAACTAGTAGATGTGATACATCGGCCAATGATGGTAATTCGGATACTTCTTTTTTCTTATGTGTCTGTGACCTTCCGAACTGAAAACGAATATGAAACTGGAATTTTAACATCAATTTGCAAGAAAACGGTTCATTTCACATTCATGGCTCTATTCAGATCTTTTATCTATGCAACGAGAGGAATGCGATAAGTCAACAGCAAATTTTTACCTTAATTTCTAACCCTGTCGCGGATTTTGCAGCCCAGTCCTTTCACAAATGTCCATCGTTCCAAAGTTGCAGAACAACGCCTGATAGGTCGTGACACATAATTTTGAAACACCCTGTACTCAGGCATCTGCCGTTATTAACGGTGGATCCTGCAGGCAATCGATACACGATCCCAATTACGCTTTGTATGTTTGGCAGTCTCTTTTTTCAGACTGCCAGCATGCTTATTCCGATGTAATCACAGGAGCGATGCAATTTTACTTCTATCACAGTACTGGACAGGCAACGATTATCGAGCGGAGCACTCGTATTTATGTGTATGTACCAACATATTACATTCCCTTTTCCAAGAATCTAGCTGGTAATTAAACTCGAATGATATTTACTATTTTAGAAAAGTTTAAATTATTCTGTCTCGAGTGAGACATCCCGAGCTTATTTTTCTCCGGCAATGGGATGCAATTCTTCTCACGTGTCGTATGTCCGCGAGAACATGTGTGCTTTTACTCCTTTGTATTTGTTGTGGAAATGTTCCAAGCGTACGTATTTTTCACGATTGTGGGTTACGGTACATTGAAACTATACCCATTATATGGAAAGTTTGGAATTACTAAGAAATTTCCAGTTCGAATAGTTTCTAATTGCACGTGGGAACTTTCCAATTTGAAAGTTGCAAACTTTCTTGTATGAAGTTCAAAATCTTCATTGCAGAAGGTCCGAATGCAAAGCTCCCACTTGTTTTCAATGCACCAACTGTGTTGGAAGATTTGAAAGATTACTATTTCGAGTTCAACAAATTTTGATCAAAGTTCAACACAATTTTGAGGCATTATCATTGCTTTAAAAATTAGTTCTCCTTTGTTACACAATGGCGGAGTATACAGATTTGAAATACATATGTATAGCAAGAAACTTTAATCTGCAAAATAGCAGAATCTTTTTGTGTTATTATGTAATAATAATAACAAGACTTACTTTTTAGCCGGAATTTTATAAAATGATGCCTCGTTCATTTAAAAGTTTTGAGAGACATCTTGTACGAAGAGAGCAAGTAGCTTTATAATTGCAAATAACATTTTGTTCAATGCCAATAAAATTGTAATACGTGATGTATTTGGACTCGTAGATTGTCGATATGCCATCGCGAATTATTGCTAGAGCACAGTCAGGTTGAAACGCATAATTAAGTTTCAATTAAGTATATACATTCTGGGATATAATGAATTACGTGTGTTTATACTTTACGTATATTAATTTTTGATCCTCATTTTTTCAATAATCATGCGCGAGTAACAATTTCTAATAAAATGTACATAAGTTATAGGCCGATATACATAATATTCCAAAAATAACTGTTTGTAAAGATTACGAGAACCGAAAAAATGTTACAACTGTCATAGTCAGTATACTTGGTTCGTGCACAACCGATATTATATCGCTTCCGTATCGGTTCTACAACTGTTATTTTTCAGTTCTTGTGTTGGTTTTGACTTCAAAACTCTTTTTTCAAAACTCAAATTCCACAGTATTGTAAAATAGGGAATAAGTTAACACACACGAAATACGCCAGAAAAAAATTGATTTAATGAAGTAAACTTGAATATCGTGCGCACCTTTTATTACAGTGCATAAACAAAAACAGAACACCTGTCGTGGCCTAGCAAGCTCTAGAACATTCTCTTGCATCGCCGCCGCGCTCGTGCCGTCCGCGTTAGCGGCCCTTCCAATATATTAGTGCCGTATCGGTTCTACAATGCTGCAACTGATATTTTTTGGTTCTATATCGGCTATAGCCAAAAGATATCAGTTGCAGCATTGTAGAATCGATATGAGACTAATATATTGTGAGTTTTCAGTTTTGAAAAATCGAAACCGATATATGATAGAACCGATATATCGATAACAGTTTTGTGGGATGCGAATGTTCTAGAATATCTATTTTATATGAAACGTATGTGTGAATGTGAGTGCCGATCGCACTTTGTTTTTCGAGAGGCCAACGAGGCACTCGCCGCATCGAGGCACTCTGTGGTTGGAATCCTGTGTGGATACACTGTGTGTTATATTCTTAGTGATTGGAATCCTCAGTGGATATACTTTGTGTTCATATTCTTAGTGATTAGAATCCTGTGTGGACAGATACTATTCATCCTAATTTTATTCTTATTTTATCTATGCTTTACTTTATTTTATTTGTACTATTATTATTATTAAATAAACATTAACCGTATTATTAAGAAATCCTACAATTTTAACAGTTTTTCGGTCTCGTAACTGTTTCAAGAATCGGACTCGATATCATGAAACTGTTTTTAACTCTTGCTTAACACCAATAAAATTCGCATTCTTGCATAAATTTTACCACAAAATCGTTTTTTTCTTAAACGACAAGCAGGATGTCCTGATTTCTTTCCGCCATTTTTTTAACGGTTATTATTAGAGTGTTTTGTTTATTTTTGGAACATCTCTGTAAATTTGGTACTGATGAATTAATTTAGTAACATAGCCAGATTTATTAACTATAGTAGATATTTTTTTTAGAAAACTTATGGCATTGTAGCGAGGGTCGAAAGCAGCCTTCAGTATGCCTTTAAAATTAATTAGCTTTTCAAAATTAGTTGCTTGTTGGTCCGTACAATAAACCTCAATGCATTGCAGGTGTGGACCACAACGCAAAGTTCACAGGATATTATGTGTTTATTCCCAATCAATTGTATGCTACAATTGAAAATTGACTTTCAGGATTTATGTTAGAATGGTGATACAATATCACTCGATTCTACTGTAGATCGTACACTTAGAACTCTACTCTGTTCAGTTAATATTGTCTAAAAAGGGTTCCTACTCTAATGGTATAAGTTGAAAAAGTTTTTAGAGTGTAATGGCCTAACAATAGCGGTCATTCGCCATTCTTTGTTGCTACAACACAAATCTTCAAGAGAATTTTATTGACCAAACAAGTGCCCATCGAATAATGTTCCTCTGGAGGATAATCTCGGTGCTTGTGAACCCCAATAAATATCGACTACGGAGACTAAACTCTTTAACAAACTCCTATGGAATCCATCTGTAAAGTGGTATGTATGTATTGTGTCCAACGGATATCGAAGAGCTCTAGCACGAAAAACCATTTCTAGAAGAGTTATCTATAAAAAAATAGGGTATCCTCCCTAAAAAAAGTACCGTTTCTTCTAAAGGAAGAATTGCTAAATACAATTGTCAAAAAATAGTATTTTTGGAACAAATTCTTGGAGAAGTCTTTTATAAAACTTTTTTATACAAGTTTAAGTTTCGAATAGTGAAATTCGTTATAGCTGCACGACCTAAAATACCAGATCCCCTCTATTCACCGCAATTATCCTTAACTGCACGATGATCTGCCAGATGTCTTATCCCTAACACACATATTATTATTCGTTAAGGCAATAATATGTATTTACACGATCAATCTGGAGAAGGAATTGTCCCATTGAAATTTAGCGTTTAGAACGCCGTATATTTCAACAGTCTTGCTAATGACTAGCCCAGAATAAGACGTGCATCATTAAATTCAAAACACGCGATGAAAATACTGATAAGACTAATTAAAATATTATTGAACAACTTCTGTTTCATTGAAGAAATTTTATTGTTGCGTATTTGTTTTCAGGTATATACAGGCTGATGCGCCTAACTTGATCGCCTTGAACAATTTCTAAATTGTACATTGCACAAGCTGTTTTAAAATTATGTCACAATCTTCCAGTCGTTGTTCGACATCTTTGGATCGGCGGATATTTGTAAAAGAAAAACAGCTGAAAAATACGGGGAAGGGTTAAAAATTAATGTGAAACTTTTATATTGACGCATCGCATTCGTCTTGTTGTTTAACCTTTTAGGTACGGTATACCACTATGGTGGCTTCCGCGGAGGGCATCGATTTGGACGGTACGCCACTATAGTGGATTTCGTGGATCTCATGATTTTGGACGGTATTACACATTTTTTGCTTTATTTCTCATTTGTTTCGCCTAAATCACATTTCCCGTCATACTATAAAACCGTTAAAACCAAAAAAACCTTGCGAAATTGTGTAGTGTGCACAAAAAACGATGTAAAGCGAAGATCACGATACCAGTGCGAAGACTGTGATGTGGGACTCTGCGTCGTTCCGTGCTTTAAAATATATCACGCACAGAGAAACTTATAGCTAAAATGTAGCATATTATAATAATTAATTAATTAATCAAGCTTTTCGATGCCGTTACATGAAAATGTATAAAGAAATTTCGAAATTTATTCATTTCGAACTCTATTCCCACGTAATGTCGTTGTGGAAATCGTCATGAACGGTTTTTGTGCCATCCGCGGCCAGGCGCGCCATCCCAGGGGTATCCACTCACGGACGAGCGCGCCGTACCTAAAAGGTTAAGTAAAATGTCTGAAGGGAAACAGTGTAAAGAAACGAACCGTTTTCTTGCAAATTAATGTTACAGTTGCAGTTTCGTGATTAGTTTTCTAATCGGTTGGACAAGCATCGCGGACGGCACATACAGAAAAGAAGCACAGGGATTACCATTATTGGCCGAAGTGTCACATCTACCAGTTTAAAACAGATGCTACATGAGCTGACAATTTACTGAAGAATACAATGTTGCCGCCGTGGCCGTTTTTTTTAATGGCGCGATGGCCTCATCACCAATATTTAAAGCCCTTATCATGCATGTGTTGGAAACTGGTAGATGTGACACTTCGACCAATAATGATAATTCGTGTTCCTCTTTTTCCTATGTGTCTGTCCACGAAGTTTATCCTATCGTGATTGGATCTCCGATCGGAAGGACACAGAAACATAGAGAAAAGAAGCACATGAATTAGCCTTATTGGTTGAGGTGTCACATGAATCAGTTTAAAACAGACGCATATTACACAGGCTTTGACTGAGACTAACAAAGTCATATAGTGACACATCAGCCAATGACAATATTTCGCGTGCTTCTGTTTACGTATGTATCTGTGACCTTCCGATCGAAAAGCTCATCACGCAACTGGAACTTTAACATTAATTTGCAAGAAATCGGTTCATTTCTTACCCATGGTTCCTTTGAGACATTTTACCTACGCAACGAAACGAATGCAATAAGCTAATAAAAGGGTTTGACCTTAATTTTTAACCCTTTTCCGGATTTTGCGGCTGGTTTCTTTCACAAATGTCCATCGATTTGAAAGTGTACAACAACGTCTGGTGGGTGGCAACACAATTTTGAAACACCCTGTAGATCTACTAATTGACATTCAACAAAAATAAAATAATCTGCGGCATGTTCTTCGTATAAAAACACGTAATCTTTTGTGCATAGTATCGATTAATTTCATCGGACCAAAATCGTTAGTGAGTAATAATCATTTCCAAGAATATTTAGCCTTTGTTTATGGTAACATTTATGTTTATATTATGACACACCAGAGGCTTTCACTAAACGCATATATACTTTGATCGTCCACAAAGGGTTAAGGGAAGTCTTTACGAGGTAAACACATCGAGTGTTTTGGTGATAAACTACATGGAGGGATATGTTCCCTCGTTATTACTTTCGTAGACACAATTTCTCCGAGCCAAACCATAATAAATTCGTAAATGGCGTATATAGCAGTAGAAGTCCTAGATTGGATAATAGAAGAACAATATGGCAATTAATTATCAGAAAGCAAATTTAAATTTTCGCCAAATTTTCAAAGCTTTCCAACTGCTTCGTTACTCTATGTTTTTTATGCAATAACGTTTGATCTCTCGGATAACTGGTTATTACTTTATGTGATTTTGAAAGAAAATTTTCATAGCGAGAGAAAAAGAGTGAATGTAAAACGCATTCAAGTACATTGTGGCACAGGAACCAAAATTGAGAGAGAGAGGGAGAGAACAACAAAAAGGTTCAAAAAGTATGCGCGGGAAGCTGGAAGTGGTTAACGTTTGAATTTGACGCTCGTATCTAATTCTGTTTAGTAGAGTGATCAAGCTACGCGAGCGGCTGTGCATCGCGCAGGAAAGTTTAAATTATCCTGTCCGCCGAGAGAAGGCATCCTCCTCGGGGAAACGACTCGGATTGGACGAGTCTGATTAGTTCGGCGGTCCCTCGCTCGTTTTATCCTCTCTTCTGCCATCCTCCTTTCCACGCTTTGGTAACTACCGCATACCTATGGAGCAGAAACGCCGGTAAGGTGTTGCAATGACTTTCCTTTCGGGCAAACTAACCAGAAACTGCGAAAAGTAGAGCTACACCGTCCGTGCTTCCATCTCGGATTCTCTCTACGGTCCCTTTTTCTCTACTTTTCTCTTCATCCCTCTTATTCTTTCTCTCCCTTTCGCTCTCTTTCCCTCTATCCATCTGTTCATCTCATTCCCCGAAAGTCACAATTCGCCCAAAGACACTGTATTTCGCTGTTTCGCGGATGACTCGGCATCGACTGCTGGCTTCCGTTTAATTAGACCTCCATAGTAGGGGTTGCGTGAGTTTCGTAGATCGGTATCAATTCTCGCAACGAGCCCCTTCGAGGCTCAACGAGAGTACTTTCTAGATATTCCGAGCGAATAGCCCAGGGGACAATACGTGTTGAGTTTAATTAATTTCAGCATATCCGCGGCATTCCAGCTATTTCGAAGATCCTTACGCAGATCTGACGAACGAGTACAGCGTTATATGGCGAATAACGAGACATTAAAGTATTTACTCGACGATTATATTAATAACGTGCAGAAACTCTCGAGCAGAAGTTATTCTAGGAATTCTTTCCGTAGAATTTTAATACACCCCCTTTCTCCCTCTCTCTCTCTCTCTCTCCCCCTCCCTCTTCGATTGTACTGCTTTTATTCCGTTAATTTTATTTCTCGACTGGCGTTTGCTATATTTACGTAGCAATAGGATGACTATATAGTCCATCGACTTTCTCGTATACGTACAGATATCGCACTCTCAGAGTGGACATTCGAATTGGAACAAAATTGCATTCGCATCAAAACGCGTACTATAAAATGTCTGATTGACTCGCACCCCGAGACCCCTTTAACGTCGCTCGGGTGTAGCCCGAAAAAGCGGCATGGAAAAATCGGTGGAAAAAAAACGAAACGGAATGAAACGTATTCAACTACCTGCAGAATACGCGTATACGTACGAAAATAGAGGCCAGGGAATGGGAGAGAATGAGCTCTTCTTTTTCCGAATCGTTGCGGTAAAGGGGATACAGATTAAAAGTTCTCTGTTGCTTTTAGCCATTGGTCCCAGTCGCGATACGTATCTGCCATTACCGTTTTAATCTTCAATCTTGTTTTTTTTGGCTGGACCGATATCTACGGCTTTACCATACTTATTGACCTCTTCCTCTTTTTTTTAGCTTGAAACTGGGGACATGTCAATCGCGCATGAAACGCTCGATGGAAGTAACGTTCGCGATTAAAACGCTATTGCTTTTCCAGAGAAAATGTTTTTCATCGTGTAACTCTCGAGTCGGGGAATATGTTCGGCGAGAACTGTTTACAGTGTTGGTAATAAAGTATCGACGAAGAAATTACGCGAGGAAAATATGAAAAGTTGTGGCGCAATTATAAAATTTAAGAAAGTTTAAAAACTAATCGCAAGCGAAGAAATCTGGGGAAACTCGATAAGGAGAGCGAGAAACTGGCGGACTTCCGTTTCGCCGAGGAGCATTCCACGTTGATTCGCTCAGGCTTCGAGTATAGTTACTGCCGAATGCAAACGCGGCGTCGTTCTGTCGAATTCCTGGGATTCGATTTGAATTCACGTAATGTCGAAGTTTGCACAGTTCAAAGTCGAGATAATTGCTGTGCGTCGAGTTTCCGAGGCTGTGGTTGCTCGTTTAAAAAGTGGATCGCTCGTGAATGATGATATTATTGCCGTCATACCGATATTTTTTATTACAGTTTAGAGAGAGGCATTGGTTTTAGGGAAGCAATTGAAACAAGAAACGCAAACTTTTTTAACCGTTTGAGTGGTAGTCCTTTTTGCAAAAATCTAGTCGAAAAGTGCCAAACAGCGTGGTCGCGGTTCTTTCGTTGCGTAGCGGGGAATGCAAGAACCCCAGATTTCGATATTTCTCTGCCCATACGTGGTAAATATTGTTTTTTAACACATTGAATGCCACCCGCATTTCGCTAGTTTCATCATTATCACCGAATCGAAACTGCTTCTATTAAAATCACATCTTCATAGAATAGAAATGTTAAAAGTAAGAATAGTTATGTTCAGGGTGTTTCAAAAGGTTTTGCCATGGCTTCGGGGGGTTGTTCTACACCTCGGATTGGATGGAGATTTGTGAAAATAACCTGCTGCAAAATTCGCGGAAGGGTTGCCGATTTTTTTGGGCAGATTCGTCGCATTCGTCTTGTTACGTAGGTAAAATGTCTGAGAGGAACCATGGGTCAGAAACGAACCGTTCTCTCGCAAATTGATTTTTAATTGGGCCTCCGCGATTAAATTTTCGCTTAGTAAGTGAGACAGTCAGCTGTTCCTTCGGAAAGAAACACACAAGGTATCCTTGTCGGCTCGAATAGTTTAAGCAGAAGCATACTACTCGACATTAGAAATTGGGGGACTGGATCACCCAACCACTAAAAGAAGTGCAAGTTTTTATGTTCATCTCCCCGGGAGGGCCCTTGAGCGAACCTGACACCGAACGCAGGTCATTGACGTCTTCCTAGCTTTTCTAACAGCAATATTTCAATATTGAATATATTAGTTCATCCGTGAATATCGCGATTTCGCAATTTTCGCACATTCGTTATGTCGTCTTGTGAACGACGAAGGAAATGTTTTGTTTTCGGTTGTTATATCTCGCAAAAATAGAAAAGCCTCGCAGTATGAGCTACGGGATAAGGGGAGAGTGTCGCTCGCTCTGCCCATCCCCGCCATTTCGGGCCTATAAACCTGATATCGACTACTGACAACCGAAAACAAAACACTCCTGTCGTCGTTCACATGATGTGACCGAGATGTAACCTCGGTGGGTCCTAGGCGTCGACTCACCTCGCGACGCTTTCCGCCC
The DNA here is from genome assembly GCA_963989415.1 of Cerceris ruficornis. Taxonomy (NCBI): domain Eukaryota; kingdom Metazoa; phylum Arthropoda; class Insecta; order Hymenoptera; family Crabronidae; genus Cerceris; species Cerceris ruficornis. The sequence goes on from OZ022526.1 coordinate 3,497,746, forward strand.
CTCGGTGGTGGCTTCCTTCAAGGATCTCATCTCCCCGAAAGGCCCCGTAGGGGTGAGGGTCGCCTTCCTCCCTCGCTAGACAAAGTGTTCTCTTGACGAAAGCCAGGCGTGAGAACGCCCGGCTTAGCGCGCAGTCTTACATATAATAAACTATAAAAACTGTAATGAATACTTTAAAAGTAACAATGAATACTTTAACAAAGCAGAGGACCGATATAAGAGATGTTGTCGCGAGGATCGCTTTAAAAATTCTACTGGGCCACACGCCCCAATCCTCTTCTATCGCGGACCCATCCCCTGCGGTACCCCGTATAAACGCGTACGATTATACTGATGGAATATTTACTTGGCAGCTGAGGGGTAATTTGCTCTGATTCGCCCGACGGATAGGGACGTCCCTCTCCCTCACGCATTTTCGATTTTGACGCGGTATTGGCAAGAGAGACCGGCACATTCGTTGCGTCGTCATGTGAACGACGAAAGTAGTGTTTTATTTTCGGTTGTCATTCGTCGATCTCAGGTTTCCAGGACCGACATGGTGGGGATAGGCGGTGCGAGAGCAATCTCCCCTTCCGTCTCAGCTGCCAAGAAACGGTTCCCCAGCTCTACATTCGTCGCAACCTCTCGGCACACGCACACATTTGGCATTCTTCATTTATACAAAAGGTATTATCGATTTTACAAGTCGATCAGGTTGGCACCTTTAGGTAGTGAACAGAAGAAGCGCGATTGCCTTGCTTGGCATTCAAATGGTTAAAGAAACACTATACATACAGATACTCGTAATTACCTATATCATTATCGAAATCGCGATGCCAACTGACTTCTTTATGGCAACGACCAAGCCAAAAACAAAGGATGATCGCGATTCCACATCGAATTCATAGTTAACGTCGCTATTCTATTGTTTCTGCTGTCGTTTTATCTTTGTACCGTGGCTATTTCCTATAATTAGCAGCCGCAAGCGTATACTATACCTGACAATGAGCGTTAATTACAGTCGCAAACGAGTAAAACCAGTTACGCCTTTAGTTTGATAAATCCTATTTTCGCTAAATTGGAGTCGTTTATTTACTATTTTGTATATCTATTTATATTATTACTATTAAAAGGGTAATAGCATTTTAATGAAAACAATAAACATTCGTGGAATATATGGCCATTGTATTAGGTTGTCAAGTATAAAATGGAGCAAAAAATGCACATAATTGAATTCGATTTTTTTCCAATAAAAACTTTTTATTTTTAATCAAAGTATGCATCCATATTATCGATACACTTTTGCCATCTTAGAGGTAACTCATTTATCCCTTTGCTGTAGAAGCCTGGATCACGGGAGTCGATGAACTCTGCAAACGCCATTTTGACAGCCTGTGCGGAATTGAATTTTTTTTCAGATAAAAAGTTGTTTACATTTTGAAAGAAATGATAGTCAGTGGGGGCAAGGTCTGGCGAGTACGGTGGGTGACGGAGAGTTTCCAACTTCAACTCCTGTAGCTTTGACACGGTCATTCGTGCGGCATGTGGTCGAGCGTTGTCGTGCAACGCTGCGTTCCTTCTGTGCATCTGTCAATTCATGCGGTATCCACTTGTCCAGCTTTTTCACTTTACCGATTTGTGCCAAATGAGTCAAGATTGTTTGCTTTGATACATTGTGCATTAATGATAATTCACGTGCACTTTGGCTGGGATTCGCTTCCACAGTGGCTTTCAGGACGACATTATCCACCTGAGTCTTGGGTCGACCACGTGGTTCGTTAGACAGGTCGAAATCTCCCGACCGAAATTTTTTAAACCAACGAGCTACAGTCGCGTTTGTAGCCACTTGAATCCCGAACACACTATTGATATTGGCGACTGCCTGCCGCGTTGTGGCTCCACGGTGGAACTCATACTTCATCAACACACGAATTTCGCTGATTTCCATGGTCTCACTTTATCGCCTATACAAAAAAAACTATTGCAAATTTTTTCAAACTGAAATATGAGTTAGAAAGAGGAAAAGATGTACCTTTCACACGAAAAACAAATTATGCCAAAATACGGTGTCTAAATGTGGTTATGTGCGATTGAAATAAATAACACGAAGTTTGCTCCATTTCATACTTGACAACCTAATATATGGACTGTTAAGATGAATCAGAGATAGTTTATTAATTTTTGAGAGATTTATTTATATCTCTCGAATTAATCGCAATTAGGCTGAGCGGCAGGTACATAATGAGCTATAATAAATTATCCTGGAAGACGTCCTTGTGAGGATATTTACTTCGAATGTAGTGGACTGTATTTTTGAATGATGAAAGGTTACTTGTTCTAAACTCCTCTGAATATAAGCACGTCTTATTAAACAGTGGCTTAATTAATCTATACTAGCTAATAGTAATATGGTATGCAGAACTCGCGGAGATAGGCCGCACGTCTACGATTGTTTCGCGCTTTCAAACTGGACTGAATTTTGAATGAACGAATATCTGAATTGTCTGTCTTTTAAATGCTTGATCGAATTGCTCTGGTATTGGCATGCCCTTACATCTCCTTCGCACGATCCAAAGGACCCACCAAAGCCGCCGTAGGAAGATATACAAAATGCCTTGATTGGGCCTTGAAATGATTAAAGGCAGCCCTTTGAAGGTAGTGGTCCATCCCTCTTTCCTATCTCTTGTGGGGGTGAAAGTCTGACGTAATTTCCCTCTTCCGAAGAGAGGGCCTCGAGAGAACCGCGAGAAGAGAGGCAGTGACAATGATATTTTCCAGAACCAACCCTAGCGAGAGTCCCAATACTTTGGGCACTCGCTGGCCCGTAAATTATACCAAGGTGGTCTAGAAACTCCTGTCAAGATTTCAGACGCGTCATTCACTAGTGAGGACTGAAGAGGCAATCAATTTCTCAAAGAACGTTACAAACTCTTGCCTTTTCAGCCTGGTATGCGAAGAATTGTGTTAGTATAATAATAAATTATAATTTCTCAATGCTCGTGTCTTTTGAAGCGTACGTGACTTAAACCTGTGACCAATACGCGTGAGAAAGTGTAGGATCATCTGCATCCACCAAGAAATGCAGATGCCCTTCACAAAGTTCTTAACAAGTCCAATATTCAAAGGGTTCGTTGCAACGACAGAGTGACGTTGTCATACGCATGGGTACACATTAACAATAGGATTTAGTAGTGAACATTTTTGATCCTTCGAGCCAGATCAGTCGACAGACCCACGTTGTAAAATTTAGTAAGAGCTGTACGAAAATCTCGGATACGTTATTTCGCTTCATTCATTACGGTCAAAGGCAGAGAAACATAAAAAACACGCAGAGTATTCAAAGAAATATTCCCACCTTTTGCATTCGCAGAACGTCATCAATATTCAGGGTTAACGAAGCTGATGGTGTTTTATATCCTCGGAAGAAATATAGCTCGGTGAAGTAAGGGCAAAACTCAATTAACAAAGTGGCTCGTCATCGTCTCCGACCTCGAAGCTAAATCCGTTTAATGCACTTATCTTTGTTGCCGCAGCAACAGAAAGCACTTGAAATCCGTTTAATATACTTATCTTTGTTTCTGCAGCTAAGGGAAGTATTTTGCTTTCAGCGTTTATTAGCTTATAAGAAAGTAAAAGCCACGGTGTATGGGGTGCAGTTTCCATGTAATTGCATTAGCACCGAAATTAAATACGAATCTTCGTTATATATTGCATTTTCATCATGTGTAATAACTGCCAAACGTATCTAAACGCTATATTCTATTTTATATTCTATTTTACGATTCTGCCCTTTTTGCACGGCACTGCTCCTGAATTTATAGATCCTGTAACCTGAGAAAAAATAAAGTGGAACCAGTATCCATAATAATGTAGGGGAGAAAGGGGAATAAGGAAGAAAGGAAGAAGAAACGACAGTAAGCAAAATAAATTGTGCGAACATATCGTTAGAGAAAAAAATATCGATAAAAATAAAGAAGGTATCGTGGAAAAGAAGAATCGATGAAACTCAATTCATCTGTCAAATAATATTTTCAGGGAAGACAAGAATAATACCGTTGTTACGTCCCTACGAATTACTTTGCTAAATATGAAATTCCCATTTTTGTTAACGCATGTACAGTTACTTTTCAAGCTTTATTAAATTACGTCGCATTATGCAATTCTACTTTCGAAAAGTTCATTATGTCGCTTGAATCTCGCTTTTGCACGATGCACGAGAATTTTTTAAATACTATTCAATTTGTCCTCCTTTTGCGTCATCCGTTTTAAGTGTTCGGAAATTTCATTATCGATAAAGTGAATTAGTCAGAATTATAATTAACGTGGTTCTGTTGCGAATTGTTGAAGCCAGTTGATGGTACGTAAAGAAGCGTTAGCAATGGAATTATATTGTATTTCTTATTACTATTTAATCATTTAGTGATCAATTATATGTAGTATCACAACTGTAACTGCGCTTTCGTACACTTTTAATTCGCCCAAATGGAATTTTAACATTTGGTATTGATAAACTACTATAAACTTTAATAATTGAATAAAGTCGAGTAACTACATTCCAAATTGTAACGTAATAAATTACATATACTTTTAATTTTCACATATGAAACTTTCATATATCCGTTTTTTACGATTTCAAGCAATAAAAATATGTAGCGATACATATTGTGAGAATACACGTATCAGCGATCTGCTAATCAAATTACTTTACAAACAAGTTCATTGATAACTACAAAAACCTCTCTTGTTTAAGTAACTAACTGTTATATGTATATACGGAAAAAAATAAAACCATTAAAGCACACCTAATTAATTAGCCAATGCCGTGAAAAAATCTCGACACACGAAGAATCTTTTGGGCAAATGACTTTCCGGTTTTCACTATATTTCTTTTATCATTTCTATTTCAGCTGCATAAACACCAAAACGATTTAGAACTATAAAAAAAATGGACACCCAATCCGGTACGATAAAATTCGTCCTGAGCCCAGCTGTGTACCCTCGAACGCAAGTATTATATATGTATACATACATGGTAAGAAATTTTCATTCCCCACTCGATAGAAATATCAAGCGCTACCCAATCTGAAATTTCCAGGTTTGAGGATTTACACCTTTCTAAAGTCTCTTGGAGCATTTTGAAAATTTCTCAATGATTTAGGTAGCGTAACCTTTTCAATACATAATATCTATGTAATTCAAAGACGAAGTATTTAAGTTTGAAATTAAGATGACTGTTTTAATATCCGTAATACGGGTATCTCTTAGCAGAAGAATGTGTTATGTCACATTGTTGAGGCGTAATTGACAACGCGGGCCTTGAGGTTGCGAGAGAGAAAATTTATATTCTCTGTAATTATTTCCGCAGCCGTGCAAAACTGGCCCACCTGGCAAGCACCTTTCGATGACCGAAGGGTCGCACGTGGCCACCAGGTTCTGCACGCGTAAATTCCTCCAAAGCTAGATTTATGACACCTGTCATAAGTGAGCCTCGTCAATCTCGTCAATCCTAGTCAATCTCGTGACCCAAGGCCCCCCTCTGCCTGGGCCTTCGGTGGGTTGGCAAAAACCAATGAAAACTCTGCATTTTGGTAACCACCCACGAAGCCCAGACAGAACCAATAACATTTTTGCACGGGCCCAATATCCTCCTCCCTACCAAGTTACCACTTCCTCCTCGGAAAGGATGTCGACGGAGGAAGGGGTGCTTGGAAAATTAATAAAGGGACCGAACAAGCGTCCCGAAGAAAGCTTCTGACACAACTTTTAACACATACACATCTTACCACGTTTTTTCTTATACTTTCGTTGTTCGCTTGCTTGTTATACTTTTTGATATCTACTATATCGTTATTCTTGTTGTTCTGTACATAATCTTGTTCTTCGTTATAATAAACACACACGCCAAAACTACGGAGTGTTAAGTTTATTTCCGGGAGAAGAAAACACAACTAGATTCCGACGGCTTAATTGTCCGACGAGTCACTCAACACACATAATTTCTGAAGTTTTTATCACCAATTCTCAGGTTATTTTTGTATTAGGTATTACAAGTATCTTGAAACATAAATGCCCATGTGTATAGCAGTTTTAAACAGGTTGCACTGTACTGACAGTTTAAAACGTTATGCATCATCTTGTATCACACGTTATTGAAGGTCTCGAACAAAAATTTCGAAACACAAAAAACTTAAATGGTTCTAAGCAACTTGCAATTAGACTGTAAAACTTGCCTGCTAGTATTCAGGGATATATCCCGTTTCTATTATAAATCGACAGCTGACATATTCGTCTATTAATACTCTTCATATATACAGGTAATCCCTGCATAACACTTCTCTAACATCGTTTAGCATTAAGACGGTTCGACAATTGGGGAAAACACTAATACAACACGGTTTGAGAATTGTGTATGTACAGTCTGTTTGTCAAGAACGTGAACGCGACATCTCTGTGCAAATAAGTTTTATTTGCAAACAATTTTGCATAAATCGATACCACATGTAAAAAGCTAACACCCATTTACTTAGTTGTGTGTCCAATCTCCACCAATTACGGTTATTGCTTGACAACTTCTGCGAACACTTTTGATCAGCTTTTCGACGTTTGAGACAGGAAGAGACAATATTTCTCGAATATGACGATCTACGGCTTTCAATTTTGAAATACGCTTTCCTCGGAGATTGTACATCATGAGGCGCCAAAGATTGGCGAAAAAATGTGAAAATTCAGTTATCTAAGGGAGCTTTAAACACCCCGTAAATGTCCATGTTTGGGGACGTTCTTACGTTCGGGGTTTGAGACCATTACGCATCATTATGGATAACTGAAATGTCTAAAAAATGATCAAATTGTATGAAACTGATCTCTTAACATCAATTAGAAACGTTGATTTGATGGAACTAGAGAGCAGTGGAGCCTTGAAGAAGATACTGAGTCGAAACATTCAAGCCGTCTTTGCACGGAATAGAAAACGAAAACTGTTATCAACGTGTTGGATTGGTCATCTCAATCCCCTGATACGAATCAAACAGAAAATGTTTGGTCCCTTATGAAGTGCAATCGCCGTGGAAAGCGTATTTTCAAATTGAGATTGCTGGTTCATCGTATTCGAGAAAAATGGAGGTCTCTTCCATATTTTTCCTATTCCAGAAGTTGTCGAACATTAATCGTAAATAGTGGAGATTAGATGCACTAGCAAGTAAATTAGTATTCGCTTTTTAGATATACTATTGATTTACACAAAATTTGTTTGCACAAAAGCTGATTTACTCATAGATATCGTGTCCACGCTTTTGCGAGACAGACTGTAAATCCCCGTGCAACGCTTAAAGTTTTTAAATGCAAAATTCGCAATTAAGGAAATCCCTGCATAACAGGACCGAAGTAAGAGCTTCTAAGTGCACAAGATACACCGTTGGAAATTTTTCCTTTGACCGTGTTTGTGGTATCAAATTAGCCCGCAGAATTTTGAAATTTATTAGAATTTTAAATCCATTTTGTTTTAAAAGAAGCATAAAGTTTAAAAGGGAATTCTACAAATGCTTAGCACCATATAAAGAAATTTATAAAGATCTCTCATTGTCACTTAAAAACAAGCGGTCTGAAATAACGTATTTCGTGCGAAAAGTAGAGCATAAGGCTGAAGATAATGCTAAAGAAAGCTCAGAGCATGAGGATATCCGGTCAAAAGGAATACGCCTTTGGATAATGATGCTTAGCAGTAATGACGAAGAAAACATTATCAAATATATATTAATGTGTAATAATTTTGATGAAAACATGATAGGTTTTTCTAATTTTTGGAACCTAACTTCTCTTTCTGAACTAACCTTTTGTTTCGTATAGCACGGATTTGTATAACTCGGCATTTTTTAGGAACGCAAAAACCGTGTTATACCTGGCTTACCAGTAATTAGAATGATTTCAGAAACATTTATTCTTTTGTAAATAGTACTTGAAACATAACAATAAGTACACTTTTATGTTCCAACGATAATTGTTAAGAATTAGGACGTCTGTAACAATTTGGATGTTCAATTCGATGTAGTTCAAGTCTAAAAGTAGTTCAACCGTGGCATTAAAGGCCTACGACAGTGACGCGTCTATTTTGCGCCTACTTTACTTTAGGCGGCTTTACATCTACCTTTATGTACTGCCCGCACAAGAACTCGTGAATTCTCAAAGAGTAGAAGAATAAAAAGAGCCGGTACGTACCCCATCTCTTTATAGATCGAAGAACTTCTTTGTACCTTGAAGTGGAGTCTTCCACTCGGTTCGGCAGATACGAACACGAAGGACTATAGAGAGAGCAGCACTTTGCGAAGAATTACTTCGATCTAGAAGCTGTCGTTTGCGATCGATTTCAATCCATCGCGTGCTAATTTTTATCCTCCTCTTTTTCAGCTACGGTGTTACCTTACCCTCCTACCGCGGTAAAATTTGCTGAAAAGATTTACCGCCGTATGTGTATACGCAGTAAGCCACGAACCCACATATTTTCTCCGATTTATTGGCGTAATTTAGTAACATATTGCCATATTATGCCGTAACGAAATATCTTCTTGTTACCGTGTGTACTTTACATACATAAGAACTGAAACAGCAGTTCAAGTAGCATATGGCGTTGATTATTGTGCATGAAAGGATGACAGACATTAATTGATTACCGATCTAAAATGTATAGTCTAGTAAGGAATATGTGAAAGAGTCAAAAAGTGATTTACTTACTTTGGAGGATTAGAAAGATGGCTAGCGGGATGGCACAGGGCCAAGAGGAACCTCTCGTTCGAACTTTCCCCCATTTAGTTTCGATGAGGCTCATTCACTTTCTTTAACATGCGGTTCGATTTGAATTAGTGAATCAGAGCAACATTTCCTCCGCATTCCTTCCGCTAGCCTTATTTCTAATATCTCACAGTAGTAAATAGTTTATCGCTGCACGCTGTTTATCGAGAAACATTTGTATTGCGATAGTAATTCTTTGTGTAAATCGACACCTTCATAACTCGCTATTGTGCGATCTTTTGTAGTGAAATGCTAAAATTATTTGTATTTTCATCGAGCAAATGCCCCGAGTTATTATACGGCAAAGCCTAATTCCTTTGTTTCTCTCTCTCTCTCGCTGTCTCTCCCTGTTTCTCTGCACAAATATAGATTTCATCGTTCCACACGGGCAATTTAAGCGCGAGACAAAAATTATCACCGATGACAGTCTCGGAATTTGCAGTTCGAGGAACAAAGTACCCACGTTAAACGTAACTCGCAGTCGGTTATACGGCTCGACGGACAGTCAGAGCAGGTCCGCTACTAATGGAGACAATTTATTATTTTCAACTTTCCAGCGAGGCGTTACGGCAATTCGCCTTTCACGAACCACGTTTCCTCTCTTTCTTTCTACGAGTAAAGCTGTTATGGGTGATGAATCGTGCTACCGGGAGCACGGGCAGGCCGATGAAGGGAAGGGAAATAGGCATGCACTGGCGTTGAAATGAAATCGGATGGAACGTAGGGGTGGCATGCCGGATAAAACTGTATATACCTCACTTTTTCGACTTGTACACGCTACATTTGTTTCGAAATCATCGTTTTCACGTGTCGTCATACGTGAATTGCAGGGATTTTAATGTTTTTAACGTTAGTACTATCGACGGTTACTCCAATATATCAAGATGTACCGAAGAAATGTGCTGAAACCGAAGAAACGACGAGAAGAGTACGAGTAACCGAATTAATCCCTTACATCCGTGTTGCCCAAAGTGTGGTACGCGTACCCCGTGGCGGACGGGAAGAGTTTGGTGCTGATACGCGCTGCATACGGCTTTGGCTGCACCTGGTGCACCAAACTGCATACTTTTTTTTCGATTGCAAGCATAGAAGGTAATAAAAAACTTTGTCATTTACAGATAGTCCGTCCCACCGATTTCAATGATTTTTGGATATGTTGTCGGGATTATGATTCTATGTAATTTTTTCCTGTACATGTAATCCTCGCTGGGCTTTAGTTTTCGAGAAATTGGCAAAAAACTTTTGCTACTCCTACACTGAATTTTGTCTATACATGGGCGTCCGTGGCAACGTGTGTTGTCAGCACGATGCTGAGAATTGTTGGAATTAGCTTCAGACGGATTCTTGGAAAATATGTATAGGGGTGCGATTTAAGCGTTTGAGTGCCAAGGAGCGATTTTGCGCTTCTTCTGTTTCGCTCGAAAAGTGCCAGCGCTCTAGGCTGCGAAACCGACAACCAGCACACGCTCGGCTTCTGTCGATGCGCGACTTTACGACCACCATTCCGTTTTAGATAAGAACAAAAGAATGATACAGCTGATAAAAGGACGAACTTTAATTGCAATGTAACATTTGTATGCAAATGTTATTAAAATGTACAAAAATAAGAGCAGAAAACAGCGCAATAGCGCTTCTTGGCATTTTTAATCGGAGAATAAGACAAGCGCTATCGCGCCGCTTGGGCTTTTGAATGGGGAATACGACAAGCGAAAAAGCGCTCCTTGGCACTTTTGGACGGGGAAACAGCAAAGACGCGTGGCACTCAAACGGTTAAAAGAGGATATTGGCCACTTTGGTATTCAATTAATAAAAAATATTAACAACAAACTTGATTTTAACAATAACCAATAACAGTGTATTACTAAATATAAGACTAATCAACAAAACAAGACAACACTAATACAACACGACGACTACTACAACGCGACAACTAAAACTCCTCTAAACGCAAAACTTACTCTTCCAATGCAACTTCAACACAACACTGACTGACCCTTAAAACTACACTTTCTTGTATTCTAATCATTCATCCTTCTCACACAGTTAAAGTGCGGGACCGGAAAGAAGGCAGCTGGGACGGAAGTTTTAAATACAGCGATGAATTGTCATTCGCTTTGTCAAATGTTTGCAAATATGCAGCAGTTAAATGATTCGATCAATTTGAATAATTTATCAGAGGCTGGCATATTAACGAAATTTAAAATAGATCGCAGTCTAATTAAATTTTAAAAAACGATAGTTTAGTTTAGTTTAGTTTTAAAACTTAGATTTTAACCTTAATTTCGGTTAAATTAGATTAAAATTTAGTTCGAAGACAATAAAACCGATTAATCAGTGGATTTTTTTTTTATATATCGTATATATTTGCGTGCATCATGAAAGTCAAACGATGACTAGTGCAAAGCAAAGTAAATGCATCTATACAAATTTCATTTAAATTGGAATGACATGGTAAATATTATGAGTTGCATTATTTAGAAAACCTAATAATTCTTTAGCTTTAAAGTAGAATAATATATAATATACATTATGAAAATGATTTGAAAAATTTGTAATCAAAGAAAATGAAAAAGGTTCATGGAACGGATAGATACAAAATAAAGAATTAATTAAGAAATTTCGTCTGCTATTCGTGTACGATACAACTTGTAACACATTGCGAAACATTTCGACTAATCATTGACTATTCAATTACATTATACAACAAAACAAATATAATATTTCATTGATACTACAAATACTCTTCAAATTCTATTAAAGCATTAAGCTATCCTTCATATCCTGTCGTACTACTCACCCAGTACCTTTGCGAGCATTCTTCGCACGACACAACCTCGTTACAAAACTTCCCAATTACGGATGCTCTCAAACAATGACATATTGTTTATTTTATATGATATGTAAAACAGTCTCGCACGCCTCGAGAACTTCCTTCGTCGCTATGATTATACAAAGGGATCTCCTAATTGTCGCTCGTAAAATAAAGTGGATACCGTCTAACACTACGGCCCGCGCGTGCACAGAGCATCGAATTACCGAAATGTTCAACTTTCAACAGAACGGTCATTGTTTCTGTGTACGTATAATAACGAAGTGTCGTGAGGTGAGCGCACATACGCAACATGAAAGGAAGGAGCAGCCACGTCGCATGTCGCAGTTTGAAACGGTCGGAATACGTAAGGTTATCTTGAATGTGGGCACAGGAGTGTGTCGAGCTAATTGGCTTCAGAGGTAAATTGGGCCACTGGTATATATACATACGCATGTGCCTGTACCGTCGCCGTACTTCATGTTTTCCGTCGAAGTTTTGGGCATTAAATATTTTTGACGTACAAGCGTAATCGTAACAGTGCGACTTTAACAGAACAAAGAATCAATGGTGTGATTATTCTCTGCTAATTAAATTGGCAAATTGCGGCAAATTATCTACGATTCTCCTGTTACATCAGTTCCTGTCGGCCTTTCACAATATCGTCGCATTTTATTGCTGTGGATAAAAGGCATTTCAGTTGATATTTTCGTTAAATGTTTCCCCGCTTTGGATTCGTAAATAGAGTTGAAAAATCGTGTTTAATTTTGCGCGCAATTTCCACGACTCTCGGCCTGGAACAGCCAGTGTAACGTTGGCCAATTTCAATTTCCCTCTCGTTATCGATCAGCCACCTGAAGAGGGAGAGAGTACCTACAGTTCGGCTGTACATCACGTGGAACTAAAAGTCCACGGTTCTCAGTTGAAATCTCGAAACTTCCTGGTATCCCTTCCAACGAACGCTTTTACAGTTCAAATTTGGAATTTCTTACGCGCCACGCTTGTCATTGCGATTTCAAAGAAACTCTTTCTACTTAATGTCACGATACCCTCCTATCTGCAATTTTATATATTCCGAATTCTACCGGAAATCAACTTCCAAGTGACCTCTCATACAATGAGTAATCTCCAAGGAAACTTTCTTACCGTTAGATAACTTCAAAGGTTGTTCGGCAGATACTACGAGGGAAACGAACATTACGTTTCGATTTCGCACTTTTTATGAATACCTGAAAGGTGTTGAAGTACGTTGAGCCTTTTTTCGGGCGGCATGAGAGAAAGAGAAAATGAGAAAAGGACGGAACGAGAAAAGAAACTCATGAAGCTGACAAGAGAGCAGGAAGAGGGAAGGATGAGAACAACGACTTTGGCACTTATCCCTTATCCTGCGGCTAAAATTGAACGCCAGCGAAATTTCTGTCAGAGGATAGGGGCTACGACACCCCGAGGGGAAAAGAAGGAGGAGAAAAGAGGAAAAGTAGGAAGAATGGAGGGAGAGGAGAGAAAAGAAGGTAATTGGTCTAGATAGAGGACGCTCTCATCGTCGGTTTTTCAGGCAATTCCACATAGAGGCTTTAGCCACCCTCCTGCTTGCGTAGCTCTGTAATCCTTGCTCCTTATGATGGGGTATATCCTTCCGGTTGACACGCAGCTTCCTTCTCTCCGGTCGAAAAAAATTTTCCTTTCGTCGGTGGCACTACAATTTCCTTTTCCCTCGGAACGTGCCAAACGAGTGATTTCCCTCCTCTTCTCCCTTTTTGCATTTTTGTTAATTTTCGCTCGCCGAGGATAATGAGCAGGGTGTCAACCCCCTTTCTGTGATGAGAGATTCCATAAAATTTATTAATCTGCCGAGAAGTAATAACAGAAATTGAAAAGTTTACGTTGTTTTATGTATAAGTTGAAATTTATAATCACTTCTGAGAAGGTTATATAAATGATTGATCAAAATACTGGAAAATATAACTGTCAAAGACGGAATAAAAACGCACGAGAAATGCATGATCTAAGAAACAGTTCAGGGTAATGTTTGTCGTCGGATCACCAGTTAACAGTTGAACAAGACAAATGGCCATTGATGTCTGATTTTTGTTTCATCCCTCTGGGAAGGAAACGTTATTTTGCCCATGCAGCAACTCGGTAGAAGTGCAACTTGCATTAGTTGCTATAGAGCCCGGAAGTCCATCGACTCCCGTTGACCAGAAGCGTTCTTCGTTTCCGGTTGTATTTACGAATTGAAGTAGATACTTTTTATTATGGAATACAATTACTTTTGGTTTATAAAATAGAACATGTATATAGTGTAAACCATAATGATCTAGTAATTAGCTATTCTGAATTAAAAAATATTTGTTAGTTTTAGAGCAATTTCTTGCATCTTTGTTATAATTACATTGTTATAAGAAAATCTCTTTCGCGCGTTACGTTAATAATCATCCTTATCGAGATTGCTCTGCTCGCAACATTATAATTAATCCTCTATTATCCATTGTATCCTTAAGTTAACATTCCCGTATCACATTTTTATTTTCCGATTTCATTTTCTGATTAGAGCACCATTCTAGCTCTCAGATAAGAGGAAGCGAATAAAGCTTCACCTAGATACCATTTTAAATATCTATTAATTATATTATTCATTTTTAGATAACAAAAATTTAGGATTAATAATTTAGTCGAAAAAGGACAAAAACGTGTTGTAGCTTTTTCACCATTTTTTAACACGTTCGTGGACGTGAATGCTGTAGCTTTTAAATTTTAAAGCCAATTATTATTCATTTAATTTTATACAACCTGCGTATTTTTTAAGGTCACTAAAATTTTTCTTCATTTATAAGTGAATATTGCTCTTCGTAAAGACTTAATATCTGAACTCATGAATGCAATACCCTCATCCCAGAAATTATGTCAGGAATAAACTTGATTATCCTACTAATGCAAAATGTACAATAATTAGGTTGGAGAGGATTAACTTTTATATTATATTTATGTATATATTACGACAGTTAGGATAGAGTATATTCCATAGTAGACATGACAGAGAGATGGACGCAGATCTGAATATTCAGCAAAATTGGATTCTAAAGAAATCTTGGAATGCAATGAAGTAGCAAACATTGGCATATGGCTCTAAATTAAATACATAATTACTAAAGATGACAATGAACAAATGCAATAAAAATACAGCCATAATGTATTCCTTGATACGCAGTTTCTGTCAACTGAAAGCGTAAATTCAATCAAGGATTCTCGGTACATCCGTCCACGAACGGAAATTCCCGTTTGGAATTTGTCATCCTCCATCTTGAAATTGAATCCCCGCATTACCGAAATCCCTTCACGACTTTTACAGTCGTTAAACCGCCAACGCCTGATATCGGAATTTTCTGAACGGTTCGTTGCAGCCGCCAACGTGAAATTGCAGCGTGGGCTGCTGTTCTCCGATCTTTCTTTGACCCCGATTTAATCTTCTGACGGCGCATAGAAAACGAGCATCGAATATGGGTTACCGGGCCGAGGACTTTTCGTTGAACATTTCGAGTGTTCTTTGAGGTTGCAATGAACAGGACATTATCGGTTCTAACGAGCAGTATGAAAGAGCACAGCGCACTTGGAAGAACTTGGTTCTTGGATTACGAGAAATAGATGTAGAAATGCTCGTGATTTCATCGTACTTCGTTTCATCGCTCTTTGGAGAGGAAGAAGATGAAACTAAAGAGGAAGAAATAAATGAATGCCAATGAAACGTGAGCAAGAAAATTGTGATAGTTTCGCTCGAATAACGACTAACAAGTGACGTATACAGTAATAGATTACTCAATACACCTATCCCGCGATTTTACACAGAAGGAAGGTTCCCTAGAAGACAGTGTAAATCGAAATGATGGATTTTGATATGTAAAACCGTGTAAATCGAAAACAAATTAAAATGCGTATAATTCAGTCATTTATTTCAACGTGAAATAAAAGTAATTTTTTTTAAATTCCTTATTTTAAAAGCCATGTAAATAAAGTACCATGTACAAAGTACAAAATACAAAGTGATAACTCGTTTGAACCTGTTTCAATTAAGCGATCATTTCGCTAACTATGTTAGATTTGACTCCAATTTACGATATATAGTTTAGTTTTGTAATAATAATGCCAACGTCAACGGGCAGCGACAGTTTCGAAATCATTTAAATAATATCGTAATAAATAGTTCGATTAAACACATAAAATTCTTTAAAATATTATAAATTGGAAATTGTTTAAATTGAAAACTTTGTATATTTCAATGTCAATTGAAAAATTTCATATTGTTGGATAATTCAATCTTTTATATTTATTCCAATACTTGGATCATGCGGAAAGTATTACGAAGTAATGCTAATAAAATAAATTTTATAAATGAGAATACGCCGTCGTGCGAAATGTAATTTTAATTCACTGCGTTTGATGTTACCAATGAAATAAATTGCTAAAACTTCGAGGTATTTCGGAAAACAAAACTGCCTGTTTTTTGCCCAAAAAGTATTTCAGGTTAATGAAAATTTATTATAAAATTAGTAAAGAACAATTTTCTTTATAATTATATCATGGAATCAGTTTGAGATTATTTGTGCCAAACAATAATTCAAAATGTTTTAAAAAAAGCTTTTTCTGTGCACGTTTATCTGTTCTCTCGTCGGTGGATATGAAAATCTATAAATAGCCGTAGTTTCTGCAAAACTGTGAAAGCAAATATTAGTACTTATTTGGAAAGGAACAATTAATAATGTAATATGATAGCATGAAATGAACGAGTGTCAAGCTAGAACTGTAAATCTAAACATGGCCATTGGAATATAATATATGCGATTAACACGTTCCGTGCCACGCCGTTTTTGCCCAACATGATCTCCAGGCCATTCGCTGTTTTGACTAAAAATTGATATATTGCCACACAATATGTCATTACATCATCAATCCATAAATAATTAGCTTGTTTAGAGTAGTTATCAGATAGTGTACCATTTATGGTACACGTGGCGCTGCGATCATTTCGACTGTGAAAGTCAATCAGTTCGCAAATTTTCAATTAGTAAAGATTTCAATTAGTAAAGAGAACCTGTAAAAAAGGGTATGATGTCGTTAAACCGAAACTGGTGATTGATTACAATGAAGTCAAGAGTTCTGTTGATGTTTCCGACCAAATGGCAGCGTATAGCAACCCCTTGTGCAAAACTATCAAGTGGTAAAAAAAAGTAGCGTTTGAGCTTTTTCTAAACACATCAGTTATTAATGATGGATATTATACATTACAATACTCAGCAACATAGTTTTGTATCAATAGTAGAATTTAGAAAACGATTAGTTAATTATTTATGTTACTGTGAGGATAACAACAACAATTTATCGCCTGAGATTGCGACGACCTCTAGAAAACGACACGAAATTAAAAAACAGGAGGGCAAAGCGGTAAATGTTAGAAAACGTTGCACTTCCTGCTATAAACAAAATGTAAATCGGTATGGTACTAAAGTAGCAAGGCAAAGAACTAAAAGAGTTGTGGCGTTTTGCAGCGATTGTCCGAATAAGCCATTTCTATGCATCCCTTGCTTTAAAAAAATCAACCATTGCTTGTAATTCATAATTATTGTACATATAGCAAATAAACAAATTTATGTGCTTTGTTCTATACTGCATTTTGTTTAATGCCTCATTCTTTTAGTGGAAATTTATTTTATAGAATTAAATTTGTCATAAATCATATGTTTTTGGCGGATTAAATGAATATGCCTGCGTGTACCATTTATGGTACACGTGGCCTGCAGATCAAGTTTGACGTGTACCACAAATGGTACACGTGGCACGGAACGTGTTAAATAGTTAAAGATATTGACTGCGGAAACTTGAAGGGCGTTTAAAAGTCATTTCTAAATGCAATCAAAATTTACTAAACGACTTAATTACAAACAGCAGGGCAATGGAAAAGGAATAAAAATTTGTTAAACGACTATCTTAGAAATTTATAACTTTACTCATTTTGTTGCCATCTCAATGGTTATAAATATTCCTTTATATGTACAGGGTAGTTCAAAAATATTTGTCATGACCTACCAGGCGTCCAGCTCACTCGGGAATCCAGGCCTCCAGATCTTCCACATAAAGAAAAGAAACACAGGAATTATCTTTTCTGGCTCAACTGACACATCCATCAGTTTAAAGCTAGGAAGATGTCAATGCCCTGCGATCAGTTTTGGGCCCTCTCAAGGGTCGCCCTGGGGAGAAGGACATATACCTCGCAAAAATAAAGAAGTGCCCTGGCCGGTGGTTTGTTCTGATTCACCTGACGGATAGGGACATCCCTCGTTCTGACGTCATTTTCGATTCTAACGCGTTATTGGCCGAAAGAGCCGCACGTTGCGTCGTCATGTGAACGACGAAAAGAGTGTTTTATTTTCGATTGTCATTCGTCGATCTCAGGTTTCCAGGCCCGAAATGGTGGGGATGGGCGGCACGAACAACACTCTCCCCTTATCCCGTACCTCATACCGCGAGACTTTTCCATTTTTGCGAGGTATAACCATATGGACTTTTCTTTAATGGCTGGATGACCCCGACATCCATATTTGAAGTTCATGTAGCAGATCTCTGTTTTAAACTGGTGGATGTGGCACTTCAGCCAATAAGGATAATTCGTGTGTTACTTTTCTTTGTGTGGGTGACTTCGGAGACTGGCTTACTGATCGAAAGTCCAATTGCGAAATTACCACTGTAACATTAATTCGCAAGAGAAAAATTCATTTCCAACCCATGGTGGCTCGTAGACATTTTACCTACGCAACAAGATGAATGCGACGAGCTAATAAAAAAATTTCACCTCAATTTGCAATCCTTTTTTGAATTTTGCGGCTCGTTTTTTTTGCATATGCCCACCAACTCAAATGTGAAGAACTACATCTGGTAGGTGATGACAAATCATTTTGAAACACCCTGTATATGCATGATTATTCATATTAAAATACATAATGTATCTATATCTATTTCTTTTGATCTTCGATATTGCCACCCAATGAAAATTTTGCAAACCCAAGTGTATCCATCACAAGTATCATTGTCTACAACGGCATACGAGTTAACTCCCACTAGCATGGCTACTGTTGCGTTGAATTTGAAATTAACATTCATTTATCCATCCATCAAATGCGTGTGGTATGGCATAGGAACATGTATGTATAGCTATAAACATGATGCATAGATGAAATGCGCGATTGCCAGCGAGTCATTGCCGTAATAATAGTTGGCTGATGGTACGTATTCTCTTTATCAGCTTTGGAAGGATTTCTATCACGCGTCGTCGAGAGATGCTCCCTCGCTGCTGTATCCACTTACACATTCCACTGAATAATTAATAATTCGTGTGTTTTGCTTCCCGGTAAACTGTTCCATTGCTTCGCTGCGCTTCATTGTTTATTCAATGTTATTCATATGACTCAATTAAGGTTTTAATCAATCGTCGAATGCGAAACAGCGTAATCTGATTAACTACGAAATCCCGGGTTATACGATCCGTATGACGCAAAACTGACATCCAAGAACTGGCTTTTTCACTATCATTTTAAAATTACAATAATTTTCCCGCCTTGCGGTTTAATTCCAACCTCATTTTCCAATGCTCTTTTCAAATCCCATGACGCCGAGTTACTCTTCATTCCCTCTTTTAGTCGCCGGTTTGTCCCCTCCCCCGTGCATCCTTACTCCCAGACATCGTCCCACTTTAAACAGGACAGTTTTAACGAGAGTTGTTTCGAGGTTGTTTGAGTAATCACATGAAAATTACACTGCCGACACCTATCCCATGGTTAACACGATAGGAATGTCAATGGATTCTGGAAACTTCTTTTCGCTCCTAATCAGTCTGACGTTTACAATTTTTCATAGTATTACCGAGAATGCTTATAGATTACGAGTTTATGTATATCCCTCTCGCTCATGATTTCGCAACACAATGGTGCGACACTTTTCACTGAGAATTTCAAAGTGTCATAATGCACGATGATAAAGCTCTCTATGTTACGTAATGCGCTATTAATTATTTATCGATGAAATTGGCGCTTTACTCATCGTTGGAAATTATACCGTGTGTGGCCAGTCGTCAAACAGTTAATGCAACGATCACAAAGTGCTTTCATGTTATATCTTTAAAGATGATTATGTTGATGTTGTATAATATTGTTTCACAGTTATTGCGCTATAATATTGAAAGCCAGGCTAATGAATGCCCCGTGTAGAGACAGTAATGTCAGTTTCTGCCTAACGCTTTGCATATCGTCAATATTCCAGTTGCAAATGCTTCATTTTACAACAAATTCAAGCCGACTTTTCATTCTAATTAAACGTCGTCGATATGTATGTTTCGTTTCTTCTTTCCGCGGTGATCTCGTAAGCTGGGAGAAGTGTTTTGTTATCCTTAAATCCAAAGTGATTCGGTGCCATTGATTGGAAGTCAGAGAGACATGGGATCCCATCTGATCCATCACTTTCCATGGCGCTCGATCCGACCGTTTGCCCCGAGGGACAAAACGAGAGTGAAAGAGAGGAGGGGAGACGGAAAAACGAGACGCCTTGTTTTCCCTATATCTTTTTTCTTCGACGATAAATCTCAACGGACACCTTGGAACGCTGGCAGATTTACTGGAAAAAATTCTTAACGTTTAACAAGGGGGTCGTTTTGTACATCTTTCTTCCCTGTACGAGACACGGAGTACTCGTTGCTGAGAGTGTCTCTTGGAAAATATTCGGATGATCCACCGATATCTTTTGCGTCCTGTGAAATTTACTGATAAACCGTTTTTGAGCCCTTAAAAATATGAAATGCCGCTTTTGTAAATTCGGTAAATGTTGTAAAACGTTGTGAAAGTATTAAATGAATTTATCCTCTTGCAAGACATGGATGTTAAAATAAATGGTGTAAACGATAAAACAACAGTTGGAAAAAATTGGAAAATTGCATGTCACTTTTCAATGTAAATTTAGCGAGGATCAAACAAATTGCTAGCCATTGATTTTTATGACTGTACATTACGTGACTGTTATTTATATTTTACTGGGGATTCAAAGACAATTTGGATATTTCAAAATATTCACTTTGCGATACAACATAGTTAACAGAATACAACGCGTATTTACAGCTAAATTTTGAGCAACACTTGCGAAAAAATTTAGAAATATTCCAGGATATTATTCGCAGATCACATCGTGTTTCATATTTTCTCTTAACGTTCACTTCTACCACAGGTTGTGAAAATATACCTTCCCCTCCCCTTTAAGGGTTATTTACAGACTACTTTATTATGCGAAATGATTCACATTTGTTTTTTTTTATAAACACTATGGCTGTCGAGAGCGTTTCAATTAATACTGATGATGAGCATTAAGAACTGTAATAACGTTCGCGAGTATCTTAGTAGCTGAAATTGATAAAAAGTGCCCACAGTTAATGATGAAAATGCGCTCCGAATCTGATACTAGAGCGTTAATGCGTTAATGATGAATACGAATACAGTTTTAATTACGGTATCAGATGTTAACAATTTACATCGTTCCTCATTAACACTTATTACACACGGTACAGGTAACGATTGTTGCGTAAACTAAATATGCTTCAGCGTTTCAATTTTACAGAAACAGTGCAAGTTGTAATAATGATATGAGTAATGTAAGCATATGCACGCTAACATTTTAATAGAAATACGATTAGCTGTCGTGTCTTAAACCTTTGCAGTCATATTTATTGTACACAAAGTTACTGTGAAAGTTTCAATTAATTTTTATCACCATATACGTAAAGTATACAAAGTAAACCACTGTATTATGATAATTCACTTAACAAATTTTCTGAGGTTATAAACATATGAAAACTAATAATACGGTTTTCTGTACATTGATGTTAAACACATTTTTATAATACACGAATCTCGCGACTGAGAGTAGATATAAAACCACTACGGGTTAAACCGCGACTTTGCAAGGGAGGTAAAAAATCCTCGCTGATTTCGACGATGACCAAACTACTGTAGCGTATTAGAAAGAAGGCTAGCGGCACGAAGCAAGAGCAATAAAGGCCTCTCGCTCCCTTCTCTTACTTATTAGGTGTACAAATAAGTTCTCGGCCATTCTTCATGTAAATAATGATTTATTTACTTAAAATCAACGTATATTTTAATCGGGAAAGTACTCTACGTTTGCTTCCACACGTTTTTTTTCAATTCAAACGTGAAAAACGTGTAGTGCTTAATATGAACGTTATTGCATCTCGTTTTGCTCAATGTACTCACGATGTATATTTCAAAGTTATGTTCATCTGTTGATTTGGAAAAACAGTGTACTAAGTTGGTATTATATGGTACTAGACTAGGAACGAAAATTTGTTGGTTCAAATTTTTAGTACAATTGTTTTTATTCTTACAGGCAGAGTGTTACGTTTCTTTCTATCTCTGTTTAGTATACTGAGTCATACTTCCATCGATGATTATATTCTCGTATATACGAGCCGTTTATTTCGAAAGTGACATAAGTCACTTTACCGCAATGAACGTAGTGATTTTTAATGACTACACGAAGTTATTTATAGTGACAAAAATAGAAGTATCTAAGATAATAAATCCGATTAAATCTACTTGGAAATTGGCATCAATGCTTTTAAATACGTTAAAATGCAAACCCTAAATATCTCGATTTAACCCTTTGGCTACGGCAGACTTCGAAACGTACCGCGCGCTGTATACGGCAGGCTTTTAATTGCAAGGTCTACCGAGAATAGCAAAACTTTGTGTCAGAGTGCATTTCTGATAAGATATATTAAAATAATCAAGACACTGGATTCCACAATGTTAAACAAATATAGTTGATGAACATAAACCAGGTATAGTTAAATATTACGCTATATCATAAGCCCGTTCAGTTTATTTCGGGCAACGTAAATTGTGCGCCTATAGGCGGTTATCCTGTCGAGAAACCAAACTATGTCAACTGCCTTTAGGCGGCAACAGTAGCTAAAGTATTAAAAAGAAAGTGATTTATGCGACGTACTGTCAAAAATTTCAAAAAAATGTAAACATCCGGCTTTTTCAAAATAATTATAAACCGCTATGCTTCCTTCACTAATTAAATAATTTTAACGCGTCATCTGTCATGGCTTCTTGGGAATATTTTCGTCAGATGTTTTCAATAATAATTGCCATTGAAAAAGTTGTAGAGAATTTTAAGCAGTGTTCTGTAGATCTATTTGTAATTACAAGTTTTTATCGAAGTCTACTTCGCCACAATTAATAAATTAATTTAAATATTTCAATGATATATTAAAACGCCCGCTGTTCAAGTGATAAAGAATAAAGAGAGCAATTAAGATTCTATAACTCTTATTCTTTCACAATTTCTCTTAAGATTCTGTTACGTTAAAGATTACGATTTGAAGTATTAAAATTAAACTAGTTACTCAGACTCATTTCTAAAGGTAATTAAAGGGTCTCCCATTGTACTGACAAAATATTTTTTAATATCGACAGTCATTGTGTTAACACATCTCAAAATATATAGATATGGTGACAAAAATATTTCGTGACAAAGATGGTTGCCTTTAGTCCTACCGATAGTTTATATCTCGCTCCTCACGACAATATTTTACCCTCGATCTGTCAAAAAGAATCAACTGCTAAATGGAGCACACACCCCTCTTGTAATACTTATAAGATATGAAAGGTGATAAATCAGGTAAGATTGGGAGCAAAATGCCCGTGAAATACATATGTATCATTGTCGTCAAGTGGAAACATTTATTCGCCAAGTGGAATAATCCAGTAATCGTAATTCTCGTGTTATATTCTTCACGTATAATTACCTCAACATCGACATACCAGAATTACATGCTCTCAATTAGTGTCTACAGTTTTCCATGCAGTGGCAGCCTGCGGTGACATCACGGTAATCGGAGACGAGAATTGACCGTGCTAGTTTTATGGGTTTACCTCATGGTAAACAAGTCTATCTCTGCGCGAACCGACTTTCCAACTACTTGAGAGCTTAGAGCAGTTCGCTTACTTAATTTCAAATATTGTTTGTCAGAAAATTGCTTTTTCGTTTAGTAAACGAGTTAAAAACTCTGCAGAAGTTTATTCATTTACGAAATCATCTTCCTCCACTAGATGCATAAATGTGCGTTTTGGTAATGTTACACTCCAACAGTACTTATTATAATCACAGTTGTCCCTCGCAAAAACAAAGTCACGGGAATGTCGCTTAGAACGAGAAGGAGGGAGGAGAGAAAATGAGAGAGAGAGGTTGAAAGGGGAGAGATGGTTTACTGCGACAGTGGTTTTCCAACATCGTTTCGGCCTTAATTGCTGAAAGTGCGGACAATCACTAATTGTACCTCCGTCGCATATCCTGGAGAGGTTCAAAGCAAAAAAAGCAGACGAAAAGTGCTGGTCGTCCGTTTTTCAGGGGCCAACAATACTTGATGGCTGGTGTCAAGCAAAGTGTACTGTATGGAAGTCCAGGACGGTCGGAGCCTTTCCAGCTCATTGACCGTTCAGAGAGCAATTGTATAAGTAAGAAACATTAACCCCATTCTATTTCTCCTCTTTCCTGTTCCTTTGTGTTTCGCTTTATGTTTTATTTTTTTATTTATGTAGTTGCCCGCTTGTAGATCGTTAATAATATATTTTCAATGTATTCGTTGTATATTTCAATAAATTTTCTTTTAACTATCGTTTCGGGACTTTAGGCACGCGGAAAATTTGTAGGTGCTAAGTAATATTAGTCAAAACGTGACGAATTTCATCTTTAAAATCTTTAATGTTCCTTTTCAATTTTTATAGGTAATGATCTTTTCGGATAATTCCAACGTCAGAACTGAATGAACTTTTCTAACTGCAAGGTCGTGGGTATATTTTTATATTAGATACACATGTTTTAAAAATTCATACACACTCGTCGGTCTCACCTAAAACATTAATAGATCGAAAACGCCTAGCAAATTACTTTCACAGAATTTCTATACAACATTATTTTTCATAGAATCTTTCTAACTGTATTTCAATGCCCAATATTTAGCACGCAGTCCGTCTTCAATGTATTAAGAACTTTTCCAAAGATTTATGCATGAACAGTCCCATGGCTATTGAGGAAAACGGCTTTAATTCAATGAGTCTTCTCCAAGAACTCAACCGGACACATCTAGTGTGTCCCAATTTTAAAATTGTTAGTTTGCCTATCTTAATAGCAGGGCCATAAAATAAACCTTCAGCATCGCGCAGATCCGCCTCTGTGTTCGCACATCGAACAAAGAACGTTTCTGAAATGGTTCGTAGGAACGGACTCGTTCCGGTCAATCACGTGTCCATCACGTGACGAGTTCGTCACCTTTGACTCCTACACTCTCGAGGGGGTGGTTGACTCGGGCGACGTCTCATCCACCGGAATTTCCGTGGACATTCTTCGCTTCAAGGAATCTTTCCACTAGGCAGGAGCATTCGCCTGCACCTTGGTACAGTGCTCCGCAACATTTTACCTTCTACGGTACAACAATGGGTTTTCAATAATTCCACGGCACACCACAAGTAAACGCTTACAAGTACATAAATTACAATAATACGCATACGTTTTTATTAGATAAAAAACACAATTCAATAGCGCTATGTATGTAGACATTTACTTTTATTGAAGTTTTATAAGAAGTAGTTTGAACTGTTCACCAACACAAGAACAAAGATATATAGTTATAGATTACATATAAAAAAATTTCCTCTTTAAATTTAAACATAAAGTTTGTTGTTTGGCATTTACTTACTCCTATTTAATCAAAGTTAATTTCAACATAACAACTAATTTATTAATGAGATACTTGAGCTTGTTTTGATGAACATACACGTTTTATATTTAGCTCTATATTAGAAAGTGGTAGCCGAAGTTCATTTCGACTCAGACAAATTACGTATTGGCAAAAAGTTAGAGGAATATTAGGGCTTAAAAAAATTTCTAACTAATGTAGTGGTTATACAACGTTTTTCTTCTTGAGAAAATCATTGCGGCACAGCGATTGCGGACCACTGCCTTAGTACATAAATTCGCTGTCGAATTTTCCAAGTTCAAACACTTCTATCTTGTTAACTTCGTTGTTAAATCTGTGTGTATCACCTCGGTTGATATTTATTTGGTAAAATAAAATTGTTCAAAAAACAGTCGCGATTTATTCATTTAAAGTGTGACGTACCGCGAATACATCGAATTCACGGTGGAAACACACGTATCATGGATTATTCGCGATCGAAAACTGTAAAAGTTTTAATCGACTGCGAATATTCGTACAAATATGTTTATATGATGAATGCACAATTACGACTAGAGTTGTTTGCATATAGAAGGACCTATTAGTATATGGTGTACCACTATATGTAAATACGAAACCAATAAATATCTACATAATATGGGGTATTAGAAAGAAGACTGGTGAATGGAATAAAAATAGAATAAGACTCTAATCCGCACATTCAAATCGGACTGCAAGATGAAACGAGTGAATGAGTTACATCAAAACCAACAAGGAGAGGCCACAGTGGTGGGCCACCGATTTTGATAAAACTTTCTCTGTCGCATCTAGAGCAAAAATAATCCGACCCCTATTCGGGCGTTTTTGTCAATACTCATTATTTACGAAGATAATTGTAGGATCTTAATTTAAACATTAGTTTTATTAAAATCCAAGATATATGAAAAATATATTTAAGTAATATATAAAACGTAGTTAATAGTAATTTTCTCCTTTCGCCTTTCGTCTTTCGTCTTTCGCCTTTCGCCTTTCGCCTTTCGCCTTTCACCTTTCACCTTTCGCCTTTCGTTTTTAACCTTACTTCACCGATCGCTTACGCACGGCTGTCTCGGCTCTATGCCGTTAGACAAACACATAACGCTCGCACCCAGCATTCATTCTACGCACTCTCATATAGATCATTCTTTCTTTCTTTCTTTCTTTCTTTCTCTCTTTCTCTCTTTCTCTCTTCCTCGCATCCCACATAATTAACATTTAAGTTTTTGATTTCGTGAAATACTAAATTACTTAATCGATTCTCAACAGCTGTGGTAGCCAAGGCGGTAGAGTGTTAGGTTCATAAATCGCTCTATGGGTGTTTCAAATCCCTCGTGAAGAATATTTTTTTTATTCTTCTTTTTTTATTTCTTTTGTTATGCATATATCGTAGGTTCCAGGGAGAAGCTTCCCTTCGCCCTTTATCTTCCCCCTAGCCTTCTTTCGAATACGCCACAGTACATACAATTGATTTGAGGAGTCTGAAAAGCGTATTGGTATTGTATATTTTTTTTTCATTTTCATCGTAAGAAAGAAAGGTAGTATTCAGAGAGAGTAAATTGCCGTCCAATCAAATTAGTTTTCCTGTCCCAGTCACACAATTTGTTACTTTTCGTCGCAATTGGCTGATTGTGAGTTAATCACATTCACAAGTTTATCACGCGATAGAAGCCGTCAAGGTGAACCGTCGAAATAGAATGAGATGTATAATAAGGATTGATATCTATTAGCAGAATAAAACTATGCTTTAATGCTTTAAGAGCACTTTTAAGAAGGAATAGCAAGATGTCAATAGTAAGAATTACATTTGTATCGCTCTTTCATATACATCCGCGGATACAAAAGCTTTACCCCTATGCATTGCGTCTGAATTGGAACAATTCCCTTGCCCCTGAACCGTTCAGTTTGTAGGGGTTCTGAAAATAACCATCTTTGAATAGTAGGTAGATACATTGGTTCCAGGTGTCCTCGGTGATTGGTTCTGCCAAAGAGTTTGAACAGGCTAATTTTAGGTATGATAACGGCACAATTTGAAAACCATATCCATTGATAACGACTAATCGACTTCTATTATCCCCAACAGTACCATCATCGTCCACTCAGCGTGTTATTCCCGATGCTTGTATTCGCAGATATTCTACAAGGACACCATCTGTATTTGCATACACCAGCTTTTTTATGAGATCGTTTCTTCGCAACAGCCTTTAACACAGCATCTGCTTTGGTTATGTTTTTACAATCTGATTACCTTTTCAACATTTCATCAGCTAAGTCAAATTAATTTTTAAAAATCCTCTATCGTTGTTACTTTGTTTTTATCCGATGACGGCATTTATGTTGACTGCTGAGGGATACTTAAGTGAAAATGTACTAGTGCCGAATTCCAAGTCGAAATTGAATGGGTAGAAAATTAATAATAACGAAAAACTATGTCGAGTACATTTTGAAGCAGAAGTGCAAAGGGTTAGGCATGCTGGCAAGCTGATCACCTGAAATTCATTTATTTCGAGCTGTCGAGATACCATCGGACGACAAGGACATGAAATTGTGTTTTAGTCATATAATACATGTGATAATAGAGAGCTTTAATCGGGCCTACTTTTTCTCATTATCCAACACTTCCGGAATTCGGAGCTGTAGAGCTTCAATTTGTGATACTTAACTGTATTTTTAGTGCACTGATATCATAAAGCCAGAGAATGGTAGGTTTTCAGCATCTACAATAGCATCGGTATGTGTATCCTCATTCAACAAAAGTCGTTTCCACGTATCAGAAAAAACAGTGATAACGTAGGATTATTCAGAGAAAATAATATTATAACTTTGCTAATTCTCCTGCAGCCAACTGAGATTTATTTGGGATCTCGTGGTTTTTGAATGATACAAACAATTATTCCACTCTTTCAAAGTGGTCAGATATACATTTGAATTGCCTCAATCACAGGTCAAGCGACCAATAACAGATTCAATGTATGCTCGGTTCGGAACGGGCAAAAATCAATAGTAAATATTTAACTTTTGAATGCACCCGCGCTCGTCCGCTAGGAAATAAAAAAATATTGAATTCAGTCCATTTCCTGCCAGCATACTCGTTACCAGAGGGCAGGCCACCTTCGGTCTATTTAACAGGACAGTTTCAACATAGCTGTCAATTTTTCATAATGGATGAAATCTCTACCAGAAAATCGAATTTTACAATATTCAAGAAAACCTCGAATCTCCAAAAAGAAGCAAATAATGATTTCCGTAAAATGTATCAAGCTGTGTATCATGGAATGTCGGATTATTCGAAGAGAAAGAGGAATTACTTTTTTAATATAAATAAATACTTTATCATAATCGAAATGTACACCATTTGCTTGTATGCATTTGCAACAAAATGACTCCTCTTTTGAAAACACTGCGGTCTTTCGGGGACACACAGTTTCTACAAAAATAAGAAAAAAAAAATAAGAACAACTCACCAGCAACTATATGAATTTAAAACAAATACGAAAATAGTTATAACTTTTAAACATATAACAGATTATTTGAACGATCAATTTGCGACCACTATAAAATCTAGCATTTCATATTACACTACATAATAAAAAAGAAACTAAATTATTGATAGAAGCATAATGCAGTACAGTGTTAATTTGCAGATTTCATATTAATAAATAAAAAATACTAACTGCTTTATTCCCCAGCCAGAAACGTCGTTTCGTATGTTCTGAAAGGAAATACTCGCTGCGGGTTTACCAAGTTTATTCGACACAACGAACATGAGCTTGAAAATTCGCAAAACTACGTCACGCACAATGCAACGCACTCTTATGTAAATTCTTTTTTACATTTTCTGAGCTGGGGTCAAAGGTTGATGACACGTTGCAGCATACTGTTGCGATATCCGATATTTCAGACTAGAAATAACGATCAAATGGAGATAATTGGTACACAGAACGTCTGCATTAATTAGGTTCCCAGAGAATACCTAGATCCTGAGATTGTTAAATCTGGATGAAATGAAATACATTAAAATAATAAAATAGGCAAAGATGTATCAAAGTTTTGTATCCAGAATTAGCGTCGAATTGTTTTGTGTGTACTTATATTTCGAAAGCGTGAAACTTGTCAGTTTATAATTTTGCACTTTCTTATTCCATAAGTGCATATGATTTATTGAAATTAAAGTCTCAGAATATTTGAATTTTGTGCCTAAAATTAACCCTCATACGCTTTTCGAAAATAGTTACAGAAGATCCTCGGGTAATAATTCACCCACTTTCCCTTTACCGTTAATTAATGTTATTTGTAATCTATCATGCTATATTTCACTGAAATTAAATCAAGCCAGAATATATTAAAAACGAATCAAACATTATGTAATATCTGAAACGGAGACTGGGTGAATTTACCAGGAGGAGCGTATGCGGGTTAATGAGATTGAATTTTGATATTGTACATTGTGTAAATAAAAGACTAGTTCGCATTCAATATTATTTTGAAACGTTGTTTTTGTATACCATGAAATTTGATACTTTTAACAAAGAAATTATGTTACTTGCGAGGAAGTTAGTGACGAAAGCCTTTGCACCAATATCAGATTTGTGATATGTTTAAGTTATAGCAGTTGCAGGTCTTACAAATGTGCTTAGTGATGAATTAATACAATTATTGTTTTCCGTGTATGGCGGGTATGCGGGCTATTAATTAATTAACACATTCATATACCAATTAACATATAATGTTTAATAAAGCTTTGTTGCGATCCATAAACGTAACACCAAGTTTTCGTATCCACGCAAAACTGCAACAACCTTCACACTATACTCATCCTTTGTTTTTATAAACTTTCACTCTCGCAATAGATGTCTCCTCTCATTCATTCCTGTTCAGAAAAACCCGATTTATTTAGTACTCTGCATCATATCGAGATTTACTATTACACTCAAACCTGTTTTTGTGCGGTGGAGAGGGACCGCATAAAAGAAAACGCATCAAAATAAGTCGTACAAAACTTCACGAGTAGCTATAAGAAATAGTTTTCGCAACACAATTAAAAAGTATTTTTTTTGTACGGTGAATAGGGACCGCATAAAAAAAGTCTCGCGTAGAAAATAACTCAAAACTTACGAAATAACTAGGAATTGTTTTTTTAAACGAAATCAAGACACAAGGCGTGGTAGCTACTTGGAATCTAATTTAGAAAATGCACATGTGAACATTTTTAAATATTTTATTTAAATATTTACTTATTTTACACATACAAAACTTTTCAAAACGTATAACCATTATCCTTCGTAGTCTG
Source organism: Cerceris ruficornis (assembly GCA_963989415.1). Classification (NCBI taxonomy): domain Eukaryota; kingdom Metazoa; phylum Arthropoda; class Insecta; order Hymenoptera; family Crabronidae; genus Cerceris; species Cerceris ruficornis. The sequence continues at coordinate 3,528,433 of OZ022526.1, forward strand.
ACAATACGCGAACTTTCTTGTGGTAAACTGGTACAAAATGGCTTTCGTCACTTGAAGATGTGTATAGAGTTCAGTAACATACAATGTAATCGGCTAACGCAATACTTATGTAATGTGATGAACTACATATTAAAAACCGAAAAATATGGCCAATCAAATCTACTACTTATTTATTGATAAAATCGTCAATTATGTTTCAATTTGATTGAAATTTTCATATACCGCACAAAAAAAGACCGCACAAAAACAGGTTTGAGTGTATTTTAGACTCACTTAATATTAATAGATAATTCTGAAAAATTTGTTTACATATTTACATAAATAGTTTCATGAATATGGTGCAGTAATATATTTGATATTATTTAAAAGAGTTATTGATGAAATATAATATTATATACGCATGTATTACTAAACGGTGTACTAACTGTAGCTATTACAAATACAGAATACAATGTTCCATGAAAATTCTAATTCATAATAGAATAATCTATATAAATTCTATAAAAATTCTATACAAAAACAGAATGCGACTCTATTTAATCGAATTAAGAGAAACAAACGTGAAGAATGTTATTTTTGAGGTTAATACATATTCTAACTTTAGCGGTGTATTTACAAATCTGAAAAGGGGAAATGTCAATTTCCCGATTTGTATTTTTTGGAATTCAGTTCCTTTCACAATAGCTGTTGACGTTGTCAAAAGTTGCAATGGAAATTCAAAAGGTGCAACTTTTTCACCGGTATACCAGTTGGTCAGACTTGAAACACGAGCGTACCTGTTATATTGTCCACTCTTTCACTTTGATTTCCATTTTGTCACTCTTCGAAGAAAAGGCATAACAGTGAATGACAAAAGAACTGCTACCCCTTGCAAGTTATCAAATCACACTGTTTGAACACGGCATATATCGGAAAATGTATATTTACATATCAGCTGTTATCTCAGAAAGTGGTATAAGTTGAATCTTTTAAATTGACTTAAGTTTCAGCTAAACGTCGGTGTCTTTCTTTCGTATTCGAAATGGCAAAACAAATAAAGCAGATTTTCCTTATGTTTTCATCAGAAGATGATCAATTTAATATATTACTGTATGCAAGCTTTGTTAGAAACTGTTAAATCTTTCACCATACCAATAAAGGTAGTTATACCACTTTCAATTATAAACGCCCCATATGTTTACCTATTCCACCAGCAGATTAAAACATTTTTAAACGCCAAATGGAGAATTCTGTAACACTGAATACATTTAGTAATTGAAACAAACTTTAGTTGACACAATTGAAACATCATTTTCATTATGTATCTTGGTAGTCATTTTTAATTCTATCCGTTGAAATAAACTGCGGTGGCTTCAATGTCTTCAAATGTCAAAGCACTTTCCTATCGAAAGATCTTCGAATGCGAACGTGCCAGTGCTAATCGGAGCATTTCTGTAATGAAACTGCATTCGAAATGTGTAATAAACATGGGAAAGAGAACGAGTTAACTAGTAGAAGTACTTTTTATTTATGAATTAATACATCATTCGTGGTGAAGCGATTAAAACTAAATATTTTGAATTAACTTTCACGAAACTGTGCTTTTTCTAACACAAAAAAGTGTACTAGATAAATGCTGTTGAGGGAAAAGAATGAAAAGTAAATAGACTTAAGGTAGTTGTCGTGCAATGGGCATAGTGTCAGAAAATTCTAAATTTTAGAATACTCATTGAGGACATTATAATACAATTATGCTTAAAATTTTAAATCGATTGACCTCCCCTAATTCGAGATAAACTTAATTAAAGTTCGGGTCATTAGCATGGAGAGTATATGCGCTATGTAATGGTTCTACCACTTTATTAATTCTAATAAAAAAACTAACAGTCAGAAACTTTCAAAAAACTAACAATTCATAAATGTTTTTGTTCTGAATTAGACAAAAAAACAACAAATATATTGACCTTCCCGTTATTGAGTTATAATAATGCAAAAATTAAAAATCGTGGAAAAAAGCACACGCGGGCAAATCGAACAGAAACAACTTAGCAACGCTGTACTGTACATACATTGAGTCTGTATGCACTGAAGCGCTGTATCCAGTAAACAAGCCCAGTATGTCCAACTGTGTGGCATAAACGACGTTGCCAAATTGCGAGACGTGAAAATGTTTCATAGTGTTTGTGTATACATATATATGAGATTTGTATGTGTATGTTGTCACGGGTACAGTATTGAAACAAAGGTGATCGTTCATATCGCTACTCGCTCCTATACTCTTACCACGCACATGATCCAAAAACTATTGACGATATTGTACCACGACAACGTCCTTAAAAGGAATTCATCGTTATAAATGCCTAATTAACTTAACGATATTAAGTATTCGTATTATCTTCACAAAACACGTATTCATTATTTGTTAAACGGTAAATGTCTACATTTAAAAAAGACTTCAAAACCCGCTCCAAATCTGTTGCGAAGTATTAATAATGCATTGCATCCAATTGACGCATACATATCCCGGTCACAAAAGACGCCTCGGTAAAAGCATTTCACGCAATGATTATCGCGAAATTGTGTCGCCTCGTCAGGCTCTGTTTGCGTCTTTTCCCTATCGAGAAGACGCAGCAAGCGGTGACAGTAGGTACCGACAACAGAGGCAGATGACGACGAGTACCTCGTTTTCCGGAACATTCGGATCCACGAAGACGTCGCGGGTAAAGAGGAAGTTCTCAGTCTTCTAAGCATTTTCGCTCTCTCATCCCCTTTCTCTGTTCCTTTTGCTCAATCCCTCTTGTTCTCCTGATATCTCTCTTACTTCCTGTTTCTTCATCGCCTTCTCCTTCTCTCTCTGTACACCTTCGACACCTTTCTCTCTCTCTCTCTCTCTCTCTCTCTCTCTCTCTCTCTCTCTCTCTCTATTGTCTACTCCTTCTCTTCCCTGTTCACTCATACAAGTTCAATCTACCTGTTCAGACTCCATTTTCTATCTCTGTTCCATTTTCCCTCTCTACAAGTGAGCAAATGACGGTCTCTTAGACTTTGGCTTGTTCTCCTAGTTCCTCCTTATGCTAACCTCTGCGAACTTAAGTACTAGAAACTACAAGTTATAATTACATCGCGAGATAACTCCTACGGTCGATATGCTCGTGTAAGTAGCCACGTACAAGGGCGGAAGAGCCGCGAACCGGCGGGGCTGGTCGTTTCTGGGCTACTATTATTAAAGTAACATATCATTGGCTGCAGATAACAGTTGCGACGGGTTTAACGATTCACGGATTAATTTCGATGTTTGTAAATAATTTGACTTTCGTGCAGATTTACAACTAAAAATTACTACTCACGGTTTCATTGTACAAAGCAACAGGTGTTAAGAATGTATATTCGGAGCTTTATTAATCTTGCATTTTTATAGGGATGGTATATCCAATACGGCACGTGTCGTTTTTTCTGTATCGTTTATTTATACCGTAGTAGCAAAGAGATCGAGCGAGGATGCTGTTATACAGGGTTTGATGCAAAAATTAACTTCGCTTCAGTGAATACATATTATTCTCAAAAAAGTTATAAAGAGAGAACAACAAAGTCCCGTTTTTAAATAGAAAATAGACTACACATCGAAAAAGACCCTAGGAACTTTAGTGTGATTTTTTGTAAAGAGGGGATGAAGATTAATTTTTATAGAATCGAAACCTTGTATGTGGATCAACTATTACTTATATGAATATTCTTTGAATATCTACTGCAACGTAACTCTTTCTATCGATTATATTTCAAATTAATCTATATGAAGATCATATTTCATTCACAAATTGACAAGAACTTCCCAAAGTAATTTTTCTCCAACTAAAAGTTGCAAATGTGTATTTGTTCATGTGTCTCTTTATTCATGGAGATGTCTGATCTGTAAACATTGCGTTCACGGTGAGGTGAACAAATCTCTAGGAACCAAATTTGAAGGTGTGATACGTTTCATTTTAACTTTTGCCACTTTAGTTTCAAGAATTATATTGCAATAGAGCAGTTACCATTTTATAAATGGATGTTATTTATGGGCGATCGCGTGATCGTCCGGTGAACTGTTAGGCGATCGTAGTTGTACGTTTAGTGGACTGTATTGCAGGAATGTTCCTTATGGAATTAATTCGCTGAATCGTGCTTTGCGGTCTTGAATAATATACTTTATTCCTCACGTTCGATACATTCGTTCGTTACACTCGTTACTTTCGGAAAGGTACTGCCCCACGGCGCCATGTAAAACGAACTAACTGAACAGTATTATAAAATCCCAGAGTTTCTTACACATTATATATGTTACTAGAGAAGCTTAAATACTTCTGTTATCTTTATACCTTTTATATATAATTACAAGACACAATGGTTAAGGATTGACACCTATCCTCCGATTTACACGGTACTTAACACTTTAAGGACCGCTGTAAATTATATGAGATATACGAATTTCCACGCTAGCGCGGGACGGGTTCTTAAGGTGTTAATTTACACGGTTTTCAAAATAACGGATTTAAAAAAAAAACATTATGTAGATATATTTTTTTCTGACAACTAATATGTTGACTGTGGAAATGCTTCCAATATACGATTTTTCTATACATGGTATTCTGCGGAATCGATCTTCCGTGTAAATTGGGGGATAGATGAATGTCTTTACGTATAACTTTATTAATTATCATAAATGTAATTGGGTTTGAAATATTAGAAAATAATTTACCAGTATTCATTCTTCAATTTCAATAAAGGGGACTGTATTGCATTTTATGTATAGATTTGAATAAATATCACTTTCCTCCAGTGTTATTTGTGAAATGGATTTGACCCAATTGAGAACGTTTATTGACACTGGCTAGATTTCAAGCCGTTTCAATTTCTGTCAAAATGTTTTGTATATCTGTATTTGTCAAACATAGAACAAAATGTGATACCGTTTCAATGTTTGGTTTCACTTTTATTTACATAACTGAATGAAATGTGCAGTTGATTTATTTTTAACTATCAATCGACAAAGTCGCTTTTTTAAGTCACACTGTGGCTTACTGGGTCATCTTTCTTTCAAGCAAAAACTGCAGGCCAAAGTTAGCGATTAAACGTTACCATTGACAATAATGAAATGTACTATTTATGAATTTATCAAACCAATATTTATAAGTGTTTCATCTATTCGGCGTATCGTAAATTCTCTTAAAAATTATCTCTCACAATTAGAGCAGTGGTGGGAAAATTACGGCCAGCCACAAATTTTAAAATAATAGAGTTGAAATTTTCAATATGAATGTTCTAGAAGTTATTTAAGGCGGTGCTCCCTTTCTGAATTTACATAATTTCCGTGGAAATTAAACTATTTAATGAATTATATTCGCCTACCAAAATTTGTTTTTCTGGCCCGTTCCGAAAGAAGTGTACCCATCACAATTTTATTTTTAGAGGTTACTGATAGAATTGAAATATTGACACCACATATCTAATGGATATACTTTACAAACGACTAACATTCAATCTTACCGTATACTTCGTTATTTTCCGAAATTAATGTAACAATTTTTATATTCTTCCCCTTATAATATCGAATCATATTCATAGGATAACAGATAAGATATGAATTTCATTTTGAAATGACAATATAGTAAGAAGTAATTGGTAAATTTTTATTTCAACAGCTTAACCCCTTGACCTACAATAACGAGTGGCACAGTGAATGAATAGAAAGTTTTGAAGTTTTCCAAAAACTCTCAAATTAAATATATCAGCGGCATCCAGCAGGCTAACATTATCTCCACGTTATTAATATTATGCCATATGGTATGCCAGGAGTCACCGATAAATTTTCACTTCAGCTATTTAATTCTAAGATATTTCTTGCATAGTCGTAAAAATATTATAGGGCAAGGGGTTAATGTTTTAATTAACCCCTTTAAAAGAAGTCATTAAGATTCAGCATGCACTCGTAATTTTCGTGACTATGTATTTTAAAACATACATTCCGATTTGTAATTTCAGTTTTTAGCTTAAAAAGCCCGAAAGATTTAATTCGGGTTAAAAGTTGCTCCATTGGGGTTTCCACTCAGCAGCATAAAAAAGTAGTTACAGACTATTTCAGCTAGCCCTGAACTATTGTGCACTCACAAAGGGATCTGTGTCGATTGGTGAGGCGATTAAGCTTCTTCTAACGGTTTTCAACGGAGTTCAATTGTATTCGATAAGTGGAGATTATTTTTCATCGTACTTTTACATTTAAAAATCTTAATGACATTGAATTTTAAAAGTACTGCGATATAATGAAACACATTAAAATGTATTGTGTTCCTGCAGGCAAAGCATTGGGAATATTGTTATTTAAAGTTGATTTATTATAGTAATTACTATCGTATACACATATACCATACAAAAATACGTTTAACTCTTTCGGTACGGAGTGCACTTATTTTACCGGAGGTAGAATATATAGTAACGTTTAATGGATAGTGGCGTAATGTAAATAATTAATACTTCATTCAAATTGCAATACATATAATATATAAGAAATAAAAACATAAGATATTAGAGCAAAATCATATTACAAAATATGATGTAATAATGTAACTTCGTGTGAAATCGTGATGGGTGATTATAGTCAGCCATAGTAATGAAAGAGTTAAAATTGTATTATTTAAGCACATCGTTTTTCCCCATTTATAAAACGAAATCTGTTTAAAAAATTCGGGGTTTAAAAACCGCGTGCGCCTTATACAGTGGTTATAGGGTTATTACGTGAATAAAAGTTGAGTTTAGTAACTTTATATAATAAATTCTTTTTTATATTTCTCAAATTTTGGTCCCAAAAATGAAGGTGCGTCTTATACATGGAACAATACGGAAACTATTTTCTGAGTGGATATAAATAAATTAAAATCGTCTGCTTATGTGTGAATGCATGTTCATGGCCTTCACATGATGAAATTGACATCTCGTTAGGAAGATTCGAAAAACTTTGAATCTTGGATGAATGTAACTGATTCTGAGATGATCGATTTATTGGTCAGTACATTCGCTTTTGAGTACGTTTTCATTTAAGGAGGAAGAACGAGAGAGCGATCGTTTTGAATGAAACATAAGTTGAAGAAGATCTTTCAGATATATATTTACCTCATTTATTAAATACTTGTGTTACTTTCGATCATTCCTCTTACATATGCATATACTCCTTAAGAATGATTTGTCTTATAAATATATGCATCAGACATAATTTAATTATCTCGGCAAGTAATTTATATAGCTTACAATACTTTCGCATATTAATAATACGTGCTTTACAAAATATGTATTAAAAATTTACGAATAGAGTTCCAGATTACGGATAGGAGAAACTGAGGTTATTAAGTACAGATTAGTCGACGAGACGTGATAATGAAAATTTTTATTAATTAGCTAATGTAAAAAGTTATAATGATGTGGCTTAGTCAATGTTGAAATTTCACATTCTGTAGAGAATGAACTCAAGAATGAACTCCCCGGGGATGTCTTCTGTCAGATAATATTAATGGTATGCTGCGTGTTGTATGTTTTATAATTTAGCACTATATCCACTTCATTATCAATATCTGATTTCATCAGAGTATTGTTAGTATTGATATTTTTAGAATTGACGATAAGTTCCGATCAATGCCCAACATATTATAATATAATTTTAAGTTTTGGGGGAAAGTTAATAACATTTTTAAATTCCCTTGCCAAGACCCAAAGGATGCGCTACAGTATATAATCTTCATATACAAAGGACGCAATACTGGAAGACATACCAAAAATATATACATGGATTTATGTTCATTCTCTTGTACGTTGATGCAGAAAATAAGAAATATGGAGGGATCTCCAAAATGGTTCCCCCTATCGAAATTATGACTTTATATCAGGCAAGCCGCTTATTTGATCGCTGAATGTGTCCTTGGAAGAGCTCTGCCTGCTACTCCTTCTCGTGTGCTCGGGAGCTTGCTGATTGACTTGCCTTTCACTTGCCAGGCACGAACCTATTGTCACGAGCATTTGTATTATTAGTGAAAAAGTATGCTCAGATATGTTTTAAATAAAAAATGATTAATAGATTTTTACGTTTTTGGACTTCTGGCGATGGTTTTGGTGGAATTCGGCTACTACGTGAGGCCTTACGGCGAAATATTTTCGCTTTGAGGCGTCACGTAGTAGCCGAATTCGACCAAAACCATCGCCAGAAGTCCAAAAACATTAAAATCTATTAATCGTTTTTTATTTAAAACATATTTAAGCATACTATTTCACTAATAATACAAATATCGCCCCATGAGCCACCACGTACGTGACAATAAGTTCGTGCCTAGCAAGTAAAAGGCAAAGCAGCCAGCGAGCTATTGAGCGCGCGGGAAGAAGTAGCAGGGAGCTCTCCCAAGGACAGATTCGGTGATCACATAAGCGGCTTGCCTGCTTTATATTATTAAATTCTGCGCAAAGTTTGTCCATCTTCATCTAAAAGATTTCCATCCTTGCGCATCATTTCACCGCGTATTCAAGAATATCTATATAAGAAGAGAAATTTTATTTTGCGGTTATTTTATCCACAAAACACAAAGAGATAGCAACAAAAATTGTCGGACGTTCAAACAAAACCCATCTAAAAATTACGAAAATTTCATAATTTCGGAAAAGTTCCCAAGATTACCGTCCTTCGCATTAAACGAACAAAACTGTCCTTTAAACTGAAAATACCACGAAATATTCCATGGCATCTTTATATACAGGGTGAGGCAATAAATATGTCCACATGGAATATTGCAATTATTTGTAATAATATGAAAAAACATTGTATACAAAACTTGCACGGCATACTGTAATACAAACATATTCAGTGTGGGTGGAAGCGTGGAAAATATTTCTAGATAATCTCTATTTTTTAACCCCTTTGCACTCCTTTGTCGCCGCAGCGAGCTGCAGTGACAACATTGTAATAGGAGCTGATAACTCCGTTGGCAGGTAAATCCGGTGTATTTTTATATTTTTTTATATGGTAAAACATAATTTTAAAATGTATACGCTTAGTTTTTAATTACAAAGCAAGATTTTTATTTTTCCACAGATGTGCACTCGCACCGTGTAAATAGTTCTGGAGTAGCTGGTAACTCATACTAAAAATTACTCGGAGTGCAAAGCGTTAAATACATAGAACACTATGTTTTCTTTTCTCGCGCTATGATAGTCGATGTTGAGACTTCAGCAAGCTATAATATTATTGAAAATCATACAAGGTCAAGTAAAATTATATTAAAAGTCCATTTTGCTACCTTTAACTTTGCATGACCTTCAATGACAGCTCGATGAGGTCATCTCAATGTCGACTATCATATCGTGATACAAAAATATAGCATTCCATTTAAAAAATAAAAATAAACTTAAAATCTCCTATATGCCTCCACCTATGCTAAAAAGCTTTGTATCAAAATATGCCCTCCTCTATATTGTGCAAGTTTTGTATATAACATATTTATTTGATGGTGATTTTATCCACCAAAATCCTAATTTTGTATTTCACCTTTTTTCATATTATTACAAATAACCGCGATATTCAAGGTGGACGATGTTATGACCCCCACCCTGAGCATATAGATATACGGATAAGCCCGTATTATATCGCGGAATAAAATTTTCATTGGCAGTAAGAACGTTTTTCTGAAATTGTGAAACGTTAGAACGACCGCGTCAGGGACTTTGGCAAGACAGAGAAACAGCGAGGTCAGAGTCTCCGTCAAAAATCGTTATGTATTTTCGTTCTAGACTTGTATACTTGGTCGAAAATCGTAGCGACCATGAAGCTAGTAGCGGCTAGTACTAGAGCAATAAGAGATCCAACGCGGTCCAAGGAAAATACGTGGCGGAATGCTTTGCCACGGAATTGTTACAGGCACGGAGTACAGTCATGGCCCATCACAGACTTCCTTAGAGTTATAAAGTTCACGTAGTGATCCGAAGCCAAAAGGATACGCAGACTGCGTGGAAGGGGTTGGCCAGGAAGTGGAGAGCTGATCGTCAGTAAAGGAGCATCGCGAAGATTTTTCTTTGTGTCACGTAGGTGATGCCTTTTGGATCGATCCAGACTTGAGAGCCTCTGAACTCTTTCCATTGTGACGTACAAACACGTACGAATACTGGCACGCCGGAGACGCTTTGACATTTTCACACAGAGCCAGAGGTCTTATATAAAAGGGTGCCGTTTATTGCAAAGAGAGAAGGGGCTGGGGGGAGTTATACCTTAGATGGGCAGACGGTAAAACGTGCGATATAAAGCTCCACAGACGTCGCGAGGATTTCGCAAGACCGATGAGTCTTCGTGATTCTCAGCTATTGCGTGACAAACTCGTATTGTAATCGCATATCTCCAGAGACAAAGACGTATGTTCGGTGGGAAGAAGGAGTACCTGTTACTTCGGACCTTCTAGGCGAACGGAGAATTTGAATTAATGGATGGTTATATTTTATGAAGTCTTTCTGAAATTATCAGACTTCTGAATTTTTTTAACACCCGTTGTGAAAAAGATGTCATGAAATTTCAGTGCTAACTGTTATCGTGGACAAAATGTCGTCGATATTCTACGGTAGCTTGAATTTTCGGTCTTGGAAAATTATAAATATAGTCGTGGAAATACTTTAAATGTACGAATATATAATTATTTATATATACATGTATACATTTGACACGTTGAATGCCATGGGGGTCACCGGTAACCGCTTTTGAATTCGATGAAATTTCTTATAACACTTAAAGTGCGATATTAACGTATTTGCTAATATATGCAATGTTTAAATATTGCTGTTAGAAAAGTAAAGTGTAGCTGAGTATAAACTATTTTTACCTTTTACGTTCCTATTCTATAACGATCTGATTTCAGTAGAAAAAGTTTCAGTTCGGTGGAAATGATGATACTAGCGAAATACGCGTTCATTCAAAGGATTAAGAACAGGCGAACACTGATTAAGTAACATGATCTCAATCCTTTGTGTCTTTTTATGAGATCAACGTAAAGAATTTTATATCGGTAATACTATTCTTTGGTACCAGTCTTCTGACTTTATAAATATCAAGTTTTCTTTGCATTTGCGCGAATCTTGCTGTAACTCAATACTAACCGTACCGACACTTTATGAATAATTATTCTTACCATAGCAGATCTTGTGACCAGTTATAAAGTAACAATAACATCTTTTTGAAAGAATTACAGGCGACTGTCAACTTAATATAGCAAACAACGCACAAAACAGTCTTTACTTAATAGTACAGAAAGTTATATATTTTCATTTCATTGAACTGATCATTATTTGACCGCGTATGACGCGGTTAGTGGTGAAATTCTATATTTCACATTTCTCATTCAGCTATTGTAATCTTCAGATAGGACAAAATCCTAAACGAGTCAAATTTCCTCATTCGGTGAATCTATTGTTAATAAGGTTAACTTGTTAATAAGTTTAACTTGTTAGAAAGGGTACGTGTTAACATACCAACATTTGATTATCTGGTTGTAATTATTTTCGTTTGCCATTCGACAACAGAATACGTCGGTTGCCGACAAAGTCTTAAATAAAGTTTTAATTTATATTAGCATGATATTTATCAAGATAATTAAAAACTCTTGACTTCCAATTTTTCAAAGACGGTTAAAGGTATTGAAAACCGTACAACACCTTCAATTTTCTGCTTTCATATCGTGCAATCTAAACGATCCACTCAGTCCATCTTCTTTTCCGGTCACTGCAGTTTTTTTTTGTAAATTTTTATCTTCTACCTCGAAATATACCGGATTAATCATCAGTTATTATAGTGTTAAGATTACACGACGCTTATTACTAATTGCTAGATTATAATCGCACGTTCCACTGTAAGCTATCCTTTCCTCAAGATATTCATCATGATATTCGCGTTATTACGAGCCAGATATCTCCGATACTGTCTGAACAGGAAAGTAATGTAACGGTACGCGATTCATCTGGATTATATTTGACGTGGCATCAAACAACGATGCTGTTTTTACCGAGAGTATCTTTCTCAGTGCTATATCTCTTGTATCGTTTCCCTCTTCACGCACGTCCATATGATTCCCTTCGTTTTAAAGTTTTAATAATCCCTATTTTCGAATATTCATTTTTATATTATTGCGTGCGATATATGCACATGGCTGGTCTTATTTGAAAAAAAATGGAGAACTTTGTTCATTTTTCTGCGTTCGACAGGTGAGCGACAGATTATAGATTGAGCGCAGACTTATTTTCAATGAGAAATGCGGTCTCCCGAAAATCACATTTTCATTTTGTTCTCCAATTGAACGGGAAAATATTTGAGTGAAACTTTATTGGTAATAAAATAAAGTGTATTGAATATTTGACGAAAATGATACGTGTTTCCGGAAATAAACGCTGGCTACAATTATCCGCTTATTTATTCTGTTTGATATGGTAACATTTATCATTTTCACTAGCTGTAATGGATATTCCGCGTACGGTAGTATGGAGTATCGTGTGAGTTTGCTCAATATGAAAGCTTGAATTTATAATGCAACGTCGATACATAGATATTTTTTCTTCGTTTCTGATATGTATTTTTCACGAAGCAGATAAATTCATATGAATTTAAATTTTAAATCTGCGTATCGCTTTTAAACTTTTCTCCACGAATCTTTTGCATTCGTATCGCATTAGACACTTCTCTAGGGATAGTGGGTATTAGAGGAATATTGAAAATAGTTATTCAATTCTAACCAATTTTTCTTCGTGAGAGTTCAATGAACTGTTAGTTTCCAAATTTCATGTTTTCTTTATCTCAAAAGTTATATCTATCTGCAAGTCACGGAATGCTAAATAATAATACCACCCACTAGAGAAACATGAAATATAATAAACAAATCGTTATAACCATTAAGCACACAAATAATTATGTTATGTACAGTTAATTTCCTAAGTGTGCTATAAAGTAATTAAACCTCCGTAACACGAACTTGTGCTGCGTTTGATTTTATTTTTTGTAATAAAAAGATAGTTTTTGAGGAGAGAGAAGTCATAGCAATTTCTTTTGCACAAGATGATTCTATAAACCCTCCGAAATATAACGACGCATATTACTTTAATGTTATAAGCATTTAAACATGTTTGAACAATGCTTATAGCGAAAACGGCGCCCAAAATGCCCCAATTTTACAGGATACTTTTCAGTTCATCTTAAAAATTAGACGTCCAGGAGAAAACCTATTAGCAGGAGGCATAGAGCAGACATAGTTCTTCGGGAAACAATAATTAAAAGTTGCTGTACTTTTGTTTTCAATAGAGAAATTCTAATAGCTTTGCAAGGCATAAGTAAAATGTAATCTCAACTTGCTTTGCGATCACATTTGAGCCGTTTATTCTGAAAGTGGTGTAAATCACTTTCATCTTAAATCCAGTTATTTAAGGGTTTACGTTTTAACGTGTTTAATAATATTGATGCCAATTTTCGAGAACATTTACTTCTACCTGTTATTTTGAATGTTTATCTTTTTCTGAGAATAAATAATTTCGCATAGTTATTGAACAATCATCATTTTTCATTACGGTAAAGTGACTTACACCACTTTCAAAATAAACGGCGTATTTATTATTTACACAATCTCATACCCACCGCTTCCAATAAAGTTATAAATGTACAATTTCTACATTGTGCAAACAATATGTATATTTTGTAACTTTCGCACATGTATGAAAAGTGTAATTTTATGTAAAAATAATGCTTGAAATATTTGACACATTAACCCTTTCGCTGTTAATGAGACATACCTATATGTCCCACGCAAAAAATGGTTCAAATAATACAACTCTTTATATTTTGAAAGAAATTATTATTTTTTATACCACCAATAACCGAAAGTAACTGAGTAATAAGAAGAAATTTTTGATGTAGAATTAATTTCTGCGCAAATCATATTTTCTTAATTGCGTTGTGACTAATATTACCTAATAGTAGTTTTTGGGTCATAATTTTCAAAATGAAACCGTAAGGAAAGTGTTAAAAAAGAAAAACCGAGATGTGGAAATTGGTTTCCAAGTAAAATTAAATGTAATCGTGAAGTTGAATTAAAAAGCAAACACTCTCATATGAAATTATATTTCATCCATACTAGAAATATAGCCTTATAATTTTACCATCAAATTTTATCTTCGTCTTCTTTTACAAAACTTACACGCATTATATTCCCAAACAAAATTAAAGCATTAATTGAGAAATGTGTTTTGGGGCAGGGGATATAATGATTACCGTGTACAGTTAGCAACATATTAGGATATTATTTTGTTTTACTATATTAAACAATTAAATGCACATCCACAAATTTCGAATACCTTGTATTCCATTATTTGCAGGCTACGTAGTCTGCTTTCCACTAATTATTTTGCAGAAGTCTCGTTAATTACGGTGTTGAGAGTACATAATCATACCGTGCATGCCACGAACATTATGCTTGATATGCAGTAAACTTTTAAAAGCTCAGCAACTTGTAGAAACTCTGGCTAATCAAAAATTTTGTTACATAATAATTCATTTAAGCTGGCCCTATTTCGGTTCTAATTAATATATTTATTTTGATGTATGTTTTTCGAATTTACAAACTTATTTGTGATAATTCATATAATACCATGAGATGTAATATATTTAACGAACGAAACTACAGCGTTTTCATTACTGCTAACAAGAGAAGATTCTATATTCGAAAATTCTTTTTGCAGTGTGTCAGCATGAAAAAGGTATCGATATAACTTAAAAAAAAAGATTATTCTATCTTTTTGGGTTATAGCTATTTACAATATAATTCACTATTCTATTCCAATATGCATAGTACAACGTACTTCAACCTATAATAAAAAATTGAAATATTTATTTGCGACTCAAAGTATAAAAAAGTTAAAGACTCAAAATGAAAATAATTTTTAATTTATCTCTCAAATTGGATAGCAATGAGCGCCAAAAAATTGTCTTATACAAGATGTATAAAAAGAGTGTATCACAATCTGTTAGAATGACATTTTGTATTCACCGCGTCCAACGTGGAGCCACCTACGTAACTTCCGTATTGTAAACCTTCCTGTAAAGAGTCTAGAAGTAATAAAACGTGCGTAGAAAAGTCTGGAGAGAAATCCAAGTAAATCTATTCAATCGGCAAATACCTACCACTATTGTTTGATACAATCCCTTCACTCGCTACACTATTTAAAACCTAACAGAATCGTTACTATGTAATGCTGTATCTCTGAATCGAAAAACAATTGATAAAGAAAGTTGTGACAGAATTATTTTTAAGCTTTAAATTAAAGGTCAAACTTTTTTATTTTATCCTGTTCTATTCATCGCGAGAATAGAAAGCCTGAAAGAAACAATCAGTCGGAATTCAATACCTCCCTTGAAACATAACATTAGATGGATACGGAGTAAATTGGCCGCTAAAAAGTTGAAAATTTGCGATTAAAATTTTTTACTTAACGCTTGATTTCTGCGAAAATGGATTTTTAATATCTACGTAATGAACATACACACGAAAGGGCTTCACTTTAACGGATATCATATCAAACTGTCTCCATTCATGATCATGTTTACAAACCATTGCTATACTGGTTGAAGCATTTATTAAACATCATCAAGTATAATATACTTCTTTTATCGTTCTAGGTCATCTTTTGAAGTCGTCCAATAGAGCTTCTTTTTAAAAAAAATCAATTACTTCGAAGATGAAAATGTTGAGGACTAGAGTAGCAAGTGGACTGTACGATTCTCAGTTAATAATTATAACCTCTCTGCCTATATACAATCTTTTATTCTTAAATGAATAGTACAATAAAATACGACACTTAACTCTTTCGTAGCCAGCGATTTCCATATTTCCCAATTATTTTAAAGCTCTCAAAGTCATTGGTTTCAAACATGTCCACTCTGTAAAGTAGTCTTATGTATTCATAAATGTTTCTTTATATTTCGCGCTAAATAAATAAATATTATTAACGTCTGATAAATAAAATTTTGTAAAAAAATGTATTCTTTTCTCGTTTTTATAGGACAGTGGGAAATATATATCCCACGTGATGCAAATTTTTGTACATACAGATTAATTATATGCCACGATCTACCAGACGTTGTTCTACACCTTTGGGTCGTTGGACATTTGCAAAAAAAGAAAACAGCTGCAAAATCCGGAAAAGGGTTAATAAATTAAGATAACAATTTTTTGCCTTCATGCATTTGTCTTGTTGCGTAGGTAAAATGTTTGAAAGGAACTATGTGTCAGAAATACGTTTGTATTAGTAATATGTATGTGTACATACATATCTAATAAGCAACTTAGTCATATATCATAATGTTAAGGTGCATCAGTAATACCATTTCTTATAATTTAAAAAAAAACAGTAATAAATAATTGGTTAAACGAATACTAACAGATATACGACCTGTAGTTTGGGAAAACTGAGCAAGTTTGAGCTTTGACGCAGCTCCAAGATGAAGTTTTACTAATTATCAGGTCCCAGTAAGGTTATCAAGGAAGGTAATGTAAAGACTGCTGAATGGGCCTTTAACATCCACGCCCCTTGCAATGTCTCATTTCTAGGAAAAGAGGGACCACCGAGAACCGCAGGAAAAAGGATCGGTGCAATGGCAATTTCCAGAACCGATGCTGGCAAAGTCCCAACGTTTGCAGGGCACTCTTGGGCCTGTAAATTATACCAGGGCTGTCCGGAAACATTTGGCAAGGTTCAAGGCACGTCATTCCCTAGTGAATGGTGAAGAGATCGAAAATTACATTTAGGGAATTACAAGCCCTTTGCCTCTTCAGCTAGGCATGCAAAAAAGTGCTCTTGGAATGAAATACGATTTCTCAAAACTAGTGTTGTTTAAAAGCGTACGTGACTTAAACCTATGATCAACGTGTGTGTTAAAGGTTGAAGCTCCTGCGCCCTTGGGAGAATTAAAATTTCTAATGGGAAATACTTTCTTTAACGCACATGCTGCTCGCAAAATCCTTAACCGGAATTTCAAATGTGAAAGTTGTATTCAACATGCTCGACACATTAATTTTTCATGTAGAAGAAGTACTTCACACTAGAACTACCGACCTTATGTCTGTTATATTTAAATATACTAAGTAAATATTTTATCAGATATATAGAAATGAAGAGGTGAAAAAGATGATCAATTAAGGCATTTAGGTTCTATAAGATGAAAATGGAATATTTACCGTATGGCTCCCTTATCAATATTGAAAAATTTTAAGGAAAATTGGGAACCGGTCATTCTGGCGGATTTGGTAGTTTTAGTTTTAAGCGATCAGATTACCAATTACACGATACTCTGTATACCTTCCTAATCACATCATTAATGTCTCATTATTATTGAACGTACATTAACGTTTTTGTTGCACCCGTCATATGAATACATTTGTAAGTATGTATTAGTCTGCGCCAATTATGTTTCTCCGTGTGCAACTGTCATTTAATTTAACAATGTAATTTCTGAAACAAAAATGGCCAATGAACGACCTTCGCGTTACGTTAACGTTGATACTTATACAATTTGTCATATAAATATTTATATTTACGTTATCCTATTTGCGCCCTCATTTACATTTATTATATTTATCATTTACAGTTTATTCGATATTTGTTTCATTATATCTGTAATGCTTCCGATGCTGCGAACGAGTAAGTGATTAACCTACAATTATCAGAGTATGGCATATGTTGATATCTATCTCGTGCAGAATATCAAAATAATGTGATTCCGAACTTTTGAAGCGGAACGTGCTAATAACGTTATCCATGCTTTCCACGGGCATGCGAGTGCAAGTTAATTTTTAAGAGATTAATCCATGCACTGTGCGGATAAGTTAATCTTTACTTATGATTCGTGATAATAGCGCATTATGTTTTACGCGCGGCACACGTTTGCCCTCTTTTTTTAGGAGGAGAACGTATTAAATTGTTGAGAAATAAGACATGAATTTTTTTAAATTTTATACCAGAGAGACTATACTTCCCGATTCAATATTCAACTGCCTGTTATATATTTAATTATACATTAACTGAATAAATGAATGTTTTTAAAAATCATTTGGAATATTCTTAAAAATAATGTAAAAGTGAATGAGGCAGAGAATACAGTTTAAATATATGGTATTTATGTATAACTTTAGAAAATATGTAATTAATGTTAATTTCTCGTAGCATATTCTTTTATGATAAAGATATTACCTCAAAAATTCGTTTATATGGTTATATAATTCTGAAAAGTGGTGAAAATTAATTTAGATCACATTTCTGTTACTATCAAATATTTTTAGTAAATGAGATAGCATAACTAGAAGGAAGTTCTTAAAACCGACCTTTTTTAACAAAGGTTAACAAGGGTTAACAAGAAAATAAACTTTAAAGCTGTCAACATTGTTACATTATGCTTTCAAAATTATATCTTTTAAATTTCGACCTTGATTTCGTTGACTTTTAATGTTTTCGGCACCATTCGCATTAATTCTTTCAGCTTTTCAGTGCATATTTTCGAAATTCCAGAACCAATACTTTTTACCCCTAAGTAATCAGGAAAAAATAAATTTGTGGCCTGGTTATTTTTTTTATTTTCGGTTGCATTCTCGAAATACTGCCTTGGTTGTCAAAGGGGAAAACAGCAGTTTTAGTAAGCCACGCTGCTCTAAAATATCGTACGAGTCGTTTACTTTGAAAGTAGCACAAGTCACTTTTTCAAAAAGATTGAGTTATTAATAACATCGTTTACAGTTTCACGGCATCTCTTTATTTTGATAAAATTTACAATCAATATGATTGAAATAACTTAACTTTGTTAGAGAGAAATTTTGTTAGTCAGTGGCATAAGAAACATGTTTATTTTGAAAGTGACATAAATTGTTTTACCGTAATGAAAAATTTTGATTTTGCAATGGTTATACAAAGTCATATATATATTATAAAAAATATAAGTATTCAAGATAACAAGTACAAGTAAATCTTCTCGACATTTGGCACCAATATTTTTAAACACGTTAACACGCAAACCTTAAATATCTAAATTTAAAAAGAAAGTGACATGCCAATTTCATAACGAACGGCTCATATGCATGTGTATTATAAAAGAAAAGTTGGTCATATCAACGATAAAGGAAAAAGTTACTGTATTTAAATCCTCCGAAGAAACTTCTGACTGAATCTGTGCAAAACAAAAAATCTGCCGATCCGCGCAAATCGTTATTTCCATCGTGCAAGGAAAGTATTCCTTCCAATTCCAACAAGAACACAAAGAACGCCACAAGGTATGCCTACCCAAAAATATTTCACGTTCTCCGTTATCTCCAGGGAGCAAAGAATACGAATGCGCGTACTCAAATTTGCATCCGCAAAGAGCAGCAAAAGTGATCGGTACGCAGCCGCTCGGGTTTCTGTTTTTATCGACAAGGGAATATCGGTCGGCTCCGCGGCCGCTTTTTTTTCTCTTTAGAGCCCTTCTGGCAAAGAGCGCCAGGGGGGTAATATACGCTAGCGGAGAGAACCAGAAGAAAAAGGATGCCTCGTGTAAAAGGTTCGAAGTTCGGCAGACAGAAACAAACAGTCGTAAACAGAGGGTAAAAGAGGGTGTAAGAGAACGTACAGTTATAATACGAACGTATGTATGTATATACGTTTGAGCGTGTGCTTTTGTATGTTTGAGCATGTGTGCGTATGTGCCCACATGAATCCGCGATGCCACGACACTAGTGGCTTGTTGCTCGAGGGTTCGCCAATGCTTGTGTCGCACGGAGGAGAAAAAAAGCGCGCGGTGGAGAGAAGGGGCGAAGAAAGAAAAAGGTCGGTACTCTTGAAATACATATTTTATGGGGCAATCACCGCCGACCCTTATCTACGGTTTGTTCAGTTCTGTCTTTCTGTTTAGGTCTCCCGCCCTTCCACCCTCCTACTCCCTTCCTCGCTCCTGTAACAGAGCCTCTGCTACGGGTGGTTGATCCTCGCCAAGTGGTTCGGAAAAATTTACAGGATTACTAATGAACGACGTGTAACTAGAGTGGGGCTGTGTTCTATTAAGGTCGGACGCGCCGATGAATCGTCGGTGAAACGCTTTGAGTTAAATCGCATTTGGAAGGAGCCGAATCTGAAATCGGGTTAGGATAGCTGCACATAAGTCACATATACGTGGGAAGACTTAGAATTTTCGAACGCTAAGTGGTCGTTTACTAATTGGTTGAATCTATGGGCGACGATATTGCACACTCGTGGTGTAGCAAATGAAAAATGGCGCGAAGATTGTAATGGAGGAAGGAATGAATACATTGTTGGAGTTCGATCCGAGAAGACAAAAAAATATTCGTTTCCTGATAGCGATGATTATGGGAATGACTGAATTAAAGCTCACAGTAAGATGGCCATATTAAACTAAAATAAGTGAAACACTTTCCTGCTTATGTAATATAAATTAAAGTTGTCTTTTAGCAAAACCTTTTAATATATGCTCTGCATAAGTTCGTGCCCGATTTACATAGACTGTGCAAACTGTAATGGTCGACGGAGCTTCCGTGTTTTTGTTTGGTTGCGTTACCTGCACTTATTAAGTGATAGTATCATGTGTCAGTTTAGTGTCAGACGTCATTCTGGTAACCTGATTTGTGCGTAAGGGAATTTTATATAATCTGTACCGGTCTTTGTAGGATAATTTGAATGGCAAAAATAATAATTTCGAAGAAATTGTCAAAAATCACCTCGCGAACTTTTTTCAGGGGAAACCAATCTCTTCCGTCACATATGGAATCCACAAGGTTGTAGATCGTTGGAGAAATGATAGAGAAGAATGGTGGCTACATAATTGATTAATAAAATTGTAGTCATTAAAATTTAACCTAAAAAACCTTATTTTTAAATCGGGCATGTAAAACTTGTGCAATCCTCTGATATACTTTTACTGCTATGTTTGGTTTAAAACTGAAAAATAATTTATAAGCAAATCGGCCAGCTTATCTGAATATTGGGTTCTCGATTTAATAAATATGTAATAAACTAACAGTTTAATGGCACTAATCAAAACAATCTTTTGCCAAAAGAATATGCTGATTCTTATAGATCTTGTGATGCTAAACACGAATACGAAATCCGTTTGTCTCCATCAAGCTCCATTTTTAACAAAATCAGATTCGGATTTTTTATTGGCTGTTATAAAAAGAAAGCAGCTCCAGATACGTGAAATTTTCCAAAGTTGTCATAGTGATCCTCTACCTTCTAATTTTATTTTCTAATACTAAATATCGGGTCAGGCCCCGATTTCGGTTTAAATCGGGTGGTATCGACGATACATTCAAAGTATAGAATACGAAATTCACAATTTATCGCGGTGAATGTAGGCTTCATTTCAAAAAGGTAGTTTAATGAATGTGAGAATGTAAAAAGATTTAAATATTATTAACTGCAATTGCAACACAATACCACGTAGTGTGCATATTTTCGAAAATTGTAGTAAAAATTTGTATTGATCGATTTTTTCGCGAATTATATGCGTTTCAATGGCGTGCCTTGCGACGACACTATAAGTAGCAATAGTCCCAAACTTCTACAGATATAAAATTTATATTTTCAGACCGAGTTTCAATCGTTTCATGCTGAAACTACCAAGCCAGTCAAAATAACTAGCCCCTAATTTATTTGTGGAAATTCTCCTTTATGAAGGAGTCGCACAGTAGATATTTCACGTCTATTCTGCAAAATACAAATTACTGAAGTGATCATCTGTTTGACCTCGTGATTCCTTTTTTCCAAAGTATTTATTTAATATATTTAAACATAATAGATTTAACGCTGGTAATTCTAGTGTTAATGTACAGCTTGCAGAAATAGATAGGATAACTATGCCAAATTTCGTACAAAGAATTCGTAAACAATTAAATGCATTCGCACTTTTGTCAATAGACAAGTTGGTCCCGTATTTTTGACAAACAATATGGACTGCATTATTGAACTTGACTACACGAGAAATAAATGTACATCGAATTTTTCTGTAATATCAGATTACAGTTAAAATGTAACGTCTCTTCCATTATCTTTCAGTTCGTGTGTATCTTGTCGGAAAGAAAGGTTCATGTTATTGCGTTTCTACATACAGCTTATAACAAACTGCTTATGAATTTAGGATTTAGACAAGTTTACTATGCGGATGGGAGCAAATTGCTGTTCTTCAGAATTGCATCTTTATACATTTCAGGTTCTATTACAATCCATTCCTTGCTTGATCCTGAGAATCGAGAATTTTCATTTTCACACGAAGAGATAATCTGCAAATGTCGTTACCATTCTAGTATGTACTCAATTTTCTAAGGAAATGTTTCTTTTTTCTAGCACGGGCTTTCCTCTAAATTGATAGTGGTGCAAAGACACGTGGTTTACAATTTCTCAAAATTTGCTAAGGCGACGTGTAAAGCCTGTGAATTAATTAAAAACCTTTTATAGGTCACACGCGTTTCGAATATTATATTACAATGTTAATGATTTACGTTGTTAGTGGAAATTTCGCATCGTACCCGCGGATCACGAGCAAACCGAAAAATCGTGACCAACGAATGAGTCAAGCAAATTTGGTTTCTCCTAATCATCCTCTCTCCTGCCAAGAATGGCAAAAAGTGGTGCGAAGTTTTATGTACTAATCGTCTGCATAAACCGATGATTTTGCAAGCGAGAAAAACTCCTGAAACTTTGTCTCGTCTCTTGACACTCTGCGTCGCAAAAAATTGTTACCGAGCAGAGACAGTTTGTCGAAAGTCAACAAGCAATCAACTGAAGAAACAAGTCTAATTGCTGATATAAAAGCTACGATCTTTCGCGGATGAACAATATTCTCAACAACCCATCACTTTGTGCCCTCCAACTGTGTATCAAATTACTGAGTGACTTTCTTTTCTTTCACTTCCTTTAATTCTTTATTTATTCTGATTTTCAGATCGGAAAGTAAAATATTTGTTATCAGTAGGTATGGAATACAAGAACATTATTGGATTGAAGAAATTCTATTAATGTTATACCATTAAAACTACCGTAAATTATATTTCGGCATGAAATGTCTAAGTCTTGAGGATCAGCTATTTTTTATGTAAAAAGCAAAATATACATATCTATCGATGAAATTACAAATCAAGCATCCTCGCTTTTTGAATATACATACTGTAAAAATTAATAAGGACTGTCTCCTTTCAGTTATGTTGAAAGCTGGAAAATATACTACAAAAGTACGACACAACCATGCGAAAATGAAGCTGCGAAAATATTCAGTTGCTGATGATTCTAGTTGATGAATCTTTGTCAAGCTCCCACTCCTACGTGATTACTGGCGAGTATAAAATAAAGGATTCAGGTAAAATCTGAAAAGAAAATCGCACTGCAGTGAAGCAGTCACAGTAATATAGTATATAAGAATATAAGGGTGACTGAGAAAAGATGTTTTGCCTCGAGGGCAGTTTACGTCATAGAATCTGCATTCCCGTGGGCGTCGAGAATATTGCATCGCATTTACAGCAGAAGAATCGCCTTTGTCCTTACATTTTCTCTCTTTCTGCCGCATCTTCTTTACTTCAAAGAGTGAAAACCGTCAAATTGCATTTGCGCAACGTTTCTATCAAGAAGATGTGCATTGTAAAAAATAACGATTAAAAATCCGCTCTTCTTCATTTCGCATATGATATATCCTTCTCATAAATAAATAAATTCATATATCGGGTATTTCAACTAACTTGACCACCTTAAATATATCGCTTATTTTGTAAGATAGAAAAAAGATCAGAGGTCGAAATTATTCTGTTTGAAGGGGCCAATACGGTGATGGACCGAATTTTTTTCTCAAGGTAATTTTTTTCGAGATTTTAAGGTCATCGTATTTTTTTTAAATGGGACTGTATATTTTCATTACACCAGACATATAGCTTATAAAAAAAACGAATCTAACTAGGTGCAATATGTTGACCTTCACGTAACCTTTAGTGAGAAAATTATGAAATGTTTGCCAGTAACTTCAGTACGCGTTCGGGGACGGTAAATGAATGAATTTCAACTTCATTGAAACAGTGTACCGTATAAAATGGTGCTTGAAAACAGAGATTCGTATTCTTCTTCTATCGGTTGGAGTATGTTTACAAGCATTTTTGGTCTGCTTGTCGTTGCTATTTGCCGGATCCTCTATCGGGATGTTATAGCGGGAAGCGGCTACAATGTACTGTTTACAAAGGCTTTGCTATGCCGATACACAAATTATTATCAAAGCGATAATTTTCTCGCTAAAGATCACGTAAAGGTTAACATATTGCACCTAGCTGTATTCGTTGTTTTTATAAGCTATAAGGCTGTGTAGTGAAAGTATGTAGTCCCATTTAAAAAAAAGACGATGACCTTGAAATCTCGAAAAATATGACCTTGAGAACAAAATTCGGCCCATCACCGTATTGGCGCCTTCAAACAAAATATTTTCTACCTCTGACATTTTTTCTATCATACAAAATAAGCGATATATTTAAGGTGGTCAAGTTAGGTGAAATACCCTCTGTGTGTGTGTGTGTGTGTGTGTGTGTGTGTGTGTGTGAGTGTGTGTATGTATTTATTTGTGTATTTCTTTAGGTACTTAGGTAATGTGCATTATATAACACAGATGTTCCGACTTTAACTCTTCGCTGCCACTTTACAGTTAATAATATATTTATATTCATGTCGTTAATACACACAGTGCCAGTGACGAATTAATGTGTAATTGCAAGTCACTGGTAAACGACATGTTACATAAAAAATGATCCTAGTGGAAATTGCATCATTCTACAGAAATCGTACTCTGGTGTAATTGGTATTTCCAACCATGGACAATTAGAGGTCATACGAAGGTCATACGATAATAGTGTTGTATAATTTTTGATTCACCAGTTTGTACACCTTATATTTTATATAAAATTGTATTCAGTTGTAAATGTTTTCATCATATTTTTTTCTGTTGCATCGAATAGCTTATGAAAAATATATTGAGATTCTTACGCGGTGCCGTTACCTTCAAAGGAGTTTGAATGCTGAGAATGAAGTTCGGCCTTAAAAATCAGAGCTGAGTAGAACACAAGTTTTACATGAAAGTCGAGGACCTACAAATCTGAAGGAAATATTTTTGATAACACAAGGAACATGTAATTGTCTTGCTTATGATATTTTTAGAGTATTTATGACTTACAATTCGTTAGATTTATGTAATGTGCTTCCGGAATAGACGTGAGTCACATAATAAGAAGAGTTTAATTATTACATTTTCGTAGAAGATATAAACTATGTCGATATCTCTTCTTGGTGTTGAGTCTATCTTGCTTACGAAATGAAGAATAAGTGGAGCTGGAAATGCGCTTGCAATAACTTCATAATCGTCAGGCAACATAAATCTTATGTGTGACATGAATTTAAAGTGCATTACTGCAGCCAAGACAAGGTCTTTATAGTGCATTAATTCGTTTCTGTTTATTGTGAGAATTACTTGACTGCCTAATGCACGGTAGAATATTATGCACTTTAATCCATCAGTCGCGCACCTAATTTCCATAATTTCTAGCCTAGTTTCCTATTTCTCTGTTTATTTGCCTTTCCCTAACCGTGATTGCGCTTGTTTGTCATATTCGAGGTGTTCCCAGTAAGTCCGGCCATTTTGGAGAACGCTGAGACGTAGCCACTTTACGAACAATCTGAACCTTCCTGGAGACTAATGCAAATACATCGATTCGACAAGGAGCAAGAAAACAAGCCTTCGAGATGCATCAAATTAATTCGGCGTTTACTATGATTATGCGCAACTGCGTTTAAGCAGGGGAATTAGAGTATGGTGCGGATACGATGGCGGTAGCTCGATTTCAGTTAGCTCGGATATTATTCCTGGTAAATGATTACGGTAATAGAAGTTCGAGAATAGGATTATCAGTGAGTTTCTTCCAAGTGTTTCAAACTCTTAGAAACTTCAAGTGTCGTTACACTAACTCGCGATAAACTTTGCACCGATTCAGAATAAGCAGTGTATGCAATAAGACTTCGATTATTTCTCCGTTAAAAAGTTCGTGATACAGTTTTATAATATCGACTATATCTGACGGAAGACATGGAATATGTGTACTTCTAATTATTGTATTTTATACGATGGTATAATTTATGCACAGAGTGCACAAAATGTGAAGATTACAGTAGCGAGATTCTCCATCTTCGATCGACCAAATTTCTTAAGAAGCTTGTATTATTTTACTGACAAAGAGTTCGCAAAGTTCTATTATTTTTTACGCCACTTTATTTATCATTTGCTCAAAATTACTTATTCATAGTGTTGACTCGTCGGACAATTAAGTCGTCAGAGCCTGTTTGTTTTTCTTCTCTCGGAAATAAACCTGACACTCCGTGGTTTTGGTGTGTTCGTTTATTATAACGAAAATGAAAGTATATACAGAACAACAAATGGTAAAGAATATAGTAGATAACAAAATATATAACAAGGGAGCGAACAACGAAAGTATAAGATAAAAAAACTGGTAGAATGTGTGTGTTGCAAGGTGTTTGAAATTGTGTTAAAGAAACTTTAGGACGCTTGTTCGGTCCCTTTATTAATTTCCCAAGCAGCCCTTCCTCCGTCGACATCCCTTCCGAGGAGGAAGTGGTGACTTGGTAGGGAGGAGGACGTTGGGCCCGTGCAAAATGTTATTGGTTCTGCTTGGGCTTCGTGGGTGGTAACAAAAATGCAGTGTTTGCATTAGCTTTGCTAACCCACCGAAGGCCCAGGCAGAGGGAATTATGACAGGTGTCATAAATCTAGCATCAGAGGAATGTATCCGTGCAAAACCTGGTGGCCACGTGCGACCTTTCGGTCGTCGAAGGGTGCTTGTCAGGTGGGCCAGGTTTGGACGGCTGCGGAAATAAATATAGAGTTATAAATTTTTGGATCTGGCAACCTCAAGGCCCAGGCTGTAAATTACGCCCCAACACATAGAAAGATGTAAATGAAAAAGAATGCTATAAGCTTAAGGCATTTTTTTAACTTCGATATAATGTTTCAATACCACATCAGTATTCAGTTATATTCAAGAGGATGTTTTTTCTCAGACATCGTAGTCATAATGAGTAGAATTTAATAAATAAAAAAAAGTGTAATGTTAAGTTTCAAAGACAAGAAGGACTTCACAGCAATGCCAGTTCGCTAATCTGCACGAACACAAAAATGTAAAATTATGTTATAGTGGTCGCGATATACAATTTGCAAGTGCCTTGTATGTATGTATTACCTGGTTTTTTAGAACTTTACAATAACTTATAAATCAAGTAGTAACACGGAGGAATATAATGGGCATCGAAATATACGTAACTTTCTTATAATTCGAGTGTTGCACAAATTTTTACTAGCATTAAAATTTCATGTTACATAACCAGTGATGGATTAAGGTCGGTAGAAGTCACGGGTGATTGAGCCCCTCAAAAAACGAGTGAGACAGGGAAAATAAACATGCTATCATGTTTTACCAGCGATTGTAAACTTGTGCGTAATTAAAATTGCACGTATCAAATAAAACTTGGTGTCAGTAGAAAAAACTGTAAAGTTGGGATTTTTCGGGGCCCTTGAGAAGTTAGGCCGCAGGGCGAGTGGCGCGCCCGTCGTTAATTCCGCCTCTGTACATGAGTCATAAAAGATAAAAAATGTCGAGGAAAACTGTATACACACTGTCTTTTACACGGTCCTTGAAATAAGGGATTTTCAAAAAAATTTGCTTTTAGCTATTTCTATTGATAGGGACTATTATAGTCCCTTTGAGGACTAGCGAGGCATATACGTGGACTGAGAAAAAACTTAATTATAGTTTACCGCTGCTGGTATACACATTTAGAGTTGAAAAATTGAAATACATCTGTTGAACTATGATTAAACAAATACTAATTTGTAATGTATATACATTAACAGCCTAACTTGCTGATAAAAAGGTGGCTCTGGGTCGCAAAATAAATAGTTATCTCTCAATATTCAAAAATGTCTCCGTCCGCAAAGGGGTAACGTTGAAATAGACGACTGAATTATACACGTTTTAGTTTGTTTTTGATTTACGCAGTTTTATGTATCAAAATTCACGATTTCGATTTATGTACATGGTTCTCTAAGGAACCTGTCTTCCGTGTAAATCGGGGGATATGTGTATGTTAAAATGCTAATGTCTGAGTTTATTTGCGTCACAGTTTTGTATCCTGTGCTTGATTTGGGTAGGGAAATGACAATGACCTGCTCTCGGCTTCGCGTCTTATCAAGGTCCTTCCCAGAAAAACAGAAATACATGCACTTTTCTTACTGGCTGGATGACCTCGTCACCTATATTCGAAACCCATGTATCGTGCCACTGTGTTTAGCTCTTTGAAATAGTAGATGAGACTCTGCGACCAATACGGGTAATCCGTGTGCTCTTTTCTTTTTGCATCTGACCGCGAAGTTCTTACCGATCGGAAAAATAATCACGGAACTGCAACTTTAAGATTAATTTGCACGAGAACGGTGCATTTCTGACACATGGTTCCTTTCAGGCATTTCAGCTACGCGACGAGATGAATATCATGAGCTGATAAAACTATTTGACCTAAATTTGCAAGGCTTTCACGAATTTCACGATACCTTCTTGTGCAAATGTCCACCACTCCAAAGGTGTAGAACAACGCCTGGCAGTTCGTAGGAAATCATTAAAATATCTGGTGTTTGGGATAATATAAATTAAATGAAACATGAAATGTCATACTAAAATAAAATCCAGGATATCAAGCTTTTAACCTTCATTAGTTTCCCGAGATTTAATATGACCCAAATCGAGATAAATTATACTAACTGAATATAATTATATTATTCTCAATAATATTACTATTAAGAAAAAGTAAAAATAATCTTGTTTTTTAATAGAAAATGGACTGCTGATCAAATAAGGCCTTACGGACTTTACTGTGATTTTTTATGGAGCGGATAAAGGTTAATATAACTACTTTTCGTTAAAAATTCTTCCCCAATTCACTATCATTTGAGATTTTTTCAATATTATTTCTAGAAGAAGAAACTTCAGACACTCCGCACCGATGAATATAGCGTCCAAAAAAATCGTAGAAATTTTAAACCGTTACTGGTTGCACCCCTAGATGGTAAAACGAATACACATGGTGCCACGATCTAGACTTCTTCTTTTATGTTTTCACATGTTTATGTCCCTTAAAGTGTTCAAGGCTTTTTCAAACAATGAGAGCAATTACCACAATATTTGTATGTGACACCCTCTCCACGAATCCTCGTATATTTCTATGCTGATTATTGCTCGCTTGAATTGTCCATGACTAAAAATCGGCGATGTCAAAGTCCAAAAGAGGTTTCTGACCTTTGATAAGTACCTCTTTCGAGGCTGGTCATCATGCTTTCCCGCCGGGTCTTTACACAGTGCAGTGCAATGTGCCGGCAGGTGCTGGCCATGTAAAATGCATGAAAGTCGTGTATGGCGTGTATACGAGCGCTGCCAGCTGGTAACAGGGACCCCTGAATGCGGGAATTAAAACGCAATTTCCCGCACAAAGGGGACAGTTTATGCCAGCCCCTTCTTCCATCCTCTCCTATCTCTTTCTCTCCCTGTATCCCTCTTTCTTTTTCTCGACCGCCCTCTCTACCTCTCCCTTTTAGTTTTCCCAGTGTCCCTTTCTCTCCCTCTTTATTACACCCTCTCACTCGTTCCTTTTTTTCTCGCAGCACCCGGTAAGCTTCGGTCTTTCCACCGCCGCCTCGGTCTTCGTATCCATCCACAGCGCGAACCCCCTGGCGTCTGCTTAATGAAGCTTACCCGCGAGGACTTTCTTTTTGTTTACTCGTTCTGGGCTACACGTTACACGCCGCTTGCAAGCACCACGTTGTTCCATTGCGGTGGAACTTCGCGTCTTTTACTGTATTCCCATCCGCCTTGTTTTTCTGCCTTTCCTGTTTTTCCCTCTTTGCTTCTTCGACTCTCCTCTCCGTTCCTTTTATCCTTTCTTTTGGTCTCCTATCGTTGGAGTAATTTTCCTAGTATTCAAACCAGGTGGCTGCTTTTCTTTATCGTTTGCCGCGCAATCGGCTTCGTCTCTTTCTTCTTCTCCCGTCAGCGTTCCTCACCAAAGACTTCCTCCACTTTGAGCGTGCACTCGTTGAAGGGCTTCCTCCCTCTTTCCAACTGTAACTATCGCAGGGGAGTATTTCATTTTTCCTCTATTTCGGATATACCCGGCTGTTTTACGCAACTACCGCATAGTTTGGTTAATGTAACTCGCGAAAGCTCATGTATCGTTAATAGATTAGCTTTCGTGTCGGAGAAGAGTACTGGATTTACCCCTTGCCGTACAATTTATTTTGTGACTGCCTCCGAAATGATTTAGAATTAAATTCGTAAAATAAAAATTGATCGGTGATTCCGAATATATCGTATGATAGAACGTAATATTAATAATATAGAAATAATTCTATCGTGTCGCGTCTCACTGATATTTCCAGTTAATTGGTTTTGCAAAAGTTAAAAATTTATTATCCAATTTACCGCATCACGAGTGTCACTTGTTATTGTACGGCAAATGGTTAAATAATAGTCAGATTCATCAACTTGTTATCTGTAGAGAGAGTACGAGAGTCTTGTTTAAATATTTGTTTGGTTCAGTGCATGATATAAATTACAACATATTGAGCGAAAAAGCGACGTGTATGTGTACACGTGATCCTGTTAACCTCTTCAGGGACATTGGCACATGTGTGCACGTTTATTTTTTTTTAAATTAATATTATTTCACATGAAAAAACAAGTTAAAATCTGCCAGAGGGCAATTCACCAGAGAATTCCTCGGCAATAAAAGAAAAGAAAAAGAAACTCGTCGAATATCAGCGTTAACAGCGTTTTATTCTATTTAAGGATCACTGCTTGGAAAACATTGTAGCGTTAACCTCCGTTGTCTAAAATTTTAGTAACTATTTGAAGAATATCATTAACGTTTGCCAAATGAAACATCATTAGAATAATGAGTCATTTAAATTACAATATCATTAAAATTATGGATGAAACTTTACACTCACAATTGACCACTGGCGCTAGATGACCACACATGTATGTAGACATTTTTTTTGCGCATTTTTATTATTTTTTTCATATTATTTTGTACTTACTGAATTGTTAAAGATATAAAGTGTACAACAAATAATAAAAAAAATTAAATCGATTTCTTTTCACTTTAAAAAATTCGTCCCTAAAGAGTAAAGTATATGGCGACTATCATAGTAGTCCAAAATTAAAATGTATCGATTAAAAATAAAGTTAAAACCCACGTTAAAATAGGATTGTTTCATTTTCTGTACCTTCCCCAGACGAACTTCTTCAATTATTGAAGATGAGAGGAATTAAAGAAAATCATTGTTATTTTTCTCAATAAATTATAATAATTTAGCAAGAAGATTGTGCTTACAAATTGAGAACTCCTGTACTTTACAACTGCGTGGTCTTAAAACTCTACTTGGTTTTTCAGTGGAAAAGACTAATTGTAAGTAGTTACTTATTGTTAGATACCTCCTTCAAAAACACTGGCATAAAATAAAATGTGACCCTCAAAGACAGTTTCCTTCAAAGCGTATATGACAAATGTGTAATCCAAATTACTTTTGAATATTAGGAACATCTATGTACCTCAAACTGTTCACATTCCCATGAGATAACCTTTCTTTTACGTAAATGTTCTTTTTAAAGTTCTTAAAAACATTAATAACTCAATAAACAATGTAAGTGTATATAATGTAATGAATTAACAGAATAATGAATGAGATTCATGATGTTTTCATTCAGCATAAAGTAAATGGCAAGAATGCAATAAAATACAATTTGTTTGCAGTTTGAAATTCTCGAAGTTCAATTCTGAGTCAGGAGTTAGGAAGTTCAAATATTTCTTTCAATCCGTGTTGTTTGAAAGCTACTTCTATCCTTGATTCAGGCTTTTCTCCAAGCGGTTGATCCCTCCAAAATACTCTGCGTCCGATTCTTGTTTCTCAATGTTGATTTTCAAGACATCGAGGAAACGTTAATCTGTTAGTGACATAACGACAACTTTTGGAATGTTCCATGGCTTTTCCTTGAGTGAGGAACGGAGGGATTTCATGGAGTTTGAGAGCACATCAATTTGATTTACATTTGATGGTCAACTACATATCCAATACATTCGCATTTAAAATGAAATTTCCTATGGGAGTTATGATGCATCAATTGGTACTAATAACTTCATTGCTGCCCCGACCCCCAATGCAAGTGCAAGGCCTTCGTCTCGTCGATTGTGTTAGAACCTTACATTCTCGCAAATTTAGTCATCTTAATCATGAATATACAGGGTGGTTGGTAACTGGTGGTACAAGCGAAAAGGGGGTGATTCTACATGACAAACCGGGTCGAAAATATAGAATAAAATTTTTGGATACAAGGCTTTGTTTTCGAGAAAAATGAGTTTGAGAATTCACCGTTAGATTTTTATTTGTGGGGTCAGGTGACATCAATTGTGTATCGTGATGACATAACGAGCACCGAACAATTGCAACACAAAATTCTGATAGCGTTTGAACACTTAAAGCAACATAATAATTGTACATTGCAAGAGGTTCGAAGGAATTTAATACGAAGAGTACACTTATGTCCGCAACAACGTGGACAGCACTTCCAGCAATTTATGAATTAAACGAATTCCTCAAAGGCAATTCTAAAATTGTAACTTCGACCTTCGATTTATTCGATGTATACAAACCTCGAAAACCTTTGCGAACAAAGGTTGAGGAAACTCGGAATAAAGTCCGTTGTGCCGCAAATAAGCCGAGTGTACGCACACTAGACAAATTTTCAAAATTATTTTTCTCGAAAACAAAGCCTCAAACGAAAAGTTTTTATTCTATATTTTCGACTTATTTTTTCATGTAGAATCACCCCCTTTTCGCTTGTACCACCAGTTACCAACCACCCTGTATAATATATACTTATCTATCTATAAATACGATCGGTAAGCTCAATGACTTTGTTATCGATAGCGCATCCCAGCACATGAATTTAATGACAGGTATGTTAGCCATTTAAACAAAAAAGTTAATTATGAAATTAAATATGTAACTAACAATAAGTTTGGTTGCGTCATCACGAGCAAATTTAAGTTTACCGGATAAGACTTGAATGTTTATTAAGAAGCTCCACAAGTTTCGATAAGCAGAGAGAGCCTCAATTGAGCTAACTGTATCAGTCAGCGAGAAGTTCTCATTTGTACTGAATGATAAAGAAAATTGCTTACTTTGATTTGCTAATGACGAAGAGCGTTTCCACAAGGGCGGAACAACAAGAGTGTATTGTTTACTACCAATATGAGTGTATTGTTTACTGGTTTCTGAGGATTCTTGATATGTCTCCATTTAAGTTTGACCTCAAGGATGCACGTTTGGGGTAACCAAATTAACCAGTTTCCATTTGTGTTAAAGATGTTATTTGAGCGCCAAAGTCGGAACTTATTTCCTTCAAAGACATGCACAGGAATAACTATTTCTGTTTCACAAAATTTAAAGCACGGCTGAATTTTACGAGCCGGAAAGTAACTATACGAATCTGCAAGAATCCATTAACCGTTTTAGTGCCAGGGTTTTTTAAGAATCCGTGTCGGATTGTGCCATGCAGCGCGATAGCACTTCGTTCATTTATTTGCAAGTAATGCCGATCGACGCGATCGCGCTGCACTTTTTTTTCGTATAGAAGTAAATTCAATAAAAGCAGTTTATTTATGCAGGTGGAACTACTATGGAACTACTATTTGAAAAAAAATAGAAATTACGAACCAAGCGCGTTGCGAATTGACAACGAATTCACAGTACGCGAACAGCGCGATCGCGCTGCGTGGCACTAAAACGGTTAAAGCTGTACAAACCAAAGCAAACCAAAACAATACACTGCGATAAGAGCTCAAGGATAACGCGTCCGCGTATGTTCTAAAATGCTGTCTTAGTTAAGTAACGGAAATTTCATTAAAAATATGTAAAAAACTATTGTCCGTATTCCCGTACCATGGTATATGTTCATGTTTAGAATTAACGAACCTACGAGCATGTAAGGTTCAACAAAATCAGTGAAACAAAGACAGCAGAAGGTCGAAAAGTTTCAACAAATGTAATCGAATAGAAGAATTTGAGAAGGAAGAAATCTTAATAGTTTGACAAATTATGATTTGTTGGTGGATGGAGCATAAGAGAAATATCTGTGATTCTCTTTACTTTCGAGATTCCGCAACCTGTTATTGCGCACAGGGATAAGCGTCGAAAAGAGAAGAAACCGAGTTTATAGGAATGTGACCATTAGGTACGTGCCTGTGGTGACAAGATAAATTTTCAACCGTCTGAGATAAGGGCTCACAATACACTGGAAATAACGAAAATAGCGAAAGACATCAGTAAACATGTCATACCATACCTACCAAAGTTATCGGTACTACCATAATTCCATAATACGCCGTGGAGCTCAAAAGATGATGATTTTCCGTTGAAAAATTAATCGATAAACTGAGATCATTATTTTTCATGCATAAACTCATATTAAAAAAATACAAGTTAAACACTATGTAACACTTAAAACATATTATTTACATTTATATAACGATAAGAAGCATATGCATAAGAAACTAAAAATACATAAATTCGACATAAATAAAATATATTTGAGGCGTTCATTTTGAAAGTGGCATAAATCACTTTACCGTACTGAAAAATGGTTACTTTTAATGACTAAACGAAATTATTTATACTGCGAAATATATATATATATATACACGTATCCAAAATAACAAGTGCTAGTAAATCTTTTCAAAAATTGCCATCAATATTTTTAAATACGTTAAAACGCAAACTCTTAAATATCTCGATTTAAAAAGAGAGTGACTTATGCCACTTTTAAAATAAACGGCTTATTTAATCAAAATAATCTTTACTGAAACGCAGATAGTGATTTAGCTGTTCCACATAATTCTTATTCGTGCCTGATCGTAACATATGAGAAACTCATATGAAGTTTTACGACGTGCAACATAACAATTTTTTAATGTTCTTGTTTGAAAGAGGATCACACAGCTTTCTCTTTGAAAGGGTTATTTTCTTAAACACTAAAATTTTATGTCATACATCTCAACTGAAGCAAACCAAAGAATGTTTAATATAGTATAATATTGTGCAAATGTATAACGTATGTATCATACGTGTAAAGGACGTCTGCTTGATGTATATGGCCTGTAATTTGTGCCGGAGAATCTTGTACTTTAATAATGCCTTTACAATATATCGCCGTTGGATGACTGTCCTGTCATCGTGTCATAACATGTAGTTTTGCGTTAGTTGTCCGACCTGACTGTTCTCCGATATCTACTTTCCAATATTTCAGAGTGCCAACGCCTCGTTACTCATCGCGTATTTTAACACACAAATTGTCGCTTTCATTTTTTTCAAAGTCTTTTCATGCAACACTCTTCTGTCATTCTTCTTCACGCTACAATGCATTGACATTCCACACTGGCAAATAATCGTACCTTTGAGAGATTTAATGAACATTGCTGCGTTTATAGTACTAGAAATATTCGCAGATGTTAACTGTCTGGGTTAGGTTTTAAACAGCGTTAAAAACAATGCAAATTTCAAGCATCTAAAAAGAGGAAAAGTAAGGGACAAGATTTCATATATTACACCAGTGATGGGCAAATTATGGTCCGGTTAGAGGTTCTATCCGCCCCTGCGCAGATTTTAAAATAACAGTATAGAAATTTTCAATTTCAGTGTTTTAAGGAAATTACAATATTTTTTAGTGTAAAACTCAGCGCCAGCAAGACGTCAAGCTGGGCGTTCTCATGCGTAGTTATCGTCAAAAGGACCTTTTTCAGCGAGGGTGGAAGACAGTCCCCACCCCTCTTACCGGCAAGGAAGTCCCTACAAGGACCCCATCGAAGAAGGAAGGATGGCATAAGGCCCTTCGGGGACAATCTCTTACGTTTGACACTAGAACTACCAAACCAGTCAAAATGACTGGTACACAATTTTTTCCAAAAATTCTCCAAGATTATAGAAGAGTTTTAGAATAAATATTCTGCGTCAATCTTAAAAAACATAAATCATCGAATCGATTAACTTTTCCGCCTCTTGGTCCCTCCTTTTTCAAAGTACTTATTTAATATTTTGAAATATGATACATTTAACGCCGGTAGTTCTAGTGTTAAGTCAATCCTTAGTGGCCATTTCTTGTTACGCTCGACATTCAAACTCAACAACTCGACAACTCTCTCACATATTATTATAAACATTCGCATCTTGTTGCTATCGTTCTAGCAATCGATAACATATAGAGGGGAGACAGTTTCGTTACTCATAATAATTCGTAACAATATATACAGGGTGCGGCGTCATAACACACACAAGCGGGCACGACGTGATTCTTTATAAAAAATAAAAACAAAACTTGTTTTAACGATCATTGTTCATATTGAGGGGGTGAAAACACCCTCCCAAGTTGTGGGCTGAAAATGAATTTCTTGGGAAAGGTCAGTAACTAGATAGAAATCCATCAACTTCTCTGTTCTAACAAAACTCTCTCTTCAAACAAAAATCATTGTTTTTAATTGCGTGTTCTTCAACAGAAAACTTGGTTTTTAAAATTTGAATTTTCAAACTCGACGTTTAAAAATAGTAAGGCTTGAATGAAAAAATTTTGTTTCATATTTTGTACTTATTTATTTTATAAGGAAGGACCTCACGTCCGCTTGTACAGGGTGTTTCAAAATTATGTGTCGCGACCTGCCGGGCGTTGTTCTACACCTTTGGATCGGTTTGCTAGAAAATGGTTCATTTCTAAGCCATGGCGTCTTTCAGATATTTGACTTATGCAACGAGATGAATGCGATGACCCAATATAAAGGTTTGACCTTAATTTTTAACCCTTTCCCGGATTTTGCGGCTGGTTTCTTTTACAAATGTCCACCGCTCCGAAGGTATAGAACAACGCCTGGTAGGTCGCGATACATAATTTTGAAACATCCTGTACATGACATTCCACCGCACCCTGTATACAGGGGACGCAGCAATACAAAGTTTGCAATTTTGTATTGACACAAACGGTGACCACTTCGAATACCTCCTGTAATGTAAGAAAGTTCATTTTGTTACCACACTTGACCTCGTATGACCTTTCACGATAGCTTGTTGAAATCGTCCCAACATCGCTTATCATATTGCGGCAGAAACAATATAGCTTTCCATTTAAGAAAATAGAAATATCTTCGAAATCTCCTCTATGCCTGTACCTAAACAAAAATTTGTGAATCCCAATATGCTCATCTCTATATCGTGCAAGTTCTATAAATAGATTTTGTTGTATTATTACAAATAACCGCAATATTCACGGTGGATATAGAGATTGTCCCATCTTGTACAATTTTATTAAAAAGCAAAAATATAGCTATTGCATTTGCGTATGCAAAATATAGTTCTGAGTTGCGCGCAAACTCTTATAGCAATTCATTAGTTTATGATGCAGCTATTTTTAAGAATATTACTTCTTCTGCATTTTATCTTTGGAAGTCCTTTAACTCCTTGCCGTACGATGCCTTTTGCAACTGCCGCCGCAATAATTCAGAATTAAATTGGTAAAATAAGAATTGATCAGTGATTCTTGATATATCGTATAATTTAACACAATATCAATATTATAGAAATAATTTTATCGCGTCGCGTCTCACTGACATTTTCAATTTGATAGGTTTTGCAAAACTTGAAAATGTCCTGTCCAATTTACAGCATCATGAGTGTGACTCGTTATTGTACGACAAGGGGTTAACTGACGGTTACTTCAGAGCCTTGGAAAATAAAACTTGTTCGCATATGACAATGCTTTGGCGACGCGGTAGATGATCTTCGCTTCGAAGAGGCGATAGATTAACTTGAAATTTCGCGAATCCGCGACTTATCGGTCACGCGTATTCGGTGAACCTGCCTCCAAAGGGAATGTCAAGAACGCCCGGGGTACGAAGGCCTCAAGTGTCAAGTGGAAAGTGGGTCGAAATTACTCTGCGACGAACACTACGCACGATACGGCATGAGCCGCGAGCGAACGCGTTAATTATTGCTAGTTGTGTTCATAGTTATTTAATTAACTTTATATTTCAATAAACTTTGTTGTTCAGTTAGTAGTAGGTGTGTATTTTTATTTACGCGAAACCCACAATGCTATCAGCGATTAACACATTAAGCACCATTTGTATCCAAATACACACAACATATATTTGCCTGACAGGCCACTTGTACTAATTTCGATACTGTGACATAAATTCCGGTATAAATACAGGGTGGGGCATTTAAATGGGAACACCTAAATATCTCGGTTATTATTAGTCATACAAAAAATCTCCGCAGAATAAAGTTGTACTGTTTCAAGGGGCGAATTTGATGACGGTAAATAATTTTATCTCAAGGTCATTTTTTTCGAGATTTCAAGGTCGTCGTACTTTTTTTAAATGGGACTGTATATTTTCATTGCAACAGTCTTATAGCTTATAAAAAAACGAATCCAACTAGGTGCAATATGATGACCTTCACGTGACCTTTAGCGAGAAAATTATGAAATGTTTGTCAACAACTTCAGTACGCGTTCGGAGACGGTAAATGAATGAATTTCAATTTCAATGAAACAGTGTCCCGTGTAATTGTCCCTGGTGCTTGTAAACAGGCATTCGCATTCTCCTTTCATCGGTTGAAGTATGTTTAGAAGCATTTTTGGCGTGTTCGTCGTTGCTATTCGCCGGATCCTCTATCGGTATGTTACAACGGCTTGCGACTACAGTATATCGTTTACAAAGGCTTTGCTACGCCGCTACACATTATCATCTTATTTATTATTATTATTATCATTATTAACACCTTCTAAAATAAAGATTTAACTTAAGACTGTTTCAATGAAATTGAAATTCATTCATTTACCGTCTCCGAACGCGTACTGAAGTTGCTGACAAACATTTCATAATTTTCTCGCTAAAGGTCACGTGAAGGTCATCATATTGCACCTAGTTGAATTCGTTTTTTTTATAAGCTATAAGACTGTTGCAATAAAAATATGCAGTCCCATTTAAAAAAAAACACGACGGCCTTGAAATCTCGAAAAAAATGACCTTGAGAAAAAATTATTTACCGCCATCATACTCGCCCCTTGAAACAGTATAACTTTATTCTGTGGAGATTTTTTGTACGACTAATAATAACCGAGATATTTAGGTGTTCCCATTTAAATGCCCCACCCTGTATATTGGGTAATTGCATAAGTTTGTGCCCGATATTCATGGGTGGCGTAAATTTAACGGCAGAGTGGAGTTGTGGTGTTTTTATTTGGTTATGTTGCATGCACTGATTAAGTGATAGTATTATCTGTCAGCTTAACATCAAACAGCGTTCTGGTAACTTTATGTCTGCTTAAGAGAATTTTTTAAAATATTGTAGAAGTTAGAAGGGGAAATTTGAGGCATGTAAGCTGTATGAGTTCTGGAGGGGCCTTACTGTTGGAACTGCACAAGGAAACATTTAGAGCATTTATTTGTACCGTGCTCCTGCTTTTAGGACAATTAAAAAACGATTTGGCTGATTTTTAAGTTATGATTTCTACTGGGAAGATCAACATCGCTTTGAACGACCTTCCGGAATTGATAACGACATTGTGTGTGCTTTGGCAGAAGAAAATACAAGGATTACGACTGAGGAGATTGCTGAAAGAGTGAACATTCATAATTCGACCGCATTTCGGCATTTAAAGAAGACTGGACACATTTCCAAACTTGATACATAGGAAGCCGCACTTTTCAGTGAGAGGAATAAGCTGCACCGTATGAATGTGGCCACTTTGTTCCTGGCCTGTAATGAAACGGAGTTTCAATGGGAAATTTTGCAGTACCCACCATACTCTTTGAATATGGCTCTTTCAGATTTTCGTCTGTTCCGATCCTTGTACAATAATTTAAACGCCAAAAATTTTAACTCTGAGGAAGCTGTCGGAAATCACCTCATCAGCTTTTTCAAGGAAAGCCACGCTCTCTCTTCAAAAATGGAATCGACAAGCTTGTAGATCGTTGGAAAAGAATTGTATCGAAGAATGGTTACTACACAATTGGTTAATAACATTGTATTCCTTAAAATTTAGCTTGTTGAATTTTATTCTTCAATCGGGCACAAACTTATGCAATCACTCAATAATATCATGTTTTACAGAAATATTACATGACAGTAGGGAACATTTATGATATGTTAATCAAAAAAATCATAACGGCCGAAAACGAGTTTTGTTATGGTGGTGCTCAATATGTTAACATAATATAGTGCTGCGGAGTTGTGTCGCGTCTCTTTCGAATATTTCTCGAAGACTTCGTGAAGGCTGTCCTTCATTGTGCCTCGTCGCGACTCGAGGGTGCGGAGCCCAGCGTTATTTATTATGGGGGTGAAAACCGATCACCGTGGGATCCGTAGAGAAAATCCTCTTGACATTTACCATGCTACCACGGCAAAGGTTCAGTGCTGCGGAACGCTGAGTCTTAAACAAAGTACTAAGAAATTTTCACCTCCCGACCCTCAATACCAATTGGTGTATCGTACACGTTTGCCTTCCGTGGATGTGCAGGTACAGATCCACTGTTATACTGAGCATGAGGTTTTCAAACCAAGGAAAATAGAAAGGAGTACAGGGGAAGAACATTTTAAAGGCCAAGAGAGCAACGCTACGTGATGCATGTTTGTAGTCATATGGAGAACAACGAAGAAAGAAATGTTATAGAGCATCATTTTCCTTCAAAGTTTCTTGCTGGGCAAGAAGATAATGAGTTTAATCGTTTAAGATTAAACATTGTAAGCATAGTATTCACAAAAAGTTCTGAAGGTTTCCGGATAATGTCTTTGTCTTCTATGACGTTGAGACTGTTACGTCCCGACGTCTAAATTTTTCTAAATTTTTGCTATTTTTGGTTCTCTGATTCGAAGTCCGCATTACTGCTTACGCATAATAACAAATTAACTGCGACATAGAATTGTTTGAGGTCTGCTTTGTTGCGCCGCATCGAAATCGTCCGACTGGTACTCCGTCATCGACGAGAATCAACGTTGCTTAAAAGTATCGATTTTCGACGCCTGACGCAGTCTTGTCTTCGGGAGAAGTTTCCAGAAGCATAGAGCGAGACATCGGTCAGATGCCGGATGAGTCTTCAAATACTTTATGTATTGTGGGAGTTAACCCTTCGTTGAGCTCATCCATGCATCGACAATTAAGATCTAGTACCGATTTCCTCCTAGGGACGGGATTGCGTGCCATAGATTGTAAAATTAGGCATGCGTTTGTGAGATATGTATCGTGCGTTCTTCCACAAACGAAGACAAGATGTCTCACACGCATCCGACAGAAAAAGCCAACGAAATGTCTCCGTTCCGACGAAGACAAACCGATTCGCAGGCCAGCCAAAAGGGAGAATCCTTTGCTACGCGCTAAGATCGACCTTGCCTATGTTTCCAAGCGACTACCCCACCATAGGGCCCACCACCGAAAGCCGGAAAGCGAGCTTGGCTCGTCACTTCTTCCTGAACAGTCGCAAGGTGAGTAGGAAAAGTCCGACGTGCAATATTACCACACTATCGGTGGGAAGGGTATTAATACCTTTTCCACAGACTGGCGCCGATCGGCGTGTCGGGTATTAATACGTTTTATGCAGAACGTACGCTAAGTGTCAGTAAAGCACTTACCAATGCTTTTTTTTCATTTAATGAATATTTTGTTTTGCACAACTCTTTGTAACCAACCTTCACTAATTCTTCATAATGCTTGACTAATTTTCACTAATTTGTTAAATTACCAGACTTATTTCAGAACAGGACTAAACGTATTCATTAAGTAAAGCACTACAACATAAATGCGCTGCCTCACGAATGGCGTGCGCGACAAACAAATAACAATAACTTCTGGAGTAGCAAACAGTGGCAACAAAACTCAACGTGTCTTCCTTCGGAAAGTTTCAAAAATTTAAAAAAAAATGCCGTCGAATCTTGGGTTATACAGAATTATTTCCTTAAGAGAAGAAAAAGGAATACATAGGTCTTACATTCTGTTTCATCACCGTTCTAAAATATTAAATTAAAAAATGAAATCAAGATATTTATAAATTAAAAGCATATCAGATAGCTACCAATACTGAAAAAAGGGTATCGTACTTTGATATTACATCGAAAACATCTTTCAATTGCGGCGTGGAAACGTTACATTATTCAAGTGCTGACTTTGAGATCGCATATCTCTGGGACTACTGTGTATTAAAAATTATTATTAGTGGAAAGGGATGCTCTGATGTGTTATGTATCAAATGCAGTAGCTAGATTCTAAAAACCGCGAAACATATTTTTGGGGTTTTGGCCAGGATTTCGGCGAAATCGGCCAGTGTGCGTCGTATAATATAGATCGTCAATTGTATTTTTTCATTTCCACCAAAAGTCATGCTTTAAACATGTTTTCGTCCTCGATTTTAATTATTATGGTCATTTCGCCCAGAATCTACGGTTTTAGGCGGATTTCGAACCACCGAGGCTATGATATTCATGTCACTTAGGAATAACTTCCCAGAGATAATGAGGAATTCGATCTCGGGCCCAATAATTGGGAGTCCGAGCCTTGAACTTTATATCCGCTATAGCCCCTCGTTTAAAATTCACGAAATATGATGACAAAGTTAAACGACACGTGACAGCATCTATTGACAAACTCAACCACTTTTTAGAGCTGGTGTAACCGTGTCGTAACTTCGAACTCATAGGAATTACCAGGCTACTTGTTATTTATCCACTATCCTATTTTTCGCGAGGGGACAAATAAGGTATTTGATTTGTGAATGTAGGGTGATAATTATCGTGTATGCAAACGAAATACAAGTAATAAGTAAGGACCGATAAAAATAAAAATACTTCTCATCCTTGTAAAAATCGTAAGAAGTAAATAATTAAAATTTCATTTAAGTTACTAAATAATTTTGATATAATGCCCTTTTATAGTATTTCTCATTTATCAGGAATACAAACAACGATATTTCCGAAATTTAGATAGCAGAATAGATATTTGTCACGTGGGACTCGAACATCGCAAATACAACGTTTGTGCTTTATTAAAAAATGTTTATACCTTGGTGCCTGCCAATTCAATCTAAGGCTCACTGTTCGCAGCACAGAAGTTTTGTCCTGTTGCATCATAAAAAAATCACCTCATAACTACTTCTACATTATTTTCGATCAGATTTTCTACATACAGTGGTTATGGTCCGCTACTTGAGTACATGTCAAAATGAGTACATACTCTGTAAGAATTCAATAATAAAACGAATTCTGAATTTGTAATCAAGTTTTCCAGCAGCGAATACAAGCTCATTCAAGAACGTTTTTTTTTTACTTGAGAAAGTTAAGAATGTTTGACATTAATTACTTTCAGGAGAGCCGATCGTGAAGTCTGCATGTCAATGACCCAAGAATCACGTTACTCTTCTCTCATTTCTCTTGTAAAAATAAACAGTGCTCATACGTGTAGCTGTACAAATTCAATTTGATTCGAGTATAGGGTGGAAAGACGTTGAGAGCCATCACGAGGCCAACGATGCTCAAGGAAAATCGAGTGAGAATGGCGTGTGTGAAGTGGAGTGGGTAGGGTCGCGTGGAAGAGGTCTTGGATGGAAGTAAACTCGGTTAAGGGTTCGCACGTTCTCTGCAGCTTTTCGAAAGGGCTGCAGTCGGAAGGGCTCCCTGCCTGCCGGGGGTACAGGAAGCGAAACGAGGGGAATGATTTTCAAAGAATTCGAACGCTTGAGATTGTAGAGAAAAAGTAAAGCAGCTTTGTGTCTCTGTGATTGTGGGTAAGAAAGTGCGGACGTAAGTGCATGTATAGAAGCGAAATATACATATTGTATTTGTTTCGGAATAATATTTTATCTTATATTTAACCTTCGTTCGACCTTGGGGTCTTTTTCGACCGAAATCGAGACTTACTTTGACTCTCGAGATTTTACTTTGATTTACTTTCAAACGAGACAAACTGTACGCAATGAATACATATTATTCCTGATAAACTTATTTATAAAAGAAAAGAAATTCTTGTTTTTGTGGGACTCTGAAGTGATTTGTTTTAAGGAACGAATGGAGGTTAAGTATAAAATGTGTCATGAGTTATAGCTGATTCTATTAAAATTTGATCGTTCTAGCATGTGGATTTTTTGTGATGTGTTGTATGAATAGAATGAATTATTTGTAAGTGAAGAATTTTC
Source organism: Cerceris ruficornis (assembly GCA_963989415.1). Lineage (NCBI taxonomy): Eukaryota > Metazoa > Arthropoda > Insecta > Hymenoptera > Crabronidae > Cerceris > Cerceris ruficornis. Next base: position 3,572,836 of record OZ022526.1, read on the forward strand.
TATATTTTATTCTTCGTAGAATTGTCTCTCTTTACGGTGATGTTAAATTATACGTTATATAAATAAATCGATGACTGAAAATTGGATTCTGATGTTGTATCGAATGTGTAACGTACGAATTGCGTATTGAACTTTTTCTATTCCCTTCTGCCACGTTAAAATTCTCCATTACTGTAATATTAATATAGGAAAACTGTTATTATATCAATAATCTATATTTTCATACAATTATCAGTATATTTGTATTGTGCTACTCTTTGCAGGTCATATATTTTTGTAATTAAAACTAAAAAAGCTACATTATCAGATCTAAAATAATATGTTCTCTTTCTACTGAAGCAAAATATTCGATATCTTCTAATGAGTTCTTCTTCATTATACTTCATATTGTATAATACATCGTGTTACTAATACTAAACGGCTTAAAAAGGTTACTTCTACGTAAATAGAAATGAAGTAAACTTTTTTATATAATATTAGAATTTAAATAGTTCTTGATTGCAACACCTGAAATATAACAATGGTTCGTGACTTTCTTCCACAATGTGGTTTAAAATGTACTTTAAACTAATACAAAATTGCAATTCAATTAACTACGGTCTGCAGAATTCAGTTTTAGAACGTTATAAAATTTCATGCGTATTTTTGGCCAGAAAATAGTATGATTGTTAACGATGGTGAAAATTTATAGTTCTGTACAAATCGCATAATCGTTAAGAACGATTCATTTGCACAAAATAGTTTTCTATTTGTTTCATAATGTAGTTCAGATTTCAAAAGGTAGTAATCCCTTGCTAAAAATACACATAATAGAAAATTTGATATATCCACATTACGTAGTTATTACGTATGGAGTGTTTATCTGTAATTATTTTCGAGGTTTTTACTTGTTCAATGGAAATCCCGGATGATTCATCAAAGCAAAGCAAAATCTGCTGATCCCTTCAATCCATCTGTACAGGGTGTTTCAAAATTAGTTTTCACGACCTGCCTGATGTTTTCCTACACCTTTGGATCGATAGCCATTTGCAAAAAAACAGCCGCAAAATCCGGGAAAGGGTTAAAAATTAAGTATACATTTTTTTATTCTCATTGCATTCGTCTTCTTGTGTAGGTGAAATGTTTGAACGAACCATGGGTCAGAAATGAATCGTTTTCTTGCAAATTAAAGTTAAAGTTGCAGTTCCGTGACTGACTTTCCGATCGGTAGGACCACGTTCATGAACGGACACATAGAGGAAAGAAGCACACGCCTTACCCTTATTGGCCAAAGGGTCACATTTACTTTTATGAAACAGAGGTATGCTAATTACACGGGCTGAGAGTTCACTGAAGAATACAACATTGCCGCCGTGGCCGTTTTTCTTAATGGCTGGATGGCCTCATTGCCAATATTAAAGCCCGTGTAGCATGCATCTGTTTTAAACTGGTTATGTCACACTTCCCCGAATAATGGTAATTCGTGTGCTTCATTTCTCTATGTGTCTGTGTCCTTCCGATCAGAAAGTAAATCATGGAACTACAACTTTAACATTAATTTGCAAGAAAACGGTTCGTTTGTGGTCGATGGTTCTTTTAAGACATTTTACGTGTGCAGAAAGACGAGTGCGATGAAACAATAAAAAAATTTTACCTTTATTTTTAACCAGTTTCTGGATTTTGCGTCAGCGATCCAAAGGCGTAGAACAACACCTCGTAGGTTCTGACATATAATTTTGAAATACGCTGTACAAAAAAGGGTGTTTGCTGATTTCGAATCGTCGTTGTATTTTTTCCCGTAATCTATTTATTAATTTTCTCTTGTCATTACTTATTCTTAGATTCTCAATTTTTCAATAAGAATTCGAGATAATCTTACAAAACGGCACACTTTTAGGTAGTAGTTTAAATCTACCCCGAAAAGAGTGGAGTTTCATTCTATAAAAATATCGTCCTATTCTGTCTCATTTTCCCTATTACATTTCATTTGTCGTTATTCATCTCAAAGTTTCCATTTTTTCGTTACAAATTCAGGATCATTTTTCAAAGTATGACAATTTTAACAGATACTTTGATCCTACCCTAAAATGGGAGGATTCTGTCGCTCTGAAAATTTCTCTCCGTCTCTGTTCATTTTCTTTTTCGTCATATCCCATTTATCATTATTGATTCCCAGTTTTGAATTTTTGAAATAAAAATTCGAAACAATTCCCAAAAGAAGTACCACCTTTAACTGGTACTTTCAATCCACCCCAATAAGATTGAGTTTTGCTGCTTCCAGAATATTGTTCCATTCTCTTTTCTTTCCTCCCTCCCTCTTCTATTTCCTTTCAATTTGAGGACAGCCGTATGTGTATTTGTACATTGCAACTGTATGTACCACATGGCAGTGGCGGTACTGTAACCACGATCCTCCTAGCGCGTATCTTGTAAAAGCATAAGGGGACGTAAATCTTGCGTGGACATAAATTCCTTTATCGTGGTTCGTCTTGCAACGCGAGCGCATTGCTCGCCCGGGCTACTTCTTACTTTTCCTCTTACACAGGGAATCTCTATAGATTTCTTGCTACCGTGACGACATGCATTCGAGGATAACGGACTTTCCTCTTCCTTTCTACGGAATTCTGCTCCCTTTTGCCGAACCAATAAATATCGGCTGCAATATTGATTTTGGAATAGTTGACTGCCATGAAAAACCTTCAGATGCAATTTTTAATGAAACCGGGTGTAGTGAAACGAGGGTAGGAAATTCGTATCAACTTGGACGATGACTGAATATTATTATGACAGTATGTTGTAGTTTAGCTTAAATGGAATAGAATTATTTTATTTTATGTTTTATAAACGCCTTGTCCTGTGATTTCTTTTGTGACTTCGTAAACCATAATTCAGAATTAAATTTATGAAGTAATTTATCACTGATATCTGATATATCGTATACTTTAACATAATATTAATAGCGTAGAAGAAGTTTATCATGTCATATCCCACTAATAATTTCGTTTTCAAAGTTTTTGGAAAAGTTCAAAATTTCTTACTTCATTTTCCGTGTCGCGAGTGTCACCCCTTATTGAAGGGCAAGGGGTTAACCCTCGTACGCTCCTCCGGGTGGAATTTAATCCGATCTCCGCTTTCAGATACTGTATAATGTTTGATTTCTTTTTAATATGTTGTAATTTGACTTAATTTCAGTGAAATATGGTATAATAGATTACAAATAACATTGATTAAAGAGTAAAGGGAAAGTGGGTGAAATATCATCCGAGGATGTTATGTGAAACTATTTTAGAAGCGTATAAGGGTTAAAGGAAGAATCATTTATTCACTCGCTGAAATCAAATGTGTTTTCTTCAGTTTTTTAATCACAGCTTATACTGGCATCAATACGTTTTATATTTAGAAATGGCGATCCGCTAACTTCAGTTATAACGTATCCAATAGTTATTCCAAATTTGCAAGACTATAACATTATAACAATTGTTGTTATGGGATATACAAATTTTTACATCAGTTGCATCATAAAATAAAAAAGAATTCATCGATTCAAGTCATTACCTTCACATGTTTCACCTACTACAACTTTAAATATTTCAGTGATTATGCACATTTTGTGTTTATACCTTTCGAGTATTCTGTTCGTACTAAATCTCTCGTCTGTATGGCTATTGAAAATTGTGACATTTATGGACGTATTCACTCGATTAAACTGTCAGTATGCGAAAAATACGTATGCTAAAGCAGCAGGGGCTGATAGTGAGGATAAATCAACGGACATCACGAACCTGAGGTCAAAAGTGTTATTAGCTGGCCGCACTTACTTCTAATCTCCGATTTCCGAGTTCGAGCACGTACAAGTAATTAAATAGTTTTCGACAGAGCCGTTACAGATTAAGTTGTAAACTTGTTCTAAAGCTTGTGTAGTCGTCAATTGACTCATGGTACGCAGATGTATCTGGTGTGAAAGGATTTACTTCGCACTCCTTTAGTTCATGGATGTTGGAGACCAAAGTAGTTATCATATACATAGTTCCACTATATGATGCTACATTTTTCGCTTTAGAACTTCGTTTCTAACTTCGTGTCTAATTAAGATTATTGCCTTATCGAATTCAATAAAGAATGATTGTGAAATCTACAAATGATGTAGGATGAACTTCTATGCTGGTGCATAAAATAATAAGACAAGTAAAAGGGAATCTTTGTTTTTTGCAGAAGGCTACTTGAAAGAGCTGAAATACTACTCCTTAACGTTTGCTGAATTTTTAATTGTTTCTTCAGATGTGAAACATTCGATTTAAATACATTTGAATTAGAAATGTAATGGCCAGTTTTACATACCATGTGGTTTTTTTAATAAACCACATCTAAAAATTCATAAACTTTGTTGACGTTAAAAAAACCTTCGTAAAAGCAATTACTTTATGCGATACGTAGTGCTTGCATTAATGAAAATACTTTTATTTTATTATATATTATTATAGAAATGTTTTTACGTTTAATGTAGAACAGTATATTTGTAAATTCACGAACTTACTAGGAGAAATACTGGATTGATCTTGTCACAGGCAGTGAATCTCTGATGAAATTTTGTATTTTAATTATTACTTCTCTGCAGCCCGCTGTCTTGAAAAACCATGCAACCTTCGCAGATATTTTCAAAGTAATTATTGGTTACCAGTTATATCGAAGAATTTGAAAATTCGGAAGAGTTTGGTTCCTTGAAATAAAAAATTATACAGGATAGAAATTCTTCGAATAAAGTTTCATTAAAACTTAAATTGGTTGACTTTTAACAAATAAAAGTCTCCCCGTGTTGGACTTCTACTTGTCAAAGATCAGGGGAAAAAATTCTAGTCACCACCGCGACTATTCAGCTTTTAATCCTTGACTACAGTTTTTCTCTTTTGTTCGAAATCCTCTTGTCCAAATAACAAGCAGCACAGCTCAATATGAAATCTGTATCAGCTCGGTTTAATCCAAAACCGATATCCGTTTAACTTGTAATACGTATTCGTTCATAACGGCTCTTCTGTTAAATTACTATTGAGAAACGTCTCCTTAACTCTGTTTTATGCCCATGGAATCCATCCCCTTTGAAACGCAATATCAACTGTGCAACATTACACAATCGACGGGTCGGATAATTTTTCAGCTGCGAAATAATAATCGCCTCCGTGTTCATCAATCATCTGCTTTCCACTTTGAAAAATTGCTATCATACTTTTTAGTCCGTAAGTAACATGAGAATAGCATCTATCTCCCACGCCACGAATTCGTCCAAAAATCTTTGCGCAACAGAAGATGTTCGGTTCAACAACAGTCTTAACGAGGAACCAAACTTTCGACTTGAAATCATAACTAGCTTGATTCAGGCAACGTCAATCAATCAGCTGCTTCTTTTTTTGTCCCTGTTGTATATCGTATATAAATATATTATATTTGACCCTTAATCCTTTTAGTGCCGACCGGAAAAAATTATTAAATTAATTACAAATCTATTTCAATATTCGTTGAAAATCGCAGGACTAATATTTATCTAACATTATTAGGGAAAATAAAAAAGATGGTTACTGACTGTAGACAGTAGTTACACATCATCATCATTTGGTCATAGTTTAATACAGAATAACGTGATATGGAGCATAAATTGTGTATTCTCAAGTATTTGCAATAAAATTGCTAATGTTATATGAGCAAACTAAATAATGATCCCATGATGATCGGCGTTAGGAGTGTTGCTAACGACGAATATCGACATCCGACACTAAAAGGTTTAAAGTCGCACGGATACTACAATATTAAATATCGGTAACGGTTTGTACAGACTGTGAGTTTGACAGAGTTTCGGCACAGACCTTTAGATACAGAATGATATGTCCCTCGTTAGCATTCGGTTTCTTATATCTTAGAGACAATAGGGCCTTTGTCAGAATATGGAAGGGTGAGAACGAGGATGACTAAATGCTAGAAGTGAACCCTGACCAAAGTGAATCTGGGTTCGGAGGTGGCACTGTAGAAAAAACTCGAAAATACTAAATCATTAGGGCGACGTGGCCTGAATCACTAGGGCAATGCGGCGCGGTGTAGATAATATACATAGATTGGTCACCCAACATCCCTACTACTTTCTTCTTTGATCTCTGTGCATTTGCACCGAAGGAACGAAGGAAAAGCGTTGAAAAGTATCAGAGAAGACAGAAACAGAATACACTTCGTGGCAATTAGCAGTTCGCGGACGTCGCTTGAACGGCAATCGAGACAACGAGGTAAGAGGAAACCAATTATCTACCGGACCGAGTGGCTACCCGCCAACGCAGTTGTTTCCTAATTGCATCGACGTCCGGACACCGTTACGGTTGCACATGCCCTCGTCGAAAGTAACATCTCTCCATCAAGCGGCTCGAACTTTCCTCCAATTTCAACTTGTCTATTCTCTAGCTTGCTCTCTCTCTCTCTCTCTCTCTCTCTCTCTCTCTCCCTCTCTCTATTTATCCTGCGGAATTATCCAGAGTGCGTATTTCTAGGCATCACCAAACCTATCGCGAGAATGTACGGTAAGGTGGAAAACTATGCACGGGAGTAGGAAAGAGTAGGGATGTTTCTTTGGAGTTTTTATCATCGCCGAGAATCCATGAAGACAGCAAGAAAGGCAAGTGTATGTGAAGTATATTCACCGACATTCTTTTAATACCGAGCGCGAAATATTCCGAATTCGTTGACAAAGTTTCGACGTGGTAGACATTCCCTTTTGAGACTAACTTAGCGACAACAGTATCTCGGTTCAGGTAAAGTGAATATTATTTGTGGACTTAGGATGATTGTTGTTGAAGAAAGATTAATTAAGACGTTAAGTGCGTCGTCAATGCGTGGGAACTGACAGTGAACTTTTCGTTTGGTCGGCGTCGGTCCATGAAATTGATCTCCCTGTTGCATCTTGGATTATGAACAAGGCATTCACGACAGCAGTATCTGCAAAAAGTTTGGAAGCCAAATAACTTTCTACACCATTTTACTGTCTTCCTCGACGAGCTGCTATGTGCACTCATTTGATGAGAAAGATCTTTGTAACTGATCACCTCCCGAAGTGATCGCTGCTGTATCGCTTGAACGGAATGCAGAGTTTAATCGACTTCGTGCTGAACATTTTAATTATCTATCGAAGTCATGATAGACAACTTTTGTATATTATAGCCACTGTATGCGTATCTTTTAGGACGAGGTTCCATTTTATGGTATAAACGAAACTATTATATATTACCATTTTTATATGGACATTTCTTTGTAATGTACCGACCATTCGACGTTAGGATTAGTAATATTTTAACAAATATTTTGTACTTCGACGCCGTGACTACCTGTCATTACGACCACTGTCATTACTCATCCCCGAATCACCGTTCCAAGTCCAAAATCGTTATTTTACTATGTTGACCCTTCGACTCCCAAATTCCGTCATCCTTTTCCCACTCCTTTCCCTAAAGTCTTTTAAACCCTTCGTCTCTTTCCGCCGATTCTTAATTCTACTCAACAGACTCATAATTCTATTCTATTCTGATCATTATAATTTACGCTACCATGTCGATGTAAATACGTGTCTACACCACAATAAATCAACATACAAGCATAAGTTCTCCTGTTTTGGTGAATCCGACAAACGCGAAACTTCGTGTTTGCATTACATCTTTATTGATATAATTAAAATATTGTTACGCGCCGACCGTAGAATCTCTTTACTAATATTTATAACAATTGATGTAACCCGAAACCCACTAACATTAGTTCTACTGGGTGTTCTATGCGTAACTATATTATATATTTTATATATAATGAAATATTATATATTATTATATAATAAAATATTGAGAGCATTTCGCTATGAATCTCTTATAATTATTGTACTTTCTGCCAATGTGCATTGATAAATTATTGAAAGCTTAAATAACCCACGTATGAATTAATTAGTGTATGCAATTAATAAATTTATCTGGATATTTGAATAAAGGGATAATAGTATGTCGTGCAATCGATGAACGATAATTTACGTAGGTATCATTGAATCGATCATTATTATTTCATGGCATCTGCAAATATGAAGAAAATGTGAAAATCAACAAAATTGAAATATCCGAAGAATTGTGATAACAAATACAGTGTGTAACAAAAAGTTAGATCCATTTGTATTTTCGTTATTGACTTTAAAATTATATACCTGATTCGGCTGAAATTTATCTCTGTGCTTAGTAAAAACACTTAGAAATATTTCTGCAAAAAAAATTCAGTATAGCATGTCATTCTTGTACAGTAAACATTTTTGTGACATTTCCCAATTTTTAACCGTAACAAAAAGATAGATCCACTTGCTCAAGTGATTTACTTCGTATGATAGAATGTATATTTAATTGTATAGTGTCTTAAATCTGAAGTAAGAACAATGTGGTGCTGTGAAATATTGTATGGAGTTGATTGTTTTTTATCAAAATGATTCATCGCTAACAAAATAACGATAGCATGCCAGTCGACATAAGGCAAGAACATAAGGAAGTTTCATAAGTAATATTTATACGGTGTTTTGTTTTATTATTGAAAATCTGGGTTAATGTTTAGTTTTAATAAATCATCCTTTCATTTACACATTACTTTTCCAATATTTAACTGAATATGGGCAGAAAACCAGGTATATCTGAATATGAAAAAGTGCAAATTTTAGCATTTAAAGAAAGCGGTTTAAGCAATCGGAAAATGTCCCGTCGACTTAGACCATCTCGTCACCTTATAAATAATTTCATGAAGAGAGGCGACGAATATGGCACCAAAACGTCATCGGGAAGGCCATCACTACTACCTGAACATGTAAAAAGAATCATTCGTAACGGAGCTGTAAATTCGGGAAAGAGAACGCGACGATTAGGCAATGAAATTGCAAATTCAAGCTTCACAAATGACGATTTGGTGCACTCTGAAGAAGTCACAAAATTTTCAGTATAAAATAATATAATATAAAGTATAAAAAAATGAAAAAGATTCAAGCGATGGCAAAAGAGTATTACTGAATTCTCTCTCGTTTCGCAGATGAACGTCAAATATGGACGCACCAATGGAAATCGGTGTGGAGGTATTTACTGAACACCACTATTCCTACTTATTTTTTTAAAATTTAGGTCATCTTCTCGGATGAAAAGAAATTTAATCTAGATTGTTCTGACTTTTTGGCATATTATTGGCATGATTTAAGACGGGAACCACGTTACTTTTCTAAAAGAAACTTTAGTAGCGGAACAGTGATGATAAGGGCCGGATTTGTGGCATTTAAAAAGATAGCTTTTGCAATCATCGCCACTCGAATAGACTCACTAGCGTATCAAAAAATAGTTAAAGGATATCTTCTACCATACCTTCGTCGCTTTCCGTCAGCTAATTTAAGATTTATGCACGATAATGCACCTGTCCATTTTTTACAAGCTCTACGCAGTGGTTGCAAAAGAACAGAATCGACACTATTAGCTGGCCAGCGAAGTCTCCTTACCTCAACCCTGCAGAGAATCTTTTTGGTCAAGTTGTACGCGATGTGTATGATAATTATCGGCAATATAATACAGTTCTTTAATTGAAAACAGCAACACTGGAATTTTGGAACAGCGTTACTCCTGAACAGTCGCAATGTATAAGTGCTTCAATGACAAACAGAATAAATTTATTAATAAAAGGTGGCGGGAAATCTGTAAAATATTGAAGTAATTTATTCTTTTACGTTATCCGTGCGTTTTATAAGGTTTTAAAATTGTGTTTAAGATTCAAAAGCTAGTTTTAAGGTTTTATTTTTCAGATTATTAAGTATTTTTAAGTCTCTTAAACTTTCAGGTTTACATTTACGTTCCACATTTTATAAATTTATCAAGATTGTGTTTTAATTTCATAAATTTTCTATTTTTCTGCAAGTGAATCTATCATTTTGTTACGGTTAAAAATTGGGAATAGTCACAAAAATATTTATTGTACAAGAATGAGACGCTATACTGAAAAAAAATTTTGCAGCAAAATTTCTACGTGTTTTTACTAAGCACAGAGATAAGTTTCAACCGAATCAGTTATATAATTTTAAAATTAATAACGAAAATACAAACGGATCTATCTTTTTGTTACAAACTGTATTGAATAAAAAATAGCATCAAAACCGTAACGTGTTTACAGATTGGTAAAATTGTTTTCTAATATTGTATTACGTTAGAAATTATATACATGCATATAATTAAGCGATCGATGTATGAGAATACAAATCGGAGATAAAGTGATTAAGAGATTAAGTGAACGACAATACCAACACATGTAGCAATGCAAGGAGTTCGAGGTATGGTTGAATATGGAAGAATAAGTTGAAACTGTGTCATAATAGTTTTTCGTACGAGGCTTTGTTTTTCAGAAAACTGATATTCCATATTCAATGGATATATATTGTCATCTTTGATAACACATACAAAAAGTTTTATATACAATTTTTTAAAATAAATAAATTGAAATATGATTTTTCAGTTTACTCACAATTTCGGGTATTAAGATTTTTGAAATATTAAAATATTAAATATTAAAATTTTAAGTTATTTTAGGGGGTATTTTTCTCATCCAATATACTTATATGCCAGAGCCTCAACGATTCAGAACTTACTTAAATCTGTCAATCTAAAGCAAAATAGCAGTACCAGTTAAGGGTGAAAAATAAAATTGAAATAAATGAATGAAATTGAAAAAGAAATTAATAAGAAATTCCGGTCGTGACTTTAACATATTTAATTAATATAATATTAAAAATGCATCGAATGCGCGTTTATTTAACTACCACCCGGTAAAACAGATGTTTTTTATCAACCATTGTGTTCAATTTTTGTTGGCGTTACTATTGATACAGACTATCAATAGCATATTATATGCTGATAATAGATTTAGTAATGAGTTGAAGAACTTTTAAACTTAATTCTTTCGAGTACGGAGCCTTGGGCAATAAAATTTTATTCCTCATTTTATGTTAGAATTTTTATCTGAAATGACTTCTGACCTCGTTATATTATTTCTCCCGACAGGCTCCGTAGAATGGGGCAAGTTTTTTAGGGTTGTGAAAAGTATGCGACCATTGGGAACAAGTTAGCTAACGCTTTAATCATCCCAGTATCGCCGTAATAAATATACAAGGACATCACACTATTTTATAAGTTAAGTTGACCATCTTACGAGACCGTAAGTATAATATTATTTTAAATGACGCAGAAATAATTGCTATTTGTTATTGATTTATTTTTTTATCCATTCTTGATCTCGGAAATATATTAATTTGAGAATTGTAATTCAAATTATCTATAGGGCATTGCGGAACCCTTTATAATGTAATTTACTTATTTCTATTTATATAAATGAAAACGTGGAGAATTTAAATCGTACAAAGGATGAGAAATACTGATTACATAAGGTGGTGTCGATTATAAGCCTAAGATGGGGAGTAAAACCATAAAATAAATATATAATGTTTATTGTTATCGAGCTAAGATTATAATAATGATTTATTATGAAATTTCAGAATCTTTTTTAACGCCAGTGTAGATTTACTTTCGTTACATTAGTTTAACATCATTCGAACTTCCATTCCTGTATTTAAGAAGTTTAAGTATGGGTCCAGCAATGTCATGATCTGTCTTCTATCGTCGTCACAGAAAAAGATTTTAATTTCACGAACAAAACGTCTATATGACCGATAAAGATAACTCATTAACCATTTGTGGTGCAAACAATTTTTCAAAATTGTTGTTAGTACAATGAAATTGTTTTATTAATATTCACTAATATTTATTTTTCTTTGGCGATAGGAACTACTACAGGTATCTCAGAAGAAGTGTATCTTAGAATATTCTTAGAAGAAATTAACTATAACTATAGTAAAATACGGTTTCACTTTTATTTACATGGCTGAATAAAATATCGAGTAGCTTTATTTTTAACTGTCAGTCGACAAAGGCGCTGTTTTAAGTCACACTTCGACATACTTTTTTTCGACATCTGTCTTTGAAGCAAAGTAAATTGCAGGCCAAAGTTAGCAAATCAACGTTACAATTGACAATAGCAAAAGTTATTATTTATGAATTTACCAAACCAATAATTATGAGTGCTTCATGAATCTGGTATACCATAAATTCCCTTCAAAATTATCTCTTTAACCCTTTATCCTACAATAACGAGTGGCACTCGTGATGCGATAAATGCGAATGGCAATTTTCAAGTTTGGCAAAACCTATCAAATTGAAAATATTAATGAGGTGCGACAAGATAAAATTATTTCTATAATATTAATATTATATCAAATGATACACTATATAAAGAATCACACTTCAATTTTTATTTTAGCAATTTAATTCTGAATTATTGCGTAGACAGTCAGAAAAGAAATCCTCGAGGAAGGGATTAATGCAGTGTAGTGGAAACTGCGGACCGCCGCAGATGTTAAAATAATGGTATACAGATTTTTAATGTCAGGGTTTGAAAAAAAATCGTGAGGGGATGCTCGTGTTTTTGCATATGCAAAAATTTTCATTGAAATTAAAACATCCAATGAATATTTTTGGCCCGTCAAAATTTGTTATTTTTCTTATCCGCTTCTAAAAATGTTTCTCCATTACTACACCTTTGCACAAGACTGCAAAGGGTTAATATTTATTCAATTTGTCCCGTTAAGGTAACGGGACGTAGTGAAGACTAAAATGACAACTGCCTGACTTTCATATTCTTTATACTTTTCAGTGTCGCACCTTCAATTAACAATAGAATTACATCATGCTGCAAAGCTAAGGGCATTTCCATCAAACATTTTCTACCTAACAAGCATACGAGAAGGAGTTAGACGGTGAAAAAACCATAGCAACAGGACGGGAAGAGCTTCGATAACATGATTCTCGCCGTTCTCGTAACAAAAGGTATTCGCTTTCATCATGCGCACATAAGAATCAGTGCCGTTATGTTTCATGTGCTATCTATGTGCGTATACGGAAAGGTAAATGTACATACATAGCTACAGATACACTGCCGTCCATAAGCTACAAGGCACCTGGATATTTATCGAGGTACACAAAGTCACTTCGATGTTACGGAATTAATAAATCAGCCGTCTATTATAAAAGCATATATTTTTTAAAATTATGTGTCCTTCAACCGAGAATGTAACCGCAAATTTAGCAACAAAATTTGAATTTGTTTGCTATTTTTTCTCGACACACATTCTTCCGCTATCGAATAAATTTACGTACGTTAACTACGATCCAAATTAATAGGAACATGTTCTTGGAATACAATGGTTAGCGTTTTTCGGGTTAAAGCCGCGTTGTGAAATTTGAAAACCATTGTATACCTAACAATGGCCGCGAAAGCCTCAAAACCTCGATGTTCTTGGAATATTTTGGTTTTTCACCCTAACAGTTACTATTTGGTGTTTAACTTTCTCTCGCGCCATGCAAAACTATCCGACCGGAAGTAATGCCTGCTAGTTACCGAGATGGATAACCCAAGAAATAAATTATTTCAAGATATTTCTACCCTTAACTTTGAAGGGTATTTTCACCCTTTTGGTATGGACGACGGCCGATAAGAAAAAAGTGGTGTCAAATATTGTTCAGGAACTACCTTTCACGTAAGTTTCCTCAAAGTCAGCGTGTACGGTTCCGATATGTTCCCTTGCTAGAGAGGCTGTCTTGGGACTACGACATTGACGTAAAAGTAAACTCGATAATTTCCCCACGATTTACCAAACAAAGTGAACAAAACGTCAGTGTCCAATCTGCGATAGTACGTTTGAACCCGAGAATGGATGGTTCACCATAGAAATAGAAAAAAATGAGAGAAAATAGGAAGAGGATAGTCGAAGACTATATGGCTGAGCGCCGTTGACAATGTCTCGCGTAAAACAGATACGAAGGAAAGCGAGGTATATGGGCCAGGATCGCGTTGATACAGGCCAGGGCAAATTTATGGGAGTTGCCGAGCATAAGAATAAGGACCGACCGGCCTTTACGTCTCTGTTTTACTGCCCTCCCCTAAGATTTGCATAACGTGCCGAGGCGACCTCCATTCGCTCTCTTTCATCTTCCGTTTCCGCTTTCACTGCTCACCTGCGCGCTACGTTCACCTCGTATATTAAAGAAACATTTTTCCATATTATCGCGTCCTTCATCAAAATAATTTTCACAAATGAGACCGAGCAACGAACATGATGCTGTTTGAAGTTCTTAAGCGTAACGGAAATCTTTCGTGGCGAATGAATTAGATTCGATCGATCGATTCTCATTCGCGAGATACACGGCGCACTGTGAAAATTATTTTCTCGGGGGAAACACTTGATTAGTTCCGCGGGGTTGCACTTTCTTCTCGTCGTTGCTATGGGTTACCTTTTAGTCGTATGGTTTCCATACTCCCGCCGTAATATTCATTACATTTGCCTTTCGTTAAAATGTCCCATGGTAATTTTCTTTTATAAGGCTTCCTTCTGGCTTTGATCGATCTTAATTCGTGTGTATATATGGTATCTATCAATGGCACCAATTTGCATCATCGTCGGTCGTAGTTTGTTATAAATTCTGAATTTTATTTAAAATATATTGTTAAGAATTGGTAATAATTTGGGGAGCACTAGTAGTTGTTACAAACAAATCGACACTATTTAGAAAAACGTAACTTTTATTTAGTGTTGGGGATTCATGATATGTCTGAATGCGAAGATGTGAAATGGTATGCTGCGGATGTTTATGTAAATTTCAAGTTTGTAAAACGTAGCTAATAAAGAAGAATCCAATTAGATGCACTCGCTAAATCTTACAAAGAATGCCGTATCTTGGATATGTCAGATACTCTTTTCAAATTACATGCTCTTTGCGTATATTGGAGGCGTTAATTTGTCATAAATACATAAAAACCCGCAGACTAATGATAATTGACGTGTCTCTTAATTTGTTTGGTACCTAATACAAGAACCTATTGGTTTGCGCAGTATTGTAATTAAAGTGTTCATAAATATAAAAATTTAATTGATAAAAAAATTCTTATAAACCCATTCGTACAACTGGTAGATGATAAGTAACAACTCCAACGAACAGGGTACCAAGAAAATACTTCTCATTAGAAACCAAGGAGTTCGATGAACTCTCGGTGATCCTTTCAATACGGATTGCCCGGTATTGTGATCTGCTTCTAATTAAAGGATCACGAAAGGCTTCCGAAAGCAAATTGACCGACCGTTTTCGTTCCGTCTGCAAATCGGTTCGTTGACTTTAATTTCGACATCGGGATCTCCGACCCTTTCCTTGAACTCTCTTTCTTTTCCCGTTCCTCGGTTCCTTCTACCTCTCGGCCCGTCTTCCTGTGTATTTCCACTGGCCTCTCGATCCAGAAGCCGACAGTAGTGCCGACGACGTTACGGAAGAACGGGAGCTGTAATGTAATTGGATGATCCTGCTTTATTGACAGTGGAATTAACTCTTTCGAACATGCTTGCCGGCCGAGAGCCGTCATGATTCCTTGTGGTTCCGATTTCCATCGAATCCTTTAGCCGTTGGAGATTTCCTCACAGATTTCGTAACGATTTTCAGCGTATTCTTCATGCATGTATCTACTCGTGAAACGTCACGTAGCGAGGTGTCGTTGGTGTAAAACCCATTAACGTATTGATTCATTTCCTTTCCTCTACGCTATATAAGTTTCAAGAATTTCAGTCAGATTGATACAATACCGTGGAATACCATTTATGAGAAACGTTTCCTTTGAATTGTTAGTGATACTCAGTAGTGCGTATTAGTTTTCAGCTGAGAATTCGTGCTGAGCGGAAAAGATGCAGGCTTTTAAGGTCCTTCGGAGAGGAGTGGGAGAAATGATTCTGTTTAGAAGTCGAGGAGTTAAAATGGAACATAGAATTTTTGGACTTATGACAATGGATGAGTTGAATACTGATGATTAACGCTCGAGTCACGGCATCGTCGGTGAACAAAATATTTTTGTTTAACCTTGGATTATCTTATACTAATGATAGACGAGAGGGTCGGTACATTACACATGACAGCATTCGATACATCGGTAAATACAACATTGAATTAACTTGGACGCGTTATCAGGGGTATTTATGTACAGAGTGTCATGAACAGTAGTACAACCGGATAGGGCCTTATTTTACGTTAAAAGATAAGTCAAAAATATACAATACATTTGAGACTTCAGGCATTTAGGACTCATTTGAGATTTCGTTTTCGAAAAAATTGATTATAAAATCTACTCGGTACACGTGCTATCCAGAGATAGTTAGCTGTAAACCCCCAACAAACTGAAGGGCAAAGGGGAAAGAGGACTGGACTTGGTGCTTCACCTTATTCCCTCCAATTCGTATATAATGCACAGGGGTAACGCTTTGGTATCCGCAAAGGCATATGAAAGGGCATCACACATTTAATTCTTCGTATACATGTTTCAAATTGCAATTCTTTCCTTAAATATCTTATCATTTTTTCTTAAATTTAATGCTCATAAAGCATTCAGGCACAGCTTTATTCTAGTAATAAATATCAATTCTTATTATCCGAAGCCGATCACTACGCCGAGTTTGAGCCGTCGCTCTTTATCGCTTCATCTCATTCTGTTTCGATGTTTCATCTGGTCGACTTCTGTCGCGTGGTAAACTTGCGGATGTGATTTGACTCGCAATCAGCCGATAGTGTCGAAATGTAACAAATACGTGTGATTGAGGCAGAACACTTATGTAACTTGATTCGATGGCGACTTAACATCTCTGAATTGTATGTACACTCGACCAAGTCGAGTTGAGTACACTCAACTGATATCACTTTAGATCGTCTTTATGCTTGAAAACCACTGACGTATTTGTAAGTATCGGCAGCGTTTCAATTTTTCATATTACTCTTGCTTCACCTCTACTTATGTCGGATGGAGCTCTTAACGTTATTTTTTATGTAACTGTCGATGTAACTGCATACAATAATCGAGAGTACAGGGATATGATTCTTGCGTTTGGTGTATGTAGCGGTAATGCTTGGGCCGCAGCGAATTGTAAGTATTACACAGACCGATATCCAAATGCAAAAACGACATTAATTCTCGCAGTTGCGAGAAGACAATCAGTCAGACATTGCTCCGGTAACTTGATTTGTGCGTAAGAGGATTTTTCACAATCTGTTCCGGTCCTTATAGAATAATTTAAATGGCAAAAGTCCTAATTCTAAGGAAGGTGTCCAAAACCAGCTAACGTACTTTTTCAACAGAACTAAGCTCTTTCGAGAAAAATGGAATCGATAGGTTTGCAAGTCGTTGGAAAAGAATTATAGGAAAGAATGAGTAATTGAATAAGAAAGTTGTATTCTTTAACCTCTTGGCGTACAATAACGAATCACACTCGTGGCGCGATAAATGAAATAGGCAATTTTGAAGTTTATCAAAAATTGTTAAATTAAAAATATCAGCTGGTCACGATACGGTCAAATTATTTCTATGCTACTTAATATCGCGTTAAGTTATACGCAGTATCAGAAATCAGGAATAGATTCATATTTCAGCAATTAATTCAGAGTTATTGCGCATTCAGTCACAAAGGAAATGGTACGGCAAGGGGTTAAAATGTAACCTACTGAAACTTGTTGTTAAATCGGGCACGAACTTATGCAATCATCTAATAGTTTAATAACTTTGTCTATCGCGGCGATTAATTAGCCAGTCCCGGAAATCGCGAAAAGATTCCGCGAGTGGTGAAGTGGACGTCAAGCCCTCTCCACGATCGACATTGACGCCACAACAGTCACCATTTGCCAGTGTGCTATCATGTAGAACCCCCTAAAAACTGTAAGTCACACAGTGTTGAATTATTCTTAACAATATAATATTACATATTTTAAATGAGTTCAAAAACGACTCTATGTTCTAGGAATTCCTATTCTAAACAGGAGACTCTCTGCAGTGTAGGGGAGAGTAACATAAACAGCTTATATTACTGGGTGGGCCCGAGCTCGTCTTTTGGGTATCCACAGTCAGTTCGTTCTAAACTCATACAGTATAAAGACGTTTCTTCCAAAGCCTTATAATAAATAATAATATTAATATAAAGTATATTGAGTTATTTAAACACCCATTTCCAATACACAGCGTTAAAAGACACTTATATAAAGTCCGGAGGTCGATGAGGAAGCACCGATAAAAGTTTGAAACACTGAGTCACTTGTAAACAAGTAGCAACCAGTTACCTGTACTTGAATGATTTACATTTTATACTTATTATTTATTCTATCATTTTTTTACGGCACAATTTTCTCGTAAACGCTGTTTTCTCGCTCTTTGCTCACAGGATGGTATAATGAAACAGGTTTTAATGGTGTAACGTTAACCAGGGTGTTAATTTACTTTACTGTGCATATTTACATAGTTAATATCGTCTTACAAGCTACAATGTTACCGAGAAAGTAACAATGAGAGGATATTCTACGTATGGTTAGTACAGCAGGAAACTTTTTAATTTGAATATCTCGTCCTCTTCTTCCTTTCTGAAGCCATATCTTTTTACGCTTAATGTATATGTGCGTGACGAACTTTGGGAAATATCGGGAGATTTATTGTTTCACTGCAATATTAAAATTGTTTGAAAAGTATTGGATCTCGTGTTGTACCGAAAAGCGAATCGTAAAAATTATGTTTTATGAAGAAACACTGTGTAATATAAAAAAAATTTAGTAAATGTGGAAATTATGCCGTAGACAAAATTTTCAAACTGTAGGGCAAAAGGGTTGAAAGGACCCTTTACACTCATTAACATAGAAACGCGACAAGTTTTTGTTTTTCAGAGTTGAACATGTGAAAAAGTGCTTTTAAAGTTCTTCCTCACGAGTATGTGTCGCTGTCAACGGGAAAGATATACATAATTTATAACGACATTCAAATACTCTGTTTCGCTATCTTCAAATTGCAATAGTTAAAGTTACAAAAGTTTAAGATAATATTAACTTGCATTTCTTTCGATGTATTCTGAAAGTAACGCATAAATCATGCAGTTTAAAGATGTACGCCTCTGAATTAATTCGCTATAATCTTAAAATATCAGAGACCTCGTTCGCGGATAACAAACTCGCGAAGAAAAGGCACAGTACCTGTAAAATGCCATGAAATTGACCATACCAAATAATATAATAACATGATGTGTACAACAAAATTATTAAATCCAGACATTATTAATTTTCTGTATTTTATAGAATTAATATTTGATTTTATAATAGTTTTAAAATCATGGCAAAACGGAAATAATAAAGCTTCATAACCCACTCATATTTTTTATGCCATTCTCATTTGCCATAGTTGATATTGACTTTTTGTTCTTCTAGAATTTGTTGAATCACACTTCGTAAATTCCATACAAATCGTTTGAATTTGCAGTATAGAGGAAGTGCTACGACAACTATTAGAAAATGTACTATTAGAAAATTACGAGGTATAAAGACAAATCACCGAGTCATTCCGTATTATCTTTTCGATGTCAGAAGACACTTAAATATAATCACATCCAATGAGGTCTATTGAAAATTCTCATTTCTCTTAAACCAGTTTTCTTATGTTAGAGGATCTACAAAGCCCGCCTTATATTTTAAAATAATAGCACAGTAATTTTCAATTTCTGTGTTTTAAAGAAATAACATTTCATTCAGTCCTTGTTCAGTTTTATAATAAATTATATGGGGTCGCCAAAAATTTGTCTTCTTTTTCGCCCGCCCTTAGAAAAGGTTGCTCATTGCTGTCTTAAGTCATGGCATGTGACTCATCTCACGAACAAGGCACGTTACATGGAACAAAGAAAGAGAAACAAAAGATACAAGCCTATAGTTATTACGAATGGTGGTTGTAAATGAGAATTTTCGTGCCGAATAGAGAAAGGAACGCAGCTAAACTGGCCGTGAGATGACAGTGGTTCTCATGCATCGACAGCAATGGGATAAATCGAGGAGCAGATTGGTAGATCTAGTCGGTTCTCAAACAGCACAGATTGTTAGTGGACATTCAGAACTTCCCACTCTCTGGTATTGCTTCTCTTCCGAAGTTTTCCCGATGTTTTCAGGCATCGTCTCGATGGAAACCACCCTCGGAACTGCTTCTTCCTCTCTCTATGGCAGATAGCATACCCCTTCTTCTTTTTAACCGCTCTACGATCGTGCGAACGCGTTCGTGCCATATGTGTGTGCCAGTACACACACAGACGGAGCATCCGAATCTATGCTTTCGACATATCTCCGTCGTCGTTTTACGCTCCTATAGATTTCCTTCCGACGTGGATTTTTCTTCTTTTCACCCCTTTTTTCCTCCTCGCTTTTATTCTCGTTTCTCGTACGTACCAAATGAGAATTCCCGCTTAGCCGAATAGAATCAATGGGAATTTAATTAGATCGATGTACAGTGAAAATGGGATTTTGATACTTTAGGTATTTACGAAAAATATATTTGCACCGTACGAAAACGAAAAACATTGGTAATCGAAGATGGGATAAGACGTGACAAAGATAGAATGCGGTTATTCCCTGCTTTTTATAAAAAAAATCTTTATTATACGTAATACAGTATGATTTTATTTCTGTGTTTTTATTCACGCGATAATTGGAAAGCTGTATTTCCAAATTGAAGCGTTTAATTATCAGAGTTCCACACAGTAACACCTAAGTAGATCAGAAATTTTAGCGTGGAAAAGGATAAAGAAGAGTTAAATTACAAAAAATTGCAAAGCAAAGAGCGAAATCTCGAATATGTAACGTATTTTAAAATAATGTTAACGAATCATGAAAAATTCAAGGAATTCGTTATGAAGTGTGATCTTTCTTTATACTTTAAAACCTTCTTCACGGAATTTGATTAAAATTACTATTATACATAAACGAGCGACACTGTTCACCTGATAATCACGATGAACGTGAATTTTTTGCAATAGTGATACCTAATACTTGAATTTTACTTTATATGAATAAAGTTGTTCTGTTACCATTAATCAGATTAAAAGGCATTGAATGTAGCAAAAGAATAAGTCTTAAAGTTGAAATCAATTATTAAATTGCTCATATTAAATTTACTTTCCTAGTAATGCATTATGATAATATTACAGGGAAGTTTTGGTATTTTGGAAGATAGATGTTGTCAAGAAGGGGAGACGGTGAGGTTTCAATACTTTTCGTAGAAGAGGCTATGAAAATTCTGTCCTGTTGTTGGCCGTAAAACCAAGATAGACATCCATAAAACACAAAAATCGGCAATCCCTGAACAAGTTGTGTGCTTACAAGGCTGTCATTTGTGTTTCGTGCATTGCATCTATATTGGAAAAATCATTTTTCTGAAACATATTTTACTATTAGTGAAACTTTAAAAAGTACGGTTGTCTGGAAATTAATTCTATATCAAAAATACGTTCTCATTATACAGTTACTTTCTCTTACAAGTAGTAAAAAAAATTGTCTTGAAATTTAAAAAGTTTTATTTATTGTACCATTGTTTGATTGAGACGTACATGTCCCTGTAGTAGAGGAAGGGTGAAAGTAAGGCAGTTCAAGACATTAAAATGTTCTATTTATTTTACTTATTACTTGCTACTTTTAGATACATTTTTACCGACTCTCCTAACCGTCACGTTTGAACGTCATTGAAATTGGTAAGCTGCGATTTAATCTGTATAATTAACAAATTATCAATTTTTAATATTTTTATTTAACAAAGAACAATCTTGTCCCACTTTCCCCTGTTTTAGTAGTTTTCATTTAAGTGATTTTTTAAGTAATGATGATTCACTAATTCCAAGTTCTTCTTGCCAATTTTAGATAGCACAAAGTTTATTGCATAATTTACATCATTGATTTGAATAGACATCCATGGATGTAATTTTGTGGTTTAATTTCTTCTGCACTCAATTATATGGATCACAATTCAACGTAAGTTAGCAAGCAATATTAAAATATAGCATAACGTTGCCCAACAGCAATAGCTTCTAAGAATTTGTCATACAACGTTAGTTGACTCTACGTTAACCTTCATCCGAACCTTAAAAAACACCTCTTGCTAATGCCCCTAGAAAACGATTTTTCTTACTTTTTCTTCAATTTTTTTCGATTTGGATCAAATTAAATTTCGATTTGCATCAAACAAGACCCCAGGAACTGATAGAGGTTAAAGCAGCCTTCGATTCTATTATCAAGAAGTACTAAAATAGTATTCGATAGTTCTTCAAGAAATTACAAATTGATGAAGAAGGGGAATTCAGTAAGAATTTTTCCTCTATTTAGTTGTGTAACTGCTTACTTTTTTATATTTTAACACTAGAACTACCGGCGTTAAATCTGTTATATTTCAATATATTAAATAAGTACTTTGAAAAAAAGAGAATTCAGAGATGGAAAAGATGATCAATTCGGTAATTTATGTTTTACGAGATGGACGTAGAATATCTATTCTATGATTCTCCTATAATCTTGGAGAATTTTTGGAAAAAATTGTGTACCAGTCATTTTGACTGGTTTGGTAGTTCTAGTGTTAAACGTGTATAGAGGGTGAAACAGAAATAGCTAGCCAGGCTTTGATGCCATAAGAGGAAACTAGGGATAGTGTTATATAATAACTATTCTGAGGATGAAGTCATATTAACACACCTCAGAAAATTATTTCCTTCCGCAATTTACACATAGATATTATATTTATGTCGAATATTTTCACTTAAGACACTGTTTTCAGGATGACTTATACTAATGTCCATTAGTCAGACATTCGCTTTATGTGCGTACGAGCTTACAAAAACACCAGAGAGACTCAGTGTCTCTATTGGCAGAGCTTTCATCAGAGACTATGTTCTGCTAAAAGTATTTTCACTTCAAAACTCAAGGAACATCAGAAATTTTTGAACTTTCTCTGATAATCGTTAAAACGTCGATCCAAAACGAACTGGTCTTCCATGATTTCGTTACAGAAGTTTCAAGTTCCGCAACAATATTCAATTATCATAAACCGTTTATATACAAGAAAGGAAGTGTTTCTTGGCCTATGTTTACATAATTATTGTGGGATCGGGCGGAAGCGCTCCTAAGAAAGAACTTAGGTGAAAAGGACGTGGAAAAGAAATGTCATCAGGGAGAAGACGCTGGCGCATTGGAAGAGCGCCGACCCAGGAGATCTCCGTGTTAAGCAACGGCAGGCCGAGACCGCTCCTTGGATGGGTTACCGCGCGCCTCTCTTTCTTTTTCACGATCCTACAGTACTTTTTATTCTTGAGAATATCAGAGAATATGGTACGGAAAGAGCGGTTATTTCAGCGTTAGCTTATGTATCAGATGACTGCATTAGTTTGTGCCCGATTCATATCAGCGGTGTAAACTTTACTGTACGATGGAGCTCAGGTGTTTTTGTTTGTCATGTTACATACACTAATTAAGAGATGGTATAATGTGTCAGTTGAATATCAGACATTCTTCTGGTAACTTGATCCATGCGCAAGAAAATTTTTCAAAAAGGGAAACGAAAAGGTTGTGGCGACTATGTCATGAAGTTCAGAAAATCGTAATAACTTTTAAATCATATTAACTATCGTAACAATTATTAACACTAGATTTACAGGCGAGATATCGGTTACATTGCAATATATTAAATAAGGGCTGTGGGAAAAGAGGGATCAAGCGGCAAAGATGGTAATTCGTTAAGTCATTATTGTATTATAAAATACACGTGAAATTTCTACTGTATAGCTTCTCTGTAAATTTGAGAAATGTTTATAAAACAATTAGTAACCCGTCAATTTGACGGCTTCCGTACATCTAGTGTTAACCAATGTATGTATTTAGTAAAGTAAACTCACAGCCGCGGACAATAAGCAAATGAGGAACTTCATGACGAGGTTCCTAATATAGATGTACCTGCTTAGGGTCTTACCCCCGCATTACCTCCTTGACCAATTACAAGCGTCGAAAGGACACGTCTAGCGAGACATAGGTTGACGCCCCCAATCCGATGCACATATAACATAATCATATAAATTAAGCCGAAAATTGTATGAGAATTGAGTGTAACCAGAATACGAAGAGGAACAACCCTCTCACTATAATAAACTTTCGATTCTGGGAATCACTCTCTCTTGCATCTTACCTTCTAGGCCTATTTGCGGCATGTAATACTATGCGAGTTTCGAAAAGGCGTTAGCGGTAAAAGGCGTTTGGAAAGGCGTTAAAATTGGGTGCTCCCGCTTTCCGGATAATTAAAAAGTGATATGGCAGATGTCAAAATGGTGATTTCCGCTTGAAAGATCAATCTCGCTTTGGAATCGACATGATTCTAGATCGTTGGAAAAGAATTGTAAAGAAAAATGGTGATTACATAATTGATTAACACTAGAACTGCCAAACCAGTCAAAATGACTGGTACACAATTTTTTCCAAAAATTCTCCAAGTTCGTATGGAAGTCGTATAATAAATTTTTCACGTCCATCTAAAAAATCATAAGCCACCGAATCGATCATCTTTTCCGCCTCTTGGATTCTTCTTTTTTAAAAGTTTTTATTTAATATATCAAAATATCATGGATATAACGCCGGTAGTTCTAGTGTTAATAAAATTGTATTCCTTAACACGTTTAACCCGGCACGCATTTTCATATTCTGCATGATTGAGTCAGACCCTAGTTGAAAGTTGTTTATTTTTATGGCTGCACTTGTTTGCTTGTTTGTTTTTACGTTGTCAGTGAATGTGTAGTTTACCAGAAGCAGTGCATGTGCAATATTACAATTTGTGGTTTAATTGAATAAAACTTTCCAAATATATAAAGTGTATGAATAAAAGCACAGCTTGTGTGTCACTGGTGACCCATGCCGAGTTGAACGTGTTAAAATTGAACCTACTGAATTTTATTTTTGAATCTGGCACAAAGTTATGAAATCATCTGATATATAGATGGACAATTATACGTTTTATCAACTTTTACGTGCATCCTGAAAATTATGGACATCTTAGAGAGAGAAAATTAAATAAGCTCCGAGCAAAGAGGAAGAGGAAGTTGTGCAAAAAAATATAATCGGGACTTGATATGAGCAGTGACGGTATCGTTGCAATGCAAATGCTATATCCCCCCGCCTACCACGAGTGCATTGTTTGGCTTGCGGACTATCAAATATTGGTGGGTCGAATCACATAATGGATTGTTTATTTCAGTGTGCGATATACCCACATAAACTACGATAAACGACCGTTAAGCAAGTTGCAGTTATACCGCAAAATAGTTGCATGTATTGAACATGATTGCCCGTTCGTACTAATTGCTGCGCGCCAGCATTAATGCTCATTAGGCAATTATACTTATGCTTTTGAATCAGCTTTATTTACACGATAACAATATTATTTAAAGCACTATACCTATATTTTCCAAATTCACTGGTTGTCCAAATTCTTGAATGTGTATTCAGAACGCTGAAACTTTTGGGAGTGTATTGTTCTGAAAATCATTCGACGAAGAGGTTAAAAACGTAATCGTTTGATTAACTGGTTTGCTGATCAGCCAGTTTAGAATGTACATTTATCATAATTAATTGTTACTTTGTTATCGAGTATTTAATTTCGTACAACTGAGTTCTATGGTTCTCGAAAATTTAAATTAATCTCATAACTAACTGTTTAAAATTGCCACATCCGATTTATACAGGGAACGTGAAAAGATCTTTTACGTTATTCGCTATTTCCCCCGTTGAATCGTAAGAGCACGAAAAATATACCATGGATACTATTTACATAATGCACAACTATAAGATTCAACTTGCAGTATTTGCGAGTAGGAGAAAACATATGACCTAGAATCCAAGAAACAATATCCGAGCACGATGAAGTTTTTATATCAACATCAATTTCTAAAGAGTTTAGAAAAGACTACGTGAGAACGGAACCAAAAGGTATTTATTTTTTAAAAGTCTGATACTTCGTGTTTTGAGATTAGATTTGAAGATTTTTTATTCAACGCTTAGTAGACGATATGGCAAACCTTTACGTTGCGAATTATTATATCTATATCTATATTTATTCATCTATTATCTATAATAATCATTTACATAAATGATTCTCACTAGGTTGTAGTTGTTTTCAGTAAATATGCAAAAAATTCTCAGTATTGTAAGAACAACATTTTGGTTAGAAATTATTTATGTTTTGAAGGAATATTACAAATGTATGAGTTTCAGATAATTCATCATCGATAAATCATCATCATCACTGGCGATTTCAATCCAATCATCATCTGCATCACCAACATTTTCTCCTTATATCATTTTCTTCTTCACTTGAATATTGTATACAAAAGGTATAAAAACTTTTCTTTTCTTAGAATGTAATAAGGAGTCACTGCTAGTCTCATTACTAGAACCAAAAATACGTTCAGAATTGTCTTCACAGGAAACACTGTCACTATCACTATCCAAATTCATAAAATTTTCTTTGTTCATTTTTTGGGGCCAAAATCGCTCCATTGGCAATGTTCGATTGATAGGGCAATTGTCCACACATTTCACAGACAGCGAGTTTAGACTCGATTCATTTTGTCACCTCACCCGTGCCATACGACCGCAGTGACAAAGTACTGTTGTCACGTCAGAGATGACTAACGACCGTTAAGTGTTAAAAAGAATTGCAGCTGAATAAAGTTCAAGAACTGGCACAAAATGAATAGAAATTCTGTAAGACTTGATTTTCGGTCTTTACTGAAACGTTGTCTGTAAAACGTCAAAAGGATTTTTGCTTTCAACTTAGGGTGGTGGGATCTCAGCTCTACCATAATTTACGATGGGCCCAGGATGCTCAAGCGACGAGGAGATGCAACGAGAGAAGTCTCCGTTGGAGACTCTTCGTTGGAACATCTTGGGAAGACAATTTGAGATGCGGCTTGCCAGGAGACAGTTATTATGTTGCTACAGAAAAATATATTGTTAATTATCACAACTGATATATTACCTTTCGTCTGTCAGGTACACCCATGTCATTAATACATTATCCGCCGAGCGCATAGTTTTAAAGAAAGAATTTTATCAGACGGTAGTTTTTGGATTTCTTCGTCACTGAATATTTCGCATCATTCTACTTCCATGCAGCATTGTTATATAACGGGAAAGTTTTCTGATAAACTCATGCATATGGACGTATGTACATACACACTGCTTCGCTTTTGCGTTAATTTTATATTCAAATAAATGCGAATATATATGCCTGTTATCACTGACTCTTTCATAATAAAACAATTCACATCGTAATTAATCTTTATTTAATATCTGTTTCATATTTCCGAGGGGCTATTATTTAAAGCTTTGCGCTATAAAAACATTTACGTTGAAGTTTTATGTCCATTCCTCAAATATTTCACACATGAATACGACCTCTTATCGCATTTTAATTAAAGCCTGTTGATATAATAATGAAATGAGAGGAGCGCATAAAATATAATTTTAACTATTAACATGTTGACGGACAATTAAGCTTTCACGAATTCTGTGAAAATGCCTTATATATTCTGTTATCGTTGCACGCAAGTTTTTATTTAATTAATCCGAAAAAAAACAATTACGATTTAAAAAGATCATTACAATAATAATATTAATTTTACGCGATAAAGCGATTACAAAATCACAACTTTTTTACGATTCTATTACTAATTTGTACAGTTTACTCATTCACTAGCGTTATCCAAAGCGTATTGCAAAATTTCATAAAATCCCATTTCTTTCCTTTTTAATTACGAAAGTAATTACATTCGACAGTAATTACATTTGAAGCCGGAAACATGGATTTTAATGTTTTTGTGGTTTCTCTGATGATTAACAGTGGAGAATCTGTATAACACATTTTTCAACGTACCGTCGACTTGCAAAATTGAAAAGATATCACTACAAATGCATTTCGAGAAATAATTGAATTAGTTTGCAAATAAAACCATTTTATCTTGCATATGAATTCACCGTACAATAAATAATATAGAACTTCAAATTAGTTTCCCAGGATTTTTGTTAATCTCTATTTTTGTCTATCTCTTAAAAATATATTGTATTATTTTATTTTATTTTTATTTTTTTTTATAAAATGTTGAATTTTCTTTGTAAAACACAGTGTGCTTTCTTTTATAAACTTACTATCGACCCTATGTGAATGTTAAAACTAAAATAATGTTGAATATTATAAATTTTTGACAGGTTTGGGGAAAGAAGTTGCGGAAATAACTAACCACATTAAAAAGTAATTTATTAGATACAGATAAGCACTATATGTATACTGAGAAAAATAACATGTTTAGTTTCAATAAGATTGCGATGACAACTATGTCTGGCAAACGATCTGAAATTTCGCGATATGAGGCACGAGGTATAGTGAGGGACCAGAAATAAGGCACTTGGGGCGGAAGGGGAGATTGCTCACGCACCGCCTATCCCCGCCATGTCGGTCGTGGAAACCTGAGATCGACGAATTACAATCGAAAATAAAACACTCCTTTCGTCGTTCACATTACGATGCAACGAATGTGCGGATCTCTCGGCCAATAGCGCGTCAAAATAAAAAATGCGTGAGAAAGAGGGATGTCCCTATACGTCGAGCGAATCAGAGCAAATTACCCCTCAAGTGCCTTGTTTCTGGTCCCTCACTATAAGGGAATAGTGTCGCTTGCGCCGCCTATCCCCACCATATCGGTCCTGGAAGCCTGAGATCGACTAATGACAACCGAAAACGCAATACTTATTTCGTCGTTCCCATGACGACGCAACGAATATGTGGCTTTATCGGCCAGTCACGCGTTAGCTTCGAAAATGACGTCAGAACAAGGGATGTTTCTATCCGTCAGACGATTCAGAACAAACCAGAGGCCAGAGGACTTCTTTACTTTTGCGAGGTTTAACTGCTCAGGAGCCACACCTGGAGTTCAAAAACAAAAGGCGATTGCGAATCAGCATGCATTACGAAAAGAAGGAGAAGGCTAACTTCGCATACATTTCTCACGATGTTATATAAATATGTGTCGCATAGATTCATTTGTGAGAGCATTTAAGTTGTTTTTTAAGAAAATGTATGGTTTCTTTCATGCGTCAAATGATGCGTGTTCATAGAGATATGTATATAAGAAATGTACTTAAACATAGCGTTCAAGGTGAACCGAGGATCGGAATACGTCAGTTGAAAAATTCACATAAACGATTTCCCTCATGGAAAGCATTTACAATTTTTTCCCTAATCATGAATCATATTTCGTGAAACGTTCGACAGCTTCAAACGCAATATAATTCCTGGGCACAACGAAATCAAATAAATATTTCAATCTACAGTGTTGAAAAAGACCCTAAAACTCCCCGAGATAAATACGTCTTCCGTCGTTCTGTCGTGAATTATATTCGATAAATCTCTCGTTCAGTGTCGTTGAATTCAGCTTTCTTCGAATCCCGGACATTTTCTCGCGGGCTACTTACAGATTTATGGTTTCCCGGATTTGCGCATGATATATTTATATCCCTGTCGCCTTGTCGCAGTTACGTGAGTCCAGGTAACCAAGTACCTGTTCGTGACGGTCGATCCTGACAATTCGATCTGGCTTTATCCACAGTTAATTCCGGCAAGTCTGCGTCGTCGGTTTGTAATTGAATCGTCACGCACCGTGTAGAACCATTGATTACTTCCCGCGAATACCGAATCACTGTGCACATACTAGGCAAGTAAATACGTTGGTATTTGCTTAGTGTACGTATACCGCAGTTAGAATATCGGATACGCTTGTGCGCGTTATATTAAATTTCTAACCAGCGGAAGCATAAAGCACGAGAATTGGAATTATATCTGAATATAAATCGAAGAAAATTTTTACGGGGTGCTACGTTATGTATGACGAGGTGAAATAAGTTTAACTTTCATTCGCTCCTTAACATAAATCACGCTAAAATTCCTATGGGTCTCTTCTGATCCTCTTAATTTTTTATTAAAAAAACAAAATCTTTTTTAACTTTTTCTTTATAATAACTTTATTGAGGATAGTATGCCTTTATTCTGCACAATTTCTCTAGATTTGGGTTAAATTAAACCACGATTTGTGTTGAAACAGACACAAGGGAGGAATGAAGGTTGAAAGTGATAATGTTATGTGCAGGCTGAAGAAAGTTAGCTATGGATATTACTAGATTTAATAAGTTCGAACGAGTTTAAAACTATTAATGATAGGTGCAAGATAAAAGGGGTGGCAATGGGTATTGCGGATTTGAGGGGATGAATTTCCAATTAATAGGTTCACGTTCAGGTATTCATCGTCTCTTGGAAATTTTTTCCTTCGTCATGTATATGCGATAGTGTATATAAAGTACTGTATTTCTTAATGAGATATTGATTATCCAGAAATTGCATCCCATATAAATTACAGGTATTAGTTGAAATAACTATAGTAGTTAAAACTGAAATATGCAATGAAAGTGGAAGCTGAGATATCATCATAGCATGGTTCAATTCCTTCAGTATACACGTAGAGACGTGAAAATATACGAATGGTTTCGTAAATGATAAAGTCGTCCATTTTGTAAGACAATTTGCAAAATAATGTTGCAACGGCTGTATTTCAGAGTTGAAGAGTTGACAAATTCGTTTAGTTAGAAGATTTTTCCATTTTGAAGGTACAAGATGCACTTAAGTTTTCCGTTTTTAACTTGGAATCTGTATTTATAAAAGAATAAAGGAAAACGAGCCATACCCTAGTTAGTAATAACTTGAGCTTCCATGGTGCTAAAAGCCGATGTCCTTCTTCGTAAAAATTTTAAAAGTAGAGCAGAGAAGATAAATGACGAGGAAAGGAGTTGAAGTTACAAATAAGGGATGGCCTGATTAATATCCTTAATGGAAGCGTCTAAGTAACTTATACCAGCCTGAAAAATTCGATACTTTTAGTTAATATCTTTCTGTTTCTAATCAATTATTCACTGTCCCGCCTGCTTTGTTTTCCCTAACATTTTGCTCGCCGCGTGGCACATTCCCAGAAGAGTCTTGACTTCCGTATCGAAACGTTCAAAACTTCGCAACTCTTCTAGACTCGAGAAAAGTATCTCAAAGATTGGTATACTGCCAGTCTTGCAATAAAGTTACAATTCGACCAAGTTTTTTCGCTCTTGCAATCCATTGGATGTGCAACGCGGATTACACGCATCCCGGACTCAATAGAGTTTGTTTAAAAGGGATTACACGTAAATATACTGCGGCGAAGGATACAGACAGAAACCACAGTTTTGTGCAAATCTAATTTAAATTTGGAAAAGCAATATTTCTTTGCATTTTATTAGCAAATATAATTTTTACCAATTTACCAGAGTTACTAACATGTTGAATGCCATGGTTGTCAACGGTCACTGATAAACGGCACTGGTACCTTTAATAAAATTATTTATGACTTTCAAAATACAGTATTTATGAATTTTCTAATATATTCAATATTTAAACATCGGTGTTAAACAAGTAAGAACTTGTAAATATATGATTATATTTCTCTTTAACGTTTTTGCTATATACAAATGTGATTTTAATAGAGAATATTGTCCTTCAGTAAAAATGTTAAAACTGGCGAAACATGGATGCCATTCAACGTGTTTATAGTAACGGTTAAGAAGGTGTAGAATACGGAAAAATATATAAAAGAAATACATGTAGGTCTATGTTTTGCGGAACCAAATTTTCGATGTGGTTCCAATTGTGCAAATGAAAATTATTGTATTACGTGATTAAATATACTACTTGTAATCTCATTCTCTTGAACATTCTGCTGAACGATTAGACATTAAATACAATATTTTATATAGTTATATTAATCTATTATATTTTCAGCATAATAAATTATCTAAGGGTAAATGTAATCACAAATCCCCATAACAATACGCCTTGTGTAACATTTGTCACATTTCTATTTCACCGGCGCACTAAGGAACAATTTGTTTGTCTCTCAGAAAAGGTCGTAATCTCCAAATTGTACCCAAATACATTTTTGCAAGCTCTAATATCCTATTTTAATTGCATTTATTAATGGAAAGCTTTCTTCACCCTATGTTTAAATTGTACAATCATTTCCAGTTCCGTCATCATAAACCAATTTCTTCTAAAGAAATCGAAAACAAAGGGAAGGTACTCTTACCCACTTTGTACGGCTTACACCTGGACACTAGAGGCCAAGCCAGGCCAAATTACTTCTTGTATTGTTCCAAGATGGGCCTCAAAAATTTCTTGCATCTTATGTGTAGTGCCGAAAAATTTCGGAATTTCGGTTTTAAAAATAACGAAGGGCTGCGAGGGTGAAAGCAGGGTTGGGTCCTGTTTAGGCCATCAGGGCGACCGTTTTCTCCCTGAGGGCCCGAATATTCTGGAGTTAATGAGTGGGAGTGAGAGAGAGTGAGTAGTTGTGTGAGAAGGATGAATGATCAGAATATAAGAAAGCGTAGATTTAAGGGTCGGTTAGTGTTGTAGTTGCGTTAGAAGAGTAAGAGTTGCGAGATGCGTAGTTATGTTTAGAGGAGTTTTATGGCTCGCAAACGATATGAAGTCCGAAAGCAAAACACTTCTTTCGTCGTTTCCATGGCGACGCAACGAATGTGTGGCCCTTTAGGCCCATCACGCGTTACAATCGAAAATGACGTCAGAACGAGAGATGTCTCTATCCGTCAGGCGAATCAGAACAAACCAGAGGCCAGAGGACTTCACATCTTTTGCGAGGTTTAGATGTCGAGTTGTAGTATTCGTCGTGTTGTATTAGTTGTTGTCTTCTTTGTTGATTAGTTGTATCTTTAGTAATACATTGTTATTTGACATTTGTTGAAATCAAGTCTATTGTTATTATTTTCTACTAAGTGAATACCAAAGTCGCCAATCCCCCTTTTAAATCGCGACCCTCTTCATATGTTTTATTATTAATAAAACGAGACTTCGAGGATCGTATTCCTGAAATCAGCGACGAGGTTGCATAGCTGTGTTTAGCCTTCCCCCTAAAGGAGGTGCAACTAGTCGTTGTGGTCAGAGCAATTTCTTAATCAATAAGCAAACTTTTAAGATCCGTTCACAAGCACGTTTATCAGGCTTCTACCTTTAAAAGTTATTATAAAAACCCACGCATCTCGATCTTCAGTGATTATTTTAACATACAACTTCAAGATGAAACACCTATCACGGTTGACATTTATACAATCATGAAGTTTATATTACACCACATTACAATTTATACTCTGTGAAACACAGAACAGTGTAGCTTTTGTCAATAAACATAGTTTAAGGACAAGATGGTGTACATAAATAGTTGTACAAGGTTAATTCGGCGAGCAATAAGGACTCAGATCCCCGTGATATTTACACGGCTGAGAATGAGTTCCGGACGAAACATTTCCTAAAACTCTGCGGATAGTAATTGGGTGTACTTGTATTATCTGGTACATTATTTTCGTTATCTCTGTTGAAGTAATTTGAAGATTTTCTTACAGAAAGCTTGGTACCTTTATTCACCCGTAAAACTTTCAATTGTATTTTTTTATTATAAAAAACAATTCATCTGATATTTTTAAAATTGTGGAATACAAGTGTTCCTCTTTTGATCATTTCAAAATGACTTCTTTTTAAAGTTGTAATTCATTTTCGATAATTCTATTTAACATAACGACTTAAACAAGGAGTTGATTTACTACACGGTAGATTTTGTATAAAACTCTAATGTCTACTAATTTCTCTGATCGTCATTGTAAGGGTATCATTATCATAAAGCCGTAGCCCTTACACCAGAGCGTATTTAATTATAAATTTCTGTTTCCTGAATTTAAGCACGTACAAGCATTAAATGAAATATTTGGCATACCACTTATAGAATTAAATCGTAATTACGCGCAGTCGAGGCCGGGAAATACGAACCAGAGATCTTTAAGATCATAGTAATATGCTGGCAGTAAAGGAAATCTAACTCAAGGAATCTAACTGCGGGGACTAATTGGCTTGTCATTTAATGTGAATGGTCCCGGCAGAATAGATTCTGAATGAAAATCAACATCTTACTTCAGCAGAGAAAACTGTCAGTTTTGAAACTAAGAAAGTAAGCAAATTGGACCGATGGAACGTCCACTGGCTGAATTCTAGAAAATTCGTTCCCCGGGAAATCCAATAAGAATTTAAAATCATTGATTTGTGAAAATAATTAGCACGCAGAACTTCTTATCCTCAGAACTTTCTATTTTTACTGGAAACGGGAAAAATGTTTTAAGAAATTTCGCTCTGCGTAAGTGAAGCAAACGATAATGCGATTTAAAGTGGACCAATTTTAGATAAGTGAGGTACCATTATATTGTGAAATAACAATTTCGAAATCTTTCGATTTCCAATTGTAGATAAAGATATGTTACAATAACTCCTTTCACAAACACTGATTGCGTTCAAGAACCTGATTTTTGGAAAACGAAGAATAGTGTTATGCATGTAACACCCAGTGAAGTTAATATTCACTTAATCAAAATGTTCTCATTTGGTTAATTCACTCTTGAGATATTGTATTTCTTTTGTCAATAGGCCTGTGTAACAGGTAATCAATTATATGAGGTGTTAGAATTTTAAATCATTTATTCTGAGTCCTCCATGTGTTTAGTACTTCAAATGAAACACGTATAAATACATAACAAGTTTGTATAAATGTTTTCAAAACTAAAGAGCAATGATGGTTGCACGTACGAGTGAAATTATTCAGATTTTTGTCATCGAGAAGTGCTCTTATTTTTGTGGAAGGTGTGCTGTTCGATATTATTATCCACAATCTTTTCATTTTTCAATTGATAAAAAAAAGTGTGGAAAGCAATATTACAAATATATGCCGATGTTAAAATTGTGAAATCATCCTCATCCACAAAGAGAAAATCTATTTTACACGATGCTCTGTTTGAATATTTTAACATTTTTATTTACTGCACTTTCTTCTATTACGAATTTTTCCAATACGTGAATGTATCAATTAAAATAAACGACATTGTATTATTTTACTATCGATTATAACTATAGAATATGAAACCAATTATTAGCGACAGGTTGTTATGCTGCCATGACCGTACAAAGAACAAAAAAAACGGAAATAACATTTGGATCAATTAGTTTGAATATGACCTACATAGCTTACATACACTTTTACGCTAATAGCATTTCAAAAACATTCCCGACAAATGTTTACCATAATTATGACGTTTGCAAGAGAAAAATATGATTTGGAAATCCGATAATTTATAATCTACATCTCTCAAAGTTTCGTGCACAGCTGTATAAGAATACAAACTAACGCGTGAATGCTATCAGATAAGAACCGCACGTACAAATTCTGCTTCCATGTTGCTCCTCTTTTTTATTCCCTATGAATGAATCATAGCGTTTTCGGTGCCGTATTTCACTTTGACAAATTGCCAATGAGTGATCGGTAACCGATTGAATTCACCGCCAAACTGACGTGACTATGACTGCACACTTCAGTTACTATGTTTACAAAATGAAATGCAGTATGCCAATTGTGTCTGCCAATCCGGTTTAATAAATTAAGAACCACTTTCGATACTACTTAGAGCACTGTTACTTCTACGTGAAAGAAGCGCAGCGATAAAGCACAAGAATTAATTTAATCGGCAGGATTCGTAAACGTAAAATGGTAGACAAATTGATCCTTTATTTATCCTCTATTAGGCAAGATGCTATTAGGGCGTTGTAAATTGCTTGTAATGTTTAAAAAATGATCGAAAATAAAGTGTTCTGAACTTGTTTTCGGCTTGAATGTCAACGTAATGGGCACGTATATGGGATCGTATAGTGACATCGAGTACTAGGCGGATGAAAAAATGTTTGCAGTAACCTTTTAACATATTTGTCAAATCATAAGATGTATTGACATTCATTATAAATAATTTGATTGTTATTATTTACACGTTCCTGCATTTATATTTGAAATCAAACTCTAATTGTAAGTAATATCAACAACTAAATCACCGAGTTATCACTGTTCTTATTCTTGTTAATTACATTCCATCTTACTTGGAATAATTGTCTGAGAGTTATTTATCATTTACATAATATTAAAATATATGTTCTAATACATATCGTTTATTTTTATAGGTCTGCATGGTTTCAATGCATGTAATGAAAAGTTTTCGTCCTTGTGCTCTCGAATTGGCTCGAAGGTTTCTTCATAACAACGCTATAGGGACTTTCACTGGATTCCTGATACTAATTAACTGAGACTAATTAATAACTGTTTGTTACAAACTAAATTTGACAGAGTGATTTGTATGGTGTGCAAAGTGAAAACTCTTCTTGCTACTCATAATTTAAATTTTGATGCTAAGACCTATTGGTAGAAAAAGAAGGATGCAGAGGGTGATGAGTTTCTGGTACTTGTTTCTTTTCTGCCAATCGTCTTAACGTTTAAAAATTTGTAGAAAATTGAAATGTATGGTTATTCACGGTGCGGTTACATATCAACTGTTTTATGGTGACACTTCGGTCCGAAGCTAGAGACAAATTTTTTGGTGAACAAGAAAATAAACAGATTCTTCTTTCGGTTTCCGCGATGTTCACAGGACGTGACAGTGCGTTCGACAATTTTAAAAATATTATAAATATAGTTTTATTAGACGATTATTACCTGAAAATTTAGAAACTTATTTCACATCAGCTAGTTTTATAAATTATAGCCACATACGTATACTATTCCATGTACATATGTAACAAATTTGACGATTTCGGTTATTAATTACGTTCCAAGTGTACTTGGATTTTCGAGCACTTATCTGAACGATATATTAATCCTTTGCACTCGTATTTTTTCTTGTTGTTGCTGTTGCGCCAGCTCGTAATTAATCTCAGGTGTTTTTCAGGTTTCATACACCAAATTTTAAATTCAGTAAAAATGTATTTGTACTGTTTTTTCCAAACAAGATTAGTAAAATTCATATGAGACCCTCATTTAGTAGTTTAGAATTTATTTTAGAAGATTCTAAAATTATTGATTAATAATAACATCACGTCTTCACGTACTACGCTTGCGCACGAGTCCAAGTACTTCACAGTAAATACGTTCAGATCAAATCGAAAGTCGAACACGAGACTTTCGCTTGCAAATTAAAAATTTGCATGTGGATTTAAAAAAAATCCAGCAAATTATTTGAGAGTGTTAGAGCGGGACACCACCACGGCGCGACATGACCCTTTAACTCGGGGCCTTTTTCTGTTTTAACCGTTTTAGTGCCACGCAGCGCGATCGCGCTGTTCGCGTACTGTGGTGAACTGTGCCGCGATGTTTGGTCACGATCGTCAATTCGCAACGCGCTTGGTTCGTAATTACTATTTCTTTTTCAAATAATCGTAAACCACCTGCATAAATAAGCTGTTTTTATTGAATTTACGTCTATACGAAGAAAAAGAGCAGCGCGATCACGTCGATAGGCATTTCTTGCAAATAAATGAACGAAGCGCTATCGCGCTGCATGGCACAATCCGACACGGATTCTTAAAAAACCCTGGCACTAAAACGGTTAAGAAGGCGACGCTTAGTGTTTATCCGACCCAGCCACTGAGCGTCACGCGACAGTATAGTCTCAATCAACTAATAAAGTATTGTTTGTTCTTATCTCCGGGAACATTTCTTACCATACGAACCACAGTCCTCATCAGAGAGGAATCGTATCTATAGAATGCATTTAACATAATAACTGATTAAAATAGCAAGTAGGAAATAGCACATAGCAAATTTACAAGTTAAGATTTTGGCTTAATAATGTCGAATATAAAGGATAAATTTCTGATCATGCTTGAAGGGTACAATTATAAAACACGATATTGTTAAAGTTGCAAGCAATTACTTTTGTGACGCAATATCTTTCAGACCTATTCGACCATTTCCTTTGCGTTCTTTATTGAATGTATAAAGTCTATATCGCAGCGATGCATCGTGATTGCCCAACGTCATTTCGTTCTTCCAATAAACCTTTTACGGGCAATAGACAAGTCTCCCATCTCTATCGCGTTTCTCGTTCTTTCTCTTTTTCTCTTATTCAGTGTTGTGCTCATTTTCATTCGTGTAGACATATTGTACAGAGAAGTAAGAACGGAATGTCAGGAACAAGATATAATTCCAGAAGTATAGAGAGCAATGGAATACAAGTATATTGATGTATTTTAATTAACCCCTTAAGCGAGGAAAACGAGTGTCGCCTTCATAAGTTTTATATGCCTTTGAGTCTGATAGGCTATATTCATCATCCCATGTCTTACAATTCTTTTTAATAAACTTCGGTATTTTTATATTTCCATCGTAATCTAATAAATGTTGTAGCAACCTAATAATTTTAAGTCGATCTATTGCAATGCGAAATTTAATGGTATATTTAAGTCCAAAATCTCAAAATAAAATTGTAAGGGAAGAGGTTAAATGCTTTGTTAGATTATTTTACGATCAGAGAAAAATTTTGTCATGAAGAGAAATATATGAATTATTATTAAAAAACGACGTTAACATTGGATTCACCAAGAGAGTCAAAAGGATTAGGTGTTAATATTTTTCAAAAAATTCCTTAAATTCACAATGTTGCTACATGCATCCAACAAAATTTTAACTATTCAATCGATCGCGTACTTTCTCTCTCTTTTCTTCAGATTAATTTAATAATTTCCTGTATAATCCCTCATTAGAATGAAATTTAATGTTGCTCGAAAAATGTGTAACGTCCTTTTTGCCAAACTTCACTATTCGTAACAATTAACTAAGAATTAAAAGGGCACTCGTAAATGCAAAATGTAAATATAAATTATGATGAAGCGAAGAATAGTCTCTTTACTCTGCGTCTCAGAAATCTCTAAATTGGCAATAAGGCAGATGTTATAATGAGTGAGCCAAAATACTACAATGTCATATTGAACTTTATTTATTAATATTTAATATTTAACTTTTCAACCTCAAATAACATTTCTAATACGTTGTATATATTTTATTGGAAAATTATCCATTCATAGTACAACTTTAAGTAGTAGAAATTTGTTTTGCAGCGAATATGAATAACAGATTCAGTAGCATTGCATTCGGTTTCATTGCATTTACAGGAACATTACTGAAATTGCAGTTATCTTTAAAATATATGTGGGTCGAAGATTATACGATTTGGCTCGAGACAAAAGGTTAGAGATTTAACTTTCACATGAAAAATCATGGCTTGAAATAGATATGTTCCAATTAATATTCACATATTAATTACGTATCACTGATAATTAATATGTTTAAATTATTCGGGGATATTGACTGGAGAATATCGGCAGGACGAAAACGTACGGTTCTGCTTATTTTGCTGCAAAATTAGAAGTGGCATTATTTCTCTAATGATATTAAATAGTTGTTAATTTGAGCGTAAGAGAATTTTTGAAAAACTATTCCGTTCTTAGCAGAATAATTTGTGTGGCAAAATCTTAATTCTGAGTAAACTGTCGAAAACCAATTCACGAATTTTTTCCAAGGAAAAGCAAGTTCTTTCTTCAAAAATGGAGTCGACATGCTGATAAATCGTTCAAAAAGAATTGTAGCAGAGAATGATGACTGCACAATTAATTAATAAAATTGTATCCTTTAAAATTTAACTTGTTGAGTTTTATTCTTAAATCGGACAGAAAGTTATGCAATCATCTGCTACATTTACCTATGTATCTAACTTCTGTTGTTGAATATAATAAAGATTTTAGTTTGTGAATAACTTGATGTTGAATCTTATCTCAGGCTTTTAAACTGCTCCGAGAATTGCCAATTAAATTTTCTGACTTAAAACTGGCTTGCAATCTTTCTATAATTTCTGCAATCTTCCGGAAGAAATTAATATTTTGCACAGATGAAAAACAGAATCTCTGCAAGCAGATTTCTTTAATATCATATACATGCTTTTTTGTATTATTATAATTATCAATTTGTTCATGTCTAGCTAATTAAAAACTTTAATCCACATGGAGAATAATTAGCTTATGTTTGCGCTCAGTACTCCGCGTGCATTCAAAATTCAGTTTAAATTCTGTTCTGTTTGTTATGTGGATCTACTTGATTCACCAGATGAAAATTCTGTAGAGAGGTCTATTATGTTAATAGAAACATTCTGGTCGATTTACGTTTAGTTCGGTGTTTCCCCACATAATAAATCACACATTTGATACGTAATATCCTTTGAGCTCCGTGCATAAATTCCACCTAATTTTGTTGCTGCCAGTTTTATACTATCTGCTTCCACTTGTACGGTCATTTTGCAGAATAGTGATAACAGTTACTACACTGCCAACTTCCAAACCTACGATATACATATCGTGTAGGAAACTCTCCAGAAATAAAGGCAAGCGGTCCCGAACTCAAGCCAACTATTTAGGAATCGAGATTGTATCGTCTTGTCGTCCCTTTTCGCACGGGTTTGGTAATGTCGCGGCATATTGTTTAATTGAATTTCATTATGCAAATTGTTTTCTCGCTTCTCTAATTTTTCATCAGGGGTCAAATGTCACGTATGTTATTGTTTAGGATGTTGTGAGGATTATTTGCATGCCTCAGTGGACGCAGATGCTCCTATATTGCCCTCACGCAGTTTAGTCACAGGTTTAAGTGACGTACCCCTCTAAAGGCACTGATTTTAAGAAATGCTAATTTATTGTGAACACACTTCTTTACATGCCAGGCTGAAAGGGCAAGAATTGTAACTTTCTTTTGGAAATTTATTGCTTGTTGAG
The DNA here is from genome assembly GCA_963989415.1 of Cerceris ruficornis. Taxonomy (NCBI): domain Eukaryota; kingdom Metazoa; phylum Arthropoda; class Insecta; order Hymenoptera; family Crabronidae; genus Cerceris; species Cerceris ruficornis. Next base: position 3,613,606 of record OZ022526.1, read on the forward strand.
GTCCCACTAGCAAATGACGCACCTTAAACCTTAACAAGAGTTCCCAGACTGCCCTGGTGTAATTTACAGGCCCAGAGAATTCCCTAAAAGCGTTGGGACTCTCGCCAGGGTTAGCTATGGAAAATCTCATCGCCGCTGTCCTTCTTTCCAGAGAATTTTCCGACCTCCTAGTTTATATAGCAAACGAAACGATACGAATGCCAAATAAAGAATATTTCGTGCTAAATTCAGCTTGATCTCAAAGTAACAAAACTATTAAAAGTCCGTGCCAAAGTTTCGGACAAAGGGTAAAATTCATCCAACTCCCTATACTTCGCTACAAATAAATCTCTATATCTGCGGTATTCTTATAATACGTCTCGATTCATAATAAAACTGACGCGACCTCGTTATCTTTAAATTGTAGTACACGCTTTTCCAGGCAGCATCGTGCAATTCAAGGAATTGGTTTACGTTAAAAGGAACATAAAGCGGCCCACGCATAACGATATAAATCTTCGACTTAACGCGAGTCACGTTACTTCCTTTGAGCACCAACACCCCTTCCGGCTGGTCTTAACCCCAGGGAGAACCGAACAAATTCGTCCGTGAATTACTTGCCTTCCTGAATTCCCGCCGTAGGATACCTACAATAATTTATTTCCCGTGGAATTCGTTGCATTCTGCCTGGGGGTGATAAATTAAGAGAGGTTCAATTGTTTCAAGAGAACGATTTCGCGGCCGGCTACTAGCGGTTCGCCGAATCCAGAGACCAAGAGGGTTGCAAGAGGAACGAGAGCGACAAGATCGTTTCTTCCTGGCCCCGTTTGCAAATTCACCAAACGGTTTTATCCGCGAAGGTATGAAAAAAACAAACGGCCGGCTGGTAGGGAAATAGTCCCTCTTTTTCTCTCCGTAACAACGCTGCGGGAATTAACGTGGAATTCCCTGGCAATGTACGACCATCGGGTCAACTCGAATCGATATTTACTCGGCGTGGAATCGTAATCTCCTCCGACGTGCAAGGACAGCCGTGATTTTTGAAGAATCAAGTGACACGACACCGAACTACGAACATGCCATGAAAGCTGGCATTACAATGTGCCATGTAAAGCATCATATGTGTAATGAAATATTATAGAAACACGAAAAGCATTATCGGACGTGTTCAAAGGGAGTGAAATTTGGGAGTGGTAACTAATGGAGATCCAAAATGTCGTAAAAGCGCCGGTGTCCGGAAATGGATATGTAATGGATAGAACGGTTTACATAGTATTCATTTAACGTACTTTTTGCGGTGCCTGTTATTTGGGTAATATTTGAAGCTCTTTGATGTCCGAGTATTTTGGAAATTACAGCATTTGCGTAATGCTCGTTTCAACGAGTGGTAAGTGTTAATTGCATCGCATATGCGGTATGCTGATTTTCAAATTTACCTTATTATATATGGAGAACGTGACATTATATTGAAGCGTCGTTGTTAATGATGTTATAGGAGTAACAACGAAATGTATGTTTTATGTAACAAGGTAAAATGTTCGGTACACAATGAGATTTTTATTCGTACTTGTTTGTATGGAAAATATTTCATATGTTATTTGTTTTGGAATTTAGTACCTTCGAAGAACGCTATTTGTTTTAGTGAAAAGTTCATCAGATGAAAAATATCGTTTATGGAACAATGAAATATTTGTATATTATAAAAACACTCAATGGCGAATGATGGAATTGTTTGTTTTTTTAGGTTGAACACAGACTTTTCCAGTAATAATACGTATTTCGTTGAAAAGATCAAAATCATTGAAATTTCTTGTTACAAAGTGATTTTTTTTAAAAGAATATTCATTCCATACATTAACAACTTCGATATATTGTTCTTTTACAAACCATGCTTATATTCACAGTCAACAGCAATTTCTCCCAATGAAAATGGCTGTCTGTGCGCTGCAAGTTACATTTCCAGACGTTACATAATTTACAATTTATTTATAGACAATATTTACGTAGAAAAATATCGACAGTTCTTGCGTTCAAGGCGAGTGACGATTCATGTCGTGCAGAGCAACAATGTAAAGAAAGTTCTTCCGCTATATTGGTCGACAGTTGTATAATATTTTTCAATTATCAATATGAAATTTATTAAATCGAATGTAATTCATAAGTATTAATAACTATGAAACATCAGAAACTGATTAACTATGAGTCCATCTTTCACATATACATACAGGGTGAACAACGAAATTTAACGATTTTAAATAACTCATAAACTATGTACTGTACAAAAAAATGTTTTGGACAAACGTTGCACGGTTACGATGTTTAGAAATATTGGTTGTTTGCTGTTTTACTCTTTTATCGAGATATGCGGACTACCTTCATTTTTCTTAAATAGAATGCCTATATTTTCTTTCTAAATACCGATGAAGCATCGAAGTTTGCATAAAAAATCATTTAAGTAACATTCAGGGTCTAAAACGAATAATTATGGACAATGAGATATTCATAAAATAATCATTAGCTATAGTTAGATAAATAATCATAGCTATAGTTTGAAGGACAACGTTGTTTACGACAACAGATAATGTTGATGAAGACGATTCTAGGCATTTGCCGTGTGCTGGCATGTAAGACAAAAGTACGAGATTCTTCGTCAATGGCGATCTTCTTTTGGCATTTGCGTTTGTATATATTAACACTAGATTCACGGATGTTGATTATATACCTATTTTTACTGAAGTGAGCCAATTTGACTCATACGAGAAAATTGAAGTTTTCTGCAATGAAAATAGTTCCAAATCAATTTATATGAAAGATTTATTTTTAAAAAATTCATTGGAAACATTTTATGAAGAAACGAATTTTATAAAATTATATTATTTCTTTAAAAGTGCTCTGTTCACACGCGATGTATAAATCGAAATGATGGCAGAAGTGGGTAGGTAAGAAAGATAATGTAGCGGAGTAGCGAAAAGAAGTGACGACAATTGTTTGTATGTGAGGAGAGACAAATTAGAGGAGAAGCAAATCACGTGCGGCTTGTAAGCCGCAAGTTGCTCAGGCCTGATGTAAGCTATAAATTTCATGTGTTATTCGATTAACTGTTAAATCATTTTATGAGTCAAATTAGCTCACAACCGTAAAAATAGGTGTACCCCGTTCGATAATGCGAGATAAAGGGGTCTGCGGGGGAGTGGATTCAAAATTTACATATATTTCATTACGTAACTAAAAACCAACATATGTTGTTAAAAAATAATACTTAAGTTTTGTATAACATATATATAGTAATCAAATTTTTAATGAGTCAAATTGGCTCAGTCCGTAAATCTAGTGTTAAACGTGCCAGTTTCTTTGAGACTTACTAAACGTTAAAAAGGTAGAATGCGCTTGCTGATTACAATCAGAATATTTATTTTGCATAATATTTTAATTCTGGCAGCATTTTCATCGCACGAATCGTAAACAATTATCATATCATGTTTCTGTTACTAAATATCTTAACACTAGGTTTACCAGGCGGGTCATTTTGGCACATTTCGAACTTCGGAAGGGAAATTACAGAAACCGTTTACATTCCTTTTTGCCACTTACTTACACTGACTTTTATTCGTTCAACGAGACGAATATATGTCAAAATTCATTTTCTTCAAAACATTTTAATTTTGAAGATCTCTATGTAGTATACCAATTGATTCGTGTCAGTAGAGTTAGGTAAATAAGAAATGTCGGTAAACCTAGTGTTAATAAATGTAGTACTTTTCTTTGTAGGACCTGCATCGTTACTAAGTTTCGCTAATATTCCATATCGACGATGTCTAATGGCCCGGGTCGTGTTTAACCCTTTCGCTACGGAGCGCTTGTGTCAAAATGTGACCGCTGTGTACCGAGCGCATTACTGAGTAGTTGACACTGAGGTACGGAATGTTACGAAGTAATTAGAAGTCGTTTCTTGCTATCTAAATTTTACAATGATATTTATTATATTTAGTAATATCATTTTACTTTCTGAAATATAAAAAATTTATAATAACAATTTATTTTTTAAATATTATATTATAATGTTCATATAATATTTCTTATTACAATATAACAAAATTGCTAAAGTATTTAAAGGCGAACACATAATCAATAATCAACTTTGGTATGATAAAGCTCAAAACATGGAGCCACACATAAACCAACATTGTGAACAATAGTATCTGGACTCACGTCTTTTTCCTTGTTTACAGCAGATGACACATTTTCGAACTCGATTTTTCTTTTTTGCCGCCTTATTCGAATATATGAAAGAAAGTATCTCATATGTCAAATATGAAACAATAGTATATATGGTATGAATGTATATACACGCTCTTCGTACCCGGGCGCCCACTATTCGAGGGCGTATATATACGCTCTTTGTATATCTATGTTCATTCTTCGAGGGCGTATATATACGCCCTTCGGAGCAAAAGGGTTAACTATATTACCTGTCGTCATAAACAAAGTTGTCTTTTAAATTATAGTATTTCCGTCGAATGAGCATGCCTTGTGTCTTTGTGAATATCTCAGTAATTATTCATCTTAGACTCTACATAGTATAATGTTTTTTCATGCAGAGTTCGATGTTTTATCAGAATTTAGAAAAAAATATAAGTAGGCATTCCATTTAAAGAAATGAACGTAACCTGCATATTTCAATAAAACTGTAAAACGGCATAAAACCTATACTACTATTGAATGTCCACTTTGTAACTGTGAAAGTTTTGTCCGAAATAGCTTTTCGAACAGAACATATTTTATGAATTATTTAGAATCATGACGTTGCGTGACTCACCCTGTAGACAGTATAGGATAAAAACCTTCTTAGAAGACTTAAAAGCAAGTCTTCATTGGATTACCTCGTGCCTAACTACAACTACCAATACCTACAGCATTTGGAACACGAGAATTGGCTCATCTTTATTGGTCCAAGATTATCGATAAATGTATAGAAATATCCACAGTTCTTTCCTAATTTTCTATTACGAAAAATCTCAGTGTCTCTAATTCGTCGGGCGGATGTATTTAATAAAAGATTACAAGCAAGCTAATCTTAACGATCGGTTTCACTCATTATCAGATAGAATAACATCTTACTCGTTTCACAGCATTATAATTCACGTTAAATATTTCTAAATCGTAATCAACTTTCTGAAACCTCATAAAGGATGCACACATTCGCATCGAAGACCGTCTACTCGACGATTAAAGCATTCGACCGAGTAATCGACAGAAACGAATTCTTTTCGTCGTCGACGACAAAGCGGAAGGCGCAAGGCTTCGTTTGCGAGTAATTCCAAACGAAATAGGATGAGACAGCCGGCGTTTAATCAGTCTCGAAATCGCGTTAAGTGATTATCAGGCCCGTGTATCTCCGTCGTGCCTCGCATTCTCGCTATAAATTGAGAGCAATTAAGCCGTTTGAAGTGAGCCATTATAGGCAAGTGCGGGGTGGTAAAAAGCGCCCGAGGGAGAGCTGCATCCGAAGACCTCTTTCTTGTACCTTCGCGTTCTGTGGCATAAAGGGCGGTAAGTAAAGGAGAACAAGAAGGAGGAGGGACCGTGGAGGACAAGCCGTTGACGACGGTGCGTGTGTGTATATATGTACGTGCCCGTGCCGGAAACCGGGCGATAGGAGAGAGAAATATCCGGTTGCTCCTTTTACGAATACTTGAAATCGCGCCGCGTCGCCGACCGAGAATGCACTCTACCCCCTGCTGGGGTGTACACTGGAATTTTCAATATTGTGCTGGGAGATTGCCCTGATTAATGAGGGACGTGGCCCCTGGAGACACTGTTCGTTACCACATGCGGCGGCTACGTGTACCGCGAAACCGGCAAGACACGGCCGCATTGAATGTATACATTTGAAATTGATTTGCATACCACGTAACGAAGGCGCATCGCGTCGTGGAATGTAAGCGCCGTGTCGCCGTTCTTCGATTAACACATTAAACGCCATGGAAGTCAGCGGCGATTGACGGCGTTACGGAATGTCATGAAGTTTCTTGCAAGTTTTAAACGTTAATATCGGTTAATCTGTACTAGCATGTTCGACGTCAGAATACTAACATTAAATAGGTGAGATACTGTCGGTGGTACGGCCGTGAAAGAGATAAAGCAAGGAATCTATATTTAACACTTTGAGGACGACAGACGTATACATATGGTCTGCGAAAAAATATGATTATAGATAATCGGCGCATGTATACACGCCTAGAGTTGAAAAATTTAAATATAACCGTTGAAGTATAATTAGGCAAATCGTAACCGATAAGTTTTGTAAATTAACACTCTGACTTCCTGATAAACAAGTACTTCTTGATCGCCAAATAAATGTTTATCTCTCCAAATTCAATAAGTCTCCTCCCGAAAAGGGTTAATACATCCGTTACATAGGGTTAAAGATTTAGCAAGAAAATTCGCAACTTCTTCTGATTTCTTCCACGGTCAGTCTATTGTTGGGGAAATAAAACAAGTGACGTGCAGATGCATAAGGCAAGAGGGCCCACCTAAGGCCCCGTTAATACAAAAAGGGGTCTAGTGTCTCGGAGATTTCCACGTTGAACGCCACCTGCATCTTGCTAGTTTGATCATTGCTATCGAAGTGGTACTTTTTCTATTAAAATCTCACCTATACAGAAAAGAAATGTTATCTTTAAGTCACCATGTATTTGTGTTTTCATTTTAAAACTCATATGTTACCTTCAAAAACTATTAAAATATAATTTTTGAAACGCCTATTTAAATTTTAAATTGTAACATTTATCGATATGCCATCGTGTATCGAGTCTTCAGAGGAAAATGAATATTTGGGCTACAGAGGGTTAAAGGTAAAAATAGTTATACGTTCGGCAGTACTTTACTTCCTTAAAATAAATAATTAAACATTGAATATATTAGCAAATTCGTTAATATTATCATTTAAAAGTCACAATAAATTCGGGTGAACTATGTAGCACTGGGCAGCGGTGACTCCCATGGCATTCAATGTGTTGTACATAAATTAATGCAAAAATAATACTGAAATGTCACGTAAATGCATACTTTTCCACACTTTGTCCCCACCCACTTCAGTATTGCATCCTATTATTCGCCGTCCCAGTTACTCGTCGTCTTTTGGCATGCAAGCTGCATCCATTTGTTGAAGAGCAGTTCCAAAAAATCCGAATAACACCTAGAATCTTTGAAAGGATCAAAAGAGCAACGAGGACGCATATAAAAGCCTCTATTCAAGCCCAAAGTGGTCATTTCCAGCACTGTCTCTAAAGGCCAACGAATACCGAGTACGATCCAAAAATGGCTGAAACCGGAAAGCATGATGAGATAGCACGGCAACGTATAATCTTTACTTTCTGTTTTGTACGCTGAATTCACCCACAGATTCATGCTCATATTTTCGAGAATACTCACTAGACGTATTACGGTATACGGTAATACTCATTTTCATCTTTCGGACAATTCGTTCTCAAAAAATTGTCCACAAATTAATCTATTTAAAAAAAATGCATTCCCAAAACGTTTAGAAATTCTGATCGATGTGTTTTGCATAAAGTTTATTAAAATCATAAGCCACGTTTATCGCAGCGTGAGTCTGCCCCTTTTAAACGATAAATATTTACTTACAAAAAATAGCTGCAAAATGGCAGTGAAATCCAAAGGATAATTTTTTTGTAACTAATGCTATTCTATTCGTTGCGGAGAAGAAAAGCTTTAAGAAACCATCAATTTGACCTGCGCATTTAAAAGGTGGTATCAAATAAAAAATTTTAGTGCGCAAACTATGATCCAAATTAGTACATCCGTATTTTTGATATTTTTTGATTGTGCGAAACTATCCGACCGAAACGGACTTCTTTCAAAACAAAGTTGATTTTTTTTGCAAGGACTAGTACTCTGCATAGGCACTTTTCTTACGCAGCTAAATTCAATATTAAAGAACCTCTAGTTAGCAAGATATTTCAAAAAATGCATTTTCAGCCCTCACATTTGAGATGTATAATCATCCCTTTAGTATGGACTACGTCCTATAAAAAATATATTTTTTACGAGAACTATCTCTCACGTACGTAAGTACTGCAGCGACACGCGCTTTACCATTTCTCGAAATTCGCTGAACCGACTTGTCAGGGTCGAGGTTTAAATCAGAAACCCCTGAAAGCAATTACAAGCCGAATTTTTGTAGGCGACAATGCTCAATATCATTTTTCTCATAATTCGCGGGTCAGAAGGAAGCCAAAATCTTCATCCAGGCCGTGACTCACCATCGCAATAAAATTTAATGTTCGTAATGATCCAGATGTAGAAAATCACATTATAAATCAATAGCAGAATGTCCATATAAGCAGAAAATATAAGAATTATTCTAAAACATAATCTGAAATAATTAATTAGTAGGCCCCAAGTTATACTTTCAATACTTTGCTTCTACGCACTGGTATCAAGTCCTTGACATTTTCAACAATTGTGTCCTAGCAGTAGGTAAGAATGATATTTGTCTATATGTATTCTCACCTTCCCGCATTTAGTCGATGTGTTGTCTTGTGAGTTATACATGTAAATATATACTGTATATACTCATGTATATTATGAATTGTATATACGCATAGCACCTAAATATGCATTACGAAAGGAGATTGTTGAGGCATAATTTACAGCATGGGCCAGGAGGCTGCGAGAGTCGAACCTCTCTATTTTTTTTTAATTATTTCCGTATCCGTGCAATCCTGGTCCATCTGGCGAAAATCCATCGATGACCGAAGGGCCGCACGTGGCCACAGGATTTGCACCGGGAAAATTCTTCCAAACCAGATTTGTGACGTCTAATATAAGTCTAGTATCTTTCTGTAGCCACGTTAATCTCGTCATCCAGGGCCCCATCTGCCTGGGCCTTCGCAGGGTTTCGGCAAAACCAATAAAAACTCTGTATTTTTGGTAACCACCCTCGTAGCCCAGGCAAAGCCAATAATATTTAATAACGGTCCCAACATCCTCCTCCCTACCAAGTTACCACTTCCTCCTCGCAAGAGATGTCGACGGAGGAAAAGGGTGCTTGGAAAATCGATAAAGGTACCGGATAAGCGTTCCCCAAAAACACGACTTCCACGCTACTACTTAGAAACACTTCTTACTGCAAACACGGTTCTAAAAGTTCAATATATTTCGTTGTACGCGCTGCCTGTCACAGTTTACTTTTGTTATTTGTTAAATCTTGTTATATCTTTTTGTTCCGCGCGGGCGCGTTTGTGTGTGTGTCTGTGTGTGTATATATATTTTCATTATTATTACAGTAAACAAACCTAACCAAATTTCGGAGTGTCCAGTTTATTTACGAGAGAGGTGAATCAAACTCCGTCGACTTAATTGTCCGAGTTTGACACCGTGATGTAACCTTCTGGCAAAGGACACACGAGTAAACAGAGATACGCAAGGCATAATATCATTGTTATCGTTAATTATAAATAACGAAGTCAAGTTCTTTTCCGTGCGGTACGTAATTTTAATGTTGTCAACATAGTTTATAGACGATCTGTTTTAGTAACTCGTATAGAATGAGATTACTAACGATGCGATTATGAATTGGATTAAACGATTCATGCAAGAGGAAGTTTATTTATCAGATTCATTAGTGAACCCATTATAATTAATTGTTCAACGGCCAGATAATGGAAGTATGGTCCCATACGTCGGTTTATCCGACCCACGGTATAAAAGGTATAAACTGCATGGTGTTCATTTAATATGTCGTAACAATTAAATTTTGCAGCTGGTGTACATTAAGCGTATTGTAAATATTTGGCTGACCGTTTTATCGAACAGTGGAACAATATTAAAAAGTAATTGATTGCAATGAATTATAAATATGATTAAACATCGCTCAACTTGCCGTGATTTGTTCGTATCTCATTAGGTATTGTAATAAACTGCGTGCTCATTAAACGAATAGAATTAATCGTGAGCTTACGTTCGGAAGTTAAAATGTCAGGTTTACTGTAGCGTAAAACTGTTAGTTTGTTTATTGAAATTCGTTGAATTATTCAACGATCAGGTATAATGAATCGTTATCATTTCCATTGTGTTGCTTGTTAATGATGTACAACAGACATTTAGGTTATTTATAAATCCACAATTGGCGTAGTATTCTAGAATTAATAGAGAATTAATTTCTCTTTTGCTTTCACAATCTCCCGGATTTGATTTAACCCATTCGAGACCGATTGCACACCGGGTGTGCAATTGATTTCCAAAGCTATAAGACCGGTCGCACACCGAGTGTGCAATAATGATAATGAGCAATTATCCGTTATTCTGAGTAAAGTAGTCGTCGAGATAAGACTTTTTTTGAATTAATAGTATCTGTAAAGTATAGAAAAACAAAATTTTGCACTGGTTTTCGCAAAGATCACAAAGATCAGATGTTGTCTTATTATTCTTGCTCAAGGAGTACATTTAAATGATATGTAAAATTATGGACTCCTTTAGTTGAAACTTTGGTTTTAAATTCATTCAGTTTATACAAAACGTACTCACCAACAAACAGAAACTTGAGTTTTTATGACTATCGTCTAGAGATTTTAAAAAACTTAATTGGAAAACCCCGATACAGAACGTCGACAGCACCAGAAACAAATGATCACCTACATACAATTTTACCAAGAAATAAAAATAGGAAAGTAAACAGAAAGATTTGCCGATAGTGCTACAAAGAAGGAAAATATAGACGTAGTAATTACTCTTGTCCTGCTTGTGTCGTTAATCCTGGATTATGTTTGGGAGAATATTTCAAGCGCTATCATCATCCAACTAATGTATAATTACTTTACGATCAGTGTACTATTTCCTAAAAATGTATTTACAAATGATATTTTCATTTTCATTACTCACTTACATTACTTTATTAACTTTAGACATTTTTCTAAAAATTTATTTCTCTTTTATATTATTTTCTTTATTATTCAACTTATGTTTTTGACTCTTTACTATTTCTTACAAATTTTCTTTGCATTATATTCTGTTCTTCATTATTGAAAGCAAAATAACAATTTTATATTATCTAACTATTTTTGAAATAAATGTTTAGCACTTTTAATGATGCATTTTTATTTTACCTTACATTGCACACATGGTGTTCAATCCGCTCCTCGCAATAAAAATTTTCCGAGGAGCTAGCTGCACACACGGTGTGCAATCATGTTATTTATGCGAATTCACCTACGAATTGGGTGATTTCCGTAGTAAACAAGTTTTTTTATTAAAAATGAACAATATAAAGAACAAAAGTTTCGCTCTTGGGGACCGTGTTTGAAAAAAGCCGATATCTCGAATGGGTTAACTGAAATTCATCCACAAAACTGATTTTCAGTAAAGAAGACACCTTTCTGTGATTTTTAATTTATTTCCTTAATTTCAGTTTGTGATAAGATATTTCAAACAGAAAGTAATTAAGAGGTACAAACAAATTTATCTTTGCATTGCACTCTCTTTATTTTACAAAAAAGGGGAGTATACTAGCAACAATTGATTGCATTTTTTTACTTTAAAACTCTAACAAAGCATCTACAAAGTTCCATCATAATTTCCCAAATATTTACATGCTTTATTACCACACATTTGAAATTCGCCACACGTCTTACATAATGCGAAATTTCTTTCCACCAACAGAAAAAAGGAATGGAAATACAAATTACAAACGCAAAAATTAGAATCGGCATTACGATTGGAAATAAGGCCTATACTTACACGAAGCATGCAAACTCTCAGTAAGAACCTACATGTATTACACCTACATAACAATTTCAACAATTCATCCTTCTATCTCAATCACCAAACGAAACACGCGAAATACTGATAAGAACATCGAAAGAATGATCAGTACCAAGAACTCTCCTTCCCATGCAAAATTTATTGCTTCCGCTTGGCAGACCAGCGAAACTTCGGTGACAATTGCTCAATATTCATTCAAAGATTTCATCGAGGAATACACACGCGCAGTATAATCTGGAATCCTTTGCTCGGCCCCTAGAGACGCGCTAAGAGAACGAAGCCAAAAGAAGGTTTGGAATTTCCTATCCTTTCGTCTGCAGTTCAAATACCTGCACCAGTGAATATTGGTGGGCGGCCAAAGAGGAGCTTTTCACAAGAGAATTCTCCGATACGAATGCCTGTGGGAGAAAGGGGCAGAAGAGCTGGCGTCTTGCTTAATACTTAGTCGGCGGTATTGCACGAACTGCTCGGCGTGGTGTGTAAAGAGAAGCCAACCTGTTAGAGGAACGTAACGAGAATACGGTGAATTTTGTTGAACGCTCGGCGAACTGATAAATTCGTTAATTTCTCGCGAAAGAAGAATCGGAACTTTGAGAACAACGTTGCCTCAAGAAAGGCGTCCACGTAATGGCATTATGTCAAATCTTCTACCGGTATTTCGATGGAGAGTGAATTTAAGGTAGAAAAGTAGAGACTTTCGGTAATTATGCTGAGATCATTTATGTTTGCAGGGTACCAGTAATAGGTAGCGATTTATTAACTTTATAGATGTTTCTTTATTGCGAATTGTATGGAATATACTCAAACTTTATTATCACTGAGAGAGAGGGGAGAGAGAGAGAGAGAGCGAATTAATAATAATTGATTCAACTGTTACTTGCAACGTTCTCACGTAAATTTGTGTAAATGACTTCTCTCGTAAATGACCTGTCAATACGGTCTGTCTTTAAAACCTTTAATAAAATTAATATAAAATATTCACGTATGTTCCATTCGAATGCGGAAACTCTAATAACCACAATGGATTAAGAGAAGATCTTTTGAGATAATGAAAAGGGCTACTTATAACGATATGATTCATTAAATTCTTTAGCTCTATATTAGAAAATACAGACGACTAGGCAAATTGTACACAGTAAATACACCCAACTCTTTTTTACACGGTAGATATGTTCCTTAGAAAGTCGTGCCAAAAATATCTGCGACATATGGTAAAGGGGATATATTCCACAACTTTAAAAAATCGTGTAAGATGAAAAAACTCTAAATATTTTCCCAAAAAACCGTGCAAAAAAGGACAGAATTATAACTTATTGTGATTAGTAAAACGTGACGTTTTATGATTTCTCGACAAATTCGAAAAGCGCCGGCAACAAGCGAAAAGATCTACACGAATTCCACCGGCGCCAAACCAAAGAATTGAGATGATCGTCACGAATGAGAAAGCCAGATGTAGTCTACGTAGACTTGACGTTTATTATCGGTACGAATTACAGTTGTTCTGGTCAACGTTGGTATGTAGCCTCGTGGCGTTCATGAATCCTTCACATCAAAACGGTCGTCCTTTATACGTCGTGTTTTCCGTAGGCCTTGCTCTGATTCGTTCAGAGCAGGAAAAATATCCAAGAGGGGGAAAAGGTTTTCCGAGTTAGGCTATGCCGAGAAAACTCCTACAGTCGTGCCTGAAGGTTTCATTAAAACCCGGGCCCAAGCGATCGAGCGACCCAGACTTCTCAACCCTTGCCGTGTCCCGGACACCTTTCTCCCTCGCTCTGGGACTCATGGAAAACACGGGTTATTGTCCGCCACGGAATCTTCATTTATCGCGCGGACGGCAGTGTTAATAAGTGCACTATAAAAACGGTGTAAAATAATATTGCTTATAGAACTCTTCTAAACCGAAAAGTCAACACAATATTACCATTTTTAACAGTAAAAAATTATCATCAATACGAATTATACTGGAAATTTCACCATAGAATTAGAAAAAACTTTAATTTGAACATCAACTTTTAGAACTTTATTGAAATTATTTACTGTATCTTACGAACTGAACACTTTAACGCAAAATATTGTACTGAATAACGAAATTCTCTGTTCAAGCTGAAGTACAACGAGATAAAGAAAAAAGTGATAATAAAACTCGGGTGTTCCCCGTAACCCGAGGAATACAAAGTAAACAAGCCATGAAGTAGGCCAACTCACTAACACATGTGTGGGCATTAACCGACCGACTTCTGATTACACTGTCAAAAGTAGAATTAAAAAAAAAATGTTGGGGGAAACGTGCTAGAACAAAAAATTCGTGTAAAAACGTATATTGGTGAACCGTGTTATTTCAAAATAGTGTAAAAAAGACCGTGTAAAAAAAGAGTTGGGTGTACATATTATCCTCAATAAAGTTATTATACAGAATAATTTTAAAAAATGTTTGTTTTTTAATAGAAAATAGAGTACACGTTAGAAAAGATAGAATTAGGCATTTTATTGTGATTCTTGTAAGGCGCGGATGAAGGTTACATTTTATGTTACAGATGGAAATATAAAGATTTTTAGATTGACATTCGTAGATTGTGCTGGATTCTGCAATCAGGATCGAAAGCGCTACACGTTTGCGAGACTTCTCAATTGACAGAATTTACTGCATTCTTCGGTATTCATCCGAGATTCTATATAAGCATATCACAGTTTCGGTGGAAAACGTAAAAAAGAGAATATATAATCCTCGAAGGAAGATGTTCATGGTATGTACTGTCATCATATTACTGACCTCTGGTCGTACAACAGTGGTTACTGTGATAGTTTGTTGCTTCTGTCTATTCTTCACTACCTTTGAGTTATTTTCATATAGCGATTAATGTTACCCTTAGCAATTTTGCAAATGTTTAACGTATTTCTTTAGGAATAACGATATATACATTACATTGTAATGAAATATCTTCCAAAACTATGAAAAAATTGAACTATGTTGCAAATGTACACAAAATTAGTATGTGTACGTAATCCTGTTTATAATTATATTTTTTTACCATTGCATTTATTTCCACGTTGTACTTGAGAACTACGTGTTCCTATGCTATTGTGAACTATTGTGTTAAACTTGAGGGAAAATCCTTGGTTTCGCCGATGTCTCTGACAGTGGCTGAAACACAAGATCCGGTAGACTCTCAGCACTTCAAGGTCACTTTGAATGTAACCCTTTAGGCTCCATCTACTTTAAGGGCAGCTTGGAGCGCAATTGTCAGAATCTTGCTATTCTAAGGGCCTCTCTAAGGGCACGGAAGAAAGATTCCAGCTCAGAATTTGTACCGCTTCAACTTGACAGTTAGTATTTAATCTCATCGAAACGAGTCAGATTCAACAGTAACCTTTGCACTTTTGCTACTTGTCGGACTTTTCAATCTAAATTTTTACTTTGTACATCAGTTACTTTTCTCAGACTTAAATCTATGTTTTGTCGCTTTAACTATTGTTATTTGTCCCATGTAACCAGTAACATTTGTTACTGGTTGTATGATATTCGTTGTTTTGTGGTGAATACATGAACTTGATGCAAGCCAAAAAAAAGGTTAAACGGTTACTTAAAAACTAAAATATTCCGTTTATTAACACTAGATTTACGGAAGCGGTCAAATTGACGGGTTCCTACTTGTGTTATAAACATTTCTCAAATTCACAGAGACGCTGTACAGTAGATAATTCACGTGTATTTTATACATAATACAATAATGACTTAACGAATTACCATCTTTACCGCTTGATCCCTCTTTTTTCAAAGTCCTTACTTAATATATTGCAATTTACCAGATTTCACGCCCTCAAATGTAGTGTTAAATAAGCGGTTTTACATATTGTTATTTGTGCAACAGGCACTAATGTCGTCACTCGTCCATCTTGTGTCGTTTCTTTCCGGATACTGAATTGGCTAGCTCTTAAGGCACACGGTCTCAATATGTTGGGTTTATTATATGGAGCGAAAGAGAGCTATTTTTGAGAGATAACTATTTTCAAGCAGGCTGAAGTTTGCCATCTGGTCTTCAGTTGTGCTAATCCGGAAAATTCAACGACTCCGAGTTTGAATTCATGTTTATGTTTTCGAGTTCTTCTCAATAGCAATTGCCGTACAGTAAACCAAGAGGCAGAGACAACGCGCCCTAGCGTTGCAGTCCGTGCAGGCCCTTACACTTGGGCTGAAGCTGCTTTATACCCAGCACACTTTACCTCCCCCGCGGGGACCGTTGCTCGACCGGTCACGAGGATATAGATTATGAAAAATATCCAGGGTTGCCGATATTCTCGCACCTCCACCGTAACGCAAGGCCCTCCAAAAACGCTTGGAGGGAAGAAAGGAGAACGGCGTTGCCGCCCTTTCAAAGTTGATATAAGACCATTTTTTTCATAACCGAATTTTAATTATAACCGTAATCCACAGTTTTCAGTTCATCTAACCTTCATCAGCTCCAGGATTCTTTTTTGAAAAACCGAGATTTAATTTGACCCAAATGGAGATAAATTGTACACTGTGATTACATATTATTCGTAATAAGATTATTATAAAGAAAAAGTTGAAAGAAGTCTTGGTTTTTAAAGAAAATAGATTGCTGGTCAGAAAAGCTCTTAGGGACTTTAATGTAACTTTTTCAAGGCTCGGGTGAAGGTTAATCGAAAATAACCAATCAAAAGTAGTTTGGCAAGCGATCGCATCATTCAATAGAATGTGAAAGTAAACCTGAAGGAATCATTTTTAACGGTTGTGACGCAACGATACACGTTATAAAGACCATAGAAGACCCATACGACCCCATTTATGCTTTAAAGCTGCTATTTCTTAATCCCGTGACACCGAGGCTCATGGCTTGTTGTTACGTCTCAACAAAGATATGGATCACCATGTGTTCGTGCCTAGCTGCCAATGAATGACTGTGGAACTGCGGATGGCCGAATTTCGATGCTACAGAGCAAAGAGCTAACCTGTATTCAATCAAAAATGAATTGTAACTCCATACACGGTACACTGTTTCGTTTCGTCTATTGTCTTTGCGCTTTTTTCGTTTTACATTGTTCTCCATCTTTATGTTTTACAACCAATACCTGATGAAATCGACTGCTGTTGAAGACTATGCTTTGGTCCATATATCTTACTTCAAAGTATGGAAACAATTTTTTAATCAACATTGAAGTGAACCGTATGATATTTGGATGAGGTATCGTTTTTTATTTTACTGTTATTGTACATCGTGGATATTCAAAATTTGTTGAAATTATTATTACTTAATGCGTTATTAGTTTACCGGATAAATATGAAATGTACATACGAAACGAAATTAATCGAACAAATTGTAAATAAGTTTAACAAGATGAAAAGAGTAACTGTAATCCAGCAAGAGATAATGCTATGTGACATCGAGAGTAGTGTAAAATAAAATGGACCCCAAAGTTAAATAGAAAGAGACCAAAGAGTCCAAAGACGAGGCCTCTTGTATACTCATTGTCAGAATGTAGCAGAAAAGGGTTAGACAACAACATAAATTGGTATAGGACAAGACAATTTACACACCGACACTTTTGAAGTTGACTGTGGAATACATTCTCAGCGTCTGCCTTGAATTACTGTTTTACAAATTATTGAGGGTTCTTAATTGAATGACCAAAACATTTCGAAGAGACGAATGTAACCTCATTGATGTTGGCATGAAAGAATGATTGCAATAGCTGCCAGCATACGAGTAAACGCTACAGTACAACTTTTGTAGTAAACGATATAAGAGGAATCTTTAATGTTTAATATTTCATATACTTTGTTCTGCATTTGTGTATTTTATTTCTTCGTGCATTTTTCCGTGTTACATGCGTGTACGTGGTAAGCGATGACAACTAGGCGAAGCTTTATACGAATTTAAGAATAAAAGGGAGATGTGAATATATGAGACGCAAAGGCGTGGAAAAAGTTGAAAGAATAGATTGATCAAGTTATGAAACATTGACAGAGTACGAACGTATTGCTTTGAATTAATTAATAAATTAATTCCCCCCAATTTTGAACGTAATTTGATTGAGCGTGTGCAATATTTTCAATATGTGTGGTCCTCTGAAATGTTTTTACGATGACATGTTAAGCGCAACACCGGTCCCCGGGGACCGGAAGTTGATTTTTCGTTAACGTTAACACCGATCAATGGAAATCAGCGTTTGGCTTTTTGATTTAAGCTGCGTTATCGCGCTTGCGCGAGCCATAATTAACGGTTTTAAGTGGGAAATGGAAAGCCTCACCAAAAATCAGCGTAATTTATTAAATCAATTTAAAGAAAGGTACAGATATCGTAGAGTGCTGCGTCGTACGGAGCGAATGGGGAGTTGGTACATGTTACGGATACACACCTCACGAGTTGTAACCTGCTCGTATTTTTCAGGCGACACCTCTGGAGTAAACGTATATTTTAATAGGCTCACCCGATTTGAACCACGCACGGGGGTATTGTAGTTTGCAGAATTGGATGAAGGCCGACTTGCCTTACTCTAGTGATTTTATTACACTCTATACAGTGGATATTACAAACTATCCGGCTCGAAGACCAATGTTACGGTCCGAGCTTGCTTAGATCCTGCTCGAAGGACCAATAATGTCCCAAGCGTTACAATAAATTATAGTGAACACTATAGATACGCCCGAATGTTAGTCTCGCGGGAGGAGCTTCTATCGAGAGCGCTAGATGTTATTCTGTTCGATATTTTTACGAAGACTGATTTGTTCAGAGTGCGTAAAGACGCGCTTCCGTCAGGATTTGACGGGTGCGGTCCCTGCTGCGAAGCGGGAAAGTTGCTGATTAGGAGACGCTTAAGTTGACAAATATTAATGTGGTATGAATGGATTTCTAGTTATGAATGTAGCGCATCAGTTGTTTGCCTTGAATGTGTAAAACCATCGAGAAGCTTCCGGGAACAGGATCTTCATTTGTCCTTAAAGGACTGTGACCTGACAATGACCCCGGAGCTATCGATCGATAATCACTATGGCAAACAGCTGATGACGAGAGTGCGAATGTTGAACGAGTATGCCGTGTGAATGTTATAAATATATGCGCGATTGAGAATTGGTTGAGAGACTTCCGAGAGACTTCTGAGAGACTTTTGTGAGACCCGACAGAGAACTGTGCGAGAAAGATTAGTAATTGAGTTGTTTGTATAGTCCGAGTTGTTTTGTGTCGTTTTTTATTATACTATTTGTGTTGTTTTACTTTGTGTTATATTAATATTCCATTCGTTGTTAATTGAAATAAACTTTTTTGATTTTTCTCGTTTAATTCCTACATTAATTTTGTAATTGGTGGGCAAAGAAATCGTTCTTTGCCAATTGGTTAAGAACCTCACTTCCCGATCGGCGGAGCCGAAAAAACCCAGCTCGCGTGATGCAAAACTCCCCGGTCAATACTTCTTGCAGGACAAAACTTTTCCTGAAGAAGTATTGACGGCAATAGGCCCATAAAGCGCATCGTTTTTCAAGTCATAAATAGGTGACAAAGCGTGACTGCTATTTTTTCTAAGAAATATGTGAACGATTAAGAGAAGTTAAGGTGCGAGGTTTGAAGCTACATCTGTGAGCTACAGGGACGTATTTTTGCTCCGCAACAGTATATTTAATTGACATATTTACTGCGTGTTAAGTCTATCGTTTCATCCTTGTTGGAAAACGTTCTATATTGTAGCACTTTAAAACGATAAGAAAATGAGGCGGATAATGAAGATATAACGAGACTGTTAAGATTAGTAAGAAACTAAAAAATATTAGGGAAATAAGCTATTGATATTAATATTTTCATGAAAGTATCAAGTAGGTATCTTTATTTTTCTGCAGATACCAAACGTGTACCAACATTTTGGCGTAGATATCGATCTGATATCCGTTCCATAAGGACCGATATCGATAATTGATACCACGTAACCAACATTTTGCTAGATATAGATACTACAGTACTTTGGTATCGAATTATTTGAACATTATCAATAGTATCGGTATCGATCTCTTTGTAAATGCAGAACTTATTGTTGAATTGTGTACCATCGCAACATCTTACTAGCATTAGTAGCCTTTTTTTTAGATAACGCCTTAGACGCCCCCCCCCCCCCCCTCCCTCCCTATTAAGAAAAATGCACTTCCTTCCGTGAAGAGAACGCATGGAGATCGCTTCTAACCTATCGTATACTTTTGTATTTTTCCACTATCTTAACATATAATACATATTAAACGCATATAACCAATCTGAAGAGAAGTCAATCAAAAACCCCACTCCGATCCACGTCCCAGCCCTTATTAACACGTTGATTTCCATAATCTTTTTTCAATTATATTTAACTAAAAATACCACCACTTTAGCCTTTCACTTTGAGTCTTTGCAAAGAGAATTAAGCTGATCCGGATATTATCCAGGACGTGAAAATTTCACATGAAAAAATTCGGGAAAATTCCCATGAAGGTCAAAATGTTAATTAATATTCACCCTGCAGATCTATCGTTTCAACTAGACTTTTTTCGTTGGCGTAAAATAGCTGTACTTCAGGTTATTTAGTATCCCTATTTCGCCAAAATTATTGAATCTTTAATTAAAAAGTTCAACGAAATCGTTAACATTTGCTCGTAGCCATGGGAATAAATGCAACCTGTTTACCGCGCCGACCTTTGCCCGTAACGAGCGAAAATTTCGACGACGCCATTGAGAGTCGATTTAACTTTCACGAGATAGAATCGACGGTAAGCCATACTTTCGGTGCAGGGTGGATAGAAGGGCACGCCGATTCCTTTGATGAAAACGTCAATGCAAAGCGTCGTGGGAAATGGTACCTTTCTCTGACGGCTCCATGCGTTTGCCCGCAACGGAATACGTTATTTTTTAATCAGTCACGCCTGAAACCGTCTGTTAGAAAGATCGTAAAATATTTCCGAAATGTAAAGCCACGGAAGATAGGCTCAGAAAATTGTTATCCGATAGGAGAAAAAGAATTGAGGAGAAACTCCTATGCGATGTAGAAAAACAAAAAATAAAATGGAAGGATTAATTCGTCGTATCTATAGATACAGATTTATATGGGCGATTGAAAACACATTTCACTTGATATCGATTTGCAAAAAAAATGAGGCATCGACCAAATATTCAATAGTCATAAAATTTTCTCATCGGTTGCAGCATTTGCTGATAAAAGGAAGAACGGCATGTTGCTGTTTTTCGAGCGATATACTGAATCGTGATGCATGAATTGTTTAAAAGGCCACAGCCTGCATTACATTTCACCGTGCAAGCTGAAAATTTAGATAATCGTCGACGGCTGCGAAAATTTCTCTCCCGCTGCCTGCTCGTGCATCGATGAACGCACATTAAGAGAATCGGACAAAACAAGTTAACGATTTATGGTCCTCATAATCGACATTTAACATCTTTATTTTACCATCATTCCTGGTTAATTAGTTGGTGGGACATTCATTTCGCCTTCTACCTCCCTCTCTCACCCCCACTCTTTCTCTCTCTTTGACTAGTCGTCTGTCGCAGCAACAAAACGTTCTCGTTAATCGAGAGGCTTACGCCAATTACACTAATAAATGCTTTGAACCAGTACGGGTACAGTGAAGGATATTATTCGTAAAGTTAACGTTTAAATTTATACTTGGCCGGGGAAAGGATCCCTTTGACAGTGCATTTTATACAATTAACGATGTCGTTAGTAGATCACCGTTAATCTTGGTTCTGATAATTTTTTACACTATCTTTACTAGTGTCAGTATCTACCTAAAATTCATTTGTTCATATATTATTTTTAGGATATAAAATTTTGAGGTATTTATATTTATTAAGATACTTTTGCCCAACAGTTGAAGTTCCGCCTAAATAAGTTACAAGTATTTACGATATGAGCGATTAAATTTGAAAGTGGTACAAGTCCCCTT
This sequence comes from Cerceris ruficornis, assembly GCA_963989415.1. Taxonomy (NCBI): domain Eukaryota; kingdom Metazoa; phylum Arthropoda; class Insecta; order Hymenoptera; family Crabronidae; genus Cerceris; species Cerceris ruficornis. The sequence continues at coordinate 3,635,303 of OZ022526.1, forward strand.
CTTCTTATGTTGAGACATTTGAGACCTCGTTCAAAAGCTTTTATGCTATAAAATGTAACAGTTGAAAGTTCTTGGACAAAATAATTTTATTCAATTTACTTTGTCGTTTGAAATGCGAAAAGGAGATACCTATGTTTAGCTCAAACTAGCTTGAAGAGACCGCTCTAAAAAATGGTCTTATGCCACATTCAAAAATAACGGCTCATATATGTACAGTATTCACATTTTCCAACACGTTTTGCCTATGATCGGGGCTGCTAAGTATACTGTATCGTTATAGATGTTTAAACAAAGAAAAAGACACCTATGGTCAGGCACAATGTACATTCGTTTAACGCGTCTTTTCTTATATTGATGATTAATCGATTTTATTATTGTTCTTATAGCTGTTATATTAACAATTTGTTTCTTTCATAGTCAGTAGTTTTTAAAAATTAAATACAGTAATATAAAGAATCAAGGGAATGATACAATTCCTATTTTTAGCGTACTCGCGTCCGTGTTATTTCTCAACTTGCTACGAAACAATTTATTTGTCAATGTTTTTTGCTGGCATTTTCTTTTCTCAACAAAGAAAATGAAATACACAATAAAGTATGATGTATAGCTGTCCAATCTACAAGTTGAAATTGTTTCAATACAAAATGATGTCAACTGTAGATTGACATAAAACCGCAAAGCGTTAATAGTAGTATTAAAGAATGAAACCTTTGACCGAAAATGTAAAAACAATGTATGTATAATTAATTCTACATGTACTTTAGTTTCTCTTAAAATGTACGGTACTAATTCTGTTAGTTGACAATCAGCTGGGTACAGTAAAATTGAAATGTTCTGATATTACCGTGAACAGAAAGAAGACTTCAAGAAGGGGGACGCCAAAGTGAAGAAGATAATCCTATATATTGCGACAAATTGCTATATTTATAATAAGATTAACAACTTAAACTTGTTGCAGTGTTTTGCATGGACATAATTATCTAGGGTTACTATCGTATATTATTCAGGGTAAGTCATCAAACCCGAGCCACGTAAATAACTTTCAGTTTTTGGAATACAAAGAAATGTTTGAAACAAAAAGTGGTGAATTCCGATATGATGTTATATACTGAACATTCATTTTAAATACACGATTTTTAGTTTCTCGACTTTAGTTCAATATGGGAAAAATTACAAATACACACATAACAGATCTAGATGCTTTTCCGAACTGTCTTTACACAAAAGTATAATATACCTTTTAATACAATAACTGCGTATATTTTGTTTTTACGTTGTTGTTATGGTTGTTTCTCTTGGAACCTACAGTTGCAGCTTGGTTCCGTATCATTGAGGCTTTGATACATTAAATGATAAGTTAAGAAATATCTCGCAGAAGCGGCGATTTTGAACTTGGACCCACTAATTGGTGATCCAAACTTAGAACCTTGTATTCACCATAGTCCCCTGGTTATTATATTTGTGCTTATGCAGGCAGAAGTGGAGTAAAATACATGCGATGGTCATATTACACTGAACTACAAAATTCAGCTGTTTTTTGTTCCCCAGAGAATACTTATACTGATTCTTATAAATTTTGTGGCACTGAACACGAAAATGAAATTCGTTTGTCTCCGTCAGACTCCATTTTTCAAAAAACAAGTTTTGAAAAAAAATTAAATCTTCAACTTTCAGAATTTTTTACATTTTAACCGTAAAAGTTATTTATGTTTTTTTTACATAAAATGATTCTACACACCCTCCCAAATATAACAGTGCGTGTTACTTTAATGTTATAAACATTTAAACATGTTTAAACAATGGTCAAAGGGAAAACGATGGCCAAAATGCTCCAATTTTTGTGAATATTTTCCTATCGTAAATCCTATCCTATCTTAAAAATTAGACACCCAAGAGGAATTGCAACAGAAGGAAGCGATGGAGCAGACATTTTTCTTGAGGAAACCATAATTGAAAGTTGCAACACATGTTTTGTTTTCGGCTGAGAAATTACAATAGCTACACAAGGCACAGGGCACTGCCAGTGATTCTCAACGCAACCATTTCAGTGTATTATGATATATTATGATATGTAACCTTCTTTACAATTACATTCTATGTTTATGAGTTACTTCACGATCATAATGCTACATTAAAGAGAGAAATATAATTGTAAAATTTCATTATATAAATAAGTAATATTGTTTAATTGCATTCTCCACTTCGAGATTATATGACTTATTAAAGATAAAAGTGCTTGTCACAGAAAACCTACAGGATGGAGAAAAACAGATTAAATATCTGAATTCAGCAGAAAAAATACTATTACTATTACAGATTAAAGCTTTTGTGCCGAAAGAAATACTTTATTTCTCTTCTAGTACTTTATATTATCCCCTTGCGGTCGTGTTTCATTAACCCCTTGCCTTACGATTTCTATTTTGACAGAGTGCGTAATACCCCAGAATTAATTCTAGAAATAAAAATTTCTCTTTGATCTTTAACATTTGGCACAACTGACTGCAATACTAATATTATAGAAATAAGTTTACCATCTCGTGATCGACTGATATTTTCAATTTAATAGTTATAGGAAAACTTCAAAATTTCGTATTCCATTTATCGCCTCACGTGTGTCACACGTTATTGTAAACTAAGGGGTTAAACACAAAATGCGTAATAACAAAACTATTAAAATCTTAGTAAGAATTACATATACCTCAGAAACGTGTTGATTCTTTGTTGTGTTAGCTGAAAATAGTCTTACGTTGGCAACGGTGGAAGTGTTTGGTGACTGAGGACAGACGGTTTACCGCTGACTAAGGGTTCATACCACTGTAAGGATGAATGACCAAGTAGCCCAAAAAATGAGCGGTATTTGGTGATTCTGAATCTCACCTCCGAAAGTATTGTACACGCACTAATAAGTGAAAATGTTTGAACTCGATCACGGAGCGCTGTGACTCTTCGACGGACGAGGGCAAACTGATAGCGAGGCGAACATCGAAAGACTTGTTATTGTTAGTGGGCCCGCGAGACGGACACCTGCAGGTTACGGTCGCCGAGACCCGCCAAGTATATTTTGACAAGACGCGGCGGTCGTCGTACACCTTGGCCAGTGAAGTGTTAATAATTGCTCCCGTAGCTTGCGGAATTAACTTTAAAATTGTAAATGCAACTAATCAATATCGTTTATTTATACAACTAAAGGTTACAAATATAATACTTTATTTAATGTAGCGTTATTATCAGGAAGTAATTCATAAACAATAAATATATTTGTAAGTACTGCAAGCTACATATAATACTGGCGCGGGTGAAACCGTTACGCTGAGAATCACTGGCAGTACCTTGTGTCTTGCAGAGAAATTTTAATTTCTCAGCCGAAAACAAAACTTGTGTTGTAACTTTCAATCATGGTTTCTTGAAAAAAAATGTTTGCTCTACCGCCTCCTATTAGAATTCCTTCTGGGCGTCTAGTTTTTAAGATATATAGGAAAATATCCACAAAAGTTGGGACATTTTGGGCGTCGTCTTCCCTTTGACTATTGTTTAAACATGTTTAAATGTTTATGACATTAAAGTAATATGCATCGTTATATTTGGGTGTCAACTCAAAAATGGAGTCTGGCGGAGACAAACGGACTTCACATTCGTGTTCAGCGCCACGAAATCTATAAGAATCAGCATAAATATTCTTTGAGCAAAAGATTCTGTTGACCAGTGTTATTATCTCCAGGATTCCAAGAGTACAGATCTGAAATATTTGCATTAAAATATCTCCTATATCAATTAGTTTTCAATAGGGTATATATTTTAGGTTGTCGTTAGTACCTTTACAGGGAACAGCGATATAAATCGATTAATGTATTCCAAATTATATGGTTTAACTTTAAAAAATAAAGTTGACCTTCATCATTTGAAACCGCGACTACGGAAAAATATTTTTTTTGTCAGGTAATAGCACTGTCCAACACGATTTTTTTTGCAATATCATCTGGGTGACCCTCGTAGAGTTGCTCATGTTAAACACGAATACGCCGGCAGAATTGCTCCATCACCCTCAGTTTTCGAAAAAAATGTGTTTTTGTAAAAACACCCGACTTTGGTAAAAATAAGGTACTACGCGAAAACTATAAACGCGAGAAAATTAAAATTTGTCTTAAAAGATAGAGGGAAACATGTCAAATATTTTAGTATATCCAATTATTAAAATTGCTTATTTTAAATAGTTGCAAATGACCGTCAAAGTTTAAAAAAGTGCCAACGCGCGAACTTGCTATGTTAAATTTTTACATTTTCACGAAAAGTTATGTATCTAGCACAAATTTGCTATACAGAATCGAGTTCTGTAGACATTTCTCAAGAGAAAACTGCCGAGAAAAACTTCGGAAACAGTGTTCAATTCCGACAGATCGAAAAAATATCTGTCGCGAAAACGTAATCGGCGGTCTACCGCCATGCGGCCATTGCATGGGGACAGTGCCGTAGCTACGCGTTCTGGACACCAATCCGATAGTATCATCCGAAGGGCTCTTACATGCGATAAGTATAAATAATCAATCTTTTATCATTAATTTTTGTTTAAAAATATTATTAATAATTTGGTCACCGAGTTATGAAAAACGTTTGATTTAATTATAATTTGCCTACAAATGATGACTACTGCCTGCTATTTTGGAATTTTGTTACAAAATAAAACGTTGTTAGAACTATAATATTCTTTTTAAACAATATCGTTATATATAGCAATAATACAATATAATGAGCGTTTGTCGGGATGCTAACAGAGAGAAATATTCTCCGGGAGTTTCGCAACAATAATGCCTAGGAAAGAAAAAATAATTGCTGTTGGTGGTTTTCAGAATTTGGGAGAGGGGGGTTATCGATTGTTATTCGTTAGAAAAAAATTGATGATGGTAAAAATGGGCGCTTTAGAAGTCGAGGGAATTTATTAGAAGCGCAGGAGACGACGACAGGATGTTAATTTATGGTTTCAAAGAAAAACTGAAAGAAGTGGCTAGGGTGCAAAGAATCGTGCGAAACGGAATTTTAACGTAAGTTGGCTCCGGAAAATATCTGCTCTGAACTGTTGTCGACACTTGATGTATGACATGCAGACCTCTGGCAAAGAGTGGGCTTGCACAGAACATAGTGTCCTACAGAGCATACATTTTATTCGAAACAAAGGAAGGCTTTTTCATTTGCTTAGCAGGAGTAACTTAAACAACTGTCAGGACAAATCAGAGTTTTAACTAAAACATAAAAAAACAATTGATTATTTATACTTATCGCATGTAAACGCCCTTCGGATGATACTATCGCATCGGTGTCGATAACGCGTAGTTACGGCACTGTCCCCATGGAATGGCCGTATGGCGGCAAAAGGCCAATTACGTGTTCCCGAGAGATATTTTTTCGACCTGTCGGAATTGAAAACTGTTTCCGAAGACTTTCTGGGCAGTTTTCTCTTCAGAAATGTCTACAGTACTCGATTCTGTATAGCAAATTTGTGCTAGATAAATAACTTTCCGCAAAAATGTAAAAATTTAACATGGCAAGTTCGGGCACTGGCACTATTTTAAACTTTGACGGTCATTTACAACTATTTAAAATAATCAATTCTAATAATCAGATATACTAAAATATTCGGCGTGTTGTCCTCTATCTTTTAAGACAAATTTTAATTTCCTCGCGTTTATAGTTTTCGCGTAGTACCTTATTTTTACCAAAGTCGGGTGTTTTTACAAAAACACATTTTTTTCGAAAACTGAGGGTGATGGAGCAATTCTGCCGGCGTATTCGTGTTTAACATGAGCAACTCTACGAGGGTCACCCAGATGATATTGCAAAAAGTGGAACAAGTTTAAATTTGGTAAACAGTGTAATCCCTCAGATCAACCAAATTTATGTCCAAAAAATTTCTGTCTCACACCGTACGTATAACTGCATTGAAAAGGTTATGACAATATCGATACATTAATCTTACATAATATTATTTGTTTATACTTTTGTGATTCAAGTATCCCTATCAGCCCCCTAAAAATAAGATGTACTTACATTTCTTTAAAAATTAAAAAATAAGGGACGAACCTTTGGAATAATTCCACAATTACAGTTCTTATACTATTTGAATTTTCTACCATTTTCAGATATTCCTGATGACGAAAAAATAAATTAGGGCTTTCGGTTGATTGTCTCTTATGGAGTTCGAACCCACAGGGTTTAAATATGGCTGAACGTAAACTTACCACCCCTAGGAGTGTCGGTGGGGCCGGCACGTTGTCTCAAACCTGAAACAAACACACAGCATTAAATTTACTTGAAAAAATGTTCATCTAGCAAGTTTAGAGTGTAATAATTAAAAGCAATCGGTAATGCTAGCAATATGTTAATCGGTGAAAATTAAGGAACGGTCTACACTTCCTGGATTTCTAACTTTCTGCATTTCAACGGCTTCTAAATCTCCCCTGCCGTCGAGGACTCCGCTTTCTTATAGTCTCCAACTTCGCGGCGATATTAATTTTTCCGAAATATTCAAAAATTACCATGAAACCGAGCAGACTGCGGCAAATGCTTGAGCGAAAAGCAATCGATCGATTCTTGCGCAAGCTGATGCATCTCTGTCGCTGTATTTTAATGAAATCACATTATTTAATAACCTAGCTTCCACAAAAATGGATCGCTTTTTTTCTTCTTCGGTACTTTTTCGCAGTTAAAGTGAATTAACGACTAAGGCGCGAAAGTTAGAAGTGAAATTAGAGCGACACAACGGATCAATACAAGGACTGAGATGTTCTCGAGTTTTGAAGAGGATGCTTTAACAATTTTTGTTAATCGAACGATTTATGATAGGAGATTTATTTGAATGGTAATTTCAAACGTTATACTTTTTAATATACTATTTCGAATGTCTCAGATGTAGGGAAGATCGCGATAAGATGGCCTTAGCCACGAAAATAAGCCTGACTTTTTATGTCTTACCTGAGAAAAAATAGTATTTTAACGAAACAATCTTTCGTATTATAGAAACAAAAATATATATACAGAAGGAATAATTTCATTATGATCCTTGATTTAAAATTAAACCAATTTGTAAATAGATTGGCCATCTTACTCGATTATTGGGCAAGATTACTATCTGCTACAGCCAGAATGTCCCTTGGATATTTAGTGCAAGAAGCGTGTCACTAAATTAATTATCCAAGACGGTGGATCCAATTCTCGAGAGAACAATATGTAGGTACATGCCGTATCACATACTATACATATCATCTTTTCTTCCTTTACTTCAAAAATCTCGTCTCTTTTTCTAGCTTCTTTCGTGGTGAAATCATTGTGTGCTAACGTGACAAGCATTATACACCATATTACCCTACAGTTTAACCTTACGGAAGTTATGCTATGAATACCAAATCGATATTTAAATATTAAATATTGTTGAAGTGCAACGACGTATTCATTCGACGGCTGTATAAGGAAGCGATAGCGGCAGCTTTGAGATTTGTTTATAGGGAAGCAGAGCCGCTCCTCGTGCTGTAGAACTTCGTCCTCAATTCCAAAGTCACAGCCGCAGAGAGCAGATCATCCGTTATGTTACGGATGAACGTCTTGACGAGTTATGCCTGCTCGTGTTTTTTAGACGCCACCTCTGGAGTGAGCGTGTAATTAAAACAGGGTCACCCGATTTGAGCCACGCACGGAGGTATTGTGATGTTGTAGAAAGTAATGAATTGAATGAAGGCCGACTTGCCTTACACTAATCCGTTTATTTACACTTTCTACAGTAGTTGGATAGAACACTGACTTCTATCCGTATCCGAAGGACTAATGTTACGGTCCGAACTTGTTTAGATTCGGCTCGAAGGACCAATGTCCCGAGTGATATGATGATGTTAGATATAATATTAAAATTACGTCCGGGCCTTAATCTCGCAGACGGAGCTTCTATCGAGAGCGCTGGATATTGTTTGGTTCGATTTTGGATGAAGACTGATTTTTGGAAGCGCGTAAGGACGCGCTTTCGTCATTATTTGGCGGGGGCGGTTACTGCTGCGAAGCGGGAAAGCTGCTGATTGGGAGACTCTTATTGTTAACGAATATTAATTTTGCCATTGGTGGGCAAAGAAATCGTCCTTCGCCCATTGGCTAAGACTCTCCCTTGCCGATCGGCGAAGCCGGAAAAACCCAGCTCGCGTGATGCAAAACTCACCGGTCAATACTTCTTGCAGGACTGAAGAAGTACTGACGACAATAGGCCCATAAAGCGCATTGATTTTCGAGTCATAAATAGACGATAATGCGCGACTGCTAGTTTTTCTAAGAAATATGTAAATAATTAAGAAAGTTAAGATGCGAGGTTGGAAGCTACATCTGTGAGCTTCAGGGGCGTATTTTTGCTCCGCAACACGTTATTTTATATTTTTATTCTTCATTTATATTTAAAGCAGCTTGAAATTATTATATCTTTAAATAAATAAACCCGTTTTATAGAGAAATTCTATCAAATATTAAAATATTCATAATCTAGCTTTAATGAGAATAATATATAGTCACTGTATACAATTTTTTTCGATTTGGCTCAAGAAAGACCCCAGGGACTGTTGAAAGTTCAGATATCAAATTTATTTAAAATGGTTGTGCTCTGTTTACACTGGGACAAAAGGAAAACTTAATTGCTTGTGAAAAATCTTCTGCTATTTTCATTCATCAATTTATAGTGTTACATTCTTATACGTTATCTTCGATAAACCGTGTTTTTCGTTTGAATTTTGTATTATATTTATTTTATCGTAATAAATTATATTATTAACACTATACGTAGATCTTAATCAGAGAAATTTTCTTTTGATTGCAGTTCTCGTCTCAGATAGTCGTTTCTTTGTCGAGCGATGACTGATTCGAATACAGTTTTAGTAAGTAAGGCGACGTTTGCATAAAATAGAGTATTAACCGTAGGGTAATCAAGGAAAAGTATCTTTGGAGCGCCAGAGAAGGGGGGGGGGGGAAGTTCTATTGTAATTTTGGATATAAGAAGACAGCCCCCAAGTGCGTCTTTGCTTGGTTGCACTGTCGGAGTAACGCTCTTTTGTATTGTCGCACAAATTGCTATTTCGATTATCCTGATACTCATTTAATTATTGTTTGTTGTTGCATTCAATTTTGTTAAGATTCACACCCAGTCCATCCGTCTTTCTGATTTTTTTACCTACAGTGTTATCAATAGAAACAAACAATATCACGATCTTTCCTGTACAATTCTGTTTAATTGTACGCTACAATTTATAAACGAACCTTGATACTTCAGCACTGTTCTTTCGAATTGGGTCACACATCAATGATACATGCAGCATACTATCGTAGGGACAGTTTACTTAAAAACTTTTCCAGGCTGTATCAAGAAGCAGAAGCTGCACACTTTCCAGTGACATTAATTCAATCCTTCAAGCACGGGATTTGCATTTAAGAGGTCTGAAATAGTACCCGCTCGCAAGGGTCTTGGATAGCTTAAACTGTAAAACGAGTCATCCGGTAAATGTAAGGATTCGAATCTCGGACCAGAAATGGTTCCTCATGGCTCTATTATCTTCCTTGATGAGGATACACGTAAGGATTTCGAAAATGGAATTGAATCTCATCGTATATTTTGTCATTAATTGGGGATTTAACGATTCCTTTGAAATAAGAGAAAAATGTACGATTGATGCAGGTACGATATTGTATACTTGGTTTCGCAGACTAGAAAAGGATACTGTAGTGCAGTGGTTCTCAAACTTTTTTAGGGTTACTTGCGTGACGATCTCTTCTCAATTATTTAAATTTCTTACAAACCCTTTAACCCTTTCGAGACTAATGGGACAATGTATCCCAAACTAATGTTCATTCAAACTGTTGGGATATATTTTCCCGAATTTAATTATCAGCTTGTTTCAGTCTTATCAATTGCAGTAAATTCTTTCATAGCTCATAGTAAACTACGCTGAAAAAAGTCGTCGTGTCTTGTGTTTGTGATGGTTCTTGCAGAGCAACTAATTGAAAATGGCAAACAAAACTCAATTGTGAAGAGGCGATCGACATCAGGAAGACCACCGAAAAGACAACGTTCTTTTATCAACATTGATGAGATAGTATGTCCCACTTCCGAATTTCTAAATTTGGATAATTTTCGACAGCAACATATAATTATCATGTTCAACAGGCTTATCTTACATCCAAATTATTAATAAAATCGTGATACACCATGTTTCAAATTAAATATAAAAATTTGTCTCGAGAGGATTAAAAAGAAACAACAATTAACATATGAATCGTTTATTTTGAAAGTCGCGTAGGTCACTTTCTTTTAAATAGAAATATTTACGGGGTTGCGTTTTAATGTTCTTAAAAGTATTGGTGCCAATTTTCGAGAAGATTTACTTATACTTGTTATCTCGGATACTTATTCTTTTCTTAGTATGAATGATTTTGAATAACCATTGCCAACTCAACACTTTTCATTACTGTAAAGTGACTTATGCCACTTTCAAAATAAACGGCTCATATCGGCTGCTGTTACCAAAACATTTTTTGACAAACAATTATTTATTCACAAAATGGCAAATATTAGTCATCAAAGGTACATTTAATGGGATGGGTGCATATTTATTCTCTTTCCTTATCCACTGAGATGCGCTCCTCGCAAAATTCGAAGCATCAAGTACTAGGAGAGAAGCGAGAATAGGTTAGGTTTTAATGAGCGCTTTAAGCTGAGCGCTGCTATAGTTCACCACAATACGTAATACCATATGTAATGATATCTACAAATTATAAAGAATATTTTTGGTCATTTTGATAAGAGGAATATATGATGCTAGTACATGTTGTAAGTTTTTCCATTTTCTGCCTTTTGAAAATCTGTACAATGGCCATTTTTGAAAGAAGTCTTTCACCTCTCTATGTGCTGCCTTTTCTTGCATCGCCTTCTGCCTAGTGATCGAGGTCAGCCACATTATTAGGACTGGCAAAATTGTAAAAGTTACATTCACGAGACCTGGAAAAGTACTCGATTCACCAGAATCTTGGATAGTGCAGGTGATAAGAGCAATCTGGTGAACAATTTGGTTCCAGGTCCTCGACCCAGTCTAGGAGAGGTTTCAGAAGTAGGATTAGGTCGCAACGTTGTACGTGACATTCATCGAAAACCTTATAGGTTTTTGAGATTTTTCCAAGATGATAACTGCTTGTGTGTTGTTAAGAAAATCAAGACGTGACAGACAAATTCTGTATTTCACCACTTCACATAACTTTTTGTAATGCGACAAATAACAAAGAACGCCTATTTTTTTCAGAATGGACAGAATCGTATGAGTTAATTCCTGTGATCTGAAAAAGTTCAATTGATAATTTTCAGAACCCAATTGTTTTTTAACCGCCTACATAGGAATGTCTTCGAATTAGATTCAAGTATTTGGAATAACATGGAAAATACTTTGAAATCTTAAGCCAGTGGTTCTCAAGCTGGGGTCCGCGGTCCTCTAGGACAGAGGCTCTCAATCCGTTATCCGCAGAACACTGATGCTTCGTGAAACACTTCAAGTATTCCGCGACAATATCAAATACATCTAATTGCTATGAAAAATAATAGCATATACTAAACCGAGTAGTAAACGAACTGTGACCATTTGCGCTTTGGTGTGCCTCGGGAATTCACATTTGAATTCTGATCCGTCAATGTGCGTTATATCGCTAATTTCCCCTATTCGTATGGATACGATTTTTTGAATTAAATAAACTTACATCAGTCTTGCATCATATCATCAATTTATTTTATATTATTCAAAAACATTTTTTATTAAAGGTAATGAATAATTTCATCCTAAAGAAATCTCGACTTGACATCGAAATGGCGGGTCAATACTGCTTTAAAGCTTATGTTGTATTTTAAGTGTTCCCCGTAAAAAATATTATTGTTTAGTGTTCCCTGACTTCAAAGAGATTGAAAACAAAGGTTATGGAGGACCATAAATGAGTTACTCTGTTGAATAATTGGGCTGGTTCAGGCAAAGTAGATGCACCCATCCCATTGAGTGTACATCTGACGACTAAGATCTTCCATTTTCTGAATAAATAACTATTTGCCCAAAAAATATTTTGGTAACAGTATCCTACACGTTAAGTGTAGTTGAATCCAATGGGTCCGTGAACAATTAGAAAAGTATAAAGAGACTGTTAAGCAAGAAACCTTTAAACAGGGTGAGAACCACTATATTAATCTAACATCACTTGAAATTTCGTGCATCTGTATAGAAGTATTTTCTCTTTCAAAATATAGTTTTGAGTTATAACGTCAGTGACAATGTATTGTAGCTGCATGTTCACGTAGTTTGAAATTTGAATCTGTTTGTACTTATCTCAAGTAACGTTTGTTCTTTCCCATTAGACATTTAAACTTCAAACTTTCTAACATTTTCTCGATTTACATTTTACACTTATCGAAATGATATCGTAGCACGGAAAAGTACTGTAGGTACTGTGAATACCTGAACTGAGAGTCTCATTTCAGTGTATTATATAAACAAAAAAATAAAACATTGGCTGAAACATTTTCCTTGAAAATCAATCTGAAGCTCCACAAACTTTGAGAGTTCCACCAGGCGCTATTTTAACGACACGCTTGGAAGAAATGGGGAGAGGTAATGGTACGAACACTACATCCGAGAGAAATGATACTTCCTTCTCGATGCCTCCGCAAAAGCCACCGGTGTTTCTCACTCGAGAAGCACAAACGACGAAGTTAACGTATTGTTTACAGCCCCATCGTAGGGAAATCCCCATCATGCACGGCTGTTTGATATCTTCCTCCTCCCACTTCCTTCCCCGTTTATCCTTCGGTTTCCCTCTCCTTCCCCCGACGTAAGCCGGTCCGTAACTTTTGCATTGAAACTTTATCTATGGTGCTTTTTGAGTATAACGTCAACCCTACAGCCCGCATGCCAATCCCCGTGCTTGCTGAATTACAAATCGGACGTGGCGCGCCGTGTACAGGGATAAAAGCAAGGAATCCTAAGAGAGAAGGGAGAAAGAAACGGAGGTGGAAAAAAGGAAGGAAGGAAGGAAGGAAGAAAACGGGGCGGCAAAAACGAGGGTATTTCAATCTCGTTCGGTGCCTTTTACGATGCTCCGACGCACCGAGTTCGAAAACTTTCGCTTCTCGACTCGTCCGGCTGACTGAGTTTTTCAAAGTGGTATAGAAAACGGATCGTGGACTCGGCGAGCGTGCACATTTTCAGCACTTACTCCTGCTCTCTACTTTCATCTCTCTTACTCTCTTTCTCAGCTTCATCCTCCTCTCTCTCTCTCTCTCTCTCTTTCTCCCGCTCTTTACGTCAGCTTTCGAAAAAGCAGGACTGGCATCCCACTTGGTAGTTTGTTTAACGAAGCGACCCGGTAATGTGCTTATTCTTTTTGTAAGGAAAGCAGAAACTTTAGTCGCTCTTAATTTTGTTTACAGTAGAAACGGAAGCTCTGGTTGGAAGTTTGAGAAAGAGAGAGGAAGACGGAGAATGATAAATTAACGGACACGGTCATAAATTCAAGAAATTCGGGTAAACGACTGATATGAGTTGTTTGGGTCGCTGAACGAATTCCGTTAGTGAAATTACACAAGGTAGATAGAATTTTGCACCCTGTTAAATCTTCATTTTCGAAAATTCTCTGAACAAGGACGGCAAGAAGACCCGACATTATCGACCTGGATAAAACATTGTAACATTTTGTAGTAACTTCAAATCTGAATCGATTAACTCTTCGTAATTGAGTAATTGAGAGAATTCGTAATTCGTAAACACCTATTTAGCAGCTCAAATCTTTATACAAATAAAGATGTTAAGTGGAATTAACCTTAAATTTTGCGACTACGACTTCTCAACACTGATGTCTGCCACGATGATTTCAAAACTAATTGAAACGAACTGATTCAAGGGATCGACCGATAAGGACGGATATCTTTATGACTACACCTATCCCCCGATTTACACGGAAGATAGGTTCCTTATAAAACCGTGTAAATCGAAATTGTGAATTTTGATACCTAAAACTGCGTAAATCGAAAACAAACTAAAACGTGTATAATTCGGTCATCTATTTCAAGTTAACCCTTTGTTGAGGTGTAATTTACAACGCGGGCCTTGAGGTTGCAAGAGAAAACATTTAGAACTCTATAATTATTTCCGTAACCGTGCTAACCTGGCCCACCTGGCAAGCACCCTTCGATGACCGAAGAGACGCACGTGACAACCAGGTTATGCACGGATAAATTCCGGCAAAGGTAGATTTATGACAGGAGTCATAAATGTAGCATCCGCTCGCAAGTCACGTCAATATCGTAACCCAAGGCCCCCCTCTGCCTGGGCCTTCGGTGGGTCGGCAAAACCAATGCAAACTCTGCATTTCTGGTAGTCACCCACGAAGCCCAGTCAGAACCAATAACAGCTGTTTACGGGCCCAACATCCTCCTCCCCATCAAGTCACCACTTCCTCCTCGGAAGGAATGTCGACGGAGGAAGGGATGCTTGGGAAATTAACAAAGGGAACGAAAAAACGTCCTGACCAGGCTTTTTAACACACAATTTCAAACAACTAGCAACACACATAGTCTAACAGTTTTTCTATACTTCGTTGTTCGCTGCTTACTTGTTATATATTTTGTTACCTTTTGTTGTTCCGTGTATATACTTGTTCATATCGTTACAATAAACAAACACATCAAAAACCACGAAATGTCAAGTTTATTACGAGAGAAGAAAAATAAACAGATTCCGACGACTTAACTGTCCGACGATTCAACACCCTTTGCGGAGGGAGACATTCTTGAATATTGAGAGATAACCATTTATTTTGCGATCCAGAACCACCTTTTTATCAGCAAGTCAGGCTGTTATTCTATATACATTATAAATTACTATTTGTTTAATTATATGTCAACGGGTGTATTTCAATTTTTCAACTTTAACTGTGTATATATGCAGCGATAAATTATTGTTACATTTTTTCTCGGACTACATTTATACGTCGTCAGTCCTCAAAGGGTTAAATAGAAATAACTAAAAGCAAATTTTTTTAGAAATCCCTTATTTTAACACTAGAACTACCAAACCAGTCAAAATGACTGGTACACAATTTCTTCCAAAAATTCTCCAAGATTATAGGAGAATCATAGAATAGATATTCTACGTCCATCTCATAAAACATAAATTACCGAATCGCTCATCTTTTCCACCTCTGAATTCCCCTTTTTTCAAAGTACTTATTTAATATATTTAAATATAACACATTTAACGCCGGTAGTTCTAGTGTTAAGAACCGTGTAAAAGCGAAATCGTGCAAATAAAGTACGTGTAAATCGCACAGCCCTGTACAAATAAAATTGTTAAGTGAAATTAGTCTTATATGTCGCGACTACGGCTGCACACCGTTGATGACTGGTACGATGATTGCAAAAGTACTTGAAACGAACTGATTCGAGGGATCGAACGGTAAGGACGGTCATCTTTATGACTAGTGTCATAAAACACAACTGAGGGCATTGATTTAATTTCGTAGACCTCGGTAATCTTGCTTGGCCGCGTTTCTCGGCTGCATGTGGAGCACAATGCAATCTCGGATACGCTGCCAGGAGCGACGGACCGCAGCAGGATATCAAATGTGCGAGGTTTTACAAATTTAATATTTCCTGTTGGCTACGAGACTATCCATGCGGTCGTTTAAATCGCCTCGACAGTAATAAGTAATAGTAAAAAAGTATGAAAGTAATCAATGGAGATAATCAGTAATGTACATAGATTTTCAATGAATATCTGAAAGAAAGGTACGCTGAAGAATTTATTAAAATTTGAATAAAATATCAATCGTAGTACTTGCAAGTCACTGGTTGAGCTGTACGAAGGCTTTTTTATCTATTGAACGGCATCAGTGAAGTGAAAAGAGTTAAAATGGAATAGAATGTAAAATGGAAACCTATAATCTCATCCCAGCTTCAATATACCTCAGATGATTCCCACGGTAAACCTATTGAATGTAACATCTTCAGAATGCCTAAATTTCTGCGTCCTTTTCTAAAAAACGAAAGAAATGGAATAATCTTCAATATTAGAAGAAATTCTTCGTTAAGGGCATTATTCCCGCGAGAAAAATGTTTATGTGAGGATGCACTCGTTAATCTGGAAATTCATCGTCGTACATATAACATAATTGAGATTTGCAAATATACGTTTAAAAGAAATGGATATTAAATGAGATACTGAAACAAGAAAATTGATTTGAATAACAATAAGTAATAATGAAAGAAATACCTGAAGAAACGGAATACAGACAGAAAACCATTGGTTACCAATAATGATAGCAGAATTATAAATCAATAATAATAAATGAACAAGCATAAATTAAATTCAAAGTAATAAAGATACAAATAAAATAGTAGAAAATTATTATACTTTCGAACGAATCGTTGCATAAAACAGTTTCACTAAGTTTCTAATCTCAGTTTTCAGTTATTTCATCAGCAAGTTCTTTGCAACCGTTTACAGCTTTGCATATTATACATCAGAGTGAAAAATTTCTATGAGTAATAAAACATTTATTTTATAGAAAACAACAATTATAAGTGGGACCATTCATTCTCATCTTGATAATTTCAACTTTGTATTCCACAGCCGTTTCATAAATCTATATAAATAAAATTGTAAATCTTCCTTTGTTCAAAATCTTTGATTGCTTTGAAATTTTGACACAAGCTTTTATATGCCTAGTTATATAGATGCCACACCTGTGACAGGTAAAAATATACTTTTTCTGAAATTAAACATAATAGAAACGTGCGATTTCTCTTTTCTTTCTTTTCCATTTACCCAGACTGAGCCACAGCCAACGCGTGACCGGGTACATCTAGTATCTAATAAAAATATCATTGGATACACATGTATGTTATATTAAAATCGTCGAATGAATATCGCGAAACGATCCAATGCTTTCCATTTCATTTCTATAACATGGGAGAAATTTCAACGTTCCCATGAATAAACCTTTTGTTTCATTAGATATTTGCCTACAATTAGATACGAAGTGTTGTAAATGTACTTTTATTTCAAAATTTGGATTACAACATGAAAGTTTAAACCTCGGACTGTGTGAAAACTGTCAGCGACAACCACGTTTTGCTGAAGAAGAAAATCAATTTCACTAATTTCACTAAATTCCTGTTCCTGTAAAATATTTCATTATAATTAAAAAGTATTTTCTACCGCAAAAATTTTCGCATCTATGTTGATAAGACTTTTCTTCATCCTTAGAAATAGTAGAATACTAATAATCCTGTTATGTAACTCTGCACATATGGCAGTTCTGGATTAAAACTAACAACTGCATAGTTTCGCATTAGGGCCTCACGCAGTGGGCTCACCTCACCGGTGAAATAAGCAAGTGAAGTCAACCCGGGTTCCAGAAAACTGTATAGAAGGTTTTCATGGATATTTCTTGTCTTTTATCCTTCTGTACCATAGCCAGATCTAACATATAAAAATGCGTCCGCAATCCGAAGAAGTCAGTTCATGCGTAGCCACGACGAAGCTCTGTCCGATAATTGTAAATCGTGTACTTTTTGTTTGTCAGTGAAAAACCCAATAAGTCTATTTCTCTGTTATGTAAATGAATATATTGGTTCAATCAAGAAAAATGTTCCGTCACCCTAAACCATAACAGCACATTAGGAGAATAGTAGAACAGTAAATGTCAAAGTTTAGCTCCTTATCTTTCTGTAAACTTGTATATTTCATCTCACTAAGTGGCATGTACCATTCTTTATTCATTGTTACACATATGTTTATCAGTATTCTTGCCGTTATTTGAGAATATTAATAGAACAACGAATTTTTTAAATATAATATCACGTATAATTGATCAAAGCACTGTAAATTTTCGAAAAGTAAGCTGTCATAATTAATCTACGATCATGCTTCAGCGACAGATATCATCGATCGACAAGCTTACGAGCAAGATAGAGTTCGGTTGGCAGATTCTTAAATTCGAATAGGAATATGTATTGCACGTATGTATGGGTAGGTTGTAAGTTCAAGAGGACTTGGAAATGGGGAGCGAGAAAGATAAGAGGAACGTGGGTAGACTCGCTGCTTCACGACACCGATAAGAGATCGCACCTAACTTAACCTCGTCTCTGCTCCAGGACGAACGACTGGGAGCAATGCTTGCCAACGATCGGGGCGAATTCAGTCGGTTCCTCTGCTGATACTGCGATTCGCTACCTGTTTTCACACCTTTGCTCGTAGAATACTGATACCACGTGTATTTACGATGCCATTTCACGTGAGCGTCATTTTGGCTGATAGTCGCCGCTTCTGGAGGAAGGAATATCGCAAGCATGAAAATTTTTGAAGTTTTCGGGTGGTTGATTCTTATTAATAGGTCCAACGCAGCAGCAGGGGCCAGTCTTTTGCAGTGATGGGATGAAATGCATAAAAAGTAATATGGAATTGTGATAGGATACGTTCAAATACTGTTAACTCTTTTTACTTGTTTGTCCCCTCTGAAGGGACATCGCAACTCTAGCATATCACTCGGATGTCTCCTCTGAGGGGACATCAGAATTGATTAGTGATTACGAAGGTTAAACTTATTCCACTGCAACTTTTTGAGAAATGCATGTTTCCCTGAAGTTTTTTATTAAAATGACACAAGAAAGCAAATCAAAATGTGGTACAATTACAAAGATATTTAAAAAGGATATCAGCCGGTTTTACATTAGAAGAGAACGTGCGAACTGCCTTCGTCGAGAATGTCACCTTCGTCGGACAGTAGACTAAACAAAAAGCTACATATGTATTCCCAATGTAAGAGAAGGGGAACGAGACTGCATTGTTTGTTCTGACAGAAAAACGCTAGGTGGAAGATGTGAAACCACTTATTACTGCGAAACTTGTACAAACCACCCACCAATGCATATTGGGAATTGCTTTAAAATGTATTACACCGTAGACAATTATAAGAAACAAGGTTTCGATTTTTTTGCAAAAAAATATCTTCCTCGATGCCTACCAATTCATATAAATCAAAGACTATTGTAATTTATTACTCGGTTCCAACATTATATGTACTATACAATGTGACACAAGTCCTTCTAGGACTTTTTCGTGGTAAAGTGCCGTCGAGTAGCCGGCAGCTAACGTCCAAGACGGCGCAGAGTGCAAAGGGTTAACATGATATGGTATAATACCCATAGAAAGACGTCTCCTCACAGAGATGCGTGACGTAGGAAAGAAGTGGAGGAGATAGTCATCGCAAAAGGTTGCGTCTCGCGACGCATAGTTATAGTTACAGTAAGATTCGGTTTACAGACCCAGTTAGACACACAACTTTTTTTAGACATCATTAGATACCTTAGATTATTTAGTTATTTTGTATTTTATTTTTTATTCTATTATAATCATATTCACTCGATATATATACTATATATTATTATATATTAATTATCAGTGTGTTGTGTGTGTGTGTGTGTGTTATTGTTATTTATTTAAAATTATTAGGGATCCTGACAGCATCCACCACTTAGTTTTATCCACGCCTACATATTAATCATTCAAATTCTATCCTTATCTTTCTTAGTCTTATTTAATCGAATCGTACTATTAGGTTGGTAAGAAATTAATGTCGGTTTTAAAACGTTATCTTTGACACATGTTGAGAATGGGAATAATTTTTTTTAATCTAAATAAGTTCCATTAAAATTTACACATTTTCCCCCAAAGAGAAACAAGTTTTTTAATGTATTTTTTTTCTTAAATGATATAAGAAAACAAATAGATTAAAATGAACGGCTATCTCAAAATTAAGCGCCGAAGTTTGAAAACTCCCAAAACCGACATGAATTTCTTACCAACCTAATACAATGAATACGACGTGTTATATTTCACCGTGTTATGGGTAAATGATAGTGTTACAGTAGGGACTGTGATGGGTAAGGAGATAGACGCTCAGACTTTCAATCAGTGGCCCTAAGTTCAAATCACCTATCACCTTTGGGGAATTTTGTGTTCTTCCTATATCATATGTATACCATAGGCATGGTGGTTCGGGCTCTCTTAAAATTGCGGGTTCTAGGGGAGATGACCATAGCAGTTAAACGTTGAGTGGCATACGTATTTTGCTAGTTTCACCATTTCTTCTGAAGTGAAAGCCTTTCTACTAACAGCAGGTTTGTACAGACCAAAAATATTAGAGTTGGAGGTAGTTATATATTGAGCAGTATTGTTGAATTCGAGGTCAGGGAATATAGCGCAATCCTTTGGTTTTAACCCCTTGGCCTAAAATAACGGGTGAAACTCGTGATGAGGTAAATGGGATAGGAAATTTTCAATTTTTGCAAAACCTTTCAAATTGAAAATATTAATGAGACATTACGCGATAATATTATTCCTGTAATATTAATATTACGTTAAATTATACGATATATCAAGAGTCACTGATCAATTTTTATTTTAGCAATTAAATTCTAGATTATTGCGGAAGCAGTTACAATACAAACCGTAGGGCAAGGGGTTAATAAATACTATAAGTAATTTATACTTTATTGGCGAGAGATAGGAGTCCCTTGTTCCGATATTTCATGTATATGCAGTAGATGGAGGAGGGAAAAGATAACGTACGTGGAGGCAAAAATAGCCCATACCCTTGTGACTAAGTTGTCACTAAAGCCGAGTGAACATTGGCCCTTGACCAGTGACTAACAAGATCTGGTTGAAGGAGAGAGAAAGCTGAGCTTTGCTCACTGAAGTTCATGCCGGTAGTCACAAATATTGGCAGATTCTAGACCTCATCTGGCAGTACCGTACTTTTTGAACAACAATATTTAAATATTGAATACAATAGAATATACATTTTTCCAGATTCGTTATAAAAGTGTTTCGTAATTAAACAAAATTAAAAACATGATATTTTCTTACTTTCTGTACGCGAAGCAATGAAACACTTTAGACTGAGGCTTGGAATGCGCATTTTAAATAACTTTCATTTCTCTATCTGTGTGGCAATAAAACTATAACAATATAAACGCGGTCACATGAATAATTAAGCTAATAATATAAACAATTGTCGATTTCTGATGTTTTTAACTATGTTCCACCATATTTAAAAGTCTGAAAAATTACACTTTAATGTTTATGACATGGTGCAAATACTGTAAAAATATGAAATTGGTCATTTCTTATATTCAATAAAAAATATATGATTGTAAACTTTCTTACATTTTTAAAAATTGATTTGCCAATCAAAAAATCTGAAAATATGTAAAAATATGCACACTACTGTGTATAATATATGTGATTTTTCCATAATTTTCTGTGAAGCCAAACAAGTGAAATTGGGCAGAAGCTGTAAAATACGTTCTACCCTCTAACTACCCCTGCAGTAGGTATAGTGGTTTCATACTGTGCAGGAGGTTTTTTTATAGCTACCTAACGAATGATTAGCACCAAGGTCAATTAGTTTTGGAGGCTATTTTTCATGCTATCCGGCTAGACCCTCTGCAAATGTTATCTTTTGAAAATCATAAGTCATTTCATCAATAATGAACTGAATAGCGCCGATTACCGGTGACTTATCGGCACTCGGCGTGTTAAAGCCGAAAAAATATAAGTAGAACAAACAAACAAAAGTGTTATGTTTCACCATGTTATAAATAAGTAGTAACGGAGATAATAAGTCAGCCAATACGGAATGTTCATGTGTTCCGTTTTTATATATCCGTGGCTGCTGTCTTATTTAAATGAAATTAAAAAAAAGTCCCGAAACTGGTTTTTTGTATCGGTCAAGTTTATATTAAGTTTATAATAATAAGTTTAAGAGAGGAACGCGAAGATTTTGTTTCCGAGACAATTTAACTGGACATTTTCTATTAAAGAGAAAAACAGTATTAAACTTGCTTATGTCGAAATACTGTTACTTTAAACGATATTGCGATTCCGCAGTATGGAAATTCACGAGCTGTAAACATTACTGTAATTCATTTTAATTTGTTCAGATAATTTCTGCGGACGAGATGTCGCAATAAAGCACACGCATTATTTTTATATATCTGATAACCACGGAAATAATGAAGCAACAGCGTGCTCATACTTTATCGACACGGAAAATAATGACCTATTATAGGGATATTTTCAGTAAGAAGGAAAAAGTATGGAGCGTTTTCTTAAGTTTATTGTAGCTTTTAGATTATTAATGGAAATGTCGAAGCAGAAATTCGAGAATACCGTTAAAATTGACTGAATCAATATAAACCATTTTTTCCTTAATCAGCAAACTTACAAAGAGCTTCAATAGAGTATAAATAACAAGAAACATTATAATCCCCATGGTAGAAATTGAATAGCCATATAATTTGCTGTAAACTAGCAATTAGTGTCAAAGTTTTAATAATTTCGATCAGCGGAAAAATATACGTATCGCGCTATGAGCGATACAACGTTAATCTAACTTTTCTCGGATAACGAATGAATGGAAAGTTTTTAAATGCTCTTTTAAATTCATAAAACTTATTACGCGGAAAAACGACCTAATTCGCCAACGAAATGGAACAATAGATAGCCGGACAGAACGTTTTCACTATTTAGGTATAGTGTTTCGGTGTAATTACAGGTTAATCCGTTTCACGACAAATTTGCTTAACAGCCCAATGTGTTCCGCGATCACCCGCGAATTCGTCGGAAGCGAGGTCCATTCGAATCCAATGTAATTTACAAAGCGAACGAATTGTTCGGTCTGGAAAGTGAATTTCCAAAATTCGATAGAATAGCTTTTATTACGGGCAAATCATTCTCTTCTGGGATGCATAAAAGCCGCGACATTCTAACAGTAGAAAAAACGATATCGAGGGATCTCGAAACTTTTTGAAAAAGAAAAGAAGAAAATTTGCAGTATATATTATATAGCTGAATAATTTTTTGTTTGACCGTATCATTCTGTTCTATTTTCTTTCCGCTTATTTTTAGAATTTTTCTCTTTGTGTTTGTAACAACCAGCACGGTTGTATAATATCGCTGGGAGTACTTGAAACTCGACTGATTCTGACGTAAAATCGACAGAAAAAAAATTCTTGGATATTACTGTGCAGCTGCAGTAGTCCAGTCGATACATGAGATCGAATCAAAGCTGGAACTATCAAAGTGCACGGAATCGAAAAGTGCAATCTAGGAAAAAATTAATATCTCGTTCGCAAAGGTTATTACGCTGTGCCTTTCGCATGACTGCGTTATAAGCTTTGATGAGAACATTTTTGGAATTGTACATCTCGCGTAACGGTAAAACATTTAAATACGTTTGGAACAGTGTAAAATGCAATGACTCTAGGGGACAATGGACTTGTTTGTTCGATGACAATGGATACAGGCATTGTCACCGGATCAATTCGCACTGCACAGTAGAACGATAAAGTTATTATGTCCGGATAATACTGTAATTAAAATGGTGTATTGTTGACCATATTTTTACGAGAGTGAGTCCTAGAATTGTCAGAAGTTTCGTTCTGTTGTGAACAATATTTGATAGAAATCAATAAAAGGAAGGAACTATTTGGATATTATTTTATGGAGGATTTTACTGACATGCGGATAGAAACACTTTTGCTGTTCTACAGCTGCTACAATACAGAGTATTGTATATATTGTATAATTGTATATTGTAATATGTATTGTATAATACAGAGTATTATATCTTGTTTTACGAAGACAAGACCACCTGAATATCTGTTTTATTATCGATAGCAGGAAAATCTTTCCTGTGTATGTGCGTGTTGCACCTCTAATTAGCTGGTAATCTTGTTTTATTTTTTACACACTAACAGGGATACATATGTACAGGGACTTTAAAAAATAAATGGCGTGAGTCCCGGAGCGTGATAATACACCTCTGGATCAACGCATATCGGCAAAATACAACAGTCGACGTTTTATATTATAAAAATTTTTCTCGTATAATTAAAATTTCCTAGCATAAGATTATCATTTCTGAGATTCTCTGTAAGTTCTCATACTATGTTATAAAAATCTACTTTAGTTTGAAAACAAGTACATATTTACTTTCTGTATTACTTGATTTATCTTTATATATGAATAAAGTTATTATTTATTTATGCTAAATCTGCACAATACGCGCGCCCCACTACCAAATTTGCTTGATCTTAAAATTCTAGGTGAAACGTTTCTTTAAGTTGCGGGTAAAGTTAAAGTTAAAATTAAAGTTAAAGTTACAATTTCAATTACCTGTGACTGGCGTTATATTTATAGAACACCCTTTGTGCACAGACACACAAATAAAAAAAAATGCACGCAAGTACCAGGAAATATTACTAAACTATCTTTGTTGTTCATACAAACGGTATTACCGATTCTACAAATCGATCAGCTTGGCACTTTTAGATAGTGAACAGAAGAAAAGCGAAACCGTATCGATGGGTCCTATCTGCACGGACCTGTGGAAAAACGCGATACTACTCTATAAAGATATGATTTTAATAGAAAAAGTTTCAGTCCGGTAGAAATAATGAAGCTAGCGACGGACAAGTGGCACTAAACGTTTTAAATATGGCACAGTATCTCCCAAGTAATGCATTTTTTGCGAACTACTGAATACAAAAATCTGAACACAATAATGCTGTCATTACTCGTGAAATATAACATGAGGACGGGATGCTGCATTGTTCAACTGTGCACAATTCCGCAGATTAATTTTATTGTTAGCGGTATAATCGCTTTTGCGCATAATTATCGTTGCTTCAACAGAACCTTTTAATTATTTAAAAACTCTGGTATTTCACGTATTTACGTAAAAAATCGCAGCACGGTGGTGTAGTCGGCAATTTCACGTATGTTCTGCACGAGCCAATAGACGCGTACATTGGTCGCCGGGTTGGTCGCGTCGTTCGCGTTGCAATAGCAGTGTGGCAGCTATCGCTGAAATACGAAAATTCATTCGAAATTCCCGTGACGCGTAGCAACGTACAGGATGTTTTCGAGCGTGGCGATAGGCCACGCAAATCGACTTGGCCAGAAGCAACTCGATGGTAAGCGTACACACAATGGCTAAATGTCGCGCGAAATAGAAGCGTACGAGCGGGACAGGAAGAAAAATATTAAAAAATGGAAAACCTTTTTTTGGAGAAGCGAAAGCTCGATACTATCGAGTAAACGGGAAAAAGAGAAGTTGTTTGTATGAGCAATTTCATTGGAATGTTTTGTTAATGCGTTTATATTGCTTGTTTATTTATTGGACTGAAGTCCTATCAAAATTTTATAAATCACCTGTTGTTATTTTTGTACGATTTTTAAGGTTTTATATTTTAGGTGATGGTCACGAATGAGAATGCTAGATTTAGTCTTACGTAGACTTGAGGTTTACTATCGGTGCGGATTAAATACAGATGTTCTGGTCGACGTTGGTATGTAGCCTCGTGGCGTGAATGAATATTCACGACAAAACGGTAGTCCTTTATACCCCATATTTTCCGTAGGCCTTGCTCTGATTCGTCCAGAGCAGGAAAAATATCCAAGAGGGGGAACAGGTTTTTCGAGTTAGGCTGTACCAAGAAAACTCCGACAGTCGTGCCTAAAGGTTTCATTAACACATTGCTGACCGCTCACGAGTTAACTCGGGTTTTCATGCCCAAATGTTGTTGACCGATCACGAGATAACTCGTGTTTGCATTTGCATTTGTTATTTCAATTTCACCACACCATAAAAATTACTAAAATATATAATATGTATAAACTATAATATATAGCAGATATGTACAAATTTTCATTTAAATTCATTATATATAAATAAAGTATACTGAAAGTTATTTAGATTCTTTCAATTTCATACTCGATTACAGGAAAAATAGCCGGTGATACGAGTTAACTTCTACGTAAAATTTCCGGTCAACAATAGGTTAAGAGCCCGGGCCCAAGCGATCGAGCGACCCGGACTACTCGACCTTTGCCGTGTCCCGGACACTCTTCTCTCTGGGACTCGCGGAAAACACGGGTTATTGTCCGCCACATATGTTATATTTGATAGCGCCACTTCATCGGCGTACATTAAGGATTGGTATCGTTTAGGGTGCCTTGGATTTAAACGAATTTTGCTTTGCAACTTCGTGACTGTCGCCCTAATTAAGTAAAGATTTTTGAAAAATAACGCTGGTGTCGGTAGTGAACAGTCCCAAGTGATTAACAGTTCAACGGTTGCAGTTCTACATAAGATACGATAATCGTTCCTGTGTCATTAGACTCTGCAAAGATTCCTCAATATGGCACCCAAAAGATCGGTTCCAGATTCATCCAGATTGAAACTTACGAGCTATTTTAACCCTTTCGCTACGGCAGACCTTGCCGCGGAGTCCCTCGTATGTAACGGAGAGCCGCGCCAAAAGTGGGAACATTGAACGAACGCAGTCTTCAGCATTCGGGGCCCAATATTGTCTTAAAAACGCCGTTGTGACACGGCTTTCAGAAGTAAAATGATTTGTGTTCGCAACAATGTGTTTATAATTTTTCCATGGACGTATTTCTCTGAATTTTACTTGTCCGTTTAACTTGTCTTAACTTTTGACTTCATTTTTGTGGCGGGTGACTATAGTCACCCGTCGTGTGTGGGTGTCGTTTTGTGGTGCGTGACTATAGTCACCCGTAGTAGCAAAAGGGTTAAATAGAAACAACAACGTCTGCAAGATCTGTAAACAATGTTCTCAAAATATATGTTTTGTCATCAAAAAGTTTTTCCGTTTATATATTTTGCGTTGAAATAATAACTTAATTCATTGTAAGATGGTTTACAAGAAGAAATAATTTTCATCGGGTTTTCCGATCAAATACCACACTGTGCGTCGTATAGAACAAAACCGTTTCAAACGCTTAATTAACTGTCCTACGCCACTTTTATTTTCCAATAGCTACTGTGTGATTTTTATACAGATCGTCGTCCTCAGCACGAATCCACCAACGGAATATCTCTATCAGCCTCTGTTTTCGAAAAACATCAGTTTTCATGAAGACGGTGGATTTTGGCAAAGAAGCCGCTATTACCTGAAAAGTAAAACCGGTACACAGTTCTTCTTGGTCTCAAAAAATAGAGGAGTGTTCCTTGAGTATACAGGTCTGAGCAATTATAATTTTTCGTACTTTTTAATGGTAGCAAATAACTGCCAAAGTTTAAAAACGAGCGGATGCGCGAATTTTTTCCGCATTAACTGTGCATTTTCACGTAGAGTACTGTTGCTAGCACAAATTTACCACACATTGTTGGAATCTATGGACATTCATGAAGAAAAAACTATCAGCGAAAAATGTCATAACTGTTTTCATTTTCGCACAATTTAAGAAAATATCTGTTAACAACGTGTGCTAACCGTTTCCCCGCTACGACGCCATCGCTCGCTAAACCGGGCTCATCAGTGCCGTAGCTCCGCATAATACTTTCACGGGTCCTGAACGTCCATGGATCTCGTTGAGGTAGGATTAACAACCCTTTTAAGGTGGTGACAGAAAAAGGAGTTATCTTTTTTTATAGAGGGAAAATATTTTACGCACACCCGCAAATACGTTATTTTGCAGATAGTGTGGGATCGTCATTGAAAGGATCATAAAAAATGAAGGATGACAAAGGTACATAACGGAAAGGGCGCGTAGCAGGCAGGCCCGGGAGTTCTGGGGGGGGGGGGGTGAGGCCCAGCTGTCGGAGTGAACGTGCACTGGGGTGGGAGTACTGTTTTCCCTCGCTTGTGCATATGCAAAGGATATTTAAATAATTTTACACAATTATTTACAAACACTCGCCGGAGACTGTTACTTTATGATACTGACACTTCCACAAAACTGTCAGTTTATGTCACTGACACTTCCACAAAACATTGTATTTAATTATCGAAATGATTTAAAAACACTTGCAGGTGACTGTCACTTGAGGTCACTGACACTTCCACAAAACATTTTATTTAATTGTCGAAATGATTTAAAAACACATGAAGGTAACTTTACTTGAGGTCACTGACATTTTCACAAAACAGTGCATTTAATTGTTAAAATTATTTAAAATCGCTTGTAGTTCATTGTTTAAACACATTAATATTATGGGACACATGCACTTATAATCGTTAATTTAACGTAGGATTGACCAGGTATCCATAGTCAAATCGAATCGAAAACATAAATGTCATCCTGTCATTCGATCGTGAATGGCTCGGTGATCGGTCTCTAGAGGCGCTGCGTGCCGAATGAGTTCCTTATATAGACCAGCGCTGAACGTGGCGCATGCGCAGAACACCTCCATTGATAATTTTGAAAATTTTAATTATAACAATTTTCGTGAATAATTTTTTCTTGCAAATAAGATCGTTATTTTTTAATAACGTGTTTCTGCTTATTATTAATAAATTTTACGGTGAATTGAACTTATACAAGTAAATATATGTCTGCTTGTAATTGACGATTTACGTTTTAGAGCTTACAAATATTTCATTTTTAATGTAGGACTTTTATTTGAATAAAAAATGATATATTTTCAACTAATTTGAATGAATGTTAAACGGTTTGTGTTAGATCTGGGTTAAGTTATTCAAATGTTTATAAGCTTTGAAAAGTACATCGTCAACTTTGAACCGACGTGACTTCACTTCTATAATTTCTATTCACCATATAATTTAAAATATTAATATAAACTCCTGTGAAATTGTGACGGGTGACTATATTCAACGTGAATACATAACGGGCGTTAGATGGTGGGTGACTATAGTCATCCTTAGTACCGAAAGGGTTAATGATTATTATATGGATATGAAGGGACCTACATTTTCAACGTTTATGATCCCAACGTCGAACCCTGACTACAACTTTCGATGGGCCGATCCCCGATAAAGATCATCGCTTGCAACTAACATAAAATTTAATTTTATGTTTCTGACAGACTTTCAACAGTAAGTGATGTATAGTAAACCCAGGCCACTGCTGAACTTGCTGCAAGATTGTAATATTATACATGCCTACTTTGGCCAGTGGGCATGAACAGCCTTGACCGCGGAGCCGTCACCCGGAAGGGGCGCAAGCCACTTTTCCTTTGGGAACTTCCCAGTCTCGCCAATGATCCAGCACCCCTTGAAGGAAGGCGCCAACGCACCTCGCTCACTTTCTTTGTATAGCCTTTTCGACAGCGTCTTGAAAGAAAACTGGTGAACACATTCGAGTTTTATAAAGACGTATACTCTGCTATCGAGGTAGTTACACAGCAAATTTCATCACGTCACACCTTAATTTCAGATTTACATCTACCAAAATCGTTGGTACAACAGTCTAATAACATGTACACTTTGTTAAGTTTTACAAGAATGCATCCATTTAAAATCTAGAGGGGTTATAGCTAAAAGCATTAGCGCATTTTATCAGCACGTTCTAACACTCAGGTCCATCGCGTCAACAAGAGGGTGAGATTTGCACCTTCAGCGGATCTAGTGATAGTGTATTGTCCAGAAAGAAGTCATTTCTCCGGAGCAAAGTACGATCCATGGTTTTTTGCCATTTGTTTTTCAACTTTCGATCTTAATCGGAATCTTTTCTATTATTGATTTGATGTTAGTTAACCCTGCCGTTTTCCTCGGGTCTAAATGACCCGAAATGAAGATTATGCGTTAACAAATACTATGCTTTTGAGTATTTACTTCTTGTAATCAATGTATTTAAAGTTGACGTCTGCTTGTTTGTATATTTTGCATTTTTTAATTGTGTACCATTGTTTATCCGGTCACCATGACCCAAAGTAACGTGAATGTGAGATATTAATGAGAAGAACAGCAGGGTTAAAAGACCATTCAGGTTTAGGATAGGTTTATTGACGAGTAAAGTTACAGTACAAGCTTATCCCTCGATGAGTTTACCTGTCTCGCGTTTCCATTTGGGACCACAGGAAGAAGAAACAGAATTTTTAGTGAGGTATAATGGTTGGCCGCGTTGCGGCGGACAGATTAGGGGCATTAGTACAAACCATTTAATATCATTATATCCGTAGGTGAACCGAACTGGTGAAGTTACAAGGATACGGGTTTCTCGTGTATTTTATCAGCAAAGAATTTCTGCAATTTTTTTCTCTGATCTGGTCTTGATGTCGCTTTTGTTCGGTTTAAGTTTGTCTACGAGTATAATATATTAGATGGTTTGGGTTATTTATATTAATCCGTATATACATATGACCAGCCATCACTTGCTTGCAATATTATACCTTGCTAAAAATTCTATCTTTTATCCCTGTGTTTTCAGTAGAAACGTGAGACATATAGACTCATCGCGACAGGATGATGTAGTGTAACCATATCCGTGAATAAACCTAAGTGGTACCGAGTCCATATCAAAGGAAAAATGTTAAAAGCGTTCTACGAAAATCTCGAAAAGTAATGCCGAGCAAAGATTTCACTGATCTACAAAATTGAACTCTTCTTTTTGTCCAAAGAATACTTATGCTGATTCTTATAGATTTTGTGGCGCTGAACACGAATATGAAGGCTCCATTGTTGTGTAAATTAGTTTTAAAACACAATTAAATTTTCAACTTTCACAAATTTTAACATCTTAACCGCAAAAGTTATTTAAGTTTCTTTTTCATAAAATGATTCTACAAACCCTGCCAAATGTAACAGTGCGTATTACTTTAACGTTATAAACATTTAAACATGTTTAAACAATGGTCAAAGGGAAAACGCAGCTCAGAATGCCCCAACGTTTGTGGATATTTTCCTATCTATCTTAAAAATTAGATGCCCGGGAAGAATTCTTATAGAAGGAGGCGATGGAGCAGACATTTTTCTTGCGAACGCAATATTTGAAAGTTGCAAGACATGTTTTGTTTTTCGGCTGACAAATTAAAATGGCTGCATAAGAAAGAAGGTCCTGCCAGTGATTCTCAAAGCAACCGTTTCACCCGCGCGAGTATTATGATATGTAATTTACTTTACAAATACATTCTATGTTTATGAGTTACTTCACGATCATAATGCTACATTAAACAGAGAAATATATTTATAAAATTTCATCATATAAATAAGCAATATTATTTAATTGCATTCTCATGTTCGAGATTATGCGACTTATTAAAGATAAAAGCGCTTGTCACAAAAAACCCTACACGATGGAGTCAAACATATGACATATCTGAATCAACACAATAAATACTATTAGAATTACATATTAAACCTTGTGTGCCAAAAGAAATACTTTATTTCTCTTCTAATACGTTTCATTAACCCTTTGCGGTCGTATTTCATTAACACTAGAACTACCGCCGCTACATTTACTGTATTTAAATATATTAAATAAGTACTTTGAAACAAGAAGAATTAAAAGGTGGAAAGGATGATCGATTCGGTAATTTATGTTTTATGAGACGGACGTAGAATATCTATTGTATGACTCTCCTATAAACTTGGAGAATTTTTGGAAATTATTATGTATCAGTCATTTTGACTGGTCTGGCAGTTCTAGTGTTAAAAACAAAATTTGTAATCGCACTTAAAACAAAAGTACTAAAATCTTACAAGTAGTAAGAATTATATATACTTCAGAAATGTATTGATTCTTTGCTTTGGTGACTGAAAGTAGATATATGATGGCAACGGTGAAAGTGCTTTGGTGGCTGAGAGCAGACGTACGATTACTAACTAAAGGTTGATATCACTGTAAGGATGAATTACTAAGTAGCCCACAAAAAGACAGGTATTTCGTGATTCTGAATCTCACCTCCGAAAGTATTGTACACGCACTAACAAGTGAAAATGCTTGAACCTGACCACGGAGCACTGATTACTCGTTGGCGTATCGAAAATCGAAACGACTTGTTGTTGTCAGTGGACCAAGGAGACAAACACCTGCAGGGCGCGATCCCCGAGGACAGCGAGTATGTTTTGACAACACACGGCGCTCGTCGTACTTGTCGGTCAGTGAAGTGGAAATAATTGCTCTCACTGCTTGCATTGTTAATATTGACATTGTAATTGCAATTGAACAATAATGTTTATTTATATGATCAAATGTTAAAAATAGAATACTTTGTAGCGTTATTGCCAATTGCGTCTGAACGGGAGGAGCTAAGGTGGAGCGCTATACGTCCCCTTGCCCTTGTGTCGTTTAATTTGTAAGGGTTCGGCATCTTACTACCTCTGCGTAGTACAGTAGTCATCCTTGCATAAATATTATTGAACAAAATGCCGAAAATAATAGATAATTACATAGCAGTAGATGGTTGCATAGAAATAAAATAACATAAAGTACCGTCTTCTTATCTGTGTACAATAACTTTATGCTTATAACAAGATCATATAGTAGACGTTACGAAAAAATAACATGACCGTTTAATGATTAACATAGATATGTATGTGGCTTCATTGATATATTTGAAATTATTTGGTTTGCCTCTGCGGGTTAGAAACAAGACATCAGACTACATACGGATGGTACTAAAAATTAAATCGACGCTTAAAACAAAGCACGCCCGCGGATATCACTGCTAATGAATATGCAGAAGCGCGAGGCTTCATAAGCATCCTCCATGCAGGATTTCGAACGCAGTGTGGGTTAGTAAATCGTTAAACTGAAATTTAATCCCCCGATACACATGTGCCGCACGTTGCCAAATAAAAAAAAGAAAAATCGAATATTTTCCAAAGTAAATGCGGATTTATTCCAATAAAAGTCCTCAGTTCTGTTATTGCTATATGCATAAATATGGAGCACAGCAGGAAAGACTTGGTCAAAGAACGAATCGCTCAACTAATATAAATATTTTGATATAAACATATGAAAGTTATATGTATAATTGATAATGTGGTTAGATCGAGGAAGATTTATATTGTATAAAAAGTAGAATGTATTTTAACCCTTTGCCCTACGAGTTTTTTTATGACTGATTGCACAATAACTCAGAATTAAACTGCTGAGCTACAAATTTATCTATGATTTCTGATATGCCGTATAAATTAACGCAGTATTTATAGCATAAAAATAATTTGATTGTCTCATGACCCACTGATATTATCAATTTGACAGCTTTCGGAAGACAACAAACTTTCCTATTCCGCTCTCCGCATAACGAGTGTCACTCCTCGTTTTTGTAAGACAATGAGTTAAGGGAATGATAACTATGTATAACATTGATAATCCAACGAAAGGATGGAAGAGTAGAGAAAAGTGAAGTGTGAAGACGAGCAATAGGAAAATAGCAGTACAGAAGAGATCGGGGTTGAGACGAGAAGAAGTGACGAGTAATTATCTTATAATTAGTTTATAAATGTTCTTAGACGTCTTAATAAACTCTATTAAAAGTACACACCAATAGAATATCTTACAATATATTAATAAAGCATAATACTATATTATAACACTTTATACTTCTTATCAAATATTTACGCGATAATTCTGATATCCATGATGAATCCAGCCGATGTAAATGCTATCTTCGTTATACCAATTCTGTGTTTAGTTTAGTTACGCATTCACTAACAAACAGCGATATTGCATTATTTGTGAGATCTGTTGCATTACACTAATACAAATTTAAAGTACAAATTCGGAGTTTCCTAAAAATACCGTTCTGTTTTCATTAAAACTGCGGCCACTGACATTCTTAAAGATCGTGTTTTCCAAAAACTAGTGCAAATAATACCTCCTCGATTCCATTGTCGTATTAAACGTACTTCCGACATCAACTTCTAAGTTCTAATTTCCGTTGAAAGTTAAAACAAAGCGGTTTGTCGAGTCAAACCAGCCAGCTGGGAGCAATTATAGTAAACACTCACTCCCCTCCGAACTACGTAAAGAAGCAATTAAGGGTCTACGACCGACGACGCTAAATTACTTCGTTACGCAATCAATCGAACAACAAATATCTTTCGGATTCGTGTAAGTAGGTGGGGGTATCCGGTTGTACATAACTGCTTCTATTATTCTCACTCGCCGTTGGTTAAAACGACGATTCGCGAGTGAGTCTACACGAGGGGGGCAAATGTCAAATCGTTACTCGAAACTTTGCCATTGCAACAGGATTACCTCTATCCCCTTTTCTCCACCCAGAAAGTCGAAAGCTGTGCTAGACGAGCGGAATATAAATGAAGGAAACCCGAAGACGAACTGGATCGATCGTGCGCACGTGATAAGGCGGGGCGAGGACGCAACGAGACAGCTTCCTCCGAGGTTCTTCCAGCTCGAGGACACGTGCGGAATGCTTCGAGTGACAATTCTGATATCGAGGATCTTCCAGGAAATTCGATACCAGTCGCTATCCTTTCACGAGAAAGAAAATATGTAGAGATGCCCGAGACGAGAAATTGCCCGAGGTGGCTTGACGCGGAATTCTTTCTAACCTTCCTTTTGGGCTATCAATTTTAGCTTTAACGACATTCCTTAACGATTTCCGATTCGCGGCGGGGTTCGCGACCGGTGAGGATTTCACGTTGGAAAGAAATACGGGCAAGACGTTTAAAAGAGAAGATGAACGTGTGGATAAGAAACGAGGATGGTGGATTACGTGGGCGATAGTGGAAAATTATTATCGGGATGGTACTGGTGAGTAGAGTTTCACTCGATGTATTAACATGTAGAGAAATATTGCTAGATTTTACGAGGAGAAAAATAGCACAACTCGCTTCTTTTTTTGGGAATTCTCGATTGACAGAATTTATTAACTGAAATATCGGCTCACGTGCTTACAGACTGACTGATGGAAAAATTACGATTAGGTTTTCTTCGCAGGTTTGTACAGGGTGTTTCAAAATTGTATCACGATTCACCATGGGTTATTCTACAACTTCAAATTAATGGACATTTGTGAAAGAAACCAGCCGCAAAATCCGGGAAAGGGCTAAAAATCGAGGTCAAACTTTTTAATTGGCTTATCGCATTCGTCTCGTTGCGTACGTAAAATGTCTTGAAAGGAGGCATGGGTCAGAAATGAATAAATTTCTTGCAAATTAATGTTAAAGTTCCCGTTCCGTGATCGCTTTTCCGATCTGAAAGTCACAGACACATAAGACAAAAGAAGCACGCGAATTACCATCATTGGCCTATGTGGCACATCTACCAGTTTAAAATAGATGCGCGTCGAGTGAGGCAATAGCGTCGTCAACCAGACGGTGAAGGAATCTGCACGCCATCGTTCTAACACCACCTTTCTGAAGAGAAATGGAACAATTGATATCGTCTTACAACTTTATATTCGGGGAAACATACGAAAATATTGGTGAACTGATTGAACTGTGTCACAGTGTTAAAACTAACAGCTGCGTAGTTGTTTGAGACTAACTGTATATCTAATTATTTTAAAATAATAAATTTATTTTATTTTATTTTAAAATAATTAGTAATTATTTTTAAGCAGTGGCGGGGGAAAAAAAGAAAAAAAAATTAAAACTCCTCGAACTCGAATTCGCGACAAAAAATTGCGTAGCGACTCCAGAGCAGACACTCTAGACGCGTCGCCACCGCTGCTGTTTAATGAACGTCCAAAATTATAGTAGATAACCGACCACACAGTTTACAGATAAGTACATTATCTTAATTCTTTCCATTCTCATGCAATTGTCTCGAATGGAGAAACATTGAAAATCACAAAATGAACATACTGTATCAAAAGTATATGCAGAAATAAAAACTACTCATTATGTTTCAGATCGAAATGCGTCGGAAAAATCAGTTTTCGATTTTTATCACTATGGCGCAGGTGGTTAAAAATCTGAAAAAAGTGTAGGATAATAATCATGGGTCTCAGACTGTTACTGTAAAAACAGAAATGTATCTCGAAGATTTCGATACGATATCTACTTTTCTCCGTTTTTTTGCGTTTGCACATTTTTGGCACTTAGACTTTTCAATGGAAAAATCTGAAAAAACCTCAAAAATGTATCGGTTCGTGTAGAGTATGACAGAATTTTTTCGAATTTTTTGCACCTCAATAAATATGTGTAAAAGGTCAAAAACTTTTTTTTTAATTTTCCCCATAACTACCCTTCTGGTCAAGATACAGGGTTAAAATTTGGTACGCAATGGTCGCAGAGCATTCCCTATGGAATGACACATCCCCCATGGAAATCAGTTCAAGGGAACTTTTGACCCCTATATCCTGCTATACCATTTAACATCCTGAAGGATTCGATTAAATAAGACTAAGGAAAAGGATAGAATTTGAATATCTAATGTGTACCTGTGGATAAAACTAAGTGGTGGATGTTGTCAGGATCCGTAATGATTTTAAACAAATAACAATAACACACACGCGCGCGTGATTAATAGATAATAATAAATTGTGTGTGTGTGTGTGTGTGTGTGTGTGTAAATATATTGTGTAAATATGGATATAACAGAATACAAAATAAAATACTGAATAACTAAATAATCTAATTGTAAGCTATCTAGTGGTGTTTAAAAATTATGTGCGTGTAACTCGGTCTCTAAAATGTATCTTACTGCAACTATGCGTCGCGAGATGCAACCTGTTGAGGTGACGATCTCCCCCACTTCTTTCCTAACTCACGCATCTCTATGGGGAGACGTCTCTCTATGGGTATTATACTACCCCAGGCAAGCCGCTTATTTGATCGCCGCATGTGTCCTTGGAAGAGCTCCGCCTTCAATTCTTTCCCGTGCGGTCGAGAGCTCGCCGATTGCTTTGCCTTTCACTTGCCAGGCGCGAACCTATTATCACGAGCGTGATGGCCCATTGGGGCGACATTCGTATCCATCCACTCGCGCTGGAAAGATATGTCACGCACGTCGGCTAAGGTTATTTATCGAAGAACAGTTTCAGATCGCTCCACGATACGTGTAGGATAAAACAAAAGTATTATTAGTGGAAAAGTATGCTCAGATATGTTTTAAATCAAAGACGATTAATAGATTTTAGTGTTTTTGGACTTCTGTCGATGGTTTTGGTCGAATTCGGCTACTACGTGACGCCTTACGGCGAAATATAGTTTTGCGTTCTAGCATGCGCATTTGTAAATTAATTTCTAGCGCAAATAGTTAAAAAACTCCGCGACTGCAGAACACAAGGCCTTCTCGCCTTAAAGAATACATTGTTGCCGGCGCGGCCGTCTTGGCGATACATTTTACATTCCTGCCCAGTGTTTACTTTTAACGCGATTTTTCATCACCATTAAGCAGAAAAAAGCATCGATACAGGGGATACCACTGCAAAAGAAACGCTTTGACAATAGTACCCCATGGGTGATGTGGAAACCCATAACAACTTTGCTGGCGAAAATCTAGGCAGGACGTTTAGGATGCCTACAGTTGGACTTTGTGGTAGGGATGTTTGTGGATAATAAGTTGGGATGGTAATCCAACGATGCATTTGGTATAAAAACAACAATTATGAGAGGCTTGGATTTCAAAATAATTAAGCGTAATTCGAGTTACCATCGTTTTTGGGAATTTTTGCATATATGAAAAACATAACGGCCTTTTTGTTTTTGTTCAGAATTATATATTCACAGCGAAGCGAACGGAACTTTTGTAAACGACAATTGTAAAAATAAATTGGAATGCATAACAGTTTTCTTTTATGTAAATGGAATGATTTATTAACTTCTAACTCACTTCGATCCATTTTCGTGGCGATATACTTTGCTCCAGTTTGACAGGCCACATACGGCGACACTGATGTCTTTACATTTAGGCAAAAATCACTAACGTTTATCCTTTTGCAACTTTATTTCATAAAATCGTTTAGATGTTAACTCTCCTTTCCTATATGTATTTTATTAACGATATTAATTTAGGCACATTTATAAGTTCCGCTTTCCTATGCTCACTTTATTAATGATTTAAATTGATATAAATTTATAAATAAAAATTTATATAGTTATTGTTGCTCATATGTACATATATCCATACAAAGTGCCGGTTGTTAAAAATTAAATACCAATCTCTAATATCCAATGACGCCTCATTACAATGCCCCCTTTTACAAATTCATTATTTGATGCAGTGTATGTATCGTTGATTTAACATTAGGTTTACCGAGCGGGTAATTTGACCCATTTCGAACTTCGTAGAGGAAATTACAGAAACCGTTTACACATTTTTCTGCCACTTGTACTGACTTTTATCTATTCAACGAGACTAGTATAAATCGAAATTCATTTTCATCAAAGCCTTTTAATTTTTGAAATTCTCTATGTGGTATACCTATTGACCCGTATAGATAGAGATAGGTGTATAAGAAACGTCGGTAAACCTAGTGTTAGTGATTGATTCTTGATTATCAGTGTTGTATCTTTAAATTTTGGACTATGTTCAACCTTACAATTAGCGACATAACGTCCAAAGGTAACTCTAATCGCCACCTATAATTGAGTCGATCAGAAGCCAATGCGGTTTAGTCCATTTTTTTATGAGAATTGATTCTATTTACGATGCAGACATTGAAAATATAAAAAAATGCACTTAACTGCATTGGCTTCTCAGCAACTCAATTCTGTATTCG
This sequence comes from Cerceris ruficornis, assembly GCA_963989415.1. Taxonomy (NCBI): domain Eukaryota; kingdom Metazoa; phylum Arthropoda; class Insecta; order Hymenoptera; family Crabronidae; genus Cerceris; species Cerceris ruficornis. Next base: position 3,673,811 of record OZ022526.1, read on the forward strand.
CTAGTATAATCAGACATCTGCTTCCACGTGTTGCTAATTGGGACACTGTCCTGATGACACATTTTTAATTGTATGAATCTTTTGCTGCATAACAGTCACTAGACGCGTAGTGTACGATAAATGAGTTCCGATTTAATCTATTTCGGCTCTTATATTTCTCTCTTGTTCGTCTAAGTCGACACAGACAACGTTAAACTTGCGAATGAAGTAGCGGTGCAATATTGTACGTGATTTAAGAAAAGTTTTCTCTGAAACTATTTACGTTATAACCTTTTGGAAAACTTCCAACATAATGGTACCTAAGATACGAATCTCGTTCGCGGTTTCTCTGACTGCTGTCACCAGTAATATCAGAGAGGAGAAAAGACAAGGCCAAAAGCTAGGGCATTAAAAGCACAGGAAGCAAATTGGTATGTCAATTTCGAAAATAAACTTCGCTTCAAATGCTGCAAGGAAACATTCCTCCTCTGTCCTATTATCGTTTCAATTCCAATCCTTTATTCGAACCCTGTTTTATTTATCTGGAAAAATAATGAATCAACTAACGGATAGCGGGCAAACTGCAGCCCTCCCATTCGAATTTAAAGTGGCAAGGCATCAACGTTCCGAAAGTCATTGCAACGTACCGCTGAAGCGAACCACCCGGCAATACACCGCTACGTTAATTAATGATTCGAATCTCATTTATCATTACCGTCACGCCTTTCCTGCGCGAGACTTTCCGCGCAAGAAGTTGCCGCTATAGTTCTATCATGGCCGAACCTATCTCTCCAACTATATACCGAAATGTATCTACCTCTCGCTTCTAGCCCTTCTTTTGCACCCATCACCCCTTTCCACTCTCGCTCTCGCTTTTCTCTAATTAAATAACTTCAAGACACTATCCGTTACTTCATCTATCCACTCAACTGCTCGCCCGTCTCCAGTCTGCTTTTAAGGTCCGAACACGAATTGCCCATTAAGTGAATTCGCGGAATTCGATATTTTCGATATCTTATTGCTTATCCCTTACAATCGTCGTTTCTTCCGCCTGGCCTCCAAAGTTCACCAAGTTGTATCTTTGGTGGTTTTTCTTTTCTATCGCTTTAGGCCCCTTGCCGTTAGACTTCTACGGTGTGCGTGATTTTCAGCGAAAGGGTCTAGCAAAATGAAAAGTGCCCTTCAGGCGTATTTACCTGCCGATGGATCATTCGATAGGTGGCCGTAAAAAAAGCATTGCATACCAATTTTTAATCCGATATCTTGATTGGGACGGTAGTTATGGGGTAAACCCAAAAAATCAGTTTTTGCCTCATTTTCCCTACTTAACACATTAACGACCGCTGACGTCAATTTACGTCTTTTGAGATTCTATCGCTGGTTGCCGCTGATGTGAATTTACGTGTTTTCTTATTATATTCCTGATATATCACATGCCCTCAACTCGGGCTCAATGCGAGATCGATTAGGTAATAGGAATAAGAGAGATACAAATAATTGAGATAATTCCGTTATTGTTTTATGTATGCGGTAAATGTTGCAAGTTGATCAACATATATGTTGTTGCCATTAGTGCTGAAGTGCATGGTTGCATTTTGATATTTGAGTATTTTCATATTTGAACTTTAAAATAATTTACCGTTATTATGCAAAATGAGGAAGTATATGCTGATGAGATTTCCGATTTCGAATCCACAACGATTTTTAGTGATAGTGAGATAGAAAGTGACGTAATGCTATGTACGCGGAAAAATATAACGTACATAATACATATATGATGGTGAATCTATTGATTACGAAGCAAATATTGAGCGGACAAAATATGATCCGCAAAGAGACCTAGAAATGTTTTCAGGTAATTCAGATATCAAGGTATATCCAAAGAATCCTCAAAGTGTACGTAAAATTGTTAGACTATTCATTGAAGATGATTTTAACTAAAAATAACAATATTATAACAAGTGGTTATAATATACCTAAACAGTAAGCATAGAAAACATAACAAAAATTATTATAAATAACACATTTGTACAAGATTGATATTTCAAATCTTTTCTAATCTTTATCCTCGCCTTAACGATAACAGTTTGCAGCAGAAAGCTTCAGAACTTCTTCATCTTCGCCGGCAAAGAGTAGTAGAACAGCAAAAAATGTGCCGGTCGCAAATGTGTTAATAAAACAAAATTGAAAAATTGTGGATTTCGTATTGAAATCTTCAAAGTACAACATTTTCATTATTACAGTAGCTACATGATGTTGTCATTGTTATCCCCTAATTTTTTCAGATTTTTTTATATAGTGTAACACTGTTGGCAAAATCAGATACTTATTTTTACGACGCATTTCGGGTTGACACAAGATCTGTATTTGCTACTTTTGCATTATTTTAATACATTCATTTTGTGGCCTTCGATATTTCTGCACACGAAATCACACGTGTTAATGAAGGGGGTCGAGATAATTAAATCAACTGTTAACTGTGTATATTCGTTATATGCTAGAATTTTAAACATTCTTTCAATGGAAGCATTGGAACAGTGGATAAAGTGTCTGCCCGTGGAACCGCTGGACACATTTTTGTCACAATTTCGAACCCCGAGGGGGAACTAAGTATCTTTTGTATTTTTTTTTAAATTATTAACTACATAACAATAATTAATACTCGTTTTGAAATGATTTTCGAATCTTTCAATTCTTTTAATTTAAAAATGGAAAGAACTTTCCAGTAAACCTAATATATTTTGGAGATATTTTTTTTCGTTGCATAACATTAAAATGTGATACACAAATCCTCTTCAAATGACCTGTTACGTGATCATAAAATGAAATTGGTTGAAACGTTTTCGATCCTGGATTATTGTACGCAGCCATAAGATCTACGTATGGCGTAACACTCGTCCAGAAATTAACTGGTTAATCGCCACGTAATGACGATAACAACATATCGATGATATCTAATGCCTAGGATCGTATTTAACAACATTATCTGTCGCCGTAAACAAAATTGTCCTCCAAATTATAACAGCACCGTTGAATGAGCATGCCTTGTAATGCAGAATAATTAATTTGTGAATATCTCAGTAATTAATAATTTTATACCCTACATATTATAATGATTTTGTTTGCAGAATCGATGCTTTATTAGAATTTAGAAAAATAAATATAGACATTCCATTTAAAGAAATGAAGGTGATTTACTTATCTTGATAAAATAGAAAAACAACATAAAACCCATATTACTATTAATGTCCCCTTCGTAACCGCGCAACTTTTAAACGAAACATTTTTTCTTACAGTACATATTTTGTGAGTTATTTAAAATCATCAAATTGAGTGACTCACCCTGTATATTTACACTGTCTAACAGATATTTTGAGGATACAAAAAGGCAGAAATATGTTTAGACGATGCAAAATGAGGCTTCATTAACCACTCTTGGATTAAAAGTTTTTGAAAAATAGTACATTGCACTATTGAAAAGTATACAATTAAGTCTAGCAGCGGTGCATTATCTTAAGCCATCAGTTTGATACCAATGTTGTGTCCGACAATCACAGCGTTTAACACTAGAACTACCGGCTTTATATCTATTATATTTAAATGTACTTAATAATTACTTTAGAAAAAGACAAATCAAGAGAAAAAAAATACCTCGGTTAAGTAATTTTTGTTTTAGAAAATAGATTGTGAAATATTTACTATCAATTTAGGGAATTTTTAGAAAAATTTGATAACCGGCCATTTTGATCGCCTTAGTAGTTTAAGTTTTAAAGAAATAAAACTAGACGATATTAATATTAGTATTCTTAGTACTTTTCTCGTACTCTTACAAAAAGATACTGTATTTAGACCAAACAAATATTGCACATAGAGAATATTTCTTCGAAGTTATTCATGCGTAAATTCAATATAATTCAAAAGGACAGAAAATGTAATATAATTCTGATACGGAGTTCTTTCTCAAATTTATGCGTCACTATTTACGCCAAAATTTATTTTATTATAGTTAATATACGTTACTTTTATACATTTTAAACACCTAAATGATTATTAAAATCCACAGTGAATTGCAAACACCTAATAGATAGTTTAAAAAACTTCCACAATATACGTTCAATATTTTCCGATTGTTCGATGCTTAGGTGTATAATACCCATTCTGTTTTACTGAAATAGACAATATAATATACCCCCTCCTCCTATTTACTCCAATATATTATGCAGAAGTTATGGAAAATCGTTAAATATTTCACCGTTCTAAAAACAGTTAAAAACTGACCTAAATTAGCCGACGTCTATCTAGCTCCTTTCGTATAAAACGTTTCCAAAGATGTTTTATTATTGCAAAGAATATCGTGCAAAAGTGAAAATATATCTAACATTAATTCAGACGTCTTGAAGATCGTTATGAAGAACGAACGCGTTAATACGAAATATCCGATTTCATTTGGCAATACGCGTGGAATTAAATTCCAGGACCGTCAGAATCTTCGTTATTTATCGGTCCGACAATCTTCTTTCTATTCGTCAGACCACGGATGTCTCCGATGTAGAAAGTAGCAGTGGTACGTACAACTCGAAATCACGAGAAGACGTGACGGATGAGGGGAAGGAAGAAACGAAGAATGAATCAAGACGAAGGGGAAGCCCATCGTCGGTATATCGCCGGAGCTGTCTTGTCAGCCCATCCATTATTCAAGCCGTGTGGCTTACAAGTGCACCATGCCACGCTGCGCTGGGGGCCTCATTAATTCCCTTTATATGTTTGCTTAATGCCGCTTGCTAATCGGCCAAAGACTTTCTAATGCGTTCGACCGCTTTCGATGCACCATCAAGAAATAAGGCATTTCGAATGACGTGCCGTTATTAGTAACCGGTGTTTAAAGTATTACGAAATGATCGATTTAACGGTTAATGCGTTGAATCGTTAAGCGCTATCAGAATCACTGGTGAGAGACGCTACTAACAAGGGAAGATATTGAACCCGTGATACCGATTTTCATGAAACTTACGTGAGAGGTACTTCCCGAAAAAATATTCGACACATATTGTTTTTATTGGCTATCCCTCTGAAGGGGTAAAAATAATCCTCAAAGAAATGTGAAAATGCATTTTTTGGAATATCTCGATAACTGGTGGGCATAAAAAGATTTTTTTTTAAAATTTGTGTTCTTTGACAGAGAATTGCAATTGCCTTAAATGGAGAAACATTGAAAATCGCAAAATGCACATACTGTATCAAAAGTACGCAGAAATAACAACAACTCATTACGTTTCAGATTGAAATGCGTCGGAAAAATTAGTTTTCGACTTTTTTTTCACTATGTCGCTGGTCGTTTAAAAATCTGAAAAAAATTTAGGATAACAATCATGGGTATCGAATTGTTACTGTAAAAACAGAAATGTTGTTCCTTGAAGATTTCGATACGATATCTACTTTTTCCCGTTATTTTGAGTTCGCGCATTCTTGGCACTTAGGTTTTTCAGTGGAAAAATCTGGAATAATCTCAAACATGTATCGACGCGTGCAGAATATGACAGAATTTTTTCGAATTTTTCGCCCCTCAATAAATAGATGAAAAAGGTCAAAAACCTATTTTTGGAATTTATTCCGTAACTACCATTCCGGCCAATGTACAGGGTTAAAATTTGGTACGCTACGGTCGCAGAGCATTCCCTATAGAATGGCACCTCCCCCGTTGAAATCGGTTTAAGGGCACTTTTGACCCCCTTATCCTGCTCTACTCTTTATTCGATAGCGGAAGAATATTTATCGAGAAAAATTAACAAAAAATTCAAATGCTTAATGCATTATTTAGATAAAAAAGTTTAGGAAACTTTTCCTATGCAGCTAAATCCTCTGTTAAAGAACAAACATTTTAAAACAAAACAATTTTTTTGCATCCTCAAGTTACCGAGATATTCCAAAAAATGCTTTCACAACCCCCATCTTTGAGGAGTATTTTCCTCCCTTCCGTGTGAACAGTGGCCGATAAAAAAAAATTCGTGTCAAGTATTTTTTTGAGAACAACATCTGAAGTAAATTTCATAAAAATTGTTGTGTACGGGTTCGAAATGTTCCCTTGTAAGACGAAGTAACCTTTTTATAAGTAATCTATTATATATGAAAGTAGCACTTTGCCAGTGAATTTTATACAATTAACGATGTCGTTAGTAGATCACCGTTAATCTGGGCTCTGGCAATTTTTTACATTATCTTTAACACTGTTAGTATCTACCTAAAATTCATATGTTCATATATTATTTTTAAGATATAAAATTTTAAGATATTTATATAAATTATGATATTTGTGCACAACAGTTCAAGTCCACCTAAATAAGTTACAGGTATTTCAGATATGAACGATTATACTTGAAAGTGGTACAAGTCCCTCTCTTCTTACAATTAGTTTGAGATACTTGAGAGTTCGCACAAAAGCTTTCATGCTATAATGTATAATAGCTGAACCTTTTTAGACGAAATCATGTAGATAGTTCATTCTATTTCCTTTGTTATCCGAAATGCGAAAAGAAGACACCTATATTTAGCTGAAACTAATTTAATCACACTTTTCTAAAAAATGGCCTTATAGCACTTTCATAAATAACGGCTCGACCCTTAAATGCAAAGCATTAATATGTTTTATATAACATGAATATATAACGATTTTTAGTTTGAACATTCCTATTCCGTAATAATGTGTTTTTAACATGTTGAACGTCATGGGGGTCAGCCGGTGACCGGCGCTATTAAATTCAATGAAATTTTATCATACTTGTATGTATGTTTGATGGGAACAGCGATGGTGAAATACAGCGGATTTTAACATAACAAAATAACAGTTTAAGGATTTATGGTTTGATACAGAAAAATACTACGTCCTCTTTCACACCACGTTGGCGACTGCCTTCGATCACCTCGCTCGCTTGTTTCGCACTCCGTTTATGCTGAGGGACCAGAAACAAGGCACTTTAGGGGTAATTTGCTCTGATTCGCCCGACGGATAGGGACATCCCTCTCCCTCACGCATTTTCGATTGTGACGCGCTATTGGCAAGAGAGACCCGCACATTCATTGCGTCGTCATGTGAACGATGAAACGAGTATTTTACTTTCGGTTGTCATTCGTCGATCTCAGGTTTCCAGGATCGACATGGAGGGGATAGGCGGTGCGAGAGCAATCTCCCCTTCCGTCCCAAGTGTCTTCTTTCTGGTCCCTCACTTTACATCTGACTGCCAACACAACCATACACACATCCATACCGCACACACTCGTCATCTTTCGTTTGACTTTGAGCTATTACACCGTCTCGCATGTATTGTAATATTTACGAATTTTCTAATACATTCAATATTTAAGTATTGGCATTAACACTAGAACTACCAACCTGCCAAAATTACCGGTACACAATTTTTTTCCAAAAATTCTCCAAGTTTCTAGAAAACTCATAGAATAAATATTCTACGTCCATGTCAACGAACATAAATCGCCGAACCGATCATCTTTTCCGCCTCTCGATTCCTCTTTTTTCAAAGTACTTATTTAATATTTTGTAATATGATAGATTTAACGCCGGTAGTTCTAGTGTTAAAAATTCCGTTGACTATGTATCGATTTGTGCCTTTAAGGTTTTTGCTTTGCAAACATGTGATTTTAATAGAAAAAATTTCACTTCAGTAAAAATGATAAAACTGAGAAAATTCCGGAGGCGTTCAGCGTGTTAATAATTAAAGATTCCCTACAATTTACAGAGTGTTTTGCGTAAAACAGGCGGTTCAAACATTTCTTACTAATACCATTCACTTTTCTTCCAAGATTCAATTATATCTAATAGCATAACCGTGGAGTTAAAAATTTGTTTAATTGGTATGGAATTGACGCTCATTGAAATTTTAGGAGAAAATAATTTTTCCAATCGCTCCTAATCTCTAAATTCTAATCTTCTAATTCAATAATAACAGCATCGTTTTTTATAATATCAAATTTTGTTTATGATATGAACGTTTTATCTTCGCAAAGAAATAGTTATAAAATGCATTTTGAATACTTCCTGTTATCACATCTGTACAGATTACAGTTAGATGACTTTATTAATGTAAATAATAGAACAGTAAGTAAGAACCACGGTTGAAATTAATGGAAATTGTTCTTGTAAATTAAGACGGTGAACGAGACTCACCGTTGGAGTTGATAGAAAGAATAGCGTGGTGAGTGAGACTCACCGTTGGCGTGCAAAGGGTTAAAGCGCCGTCTTTTAAACGGAACATCTCATTTATGAGACAAGAAAAATTGGTTTATTGCTCAACGTATTAAATTTGAAGACATGGGAAATTGTTAGTCATAAGACATTATTAAAAAATTATGAACGATATAGTATTCGCTCATTAAATGTTCATCTACAGCGTGTGCTGATCTGTAATAAGCACTGCTATGTTCCACATAAAACGGTATATCAAAATAGCACAGTAACTATCTTCGTGTCTTTCATTTTCGAATAAATCCGTTTCGAAATATGAATTAGCACGGCAGCACGTGATAAATATTTATTTGCATGTCAACATGACAACCTGATAATTGATAAGGAACAAATTACTTTTGTTAATATTTACAGGCAGAACCATTGGCTGAATCAACAGGGCACAGGAATGCTCCCAAGCATTCAATAAGTAGTGAAGTACCTGCATAATGGAGGAATATTCAAAATCACTTTTTTCAAAAAGGAAATTTCCTACTAAATAAAGTTGTCTGCACAGTTCTCAGCTATTTTAATTATTTCGACTGATTTTTCGATGAATCATACCTTTAGCCCTTTGCAATCGGTGCCGCTGCAATAGCGGCATATGTAATTTGATTTTCCCTCGAAACCGGCTTCGCCAGCCTGGAGACATAATCTTAATTCTGTGTGCACCTCTGTTATTTTATGGTTGAGAGCCATTGTGGATATTAATTATTATATGAAATTCCGTTCTAAGAATTTATGTGGAATTTTAAAACTTACTTTCAAGGTATCGTTTAATTTTCCTTTCTTTAGGATAACCATTTTAGTTGTATACGTTCCGAAAGAAACATGAAATCAGCCTTGGTTTATCGAGGAGCGAATAACATTCTAAGCTACTCTTAGTTTAAACTAATGAAAATTGATTCGCAAAGTTTATAAACACACATTCTCTTTCCCAAAAATGGAGGACTGATTTTCAAGACAATAAGAGTAGCTGTGATGGCTCAGAATTTGAAAATTAGAAAAATTAAAGTTATTATTTTCATGCACAATAACTAATATTAAACAAAAGATATCAGCGTCAAAATATTGTGTTCTTTTTTTAATATCCATATATTTATTATAGATCACTTATGGAGAAACAACTTCAAAAAAACTAAATTTGCTCCGACTATCTGGTAGTTTCGACAGAGAAATGTGCCGTTCGCAAAGGCTTAACTATTATGCAAACGTGAACACCTGCAGATACATAATATCAGTGTATACTGTACCCATAGGATTAATTTGAAAACCATGAAAGGAATGTTGAAATTATCAAAGCATATAATTTTTCAGAAATATAATAAAATATAATTTAAACTCAAAATGCTGTTAGCCGGATTCAGTAATATCCGTAGTAAATGCAACATTTCATAATCCGTTGCAATCTTATATTTTGTAACTAAAATATTTTTCCATGAAAATTAAACATTTTTATTTACCTTTTAGATTAGAACTTACAATATATTATTATTATCATCATCATTATTGTTACCGTTGCAAAAATTTCAGATGGAGTATTGCTTCGTTCAATGTTAAAAGATTTTTTAGAAATAAATACATATCCGCGCTTTTTGTACGTTTACAAATATTTTGTAAATTTCATCTGATTGGTACATTTACAAATTCTTCTGTAATATACAATATTCGTATTATTGCAATGTTATATCCGATGTAGTCTACGTAAACGGAGACCCATTGTAAGCGCGTCCAGCGCGCAGGATGGCATATCTATCTTGATTCAATGATCATCAGCGATATGCATTAGACATCGAATTGCATAACCACAATCGAAATTTCGAACCGTCCGCATCGATGCGGAGGACCGCGGTTCTCGTGAATTTCCGCACGACTGGTATTCGAAACGAGAATCATGACAATATTATATTGCAGATGCAATCGATTTCCCATCGATCCTATCAGGATCTCAAGAATGAAAGCGCATATCCTGAGGTAGACTTCGAAAATATGCCAGACGAAGCAAAATGGAAATGGAAATGGTAATTTTAGACCAAATAAAATGAAAACTTTTGTCATTAATCTTGATATGAACGCAGAATGTTATTGTTGACTGTCTTTCAACGTGAAAATTTGAAAGCATTATTTTTTTCTTTCATTGCCAACAATTGTAATTTACAGATGCACGTAACAACATTCTCCAAAGTTGATCTTCTTTTAAAAACAACCAATAATTATCGGAAATCTACAAAGTAAGTAATGAGCAAAGATTTTTAGCGGACTAAAACGGAAGAAAAAATGTTGGCGTGTCAATATAATTTATCATAAATGTCAACAAAGACTTAAAAAAAATTTTTTTTTAAGAAACTAAAATTGAAAATTTCTATAATATTTTTTCAAAATCTGCGACAGATTGGATAAAAGTTCAAATTATAAACGGACTGTAGTGTGCCCATTAATGTACTATGTAATGGAATCAGTTCGCGTTCTCGAGATGATCAAATATTTGATATCTGAACGAATTGTTAAAAATAATTATTTTACATTTCATATCCAAGCCATAAATTGTGTGGCCGATTATATTCAATAAAATTTCCATCATTAAGTAAAAATCGAAATCTAGTAATGAACAATACAGTACCCACAAGCGGAACAAAATTTCTTCTCATTTATTTGTTACGTGTATTTAATTGTAAAAAGAGATATAAACGAGTGAAAATGTGCACGACTTCGAAAACTCTAATTGGTCGACCATGTGATACATTCCAACTTTTTCAACTCTGCCACTATACATTTTTAATCTCTTGTGGCGACCGTGTCATGAAGTTCGGAAAATCGTAATAACTCTGTCTTAATAATTATCAAGCAAAGTATTTAGTAAAGTAAACTCAAAGTCGCGAACAATGAGCAAATGAGGATCTTCATGACACGAGGTATACCCTAACATAAATTTACCTGCTTATGGCATTACCCCCGTATTACCTCCTTGACCAATTACGGGCGTCGAAGGGACACGTCTAGCGAGACATAGGTAGACGTCCCCCACTCCGACGCACACAAAACTCAAGCATATAAATTAAGCCAAAAGTGTAATAGAAGAGAGTGTAACGAGAATACAGAAAGGAACATCTCTCTCTACATTAAACTCTCGCTTCTGGGAATCATTATAACCTCCACCCTACCTTCACTCTACTAGACATATCAACTCTGAAAACTAATTAGGATGTTTGTCCAAGCCTGCACATTCAATGTATAGAGGTTCATTATACGAACCAACAGGCAAATATTTTTGGAAGATTAATTCATTGTGGGGTACATTGAAATTTGCCTTCTAACCTTCAGAGTTCTTTATCCAGTTACTGTTTTCGTCAACGAGTTTGACTTCATTTACATGTTTATCGACAGTTTCAATAATGATTACCGCAAAATAAACTTAAGCTATTGCCAAAACGGCTCGAGCACCGTTATTCACGCAGGTCTCTTTTAGCGGACGAGCTGCGCGAACCAAGAGAATTTTCCCATGTCCCTCTTGACCTTCATTCACATCTGGTGTCTTTCTTTATCCTAAACGATATTTAATTTTACCCCAATCGAGACAAATTATATGTAGTGAATACGTATTACATAGTCTCATTAAAGTTATTATAAAGAAAAAGTAAAAAAAACTTGTTTATCAATACAAAACTGACCACAGGTCAAAGAAAACTCTAGGGATATTAACACATTATCGACCGGGGGGTTTTGCTATAAGCCTGTGACCTATTTTAATTAGGACGCCAATCGACGTGTCCGGTCGTTAAAGCGTTAATGTGATTTTTTTGTGGGGCGGATGAAAGTTGAGTATGTATTACTATTTCTCGAATTCTCTATGATTTTCGAAGCTCCTGAAACCCTCTAGGCCCGAGTTCAAATCGTCCGTCACCTCTGGGAAATTTTACAGTGTTCCTATGTGATACATCTACCATAACCTAGATGGTTTGGAACCCACTTAAAATTGTACATCCTAGGCGAAATTACCATGACAATCAAAGCCAAATAAAATACAAAACAAATAAAACAATTTTGTTGAAATCCCCTTAAGCCCTTGCTCTAATTTGACGAGTCTGACTCGTGGTCACAATTTCGGGCTAAATATTACCAACAGTGTAACAGTTTCTTAGATTTCCTTTCGTATTGAAAAATTTCAAGGCTCGGAATCAGAGAACTTGATGGCGAGTGCCGTCTGTTATACTTCTGTCCCAGATTTCGGCCGAGTAAATCATAGGAAAAGGGCTAAAAGGTTGCGTTGGGTGCATCTGCACCCAGGACGAGGCCCTCTAAGATGGAGAATTTGGTGAAGAAAGTGACGCCATTTGAGGTTATAAATAAAATTCGTGAATCGTCGCACTTTCATTATACGATCGCATAATACTTACAATTAGATGAACAACATATACGCGTATCGTGTCATACTCCGTCGTACGCACCGCGGGCTGTCAAGTGCCTTGCACACACATTGCACCGTTTCGTCGCAGTCATCGCGGGCTGCCAAGCGTCTTGCACATACGTTGCACCTTTCGTCGCAGTCATCGCGCATACTCATGTGCCGTAAACGCACGCATTGAAACTGTCACAAACTCGCAGGCAAAACAGCAAGTACACAAACCATGTGGAAATCAAGCACGCAAGTTGAGATAAGTTTATACGTCATTCAACCCGTGGTGTTGGTAGCTGCACGATCACGCACGTTGCAACCGGTCTATCGGCCGCCATTACACTGTCGCCTAGGATTGCCCACTAGATTTCGTATCCTTCCATCCTTCCGTCCCATTCGGGACACAGCTTTCAGGGAAGGGCCTGATCGGTCAGCCTTACTGACGAGTCCCAAAGCAGGCTCAAGATGAAACGCAGCGCACTAACCAACATCTTTACCCCTTTTCTGTAAACTCAAGGACTACAGAATCAGACCGGTTGGTCCGAGTACGGTCGCTTCAATATAATAAATACTGTTACGCCGGAGTGTAACGCCACACGGCATTTTATTATAAAATCAAGTCCTTTAATACGGAGTATTACACGTTCAACCAATACAACAGGGACGAGCTTCTTCACTCTTGCACGGTCTCTTCCCAACTCTCATATATTCTGCTGTTATTCTGTTGACCGTTGTCCTTGATACGATTTTCGACTCTCGATGATCGATATCTCGAAGGATACACTTGTTAACCAGTTCCATCTCGACGGTAGCTTCCCTTCGTCCTAACAATATGTATAGTGGGGTCTCTCATTGAGCATCACCATATAAAAAAAGGTGTTGTTTTTGGCCGCTATTATTATTTTGATTAACATATTATTGTGCCTCCCAGAGGGTCGTTTTGGCGGGAAAATCCTTCAGAAAATAATCTATTCTTCTCTGCACGGAAATCGAACGTCAGTACGGTTCGGTAGTCGAGTGGCGACTTCCGGTTCAAACATTTCCGGTCACTAACGCAACGACCAGCCCATCGATATGTCGATTCGATCCTCGAATCCGACGGGTTCGAGGGAGCAGCGTCGTTCGGTACGCCAAATTCATGTCGGTGTAACAATATCACATCTCTATCACTGACCTAACGGCATGTAATATATTTGTAAAAGATAATATTATATTTATATCTTAATGCATGTTACAGTATCCAAACTCATTAGGTTATTAGGCCTATTAGGTTAATGTATATTGTGTGCATTTGGATACAAATGGCTCCGAATATGTTAAAAAGAAGGCCTCTCGAACCTTCTCTCGCAGTCAGTTAGTTTCGATGTGACTCATTAACTTTTTTCGCCATGCGGTCCAATTTGAATGTGTGAATTAGATCCGTATTCCCCCTGTTAGCCTTCTTTTCTTCACCTAGCTATAGCTCTATTAGCATTATTAGTATTAGGTGCCACAGTTCACGATAGACAAATATATCGCGTTATCTCCTGTAAGTACGTAGACGATTTTTCGAGTTAAATAAATCTCCTTTGACGAAAGTCAGCAACGAGTCGGCTTCTTCCTGGGACACCCTGTATAGAAATTACAGAAATTTCTCTTATCCATCCCCACAGGCCTATTACATACCAGCATTCTAATAACATGGTACTTTAATCAAATTTCCGAGCTCTGCCGCAACGCGTTTGAACCCTTTCACCGGCTCAAGTAATTAAGGAAAGAAATTTTTTTTATAAAGCGCACCTGACGCTGCATTTTTTTCATTTATTCCGAGAGTAGGGATTAATAAATGGTATCGTTTCTTATCCAAGTTAAAACTGTATCATCCGTTGTACGCCCTTCTACCATTCATCGTCTTAATTACTGTGCTGTCGTGCACGCCTTACGTGGCTCACTTCCTTGAGAGAAGTGGATCGCGCAAATTAAGTCTTCAGCAAGTAATACGCCGGCGTTAGTTACGAATTGACGAAGTTTTAAAATTTCACGGCTATGATTTGTAACATGTATATCAAACTGTTTTTACAACCCACTTTATTTTGCATTTTTGTTCTTCAATTTGCCGTATTTCCCGAAGACACCTGAGAATCCTTGTACTTCAATATTTCGTAATTGTTTCCGAAAACGGTACAGTTAAATAAGATAAAATTAATTATTACGTGACAATAGAATTTCCTTATTTGTTATTTGAAATTAGTCGAATTTAACTAATATTAAATACGTACATAATTCCAATGTTTATAGTAAAAAAATTTAAAGCAAATCTGCAATGTCGGGTACTGGGTGTTTCAAAAATAAATAGTATAACCTCCCAGGAGTTCGGTAATTATCCAGCCATTCTACACCTTTGGATCGGTGGACATTTGCAAGAAAATCATCGCAAAATTCGCATTGATCTAGATAAATATTCTGGGGCCACCTAATTTTTTCCTCGAAATATGTTACTCGTCGGGTAGGTGAAAAATTTGAAAGAAACCATCAGTTGGAAATGAACCGTTCGTATTGCTTGGAGAGTTTCGTCAACTATTTCGAAAACCTAATCACGGTAGCATGCAACACGTCTTAACCCTTTCATGGGCAAATTATTCTTTGTCTTTTTTTTTAAATTGCACAAAGTGGTATTACTCCGCGCCTTACCTCTTTGAAACGCAAAATATTCTTTACACGATTATTTTAACATTATAAGAAATTGTGTTACTACTGCACCTTAACCTTTTCATGGACAAATTATTCCTTACGCGATCTTTTTAAATTATAAAAATGGTATTCCTACTGCACTTTAAAGAATATCATACATGACTAAATTACTAATAAGGTGTATCAGTACGCTGCCATTAGAAGTTTCATCATGTAGAATATACATATGCCATCGCCCTATAACAACAAGAGAAGAACAACATTTGTAAACAAATGTTTATTTATTAGACGTTAACAATATTGATTTACTCACCATGAAATAAAGAGAAACATTTGTGCATACATAAGGGCACTTTACAGGGTTAACACATTTGAAACCAATGACTTTTCAAGACCTTTAAAATAAGTGAGAATTATGGAAACCACTGCCTACGAAAGAGTTAATTATCGATAAAGCGTCCAGTAAGCTTATAAGTTCATTGTCAACAAATTTGAACATATAAAACAAAAGCGTTTCATGGTAAAATTATGTTGTAAGGGCATTCCTTCATCCTTGTTTATATTGAAATCAATAATTCTGATTTTGAAGTAGCATGGACAAAGGACAATAATCAGAATTTAATATAATATACAGTAGTATTCAAAAGCAATTCAAAAATATTATACCCAAACATCACTTTTTATTTATATTAAAAATACACCAGAATAACTTCAAACTTTAGTTTTTTGGCATCTGCCGTGTGCGAAAGAGACGTGACAAGACGAAAGATTCGCCTTTCCCTCAATAATAGTATACTGACAATGAGGGTGATTTATTTCTCCATCAATATGATTGGATATTTGATCCTGATGGATGATGAACATCCGTCACGCAGCTTGGTTGGCGGCCTCGGCGTTTTTTTTCAATTTATCCGAGAAGAATGTAAAAAAGGAAGACAAAGGGACATTCGAAAAATGTGGAATTGCTCGCAAGTTTACTGTACTCACTTTCATCAAAATTTCCCCCCGCTAATTTCGTTGTAATTAAGTCTGTTAGACTGACGGTCAATTTTCTGAATAACTTGAAATACCTTATATAATGGAAGCATTTTGGCCTTCTTTCTCGTGGCACGTACATTACCCAGGCATGTGTATCGTCTTTCTCATGCATATGTATGTAAACATAAGGCGATTATACTTAATAATATCTAAAACGTTACCGAAAACGGGAATAAAAGAAGATGAAACCAAACGTAAACAGAAATTACAATTCGGAATTAAAAGCAATCTAATACTATCACAATTTCAAAATGTGACATTGTTATGCATATTATTCATGTTACTATAGTAAATAATTATACTGATCAGTTTTACATCAGTCACGATAAAGGGAAACAGTTATATTTCAAAATATAAATGCTTAGGAAACTGGAAAATAATATCTGATTTTAGTTACGTATATCAGTTTTATTTATTTTAATTATTGGTCTTTCTATTATGCCAAGTAATCTTTTGGCTTTTTATTATGAAAAGTAACATAATTAAAGTTCAGATGTCTAAGAGCACACATCGGTTGTGTCATGAATTTAAAAAAAGCACATTATATAGGTAAATGTGAACGAATACAATATCAGAATGAAGACAGCAAACAATCATTGTTCATTGAATATGCATCAGAAAAACTTGATTTGTGTTATAACAATTAAAAGCCAGTTGATACATGCATTGTGTCTAAACAGAAACTGTGAACTTTCTACGTCCTGTCAAACTTGACTTGCAAACATTTGCTGAAGCTTTCCACGTGCATATAAATTAAAAAAAAATCACGTAAATCGAATATAAAAATATGAATTGAATTTTTCATTAGGAATACTTTCAACGTATTTATGCAGTAGACTAAAAATTTCCCTGGGAAAAAAGAAATGTACAAGAACGTTGATAACAAAATTATTATTAAAGCTTCTTATAACAGAGAACAGTTGAAGCGCGACATAAAGAAAATAACGAAAATCCTGGAATTTCAGGAAAGGTCGAGAGAGACGCTGTAGAAACAAAGGTGTCCCTGCATAAAACAAATGATCACAGAGAGTAGATCCGAAATTAATACTGCAAAATGAAGATTCCCTAGCGATGAAATTTATTAAAAACGGTATGAAACACAGGCATATCTGATAAACAAGGCAAAATGAAATGACGCCGGTTTCTAAATTTCAATATAGCAGTCGGAATTTTCACACGAAACTGTGCTCTTGTTGACTTTTTCCTTTTCGTTTAAATATATACGAGAAACATTAATCACGCATAAAAATTTATTTTCCCAAAGCTTTCACCAGTGTGCAAATACCAAAACACGAAACGCCTATTTCACCGCAAGTACACCTGCGGTTTGCATTGCGTAGCCACGCAGGATGTACCGCAGCGTTAGTTTTCGCTATGTTTGCCCTTTGATAAATTCCGGAGGATCTATGTCCATATGATTCGAATTCTCTTCATTGTACTATTTGCATTTATTTAACTTCCGGTTTCAAATGAACTTTTCATTATGCTGCTTCCCCTGTCCAGCCTGCCCTCTAACAGCAAATGCTGTTACCAATATATTGAGACCTTTTTGCATGTTTCAATCGGAATTTCCTGAAATAATGTATTAAACTAGCAGTCACAAATCGAAGTACTTTTTTATACACTACCTTTCAACCTACAGGTAAATATGTTTCTCTTCGTTTAGCGAATGTTGCGGTAAGTGAATTATTTACGGATTTATTGTTGCGTGCCAAGTTAGTAAAGTGGAACCTGATACCAATGTAAAAATCATGTGGAAAGATTTATTTCCCAGTATGCGATTATTACAAAGTATGTTGTAAAATTCGAGGCTGTATTTGTAATGTGTATTTAACCTTCATCCGCTCCTTAAAAAAATCACACTAAAATCCCGAGAGTCTTTTCTGGCACGTAGTCTATTTTCTACAAAAAAGAACAAGATTTTCTTTTACTTTTTCTTTATAATAACTTTATTCAGAATAATATGTATTAACTCTGAACAATTTGTCTCGATTTGAGTCAAATTAAATCTCAATTTGGCTCAAAAAAGACCCCAAGGGAGGATGAAGATTAATACGATATGTTTCTGGTAATGTCTTTATATCAACAGAATTTTTCTCTTTTACTGAGGCTCTTCTTCGAAGAAGTTTTATTAGCACAATTCTTTGTGTAATGTACAATGAATACACTGGTAAACAGTAAGTCATGTTGGGTTTCATGTATATCATAATTGTTAAAACACTTAACAAGAGGGAAATTAGAATAAACTAAATATTGTATTACGGTCAATTATTTATAAATTTAAAATAAATAAACATTGCCGCTGATACCAAGTTTTTAGATACTGGAAGAATTTCGTGCAAATTCCTAGGTCAAGATTCAAACTCTCCGAATTTAAAAAAGAATGGTTTTATTTTATGATACAGTCACTATTGATTTCTATGGCACTTGTTGCGGAACAAAAATACGCCCCTGAAGCTCACAGATATAGATTCGAACCTCACATCTTACCATTCTTAATCGTTCACACATTTTCCAGTAAACATAGCAGTCGCGCATTGTAGCCCGTTTATGACTTTAAAATCAATGCGCTTTATGGGCCTATTGTCGTCAGTACTTCTTCAGGAAAAGTCTTGTACTGGAAGAAGTATTGACCGGGAGCTTTTCCTCCACGCGAGCTGGGTCCTTCCAGCTCCGCCGATCGGGAAGTGAGGCTCTTCACCAATGGGCAAAGGACGATTTCTTTGCCCACCAATGGGAAAATTAATATTCGTTAACTAAAGAGTCTCCCAATCAGCAACCTTCGCAGCAGCGACCGCCCCCGCCAAATCCTGACGAAAGCGCATCTTTACGCGCTTCAAACAAATTAGTTTTCGCAAAATATCGAACCGGAAAACACCTAGCGCTCTCGATAGAAGCTCCGTCCGCAAGACTAAGATCCGGACGTAATCTTAATGTTCATTATTAAATCATATCGCTCCGGACATTGGTCCTTCCAATCGGATAGAAGTGAGTGTTCAATCCATCCACTGTGTAAAGTGTAAATAAATTGATTAGAGTAAGGCAAGTCGGACTTCATTCAGTTCTTCGACAAACTATAATACCTCCGTGCGTGCCTTAAATCGGGTGAGCCTATTAAATTATACGCTCACTCCAGAGGTGTCGCCTGAAAAACACGAGCAGGCATAACTCGTGAGACGTGCACTCGTAACAGCACTTTTCCAGCAAAAATCGGGAGTTTTGTTCGAAAAGAAATTAATTAATTGCCATTCTGACAGAAACATTACTTTTGACATTCTGATCGGTAATGAAATTTGACAAAGGTAGAAATAGATAATAATTAGATTATGATAGATCAGGACTGTAAGGTGAGTGAGGTGAAACTTTCTATCCGATTTTCGTTATTTTCTGTCGGACCGTAGCACAGTGGATACTGTCCATACAGGAATAACGTTTCTATTCTATAAAGATGATATTTTAATAGAAAAAGTTCCACTTCGATAGCTATGATCTAACTACAGCTGGCAAAAATAGTGAAGTCTTGCAGTATAAGGCACGAGGTAAGGGGAGAGTGTCGCTCGCACCGCCTGTCCCCACCATATCAGTTCTGGAAACCTAAAAATTGGCCAATAACAACTGAAAACAAAACGCTTTCTTCGTCGTTCACACGACGACGCACAGTGGTCCAGCGCGAGAAATTGGCCGCGCTTCTGCCAAAAAATCAATTTTCTCGTATCGCTTGTTTTTTCTTTATACCAATTCCTAAATGTCTATGGATTTCAGAAATGTCAAAATTATTGAAATTTGACAAAAATTGTAGTTACAACAAACGCTTAAAGTTGGAACTTTTTCTCGAGACCAATTTCTATTGAAAAGACACATTGTCTTCTTCGTGAGATCTTGACGAATCTATCTTATATTTTCTAATTTATTTTTTTCTTAATTGAAGAGCATTTTTCTACGATAAAAATGCAAATACTGAATTGGTGTTTGTAGTTTATTACAAAATTAACGCTCAATGAATGAAAGAAAATCACCAAAGTTTTCTAACTTTGACAATGAATATCTTTTTAATTTTGTGTTTTTTCGTACTTCTGCCAATGAGACTCTTTTCTGTAAGCTTTCTTCTATATGATCCTGCAAAAATCGCTTCCCCATACGTAATCTTTTTACTAACGGTTATGAACATGTTAACACACACATTATTGTATCATATCATATTGTACACACATTGTACTATAATAACTGTAAATGTTATAACTGCTGCAAAGATACAAGTGGTATGTAACTACACTCGTGAAACCAAGATCTCCCACTCGTCAGAACAATTATCCAACAATAAAAAACAGTGTGTTAAAAAGATCACTTCGTAATGCGTGCACTGATGTAAACCGCAATCGATGCAAATTGGCTATGCATTTAAAACTTTTAATCTGACGAGGATCAACTCAACAAGTACGAGGAGACTAATTATTGCATAAGCTAAACTTTATAAGGACGTATAAGTAGAGTTCTCTCTCGTAACACTGTCAGAACAGGTACGATATGACTTTAAAAATTGGCAATAGTACGGATAATCAATTAACACACTTACGATCAGCTGCAAAATATGATTATATCGAAAAACAAGATTCGTGAGCGTAATTTTATCATACCGATTGCGTTCGGACTTGATTTCACACTAGCTGAAATCGCCGTTTGGTTTTATTTAAACTTTGACTTGATGTTAACTCTTTGCACTCGAGGCCTTTTCCACTCGGGCGAACTAGCAACTCGAAACGATTTTCCGCATATTTGGTGAATTTCTTACAGCTAATTTAAAACGATTTGTGAATAATATAAGAGTTGATGGAACAGATCTTTAAACCTCAAAAAATAACTTTCGCCACCATTTTAACGTTTTCGTTCAAGAGGATGTGAGGGCATCGGCAACGTTGAGAGACTTCCGAGTCCATGTTCCTCACCCTTGACCTTCTAGCGGTACTTGACCAGGAGGTTGGAATTCGCTGGATGTACGGACCCTTAGGTCCGCAAGCCGTGGGCCGCCTTGACAATGGAACTAGGGCCGCCTTGTCAACACCCCAACGGTTTAGTATATGGCAATAACTATCGAGCCTACGTTGAAGACGTGAAAATAATTGAACTCAGAGGCGAGGATCTTTTGTGGAATTAGGCCCACAGAGTGACACAGCTGGGAGTTAACCCTTTGCGACTGGAGACTTTTTTGACTATTGAGAAATAATCATTTACTTGGCGATGAAAAACAACTTTTTGTCAAAAAATAAGAGTCTTAATTTATAGAAGTTATAAAATGCTATTCACGTAGTCATATTTCCATAGTTATATTTCATTTTTTTCAACTCTAACCGTGTATACATGACCAGGTAAACTATAACCAGATTTTTTTCTCGGACCATATACATACGTCCACCGTCCTCAAAGGGTTAATTAAAAATAACTAAATTCTCAAAAATAGTTGCCTGCTCGTCCGTATAATAAACCCGATACGTTAAGGCTAAAGCTTTAACACATCGAATAACACCGAACTGCGTAAAAGGTAATTTTATCCTGTGGATAATGCGTTATTGGATTTTTCAGTGGCGTATTCGTACCATATAGCGTCGATTAACACGAACGACTGATAAGAGATAGGTGATGTTTTGACAAATGTTGATACGTACGTTTCCATTCCTATTGGACGGTGAAGCAAAAAATATCGCTAAATATTTCCTGTTTTTTGAAAGAATGCCGTAGATATGTGAAATCATTAATTACACATGTCCCGCTGTTTACTCTTTATTGTAAGACTTCTGACGTCGGTGAACCGCGTATTCTACAATTACGAATTTTGCGGCCTCATGTCGCAATAAAGTACTGGCAACAGTAGGAATAAAAATATAATGAACATTGCTTAAAGTCACTGAGGGAATGTTTTCCCCCTTATTGATCATCGAACATAAAATATCTACATAATAAATTATAAATACCAAGGTGATATATTGTTTGACGCAATTTTTCAGCGATGTATCTCACAAACAGTTCATAATCTTATCGATACGCTTTAACGTAAACAATGTACAGTAGTGTAGGAGTTTTAATAATAAGTTTATTATTAATATAGGAATATAGTTTATTTATTATTAGAGTAATATAGATTATAGATAAATATTTATACACAAAGTTAGGCCACAACGTGATAATGAATAATACGTCTAGAATAGAAAAAAGAAAAAACGTCTCGCCGTCTATACACGAAGTGTATAAAACTCACATATAAAATATCTACTGATGCAACAGAGATATTCGCATCCCACAGTAGTAAATCAAAAAAATCTATAATATTCTTCAGGAAGTTATGTCGGATGTGTTACATCGATTCAAAGTTCACGTAATTTCCATCATGACGGTTTTTCGGTTAAAGTAATTTCAATTTTCGCTCTAAGTGTAACTTTCAGTTTAATAACTATTTTATTTTTTTATCAGGTATATCCTGTAATACTTAAAGATAAGCATACTTCAACGAAAACTTAAATCTAACCAGAGAAGAATATTACAAAGTTAACTTCAATTTATTGTCAACAAATTGAGCAGATTATTCGTACAAAAAAAAGTTCAATACATCGCATCAGATGTTAAAGCATCAAACAAAAGGAACATTTTGATTTTGTGAAATGCTGAGAGTCGAAAGCAAGGTTCGAATCTAGTAGTGCACGTCTCTGCAGAGATAGAGAGACAGACAAACAGAAGCTCAAAGCCCTTTGATCGTCTACGCATATATACGAAACTTAAATGTACCACCGTGGTTCATGTGCAGAAACGTGAAAATGTCTCAGAAACTGTACTGCAAGAAAGTGCCGTACAGTATGAATCAACATAAAACCTTTCTGTAGAAGGACAGATAGATTGAAAGAACGTTATTTCGCTACAAATTACGTCATAGCTTGCGGAACAGGGTTAATCGCTTCTAGGTTTACGCGCTCATTACGAGCTTGAAGCACACCGGCACAAGGGTGAATCGATGTAAAGCTTGGACTATGCCGGCCGATAAATCAGCCTGCCAAATTGAGGCACGTATTACGTAAAACACCCATGACGGGAGTTGAGCAATATCCAAGGGACCTCTTATCAACGTGGTAGGCCGCTGTAAGACCACCGAACGACAATTACGACGAAAGAGTTTAAGTTGGAGTAATTCGCGGCGAAGAATGCATCTATTAGGTACCGGAAAAAGTTCGTGCGGTTTACTTTTTAGCAATGAATATCAATCAGATTTTAGTTAGAAATTCACGAAGTATTTCGAAGCGATGAATCCGCAGCCCAAAAGAGGCTACACTCCCTGGACAACTGTAAAATTTTTGACAAATGAATACCGCACTGTTTAAGGCTAATCGTACCGGCACTTTACGTGTATTTATTCTTACCCGAGTTAATGATTTGACAGGTTATAAAATAACGATAATAATTTTCCGAATGATATGTAAGAGATTGACAATATATTATTAGAAAGGACGCAAAAAAGAGACTTTATGACAAAAAGTGATAAGTGCAAGTCGCTATTTCAATCAGAATGAAGAGCATCAGCCGATCAATATGTAAGGGAAGAAACGGAATCAAAATGGAATAACTGATAACAAAATGAATTTATTGAACAATTAATAACGGCAAACGGACTTAAAACAGAAAAACATAACTTAACTAAAACCATAAAAGATCGGATACATAAATTAACTACTGGCCACAGTCACTTCTCGTTAAAGACTGCGAAACGTTTTAAAAAATGCGCCTCTCGTCGTTCCGGCAACGGAACCACGCGAGCCGGTCGTTGCAGCGGCGACGGCATGCATAACATAAGCTAAACACAGGTTCACACTCTTACAAATATGATGTTTTTAAAATTATCGAACACTAAGTAGAAGTTATTTTCATAAAGAAAACCAAATAAATACCTTAGAATAGTCGTCCCATACGTCTTGTAGTCAAAAACTCTAAAGCTTAAGATGATGAAAGCAATTGCTGCTTCAGTGAAAAAGACAATGCCAGAAAAACTTTTACATTGTAACTGTGGGTCGCAAAAGGTGCTAGACTTTGTGTTAAGGACTTTGTGATGAGCATATATGTCCCTTGGTGGACGCAGAAAGGAATCGTAATTTAGTTCCAATACAATTCCTCGCATACCAATCTGAAAAGGCAAGAGATTGCAACTTTCTTTGGGAAATTGATTGCTTCTTCAGCCTTCACTAGTAATGACGTTCCTTAAACCTTGACAAGAGCTTCCAGAGAGTGCGCCAAAACATAGGGCTCTCGCTAGGATTGGGTCTGGAAAAATTGAAAGTGAATGGTACAGCGCTTATAGACGATTTCGAGTTACGTTTTAATACAGTAGTAGAGCAGTTGTTTCTTTGTTCGTTGCTGATATTCTCGGCTATTTTAACCTATTACAGTTTTTTACCTTTATTTATATATGTATGGAATGTGTGCGTCGGAATGGGGGGGGGGGGGGGTGTCTACCTACAATGAATATCGTTAGGCGTGTCTATTCGACGCTCATAATTGGTCAAGGAATGCAGGGAAATGCCCTATGCAGATGAATCTATACTAGTCACCTGGGATCATGAAGTTTCTGATTTGCGCAATCTACGCGGTTTTGATCTAACTTCACTAAATCACTTAGTATCATAATTACTAAGATAGAATTATTACGATTTCTTGAACTTGATGACAAGGTCTCCACAATATATTGATATTCGCAATTGTGCCGTTGTCCTTATTCCCGTGGTTTTCCAGGGTGCCCCTTCTCAGGCTTGTACGACAGGAAAATTTCAGTACATTTCCACCCTCGCAAGAAATAGGGAACAAGGATGGCCCACCACTTTGAAAGGGCGCTAACTATTTCAAGGCCCAACCAGGATATTTCGTATCTCCTCCCACGTCGGCTTTGGTGGGCCTTTTGGTTGGCGCAGATGACATATAAGGGAAGGTTTTGCACAATCGAACAAGTCAGAATCATGCGTGAAGTACTCGCGTCAGACGTCGGATTCCCTATCCTTCTGAGTTCAGCATATCTATATCATAAGTCAAGTTATATAATGAGATATTCATAGTGAAATAAACTTGCATATATTTAGAGGAGTTAACCAGCACAGTCGTCATAAACACAGTCCACTTTAAAATTTAAGTAAAACTCCTCAACACTTTGCGCCCTTTCATTCAATTAACGGTCTAAATCCTTTCCTAGGTTTCGCTAAGCTTCATCGCGATAATGGCGAGAGCTCTAGCGATATTTCATGCGGAGCCCTGTATCAACCGAAACTGCATATGGAAGTACGATCGTAGATAACACCGAGCGGCTTTGTCCAGATGCCGTCACGAGAGAACGGCTCGATTTTGAGAAGCGTGTGAACGCAGGAAATTACGGTGCTCCGCGCGAATAGGCAGCCCCGTTGTTCCTGAAAGTGACGAACTGTTTTGCAGCTATCACTTTCGATCTGCATTGAAGAGAAACTCGTCCACCGTTGGCAGCCTACGAATTCATCGAATCCGATTTCACGATATAATCAGCAGTTAACCCAGTTTCATTAAAATCCCGAGTCGGACTGTCGTGCCTCTTTAATCAGCTTCGTCGACGTTGGCGGACGCGCGATGATAGCTCTGCTGCGTCCCAAGCATTCGCGAATGGAAACAACGCGCGAAGCTACCGTGGAAATTTTCAACCCGTTGTTTCAAAGTAAAAGTTAATTCGGACGCATTAACTGAAGTAATTATAGCGTTATATCGTGTGCGCGCGCACAGCTATCATGTATGAGTGTGGAGGCGCACGCGCATGAACGATCGCGCCTGACAAAAATTCAAGTGCACTCACGGGTAAATTAATTACAGCAAGCTTCGAAATATATGCGCTTTGCTCCACTTGGGAGAATTACTTTTTCCATCCCTCCGCCTCCGAAACTTTATGACGCGTGATTTTTCGGAATTTACCAACGGTTTCTTTTGCCGAACGCCGTTTGCGTGCTTTGTAACTCCATTTTATAAACGTTGGGTAAGTACCCTACATTAAAACTGTGAAACGGCCGGGAACATTAAAACAATATCTCTTAACGTTCTATTTTCCTACGGTATTTCTGTTTTTATTCTCCGCGCGTGTAAAACGTTCCGACTGTATCTCAACGCTAGGAACAATTTTGATTCGACGCTCAACTCCTGTATCAATATTCGCATTTATATCATTTTATACTTCATCATCAAGTAACTCGATATCTGTGCGGTAATTGTTTCCTAATACATTTTTGTTCACTATACTCATTAACACTAATTGCATTGTATTAAATTCAATTTGCTGAAAATCAAGCTAAACAATTTACGAACAAAATGTTGCGCTTGTACAAATCTTTTGAACATTCTTTTGTTCATATAGAATCAACAAAGGCTTTGATGACATAAAAATTTAACATATCATTTAGAAAACGTATTTATCAAGTTCTTCAATATTACGATCTCTTACATTGCGTCGAAAAGGTTGGAAAATTACAATTAAGAATTTATTATAAACATAAAACGGGTCGGAGGTTAAGATGTTCACGAGAAGCGATTGCGTGGGTTATCTTGAATCAAACTGTACATAAATATATTTAAAATGTTCTACCAGCGACTTGCGAGCGATTGATTAACACTAGAACTACCAAACCAGTCAAAATGACTGGTACACAATTTTTTCCAAAAATTCTCCAAGATTATAGGAGAGTCATAGAGTAGATATTCTACGTCCATCCTATAAAACGTAAATCGATCATCTTTTCCACCACTGAATTTTCCTTTTTTCAAAGGTCTTATTTAATATATTTAAATATAACAGATTTAACGCCGGTAGTTCTAGTGTTAATAACTAACAAAGACCACTCGCACCGTATCAGCTTCCGGCGCGTCCCTTAACAATCATACGCTCCTCAAAAATAGCTACAAAAATCGTTCTTGGGTGATATGTCACCCACTTTTCCATGACGCTTTAATTAATGTTATTTCCCAGATATGAAGTCAAGTCACAACATATTGTTACGCCGATATGAAGTTGGCGTACCGAGCGAAACTACTCCCTCGAACTCGTTGGATTCGAGGATTGAAGTCGATGGATCGATTCGGCCGGTCGTTGCTCTAGCGACCGGAAACGTTGTGACCGGAAATCGGAACCGAAGAGTGAAACAGGACAGACGTTCGACGACGTTCGATAAATTGTTATCGTTATAGTTCTAGTTCTTTTAGTAGTTCTTAATAAAGTTAATAGATAATAATGCCCAGAAGACTCGGGACCTCCGCGGAACGTAACAATGTTAAAACCAAATATTTCGCAGTATATGGAAACAGAGAGTGGACGAAATTTCACCCGAAGGAGCGTATGAGAATTGAAATAAATGAAAATAATCGATACAAAACGTCGTCTTCGCGTTTTGGAACAAAATGTTTACAAAGAGTTTCGTACAGTATTAAAAGAAATGATTTCTGAGCCGCAAATCGCTTAATAAAGTTTCAATAGATCTTTTCCAGACCACAAATACATTGATACGATTATTCATACGAGGATTAAAGCGCAGACCACGATATTAAAAAAAGAAACATTCCATCGGGCATGGAGTACATTGCCTAGAGATTTTAAAAGGATCAGCGAATCGGCCGTTTCTCGGGAAGGAGGAATAGTGGCGCCGCTTGTCACGAAAATGGCTTAAACCGGCGTTAATTAAGGGAGGCTTTAGTTCGTGCCGACTATAATCACCCGCGGCGACTGTCGCCATGGTGACTGCAGAATGCGTAGAAAATGGCGGCGAGATGAGAAAACAAATGAACCCCAGAAACGAAGAGAAGCGCACTGCAACTGTTTTTATACCATGCCCACGAGACTGTTGGTCATTTGTCAGTCGCTTCCACTGCACCCTTTATCTTCTTCCGTGGGCAGAAACCGCCTATAACAATAATCGAGATACCTGGCATCGAGCAACTAAGTCCTACGGGTCTTTGACACTCGATCCCGTTGCCTAGCCACGTGATTCATAGTGAACCATCTATCTTACGTTTACCTCCTTCATCATTACTGTTGTAACTTGACTCTGGATAACGATCCTCTTGGAGCTAATCAATTAACGACACATCTTGACCTAATTGGTGAAATCTCAAATTTCAACCTTTCCGCTTCGCAAAACGTAAATGTAAATAATCGTCCGAAACATACTGCTGAGATATCCAAAGAAGACCTGCAGAAGGAATGAGGGTCTGATTCGTCAGGCGGCAAGACTCACGCCTCTGCTCACATGTATTTTTGATTCTCAGGAAGAAGATATTATCACAGAAAGTATAAAAAGTCACACATTCAAATCGAATTGCATGACGAACAGAGCGAATGATTCGTCTGGGAACTGACTGCAAGTGAAAGAACGCGAAGTGAACGATGGAAGTGAAACCATTGGCGTATGCACCAGTTTTAGAATATTACTATGTGTTGAGAACTCTTTTTCATTGCTGGGCGCGACCTTTGCTCTTGCGTTGAATTAACACCCCATGGTTCCAAGTGATGTGGTCGATGACGGTGGTTGATTGGAGTTTTCTTCGCTGTATCATGTTTTTACAAGTACGGTGCATATTTCGAGAAGTTGAACGGCAGATTCCAGGATGCACTGTGTTATTCTGTTTAATGTGTTCGGTGGCGGAGGAGTACATTCGTGATTGGCCGAAGGAAAATTCCGAGCGGGTACTGATCAAATTGGAGATTTTGTAGGTAGGCAGATTTCTATGGGTGGGTGGGGGGGGGGGGGGGGGCGACCTTTGGTCCTTTTGGTATGACCTATACTATGAGTACTTAGAACCGGAATTAGACGTGCAACTGCCCATGTTTGTCTAGCGCATATGTTTCAGAATTTTTGAAGGTGCAGATGCGTCACACAATCCTTCTTGAGAAGCGGTATTTGTTGATTTGAGCAGAGTGGAGTGTGACAAAGTAGACTGTTGTAAATGAATCTAAACTTATAACATTTCAAAAATTTTCCACATACGCTTTGTCACTGTAAAAATATTGGTAAAATATTTTAATATGTAACACTTTATTCTTTATTATTGCAAAAGGTAATATATTTTGAATCTTGTTTAAAAGTCCAGGCATCAGTGCTTGTTTTTAATACTCAAATTCAGAAGTGTGAGGCTAATAGCGAATAAGTGAAATCTTCTCAAATTCGACCTATTCCCCCCATTACTTTTTTGTTATGTCCCCCTTTAATATATTTAATTAATAGCGAGTTCTGACTATTCTGTCATAAAATGCCGTGAGTACAAAAATTTGGCAAACAACAGTCTTCGGGCCAGATGCGGATCGTTTTTATTCAAACCACTGCAAATTTGAAAATAATAGTATAGAAATTTCCAATTTCACTGTTTTAAAAAAATTCATTTGAGGGAGCGTTCCTTTTTTGCATATGAAAAATATAGCTTTGTCAACTTAAATTGCAGATGAGCATTTAGCTTCAATTCTCAAAATCAGTACATCCCGATTCGAATCAGATTCTGAGGAACTTTCAGCAATGTGGTGACAGCTTCGTTCATTCCATTGGTATCAATGAATTTTTGAAAAAATATTATTTTGGAGACCTTATTGAGTTTTATAATGAATCATATTGGCCCCCCAATACTTTTTCTTACTTTTGGGCCCACTTCGTAAATAGGTTTTCCCATCACTAATATATGGTACAAAGTCTGTCAAATGCATAAACTAATGACCATGCTGCTTGTACCATTTTTGGTACAACGGGAAAAAGTGAAACAAACATAATTTCTTTGCATGTTATAGCAATAGCAATAATTTCGATGTTGTAATTTAGCAATCAATGAAAATGATCAATCAGCCAATGAATTTCATGGCACGGAAATGAGTATCACAATGTATCTGTGGCGACCGTGTCATGAAGTGCAAGAAATCGTAATAACACTTAAATCATATCTTAACAATTATTAATATATGTAGGGCCACGGGGCCTGCGTACACGATCAATAACGAAAAAAAGCGAGATAGCCGCGAAGCATTAGGCGAATCGTAGCGGCGGCGATTCTGCGATGCGATATCTCGCAGATATCGATCGCAAACCAGCTTCCTTCTTAACGACAAGGAATATTGATTTTTTGGGAGAAGGAAAAAGAAGACACTTGATAACGAGCGATATCAACGAAAAGAGTGAAATTTAACGAAATAAATTGTGAGAGATTTTGTGTGAGACAATTAGTTGTTATATTTTTATGTTATTGTTACTGTTTATTAATTAATAAACATTCTGTGTGAAAATTCTGCTCAAACGACCCTTAATCCCACACATATTTAGTAAAGTAAACTCATAGCCGCGGACAGAATGCAAATGAGGAACTTCATGACACGAGGGTCCTAATATAGATATACCTGCTTAGGGCCTTACCCCCGCATTACCTCCTTGACCAATTACAAGCGTCGAAGGGACACGTCTAGCGAGACATAGGTAGACGCCCCCCACTCCGACGCACACATAATAGAAACCATATAAATGAAGCCGAAAATTGTATGACACCAGTGTAACCAGAATACGAAGAGGAACAACTCTCTCAATACAATAAACTCTCGGTTCTGGGAATCACTCTCGCCTGCATCTTACCTTCATATCAAAAGTGGTACACGGGGCACTCAATGTGTTAAGTAGAAGGCGTTCTGTAGTTAACATGGTCACAGCTGCGGAAAACGCTATTTTATCGTTTGACTGGCAAATAGTGCTATGGCTTTGCAAGATGTTGCGAATGTCATAAGTCACGTTTTATTCGCAGTATATCTACGTGTATATTTAAGATAGTAGTCATTCATCTACGAAGACCACAAAATCATTAAAACTTAAAAAATATGAAATATATAATAAAACCAGAGAAAGACAAGTCGTCGGCATTCAATTCAAATGTGCGCTCTGTTAGATTTAGTTTTAACGAAAATTTAGACCACTGAAATGCATCGTTTGTTGCAGTATGCATTTCAAAATGTACGCGTACGTATATTTATACTTAAATTCCTTAAATGAGCGTTAAACGTGAAACGTTAAAGTCGGTGTAATAATTATTGTAATTCTTTAATTTAAATTAATTATTTATTTTAGCATTCATACGGTGGACGTTTCGTACTGGTTTTAATATTAACACTTACAAAACATTTTTAACTACGATAAAACAATTATTCTACCGCTTTCACAGAAACTTTTTTACAATTCAAACGAATTTTCAGTTCAATTTATTTTTATTCCATGTTATATCGAATAAGCTGCTATCCCCTTTATCTACATTACAGAAATCCCATGTACAAATAACCGTGCATCCGCTATAGTTAAAGGGTATTCTCTTGAACACTTAAGCCCTGATTCAAACACATGCTATATACACATAGTTATACCTACAAAATACCTTCCAATTAAAATTCATAACTTTCGCGATTAGGAATTGCATCGTGCACAATATTGCATGGTGAGAGAGAAAATCCCAGGAATTTTAAATAGTTCCCAAAAGCTAAAAATCGTTATATGCCGTCGTATAGTGTGAAAATATAATATTCTTACGAATTATTGGCCTTCCGTTTATATTATTGTACGTTGTTATTACAAAGTAAACAAATAACGTAAACCCGAAAACCGTGAAACTCTAAATACCATAGAAAATCTTAAATTGCAAACCACCACGTCAACAAAAATTGCGAGAAAGATCCAAAATTCTACGATTCCGGGGTATGTATATATTACCGTTAAAGCGTATAATTCAGTTATTTCATAAACTAAGTAGGTATTTCATAAAATAAGTAACCAAGACGGTTAATGTATATAATAGATTAATAATTTCACACTTTACCTAGTTATTCTATAAATTAACTAATGATGGAACGTTACATTGAAATCTAAACAATTTGCCATTAAAACAAGTCCGTTGCTTTATAAATCTCTCAAAAACAATCTTTCATGTTATAAATAGATTAACTGATAAATAATAAAAAAGGTAATTACACCCATGGGGGTTTGACTCACCGATTTCAATGATTTTTGGACATTTTGTTATGATCATGATTTTGAGAAACTTTTCCAATACATGTACTTTAGTTTTCTGTATACTGCCAAAAAACTTTTGCTACTACACATTAAATCTTTTATAAAAGATAAATTAGTGGTTGTTGGTTATAGTTTTAAGAGGAAAGATTAAGCATTACAATTACATTTTTCGCGCATTCATATTGTTCAAACAGCTTTCGCGTGTCGTTTTTAATACTTTAACGATTAGTCGATCGTTATTCTATAAAATAACTAATTATATCGTAGAATCCTATAATTTTATATACTTTAACTCAGGGGTGCACGAGATCTGCACGGCAGAGCCATTTTTCAAGAAGCACCGTCTACTTCACCCAACCACACGCCCGAAATGTCACTGACTCACAAATACTTTATCAGCCTGTCAGGTGCAAACCTATCAGCACAAAAAATGCTCCGCAACAGAAGAGCGTCAAGTTTTCTCGTGTCAAAGAATACATTGTTGTTGCCGCAGCCCTGTAACATGTTGGATATGTGGTTGAGAGAAATAGGTGGTGCTTCTCGAAAAACGGCTATACCTCGCAAAAATAGAGAAGTCCTCTGGCCTGTGGTTTGTTCTGATGCGTCTGTCGGATAGATACATCCCTCGTTCTTACATCATTTTCGATTCCAACGCGTTATTGGCCGAAAGAGCCGCACATTCGTTGCGTTGGCATGGGAACGACGAAAGAAGTGTTGCGTTTTCGGTTGTCATTCGTCGATCTCATGGTTCCAGGACCGACATAGTGGGGATAGGCGTGTGGTGGACAATAACCCGTGTTTTCCGTGAGTCCCACAGCGAAGGAGAAAGGTGTCCGGGACATGGCAATGGTCGAGAAGTCTGGGTCGCTCGATCACTCGGGCCCGGTTTCGTAATAAAACCTTTCGGCACGAGCATCGGAGTTTTCTCGACATGGCCTAACTCGGAAAACCTTTTCCTCCTCTTGGATATTTTTCCTGCTCTGGACGAATCAGAGCAAGGCCTACGGAAAACACGTGGTATAAAGGACGATCGTTTTGACGGGAAGGATTCGTTAACGCCACGAGGCTACATGCCGACGTCGACCAGAACATCTGCAATTCGTACCGATAATAAACCTGAAGTCTACGTAGACTAAATCTGGCTTTCTCATTCGTGACCATCACCTCAGGCGGTTCGAACGACACTCCACCCTTATCCCGTACCTCATACCACGAGAATTCTCTATTTTTGCGAGGTATATATCATAGCCAAAAGTG
Source organism: Cerceris ruficornis (assembly GCA_963989415.1). Lineage (NCBI taxonomy): Eukaryota > Metazoa > Arthropoda > Insecta > Hymenoptera > Crabronidae > Cerceris > Cerceris ruficornis. The sequence continues at coordinate 3,707,430 of OZ022526.1, forward strand.
AAAGAAGGCGCGCGATATGAGGCACGAGGTAAGTCGAGAGTGTCACTCGCACCGCCTATCCCCACCATATCGGTCCTGGAAATCTAAGATCGACTACTGACAACCGAAAACAAAACACTTCTTTCGTCGTTCCCATAACGACACAACGTATGTGCGGCTTTATCGGCCAGTCACGCGGTAGAATCGAAAATGAATTGAGAACGAGGGATGTCTGTATCCGTCAGGCGAATCAGAACAAACCAGAGGCCAGAGGACTTGTCTTGTCTTTGAGAGCGGTAGAGTGTGCAGATCTCGTGCACTCTTGCTCTAGATAGTCTAATTTTTTACAAGCTTTGGGAATTGAGGGACCGTGCCCGAAAAACAAAAAACAGTCGTCTTCAGGCGCGCTCGTTAGAACAGCATGAGACGCGCATGATATATTCATTCACTGACAATAAGAACAATTACCTTTTAAACATAGATCTATGTAATTTTATCAACTTATGTTCTCTCGCTATTGTTTATATCGATATAATTTCCTTAACGTGTCGTTCCGTATAATTTGTTTCCTCGATAACCTCAATTTTTTAAGCAATTATTTCCTATGAAACAGCCATATAAATTAGACAGCAATAATTGTAATTGGTTTTTAGATATAAAAAATTATTATATTACCACTTTTTAAACGTTTCATGTTTCTTCAATGGCTGCGTATGTTTTAGTAGTTTGCAGAACTAGTAAATAAATCATGGAAGCTATTGCGGACTCCGTACTTTTCAATATATTTTAAATCATGTTTATTACGAGTATACGTTGCAGTGCTCATTTGAAAGACTATATTTAACTCTAATATTTGTACATAAATGTATAACAATAAATGTTGAATGAATGAATAAAAGGTATGAATTCTTATTTGTTTCTTATAGCATTTTTCATCACTATAAACTGTAGATACGAAAATTTAGACATCAACAGTTTCATATTTTCACGACCTGTAATTAGCCATAATTACAATAACAACCGTCATATCCACAACGAGAATTGTTTACGCGGTGATGTATCGTTGATAATACACAGTCATAACAATATGACAGTAAATAATTTATCTCGGAAATAAGCATGACGAAAGAAACGAAATATCGGTCGAAAATTATTGATAAAATGGTGCCCATACAAACAACATCCAAAAAGTGTTTGTCACTCAAGTCAAATACATCCTACACACTTATATGTCCATAGTGCTCAACTTACAATTACCAACAAAGGATTTTAATTTGCTTTCAGCCTCTATAACAGTGATGAACAAACTTTTTTAGGAGCGTGCCCAAAAGAAAACAAAATTTAGCGGATCAATATAATTTATTATAAAACTCAATAAGGACCCAAAAGAATATTATTTTAAAAATGCTTTAATACTAATGCGACGAATGAAGCTGTTACTGCATTTCTAAAACTTCCTCATGATCTAGTTCGAACCAGAATATACTGCTTCTGACAATGAGAATTGAAGTTAAATGCTCATCTGTCATATAAGTTCTCACAACTATATCTTGCACATGCAAAAAAATATTATAATTTTACAAAAATAGAAACGCTTTGGAAAATTGTGTATATGCAAAAAAGGAACACCTCGTTAAATGAATTATTTAAAACAGTGAAATTAACAATTTCAATGCTATTACTTGTAAAATCTGCAACGGGGCGGGTGGAATCTCTAAGCGGGGTGCATCTGGCCCGAAAGCTGGAATTTACCTGTTGTTGCTCCAGAATATAAAAGGTATCATATACAAGGTTCAAAGAATGATTAAATCGTTATAGTTCTCACAGCCGTGCTAATATAAAGTAACAAAAACTCACTGATCCTATTATAGACCGTGTGTAGCATAAATTATGTTACCAAATGCGTATGAGCTAAATTTGTGGTGTTGCTATGTTGATACATCGATTCGCACGAAGCTTGTGCACATAAAATAAGACGTTATAGCAGTAGCGTATACGTGTAATCCGATTATTAAACGAACGGACCCGTAAAGCGATTCCGCAGCAACAAACGCCAGTAATTGGTTCAAACAGCTTATGTCTAACATTACGATTATGTTCGACACATTAATTCAATTTATTCAGACCATGGCAAATCGAATATCGAACTGAATCTATCGTTATGCGAAATTAAAGTGAAAGTACAATCGCGTCTTATAATTTACAGAGCATAACTATCCCCACTGTGAAGCTTTCTCAAGTAATGCCACGCAAAATACATCAGTTATTTCTATTTAGTACATTTTGCAAGAAATAAACATTTTTACTAGTATCTCAAATTGTTTTCGACAGAACTTTCAATTGCAGTTTATTTCCATCGACTTTTAACTTTGTAGTTCGGTGCAATTTTGTTTCTTTGCCTACATATGTAATCCCCAGTACGTACCATTATTGATATCATTGGATAAAAATAAACAAGAAACCGTACAATATTTCATAAAATTAATATCACTTACGATTAGTTTACGAGAAATTGGAAAAATCAATTACTAATATTAATATTGGGTGAATTCAGCACTGATCAAAAGCAGTGACGGTAAAGATAACAAGAAACAAATCGCAAATCAGTATTCTGTTTACGTTATTGATTACGCTGAACAGTTAATAATTCTGTACATTCTTGTTTCTTATTAAATATTTCTGCTTCAGACGTCTTATTACATTTAAAATATCGAACAGTTCGAACGACAGTTCCACTTCGTCGTAATAATATATTTAACGTCAATTACTAACGTCCATTATTTCAATAACAATATCGTGCACAATGTAAGCAAAACAATAAAAAGAATTAGAATAAATGAAGAAATTTGCAGAGCCGACATTTTATTCCGTAATGAAAGCTTCATTTATCATAAAATAATCTGAAATTCACAGCTATGTGTCCCCTCGGGCTGCAAGGTCCATAACCAGCTCATTGTGTTATACACATGGTTAATTAAAAACTTAATAAATCGCGAATCTGTTTCGAAATTCTCGTTGTATTTAGTAACATCGTTAATAAACCAGCTTTTCGTTCAATTACAGACGTTCCATAAAAATTATGAAGTACAACATTGCCATTGTGTGTATCAGAAAGGCAGGTGGGAAATGTGATACCAAGAATGATACCTATTGTGAGCGACCACATAGAGCGGTTAACTACAGTTGAAGAATAAGATATGGAAATATGTAGTCACAGCCCTAAAAGCATTTGAAAACAAGGTAAAATTCAGACGAATATTATTTTAGAAACAAAAGCTTGTTACGTTTTGCTATAAACATTCCTAAGTATTATACCTCGCAAAAACAGAGAAGACCCTGGTCTGTGGTTTGTTCTGATTCGTCTGACGGATAGACACAGCCCTCGTTCTAACGTCATTTTCGATTCTAACGCGTTATTGGCCGAAAGAGCCGCACATTCGTTGCTTAGTCATGTGAACAGCGAAATAAGTATTTTGTTCTTGGTTGTCATTTGTCGATCTCAGGTTTCCAGGACTGACATAGTGGCGATAGGCGGTGCGAGCGACACTCTCCCCTTACCCCATACCTCATACCGCGAGGCTTCTCTATTTTTGCGAATATTACCGGCGATCAACTCGTAGAGCTGTCGGTACACGCAATGGAAATGCATCATTCTGTAAGGAAAAGTTGGAAGATACAAAGAAGCCATGAGAAGACGGTTTGACGGGTCTGCAAACGCCTCCAAAGCGATGGGAGCGCAACGCGAAGTAATTAGGCACTGTCTATCGCTATCGGTTAGCAAGCGCAATAGAGAGGATCGGCTGGAGGATGGTTACACGAAGGGAAACCGATTAATGCAAATGTCTAACCTATTGTGGTGTAGGGCATAGGCTGGACGAAGGGGCTACACGATCAGAGAGGTGAGAGCGTTTGGAAGGAGAAAGACGGAGCATCGCAGCAAGACAAAGAGGAACGCGCACAATGCTCAATTGAGAGAGACGGAAAGTGCGAGGGTGAATAGGAGAAAGAGAGAGAGAGTGGGAGAGAATGTGTGTGTGTGTCGGTTATAGAGGTCTACTCTGAATTACCCTGGACCAAACTGGACCTGCTCCACGACAGTTCGACCGCAACGCTTCAATTTAGAATGCTAATCAGCCAGACCTCCCTCCAATCCCTTTACCCCCTCCGTCTTTCCAGTACCGACAGTTTAATGTCTATACGTGTATCCATCCCTTAATCTGCCACCGGTTTTGGAGCCGAGGACGAGGTACCTTTAACGGAAACCCCAATGGCACTATGTCAATGTCTATCGCGCAAGACTATTCTCGTCGCCAAGGGACTCTGTGCTGACGTTCTTCGGGGCCGAAAGGGAAGTGGGAAGAGGAACAGGAACGCAACGACGGAGGGAGAGAGAGCGAGAGAGGTGGAGAGAGGGAGAGAGAAGGGATCAGGGAAGAGGGCATCGCGGAGGATGCACCCTGTATGAGCTTCCTTTGATCCCGAGACGGAAGGACGAGTACCGTCGAGAATCGTCTCGAGGACCATTCGGTAACGGTCGAGTTCCTTCGGGCCGTCCTCTAAAGCGCAAAAAGATGTTTGGGAATGGCACCGACATATTCTGCAGCAAATGACGTGCTTTCTTGAATGGAATCCGCACGGATGGACATTCCGAGAAGGAAGTGAGTTCTGATTTTGAAGAAAGAGAAGGATATAACGGAAGTACCTCGTTGATCGTTAGCGACCAACAATTCCCGAAGTTTAATTAGAAAGACTCAATTTACTCTCATATAATAATACACAGTGTCGGATTCCATTGGGAATTTGTCAATTGCTTTCTCGTTCTCAATTTCAAGTTCTCACTGGTCCTCCTACAATAATTTAGAACTTTATATTAACTCGATACGTGTTTGCGTCGTGTGCGTAGTTGAGGAAATTATGAATTGTTCACCAGCGCTGAAAAGATAAAACGAGCTCGGAAAAATTATGGTGTTACGATATTTAACGTGTCGCATGGAGATTCAGTGTGTCAATCGACTTTAAATTACCGTGAAACTCGAAGTTAAAGGAGGTGTATGGAAATCCTCCTTGTTAATTTTACGCCCCTAATGAGAATCGTTCTTTCCGTCTTCCTACGAACAACCGGAGATATATATTTCCATAGTTAAAGTGTTGCTGTTTGAGGAGGGACGAGTCGTACGGTGGCTTTTAATTAAACATTTACTTCCCGCGAAAGTCCTCCGATTTCTTGAGTAATTTCAAGTTGTAGATAGTCTGAAGTTGCCGTATCATTTATTAATTCACCGATGGCACTACTTCGCTCTCTGTATCAAGTGTCGCTATGTATTCTCGGCATTCTGTAATTGGTGCACTCGTTAATTATCTGATAACGACGACGCCGTTCTCGCCATTACCTCTCGAAAGATCGAGTGGTTGACAAACGGGAGCGAACATAACAAAGCGAATAACGAGTACAACGAATGCGTACACTTACAGTGATCTAATTTCATTTCGCAAGACACGAGACATCGAAGAAATCTCTGCGGAATATGCACATTTAAGCGACACGGATAATTACAGTGACGTCACAACAGATGCGAATATATTCTGCAAAAATTCTCGATGACTTCGATTAAATTGACAGTCAGTTTTAGTCGAAATAACAATGTAATTTATAATTCGCCGGAACGTTTGTTGGATATCGCTGTAAACATTTTACTTGTACAATGTCTCAAATAGTTTAAGATAACTAGCTCTGAAAATTCGATCGTGCAAGATACGATAACAGAAACGAACCCTGATTCGCCGAGCCTGAACTTCACCCTTGACCCGTTGCGCACAGACTTCTAGCCAATACTTCAAAATTCCTATTGGATCCTTTCAAACGCCCGCTACTTCTAAAATCCTAATAAATATGTGCTCTCAGCTTAGATTCCAGCTTTTATAAAAGGAACCTCTGATATTTGCTTCTGAGCTATTGACCAAACTGCAACAGCCCACGAGATTAAAACTATTGTAGAATTATTATTTAAAGGTAAGAAATTAATATGTTTATTATGATAAAAAGAAAATACAAAAATAACACTAATAAATTGACATTTATCGCTCTACATTGTCGCTGATAAAAATACGCTGTTCGCTGTTCGCAAGGACAAAATTCACACTGGCTTTCTTACGCAGCGACTTTGCTCCGAGAGCTCGGCACCCCACTCACACAAACCACATAAACACACACACGTTCATCATCTCGCATCAGCACGGCATCGAAAGCACGCAGTTTCACGCATCCTCATTCTCTCTCTCTCTCTCTCTCTCTCTCTCTCTCTCTGTCATTCTCGCAACGCTTTCGCATTTGTTTCCACAAATCTCGCAATCCTACACTATAGTGATAGTGTAAGATTTTGTGCAAAAAAATTTGTATACTATAAAGTGAATTGTATAAAAGGAACCTCTGATATTTGCTTCTGAGCTATTGATCAAACTGCAATAGCTCACGAGATTAGACCTATAGTGTTAGTGTAAGAATTTGTGCAAAAAAGTTTGTATAAAATAAAATCAGTAATTTAAAACTAACGTCGAAATCTAACACATTTATGATACTCGGAATGAATGAAACAAATCAATGTACTGAAACCACGGAAACTACAAACATGCAAAGGCAACACGCAGAACAAATGCTTAAATTGTTGCAAATTAAACGCACGATTTGCTCTCTTAAACGCCATTGTTAGTTTGAATAGATATTGACGGATTTTTTTTTAATTAAGCTGTTGTGTTTATTCGCAATATTTATCGTGCTCATATTTGCACAATCAGAAAAAATTATTGACTATGCGTGAACGTAGAACTATTGGGTTGGAATCGTGCGCGAATTTTTTGTGCGTTTATATTTTTTGTTTAGAGAAATGCACTCCTCTTCCGCAGGAATTGAGCACAAATTTACTTTAGGCGAGGCGAACAATGGTTTTTCGTTATAAATATGTGCATTAGGAAAATAAAAATTGTATATGGTCCATTGTGGTGTGAGGAAATAGTACGCGCGATACAAAAAATGTGAAACACATATTGGAATGCTCGAAAGAAATGATATGGCTTCCATTTTTGGATAGCGTAAAAATCGTTCCAAATTATTTGAACATCTAACAACAAGTTACGATTATAAAACAGGTATAAAATAATGTATATCGACATCCTTAAAAGATACGGAATGATATTAAAAAAAAATTGTCAGACATTATTTTTTATCCAGTACTATATTACATATAATATAATGCTTATTAATATTTTTTTCATTCATAAAATGTCGTTGACTCCCTGAATTTCTGTTTACGGAAATATCCTAAATTATACGTTGATGTTTTACTGTTGTACATTTCTATCTGTTACAATTGTTTAAATGATATTTTATAGAAACTGTTCCAAGATTTTATCATCACAATCTTCGATTTTTCTATAAAGTGAATATGTATTTAACAGTGAGATAACATGGATACTCCGATTTCCTATCGTTTTGTATAATGATTTCCCATAACATCGTTGCACACGATTTACAATTCACCCTTTTCGAATCGAATTTTCCTTTCTCTTTCTACATTTTCAGAAATCGCCGCGTACGTGTTTACAACTGTAAAAGATTGATGTCGTTACATGTAGAAGTTCAAGCCGGGCGGAAACCTTCTTAAACTGTGTTTAAACGGAATTAATTTGACTCGGGTTGTCGAAATCGAATAGGTTGCATATGTTTCGATAAATCTGATAGATGAAAGTGATTAACTGTAATATTGATTAGCGGAAATAGAATTTCATGCATTTATATCTATCAATCTGTAGAAATCTCTCAGCGAACAGATGTCTACTATCTTGTCGAGATCTGTGACACTTTTCTATCTATATCAAACTGCAACATCTCCATCGGCTTAAGATCAGGAGATTAGGCAGGCTACCTCGTGAAGTTTCATATTTTTTGCTTCTGAAAATTGTTTCACTTTAAATCTCTACGTCTTAAATTGTTAAGATTTTCTAAAACTAATTAAAATTAATACAAATTTCGTTTAACTTTAATCGACTTTATCTGTGGAACTTCTCGCTTTTCCGTTTTATTTATTTCTTTGTTTTCAATGTACATTCAGCAGAGGCTGTATATAGGAAATCCGGAACTTGAGCACACCGGAAACAAAGTGTATGCTCACCAGGTGTCTGAAGCTCCACGTCTTTCTCCTTAATTTTGCGGCTATTAAAATTGTACATTTGCGTTCACTTATGTAAAAATACCCTGATTAAGATATTTGTTAATCATTGTAAAATTCTATCATTTATGTTGCGAGATCCAGACATCTTTCTGTCGCACAGCGTTTATTACGATTTGTAAAAGTTTCCGTTCAGCGGTCGGATCTCAAAACCGGAAAACCGCGTAGCAGCACGATTTCGTATGCCACAACCGATACATCGTTCACCATTATTCCCTCGCATAGTTCAAGGATTGCCCCATACTCAACATGACACCCAGTTTATATATAAACCGCCAACCGGCAGGTGTTTATAGCCGGCAAAAATTGTGATGTCCCCTGGCATGTGGTTTGTTCTGATTCGCTTGACGGATAGAGACATCTCTCGTTCGCACATCATTTTCGATTCTAACGCGCTACTGGCCGAAAAAGACGCACATTCGTTACGTCGTCGTGTGAACCACGAAAGAAGTGTTTTGTTTTCGGTTGTTATTGGCTGATCTTCAGGTTTTCAGGACTGATATGGTGGGGACAGGTGGTACGAGCGACACTCTCCCCTTACCTCGTGCCTTACACTGCAAGCCTTCACTATTTTTGCCAGCTGTAGTTAGATCACAGCTATCGAAGTGGAACTTTTTCTATTAACACTAGAACTACCAAACCAGTCAAAATGACTGGTACACAATTTTTTCCAAAAATTCTCCAAGATTATAGGAGAGTCATAGAATAAATATTCTACGTCCATCTCATAAAACATAAATTACCGAATCGATCATCTCTTCCACCTCTGAATTCTCCTTTTTTCGAAGTACTTATTTGATACATTTAAATATAACAGGTTTAACGCCGGTAGTTCTAGTGTTAAAATATCATCTTTATAGAATAGAAACGTTAATCCTCTATGGGCGCATGTGTCTTTGAGTCAACATATATTTGTGTTTCCATTTTCAAACACATTTTTTACCTTCAAAAACTATTAAAATATAATTTTTGATAGTCGCACACTTTCTGTCCAATTAAATGCGTCGAAATCAAATGGAAGCCACTGTTTAAATTTTCATTCGTAACATTTATCGATATGCTATCGTGTACCGAGTCTGCAGAGACGAATGAATATTTGGGCTATAGAGGATTGAAGGTAAAATAGTTATACATTCGTCAGTACTTTACTAATTTAATGTAAATAATTAAACATTGAATATAATAACAAATTCGTTAATATTATCATTTAAAAGTCATAAGAAATTTCAGTGAACACTGTAGCCCCGGGCACCAGTGACTCCCATGGCATTCGATGCCTTGTGCATACCGCGAGCCGCATAAATTTTTGCGAGCTTTACACACGGCCCTAACCGGACCAAAGCGTCTAAGACAGGGCCTGTTTGGCCAGACCTACTGACGAGTCCACAAACAGTCCCAGGACGAAACGCAATGCGCTAACATCTTTACCCCTTTCCTAGGAACAGAAGGGCCACAGTCGAGCCGACCACAGTCGAGACATCGAGAGACGATGACCACTGTCGCCTGGGATGGCAGAGAACCAGTCAGAAACTGCAGCCTGTTCGAGCACCGTTCCTTTGCCCGTATCCTGGACTTTTAGGAGGACCATCGCTCTATAGAAGTGCAAGGCACTTTTTCGTCAAGGAGTCCTAGCGTTTCAAACGTTCATTCATCCACCTTGAACGTAGGCATCGATGTACTCCACTCTACAGAGGCTCTTCAAGATCACCTTCAGGGTAAGATTGGGAAAGGCATAGAAGTCTCTATAGATTGTCAAAAGAGACGCATTGAACAGTACGATGCAGTTGGAAAGAAAATTCCATCGTACCGTATCTTAATACTAGATTTACGGAAGCCGTCAAATTAGCGGGTTCTTCCTTGTTTTATAAACATTTCTCAAGATTACAGAGAAGGTGTACAGTAAATATTTCACGCGTATTTTATAATACAATAATGACTTAGCGAATTATCATCTTTGCCGCTTCACCCCTCTTTTTCGAAAGTCTTTATTTAATATATTGCAATGTAACAGATTTCACGCCCGTAAATCTAGTGTTAATTCATGTCAAATTAACACTCTGCTAATTTTTAAATTATACAGTCTACTTACAAATCGGAAAGCTTATTGCTAAAAGCACGAGTTTGCTTTACCCTTAAGTTATAATATAAACTGTTATACACTTAATAGGCTGAAGTTAGTTTGTCTTTAACGAATAGGAGAAAAGTAACTTTTATAAAACGCAACACTATCCATGAGTAATATGATGCATCTACAAGTGTATGTATCTTCAAGGAAATCATTAATTGTAAGACCATAAAATATAGGGAACACAGCAAAGTAATTTTGATACAGAATTCACCTATTTTTTAAATGTTTTGTAACATGGAAACATAGCAATACGAAATAAATATGAGTTCCGGGTTGTCCCGTGTCCCTCTCCTACTTATTTTTCCTATTTACGATGCAATACTTCTACTTCAATAATTTATTTAGATTATAAGTAGAAAATAATAGCATTTCTTATAAACGCTTTATTTACCTACATCATCCATACAAATCTAACCAGTTTAAAAATAATTTGAACGATCTTCTAATAGTTTCCAGCTTTGTGGAAAGTCTCAAGAGACTGTAGTACTTAATAATTATTTGTAACTCAGATTGCTTTTCCAATCTGCTGCCATTTAGCTAAAAATAATTAAATTAACAGTTTCTATCACCCAATATGTATTTCTCTTCCACGATAAGAGTGACAGCAAGTAGCAAAAAATACCTCGGATAAATAATTCAATGTAAAAAGATTCCCCACACTCGAAAATCGAGATTAATCTAATAAAATGTTACCTACTTCGAAATGTTTCATCGGCTGTAACTCAATCTAATTGTAAGACCGCAAAGCGTTTAACCCGAGAGAAATTATCCTAGGGTTGACAACACCGCAACGTTATCAAAGAATAATTGAAACTCCATCCCGATATTCTGGAACTGCAGGTAATATCCATTTGCCTCGTGGTACCGCTCATCATCGGCATGTGACGATGACTATTTCTGAATCTGCCAGTAGAACTACAGTGATTGCAAACATAGTCACGTTCTTGCCTCGAGCTATATATCAATCCCAAAAGACGTACTAATCACGAGCCGTCCTCGTTCGCGGGAAGCGCGATCCTCGACGTTCTTCCGGCTTCCAATTTTCATTCGAATGCGCCAGATGTGCTTCGTGCGGACGTACTGTGGAATAAAGCTTAATATTTTGACGTTCCGCCGGTGAAATGTGGCGGAATGTGTCCACGGAACTTCTACCGTGGCGTCGACAGCCGGTAATACATATTCTGTCTGCGCCGATTAATTCGAATGAATTGGTCCTCTGCAATTTCGATTTTTCTTCTGTTAATTAAATTTCACCTACGATTCACAAATGTTTGAAGAGGTACGCGTGTAACTGAGAATTTTACGCGTCCGGACACGAAGACAATTACGGAATATCCGAGCGATTAAGCGGATCCTGCAGATCGCTCTTTTGTGTTTCGTGAATCGCCATTTGCTCTCTGGGGCATTACGTTTCGCGGAAACCAATAAATAAAATCGATTCAGCTTTACCGTGGAAGATAATATAATTAATTCGTGGCACGAATGGCTTTATCAGATACTGATATTATTTAATAGGAAGGAAAACTGGAACGAAAATCAAATTGAAAATTTCCAGGAATCCACAATACCCACGCAATCGATAATACTGCGAGAAACAGGCATTCAACTATAAAGCGCCGAAACTTTTCATCCGCGTGAATATCGGTCTCGTCCATCGGCATTCTCATTTTGTCGGCCAATCGGAAAGTAGATAAATTAAAAACAGTGCCTAATCGGCGCGACACGTTTAACGGCCTAGCAGGAACATCGAGCGGCAAGTATACCGCGCGAATTTATGAGAATACGTATTCAAAGCCAGTCCACTCGGTGTGACCACTCGAAATTCAGAAATGCGGGAGCAGCTCGCTATCGGTCCTCCTGTCCCTCTTCCGTGGCGTGCGCGAGTACTCTGTATGCTCGTGGTTCCCACTTCCGTTGCTACGGACACATTTGATATACGGCCAGTATATGCATCACACGGTACCATGGGTGTATATAGATTACCAAAGGTGCGAGAGAGGCACAATAGAGTGTAATCATCGCCGAGAGCGGCGCAGCACCGCGGCGCGGCATCCGCGTTAATATTAAATCGCGGCTCCTGCGGTTGTCTCGAGTGCTTATCTGGGATCTTCCTCCGCCTCTTCGTCATATAGTTGCCGACATCGCTGGCTGTTGATACCCTCTCGACTAGAAGTCACCCTAAACCCGCCCTATCGTGCACCTATATCTTCCGCTAACTCTCTCAACTTGACTACGTGCTGTGCGGGATGAGAAATCTTCGATATTGCACGTTTGGGACACTCTGGCAGCTCGAAACCCCCCTTCGTCCCTTTATGATTTCGCCATCGATTGCCTTCTTGCTTCTCAGTCTAACCATTCGCGCTATCGTCCACCCTTTCCCTCCTCCAATCCGTCGCCATGGAACAGATTCAAACCCTTCTACGTTCTACCCGCTCGTAAAGTCACGATACGGTGACGCCGCGATATCGCGATATCGTCTTGGACGAGACTCTGATTTTAGATTATCCCAAGTAGTGACTATCCGTAGGACTGTTCCAACTGTACCGGAGTTTCCAACAGCGTTTAATGGACTCCCGGTGGGAACAATTATGGTACTAATTATACGGGGGATATCGTTAAATGGAGGCACAGTTTGGTGAGCGTAATTTCTAAAGAAAATTCGTAAATGTATGTGTTACATCTGTAACAAACCTTATTCTGTCTCTCGTGAACATTCAGGGATAAATTCCATAATTTAAGAGCGAGTAACAGGAATGAAACTCAAAACGTTCTTTGTTAACAGTGGGGTGACTCGAGAAAGTATGGTTCATGCTGCAGATCGTCTGCCAGTTCTACTGAAGATCTTGTCCGATTTCGTAATGATTGCAGTTTTAAATACTTTTCATGGCTTTCCTTTATCTTCTTAGGCCGTCCACATCGTTTCTTGACTTCATCAGACCCAATTTCATTGAATTTCTTTATAGTGTTTTGAATTGCCGTCCTTGAAAATTTACATTTTCTGGCAATTTCTCTTTGACTAAGTCCTTCTTGATAATAAATAATGATGCGGTGTCTATCTGCTATGGATATTTTTGCCATCGCACTTGTTATGATCCAATATTTTATAATTTTTATCAATAATCTTGTGCCACACACACGCACCACACGTAAACTATGAAACGTCAATAATTGTTTGTATTGAAAATTGCAGGAAGATGTTTGCGAGTCGAAAGTTCAAACAGAAATGAAATATTAATAGTAAAGAGGTATTCAGTTAGAATTTCTACCTGAAACGGTTTAAGAAGCGACTTCGAGTTCATCTCATAAAAAGCAATAAATCCCTTCCGTCATTACATTTCTCGATAACTACCAAAAAACATCTGTTTTCACACGTGGGACTGACATATTAAACTGTTAGAATATATAACGTAACAATAAATTAGCATCATGTTTCCATACATCATTAACATAGATTTATTCAAGTATAAAACAAATTTCACATAGTGGCCTAAGACTTTTGCACAGCACTGTACGTTAAGATGGTAAAATGTGTCGAAGGAGTAGACTAAACTATGGTATCACGAAAGGCAGTTCACGATTAGCCGATCCCACGATCAATTCTGTTATCGCCTCGTTGAGACTATGTTCTAAGGACAAGGCCATAGCTGCTGATTTCCCCTGCCACAAAATTCCAACGCTGTGAGATGATTTGACTTCCGACTCATGATCCAATCACAATTCAAGACGTCCGTAGTTTTAAACCGTAGTGTAGGGATGCGAAAGGGATATAAGAACCGCTGGAAAATCGGGCGCGTGACGTGACCTTTTTTTTAGTTAGTCCTTCAGTTCTTTCTGTAGTTGAATCGAGTGGTTCGTTCGTTCATTACTAGATTATTATTAAGGAATTATTAAAGGTTGATTATCTGTATTATTACGCGAGGGTTTATATGAAGCAGTTATTGAAAGTAGAGAGGAATTATGAAGGGTAGTGAGTAGTTAAGAGTCAATGGTTAAAAAGACAATGAATCAAAAAGTCACTCCGTCAATCAGTCAATAAATCATTGTGAAATTCAAAATCAGGAAGGGTGCTGTTTATCGTGACCAAACCACGAACTGCATCTCCGAGGGTTGGCATTAACTCCTTTAAAATAAAAGTAAGTTTCTTTATAGTTTACACCCAGGCTATCAACCTTTCCCACCTTTAACCTTTATTCACCGTCAACCTCATACCGTTGCGCAACTTCGCGTTCTTAGGTCCGGTCCTGTGTAAAGAGATTCGATTCTCTGACCAAAAACGGACCAGCGGTCTTTTCCGTTGGAATTGTGCGTAAATTGACTTATATTACTGACCACAGTTTTCCGCGGAATCATTACCGTTTCCCGTTTGTTAGTCTTAAATTCGTTTCGGACGTAACATATGCAAAGTGAAAATTGTGGGATTTTCCATAACTTAGGACCGTGTCTACGTGCATATGCGTGCCGTGTTTATAATTGATTTTATGTGGAGAATGTTGCATGTCGGGAAAAGCGAAAGAATTATAGAACTGAATTTTATTTAGTTACTCGGATAAAATAGAAGCAATTGTTTTAAACCTCTTGACGTGGTAGGCTGATATGTTATACAGTGCCAAAGGAGACGGAATAGCAAGATATCCACTAACATTAATTGTTATAGTTTTGATTCAAATCACGAATTCTGTAACCTCCATGTTACAAGAGAAAAATGTCAAAAGATATCAGTTAGATGATTAAAGCAGACAAAAAAGTAACACAATGAATAATACAAACTATAATAATTTTGCTAATCCTAAAGAAATAAGAAATAATGAAGCATGACATAATTGATGAAAATTAAAAATTAGTTTGGTTTTTATGGTACCAACACAGAGACGTGACAATCAACGTTGGAGATATCATCCCTGTTGTCGGTATAGATCTATTTCCACCCACCCACACACACGGAAGAGAACGTAGTCGTTGCGTTTACCTCAATAAGTTAATCCTTTTAACTAACAGTACGTACAATTTAAAAATGTACATGGAAAAAAAGAGTGAAGAACAAGACAGCTTGCACTTAATTTATAATTAATTTGTAATTAAGATATTAATTTAGTTACTCTTGTACGGTGAATTCGGGTCCGAATAATTATTTGTATCTTGAGAGTACATCATTAAGACACGAATGTCGTTCGGCACAACGCTGTCAGTATATAATACACGTATGCGTTTAATTTGCATTTTATGTTATGCAAAAGAAACTGCATTTTATGCGAAACAGTATTAATACGTGGAAATTTCGTTCAGAATTGACTACATTGCACTTTATTATTTACTAACTTTTCGGTAATTTTATTGAAATTGCCTTTTTTATTAGTAATAAGAAGTGTCCGGTTTCGTTGAAAACACGTTTCGAACATTGATCGAAATGTAATATTCATTTCCCAGCGAAATTGACGTTGCGATTCTCTCCAACGAGAAAAGTTTTCTTAGAAATTCTTTTTCCGTCTGTTTTCAACAGAATTATTTATAGCACTGTCACGAATTTTTGTTGCATTATACTCTCACAAGGGCGAATTTCACACGAAGGAGAAAATGAATTTCGGTGTAGAATTTTAAGAGACCAATAAAAAATTGGCAATGGAATAAAAAATAATATTTTTGAACGTTCGCTCGTCACAGCTTGTAATATTTACGTAAAACAATTTTTAAAGAAATGTGCGAATTAAAAATTTGTAAGTACAGCTGCCTTTAACGAGACTGTGGCACAAAACAAAGAAGTAAATAAATTATATAAAACTAGCATGTTATTTATTTAAAAAATAACAAATATAATTTGCATAATTTGATGCACACTTTTAAAGATCTTAATAAAGAGATTAACATACTGTGATAACCGTTTGCATCGTTATACTTCATTATCACCTTCGAGATTCCACTAATTCTAGAAAAAAAGTAATCTTTAAATAGAAAATTGTAGAACGAAACTGAAAAATACACGAGAAAAATGTAATATATCGTACTTTCGTCGAAACTATATTGTTGATCATAACTTTGAAAATAAGTAAAATTATAATAAGAAATTGATCTAAATTACCAAACTAAGAATAAATATTCTATTCACAGACAAAGAACAAATTTTAAGCATCCTAATCTGCACGAAAATACAATGATTTTCAGACAATTCCAGCGATTAATTTTACTACCGTTGATAGATTATTTTATGTGCAATTCGCAATAATTGTTTTACCGGGCACAACGATTCCCGGATTTGTAATTAAATTTACAGATCCGTATGCACCCGCCGTACAATCTCGTAGGTTTCGTAATGTATGCCATCGCGAATTTAAAATAATCCACTGCGAGAAATTCGCGCAGACGTAAATTGAATGTAATTTGAAATCGATACATGTATCTATGAATTATGTAAAGTGCATAATGATGAATATTCACAGCCACAACAGCGAATATTCAATGTCATGTAGGAGCGACGAGTAGGTCACACGGATTCACAGACGACACAGCTGATGGTATAACAACAATGCTAATGCTGCGAATGAATTTTCACCTTGCGAATTTAGCCGACGTTTACTGTCCTAGTGTCGGAAAAGATGTCAACCAGATGCACCAATAAAAAGTATTACGAAATTTATTGTCCCACGCTAATCCATTTCCGTTGACACGGTTGCATTATCGAGATTCATGTGAAAATAATCCTTGGTATTTGCAAATATAAATAACAAGGGCAGAAGTGATATTTATCGTTGAAATTGTCACATTGAATTTCGAAAATTGTTCTTCCCTCTTCGATTGGCGACAGGCGAATTTCATTAGAAAATGTCAGTCGAAATACGTCCATACCGTTGATGTTTTACGTTTACATGGCTAATAATCATTAAATGAAACATCAAATCCGAGGGATTTACATAAAAAACTGCAACGTAGAGTATAATTCAGACCGATTTTACGAGTTTATTGTTATACAAAAAGGCAATACTAGAAATTTACCAATTTTGGTTAATAATTTTTGTAGTTTATTATAATCGGAAAGAAACGAAGATTACACTGATCGACACAATATTGGAGAAAAAAACATTTACATTGATTGTGATGTATTTTGCGATGCTGAACACAAACGTAAAATCCGTTAGTTCTCTTTTTTAATTAAAAATTGATATTTCCCCGCAAGTCGCAAGGTACTGCTAGTGATTCGCATTGCAGCGCAGGCGTGCAAAAAGTTATTTAAAAAAAATTAAATAACTTTTACGTTTAAAATATAATATATGTTAAAGTTATAAATTTGCAGTTTCTTTAAAAACTGATTTTCTCAAAAATGGGGGGTGATGAAGAAGAACGGATTTCGTATTGTTCAAAATCGCACCGAAACACGTAAGAGTTAGCGTAAATATACATTTGTGCCAAAAAAAGTTCAATTTTCTTGACCAGGGTTATTAATAAGAATTTTATTATAGACAAAGTTCCAATCTGTAAGCTGATTTTGCACAACTCTGCATAATCTCTAAGGTAAATATTTGTATTGATGATATAATAATTGTAGGAGTAGAATTTCGGAACCCATAATCCATAGAAATACCTAAGAAACTGCTTTAGGATAGGGAAAGAATACACACCTCTTCATAAAATAAAAGAATGTACAATAATTGCAATATGGAGCTATAAGAACATACAATAATGCAGAAGAGCAAGAATTAATTTCACTCTCCGACATTTTCTTTCATTTTCAACCGTTATAAAGATATACACAGCTTCACCCGGTTGCATGAAACAGCTTATATTGTGAATGGTTGCGTACAACGGTTGATATACGCGACCGTTGAGAGAGTTTATGATGCGTTAATTGCTACCGAGATTCCAGACGTGAAAATTAGTAAGTAAAGCGTTGGAAATATTTTTCGGAAGTCTCATAAAGTAGAAATAAGCCTTGTGTAGTAAATTAAAAGGTCTGAAAAAGTATTCGGTTGGTGAAGGTCTTATATAGCTCAGGTGATAAGAGCAGCCGTGCGGCAAAAGAAAGGTCTCAGGTTCGACCCCCCCCCCCCCCCCCCCCAGTGCAGAAACGATTCCTTACGGGTCGATTATTATCCCAACGTGTATACTTACAAATTCTCAACTCTCCGGACGGGGTTGAAAATTGAATAAAATAAAATCATACCGTCCACGAGAGATTTTCGAAAACTATCATTCCGTATTCTAAGTTGTCTTTTAGCACTAGTCACATGCTGGAAATAATGATAATTGCTCCACAAATGGAAACGGTGAAAATCATCGTTATGTTATATAGTAAATAATTATCAGACGGCGTCGAAATAAAGTGCCATATGGAATTTTATTTGTTTTAAAATGTCTTAAAAAATTTAATAGAAATGTGAAGCGGTATTATAATATATGAGTCTACATCTAAAAGCGCACAGAGACCGAGGTGCCGAAATAAAAATTATATTAAACACGCAGTTACAAATTCACATTAAATGACAGTCCTGTCCCTTAAGTTAAAAATGAATAAAGAATTGTTAATTTTCAACTATATGGCAAATTATATGGCTCTTTCTAATTACTAAAAGAATTTAATGAACTACATATTTGGTGGTACACTCTGTCCGGACAGGCATCCAAGTGTGAGCCACCGGTGGTACGCGCTGACATGAACATGTTAATCACTTTTTGGCAGAGTTGTTTAAATGACTTTATAAGCACACAATTTAATTCGGGAAATTGGCAACTGAGAATAAAGTTCTTTTTATGCTCCTTTAACCGTTTAAGTGTCAGGCAGCAAGATCGCGCTCCTGCTCACTACCTAAAAATGCCAAGTTGCTCGACCTGTTGAGTTGAGACCTTTTGTATGATTAACAAAATTAGTTCAGTAACATAGTCTGGTTACAACAGCATAGGTATAATTTAGATAATATGTTTAACTGAGAAACAAAAAACAAGATTTATCACTTATTAACAAAAAATCTTGAAAATCTTGATTACTTGCATTTATCGATACGAAACGAAAAAGAGCAATTTTTGCGACAACGCCTGTCACTCAAACAGTGAGACTAAGATTGGTATAACATAATCACTAAAAATGTGAAAGACGAATGCAATGATATGATTAATTAAATTTTGTAGACCGTGGACTGCGCTTTAGATTTTCCCTCTGAAGTCCCCTTTCCAGAATATACGTTGCTGTAAGAGATTTTCACCAAAGGTTCAAGAATAACATTTCACTATACCGGTTATAATTGTGTCTTGCAATTGCCTACCTTGAAATAATAAATTTTCTAAATAAATAGGAAATGCTTCAACAAAACTGGCAGATACAGATCGAAGTATTGTTAGCATTACTATTAGGTTGGTAAGAAATTAATGTCGGTTTTCGAGTTTTCAAACTTTGGCGCTTAATTTTAAGATAGCCGTTCATTTAAATCTGTTTGTCTTCTTATATCATTTTAGAAAAAAAATGTTATTAAGAAACTTGGTTTCTGGTTGGGAAAAATGTGTAAATTGTAATGGAATTTATTTTGATTAAAAAAACCTATTCCCATTCTCAACATGTGTATTTGCAGATAAAGCTTGAAAACCGACATTAATTTCCTACAAACCTAGTAAATACAATCGCGCGCCAACAATATCTCGCGGCACATATCGCGGCTTAAACGGTAGTAGATGTATTATCGTCTATTATAATTGGAATGTCTCAATGCATGGAAGCATTATTAATACGGGGTACATCCATAACCATCTCACCCGTAACACGAATACAATACTATACCAAGCGGTCAGCAACGTCTGTTCTTATCACCGCAGCTCGGTTATCGGAGAACCGAAAACGAGATTCAAACACTGCTTCGTCCGATATGTGTAATCTCTCTACTCCTTCAATTTTAGGCTAATGACTAGGAATAGGATCAAGTGCATTGCAAGTATCCTGACAGAACATTTTTAAATCATTTATGAACGACTAGGAAAACAATGCTATTATTTAAGCCATTTATTTTGAAAGTGGCATTTTCGAGAAGATTTACTTGCACTTGTTATCTTTGATAATTATATTTTCCTGATTATAATTAATGTCACATAGTCACTGAAAAATTGCCATTTATTATTATGGTAAAGTGACTTGTACGGTTTTCAAAATAAATAGATCATTTATGGATGGAATGAACCGAAACATACTTAAAGGATTCATTAACCCTATTGAAAATAATAATGTAAATATATAATATAAGGAACAATATTGAATGAATATTTAAAAAAAAGGTACGAAAAGGGACGGAAATAACACGATATACTTAATGGTATTTTGCAGACGTTCATAAGTGAAGTTAAAGCAAGTAAAAGACGAGGATATTCGCTGAATCTTGAATGTCATAAATGTTTAGACAAAAGATTTTTATAAACTGAAGGAAAAGAATAAGAAAATATAAAGCTAAATACAGTATTACATGCTTAAAGATTGCAAACTGAATTTATTTGGGAAAATTATGTTTACAATTTTACCTACATCATTTTAGTCTCTTCGTTGTCTATTTTGTAACTAAAACCGGAAAGAAACTAGAAAATTGCACTAAGTAGATTCATATCTATATTTGAACATGATTTTAGTTTTATCTTCCTTACAAACAAAATCGCACGTCCGTTACATTAAAAGCAGAGAGGAAAATATAATTTCACGAGCGCACAGAACACTTTTTTATCCGCACGAATAGCTTAAATGTAAATAGCTTTGAAATACAGAAGTATTCAGGTTCTTTCAAAATTGTGCACAGCAATTACAGGTACGCGAATGCGATATAAGAGTATATAAAGAGATTTTTACGGTTTACATTTTTTTGCATCGTGCCCAGCAGCGGATGTGCTTTTTTAAAAGTAAACATTCAGAACAATTGTGTGAAGTAATCTTTATTCGATCAAATATCATATCCGCCACAACGAATCCATTGTAGCGACCACCTACATTGAGGGTACTTCCGCCCTCGTACAAACGGTTTGCATGGCTTATGTCATTTGCAGTGACACAACTATTTTTGAGAAAACTGTCCTTTGTATTTACTTTCGAGAGTCGTTTCGTAGAGTTTCTCGAACTCCAATAAAGAGAAAAAGATAGTGTTCATGGGAACATCTCTGACTTTGTGTTATTTAACCACGTCACGACGCCATGATTTCTTCAAACGTTTTACGTGCAATTTAAATGTCGCGATAATATAAAGTGTTATATATACGTTGTTTGACGAACATAGTTCTAATGGTCGAGGTTTATTTTTCCCGATTTTTTTCCTCGAGACAAAACTGGCCCAAATGAGTTGTTTACCTTAAGTAATTATATGTTAAAGCGGCAGTACTATGTTATATAATCATTGTGATTGAAAACATGTATATATACTCTCGTGCGTAAGGGCATTTGTATTTATGTGAATAAAGTTATTTAAGTAAGAACATAGTCCTAAAAGATAAACATAATGAAGCGCAAATAATATGAAAAACTTTGAATTTCGCGGAATTGAAATTACTAGCATACTTGAACACGGCAAGCAAATATTTTACATTTCATAATATTTCAATATGGTGACAGAGCGTAATTATCGTTAAACGATAATTAGATTATTTGATAGGACAACTTTACGTAAATAACGGTTTTAAATGTAAATAAAAATGTAAGATATTTTTAAAAAATTTAACATTTTTATAAATGCTTATCCAAGAGCAGAGTGCAAGCCAGTCGCTGCACTGAAATAAAATAGACCATAAATTATAACGCACCTCCAACTGAAAGTTTTCGTTTAATGTAAATCAATTTAACAGAACCTTCCCAATTCCAAAAAAATCATGAAATTCTCACACGAACAAGATATAAAATATGTTCCTATTTATAAAACCTTTATCTTCTGCAACAGGAAACTCGAAATATATTATATATTCGCGAGGAATCGCCACCAATTACATATTTAAATCCCTCCATCTCCCTTTTCCACCCTTCTTCTTGATACTCTTTTTGTAACCCTATCATTTCAACAATTATTTGTTTTATCATGTCCCAAATAAAAGATGCTAACCCATATCCCACACATGGAAAATTAAACTGATAACTCTTATCCGATAGCCTCACCCATGCATGCAAACATTCTCGAAACTCTTAAAACTGAAACTATGTACCAAGGCGGTCAAAATGACTGGTTCCCAATGTTTCCTACAACTTCCCTATATTGATAGGGGTGTCATACAGTAAATTCTCCACGTTTATCTTATAAAACAGAAATTACTTAACCGATGATCTTTTTCACCTCTTCACTCTACCTTTTCCAAAGTACTTATTAAATATATTCTGAAGAATCTTGTGATATCTTGTAACTTTGAGGTAATGCATATTTGAGGTTTTATTCTTCAAAATAATTTTGCTTAATTTTCCGAACTATTATAATTTTATTCTTGTAAGTCACAAACGTTCTTTACAACTAAACTCTTAAAAATCAGAATAAAATTATCCTTTTAAATTCCACTTTTCACATCTGCCAATGTGCTGTCGTGTACCTAATTTTCAGGTGTGACAAAAAACTCGGACTATAGAGGGTTAAATATAATAGATATACAGCCGGTAGTTCCAGTGTTAAATAGGGACTTCGAAATCAATTCACGGAATTCATTCGTGTGTGGTCCACTTTTTATCAATTACTCCATTGAAA
Source organism: Cerceris ruficornis (assembly GCA_963989415.1). Lineage (NCBI taxonomy): Eukaryota > Metazoa > Arthropoda > Insecta > Hymenoptera > Crabronidae > Cerceris > Cerceris ruficornis. The sequence goes on from OZ022526.1 coordinate 3,730,421, forward strand.
TCGACACTAGACTCATTATCTCAAGAGCGCTTTGTAAGTAAGTGCTTACAGAAAGCTCAACATATGCCTCGTAAACGAGATATTCTCTTCCCATATGTCTGAGGTGTTCGCCGTGTTATTTTTCCGAACGTGCATTTTTTAACGAGGAACTAATTTCGGGATTCACATTAATAAGCCACTGTCCGTGTGAACAGTTTATAAGCATCCCTCGACTTCATAGTAGAACGTAGCCGAGATTGGGCCGATTTTCAACCATACGAGGCAAATCCCCGCTATTATCTGCTAACTTTTGCCCGCAATTGGGTATACCACTACTAGACAGATCTTCCACTTAACGAAATGAAATAGTTAGAAGTTTACTCATACGGTGTACAAATTGTTTTTGCTCTGCCGTAGATTTACTGCAGTTATTTCGAAATTGTCAAAATTATGTTATATACGAATGAATTTACGACAGGGACATTAATTAATTATTAACTTTTACGATCGACATGTTCGATATGTTATTGGTGTAACTGTTCAACCAAAACATTAGAACTTAATACGGTCACTTGGAAAATTCAATTGAGAATTGCTGTGTTATACGTGCTTATTAATTGTTACACAAAATGTTTCTCTGGTATTTTTTATTTTCGGTGAAACTTTTTATTCTTTGTGTGTGACTGACATTATTCAAAGAATTGGTTTATTGTCGTACATTGTCCAATAACAGAACCGAAAGCATATAAATTCGCTATAAATAACATCTGAACGTCTGAATACAAATACTGCTTTTTTGCAAGCAGTAACGTAATAATTTCAATCAACGGCGATAAATTATGGATTTAAGCATTAATCAGTGCGGTAGTTCTGTACAATGCACGAAAAGTCTGCGTACGAAAAAGAAACCGAAAGTTTAATACTTATTCGAATGATTCTTAATTACAAAGTCGTTAAGGTAACACAATAGATTTTTAGTTATATCTTGTTATATTAACATCTCTTATTATATTCATCGCTGCTACTCAATGCAACATGATATCCGTTGTGCAGCTTAACATTTGCCCAATTTCTTGAGATAACAGCAAATATACAACGAAAAAAATGTTCTCATCAAAGAATGAAGGAAGAGAGCTTCATTAGTTCTAATACTTTCTGCCGCTTTCTTGAGAAACAATTTCCGAAATATTTCGAGTTACCAATGCGACATCTGCAAGTAACAGAAAGTATACAAAATTTGAGATAATCTTTCTCAAATATTCACTGTATTGTTTACCAATTTTTCAAATTAGCACGTATTTCTTATTTTATTATATTAGGAAAGTACCTGAGAATAAAGATCATCGGTTTCAATTAATACGAGGGAAATCTACCGTTGAATTTATTTGGTCGTGCGAATAATATATTTGCTTTGCCCGTTTTGCAAATAAATGGATATAGAAATTCAATCCTTAGCAAGCCGCTGAAAACTGGCTATGGAACATTCAGAACGAAGCACGGTAGAACATGCAAATATCGCGTTAACTGTTTTTTGGCTGGAATTGTGAAAAGTTCAACTTCTATCATACATTTCTACAAAATAACGCGAACTATTACACAATAAAATAATACCAAAATTCTACCTCTCCAATTATAATAGTCGGACGTTTCAAACGTTCACTCGCAGACTTTTTCGTAACAATACATGGCATCGAATACTCCAAAAAAGAAAATGTGCATGTTATCTGTAATTTAAACGCACATGAAATATACGTATAATATCGCAATTTAAATTCTCTGTTTAATTCATACATCTCCATTCACCGTTTTTCACAACAACTATGCAACTCCGATGATGTTGCCATTCGTGTTCAATTTACAACTGGGTCGGTTTCAATAGTTTTCGACAATGCTAAAGACAAAGAGGCAGATACGAGTAATCAAAAATGTTTTGTTTTTAAATTCCTCTCTCTTTTTCTATACGTTGACTTGGCGGAAATCCGCGGAATGATAATACAAAACGTAACACGAAGGTCGCAACCATACAACGGATCGAAAGCCATCGAGATTCTTTTCGCTTTTTCATTATATCTATATACGTAGATACGTTGTAAATATGTACATACATATATGTATACAGTATAGGTTCCGCAAGCCAGAAGTAATATCAAAGTTTAAAGCACGGTGGTAGAATTGCTAGGCGAGCACCTAACCATGCAGTATCTTTGCTGTCTGAACAGGATATTACAGCTTGTATATATGTTTGGCATTACATTCATCTTTTAATATGTATTTTTATATGTTTTTAAAAGTTTTTCTGGACGGCGAGAAATGTTACGTCGTTTCGAATAAAAAAAAACAGGAATTTAATGGTGACCTTTTCTAATAACGCATCGGTTTCGTTGTTAAATCAGTGATTGATCGGTCGGGAGGAACGGCGTATTACGAAAAATAATTATATAACGTAATACATCATTATTTCTCCTGGTTACGCTGACTTTTATTATGTCATTCCCGTTGAAAATTATTGTTAACCATTGCTAATTAATTATTATTTGACGGTTCATTTGGCGCTGCTTATTGATCATGTAAATATGAAAGGTACATGAATTCAATAGCTATGCTTTTCGATAGATGAAAGCTATTTGTAGGAGTTCGGTTAGTCAACTTTGTAGGAGCAGATGTATTCGCAAAAATGTATTTACAAAATAATGATTATTTTTCAATATGGTGTTCTGAAATTACTTGCAAAGGTAAACGGAATAATAACTAAATGGAAGAGTGAAATTATTTTAATGAATATCTCCATTTTTAAATATCAATACCAGAATATCTGAAAAATTGTAATGTCGCAAAAATTGTAATTGTAAATTTTACAAAACGAAGAAAGGGAGACTAGGAAGTGTAAATAATTTTCAAAAATATGCGAAACATTTTTGAGCAATTTTAATCTCAGTATTGTATTGTAAGTATATGCAAAAAATATTCAATGATTTCCTACTGATAGAGAAGAAACTTCTTTTACGTTGATTCCATCTTAATGTTATTGATTGATTTTTGCTTTAATATCATTAATTTCCACGAGACAAACCTGTCTTCGAAAGATTCATTCTCAAAATGAATAAAACCTTTCTAGGTTAGTTACGAATTACTGAAAGATTATGTATCCACTCTGCATTATTGCAAAAGTAAGTTGACAAATATTTGACTTAAAACAAGTAGTCGCTTAAAACAAGTAGTCTTGGGCAAAATATCCATAACAATTAAAACCAAAAGATAAAGAAACAAAGCGAAAAACATTTTTACAAAAATAACTTAAAGGCTGAACATACATTTCTCCACCGACGTAATAAAAAACTACGGAAATTGACATTTCGTAAAACAAAAATAAAGTTTTGTAATTATCGAAACTGATAAAAATTGCGATCGTTAATTTCGTTGTACCAACAATCAAACAAGGCTTAAAAAAGGTCATTGATATTCTTAGCATTGTATCGCTTATTCTTAATTGTAATCATTAAAAATAATTCATTAAAAGTGACAACATATTTTAATAATTCATCCTCAACCTCTTTTCATTTTTCAGACACCGAAAATTCCCGGGTATGGGAAGCCAGCCTATTTAAATTCTGCATGGTAATGCACGTATGCATGTATTCAATATGGAACAATTGTGGCCATCTGAAATGACGCGTACGCTTGACGTTACCATATATAAATACTGACGTGAAAAATGATGATAATTAAACAGAGCACACATTAAATACAAGAACGTAGGATTTTAGGTCACCTTCAACGTTATAAATAGAATCTGCGTTGTATCGTTGCTTGTACGAATTTATAGCCGAAACAAATTCAATTACAGAAACACTACGAGCCTTCTGCAAGTAGATCTTGAAATATTCCTAATGAAAGTACAACCCTGACAAATAATACGTTCAACAGTCATACGTTTTTCTCTTCCCACTCTATTTTTATTCCCAATAATTCCCACAGTAATATCTGAAAGAAGTTACCCTGATTTATAGCACTTGGCTGTTTTCAATCCGACTACTAATACAAACCGCCAAAGTAACGTGTTACAATTCCATTAGAAAAATTAAATATACTCATCCACGTTGAAACACATTCTCAGAAATTGAACGTATCACGGTATTATCGTCCAACACTATTTAATCTTCTCACCGATCATATTTCAAAGTGTCAATAGGTATCATAATTGCTGCGCACCGAAATCAATCGATGAAACCATGTCCTCTATAAATGCATAATCTCTACGACCTTCAGTTGATCGTACCAACATAAATAAAAACTAACCGTACGTGACATAGATATTTGACATTTAAATCCAGGCATTAGTTTTATCTACGAACAAAGGCTCGCGAGACAAAGAATTGTGATTTCATGGATGCAACTCTATTTCAACAGAGCCTAAGGCTAAACACGAACAAAGTGTGCGTTCAGTGTTACCATGCAGCTCGTCCCCGTGTCGAATTCCTGGAATAACCTATGGACAGCCTATTTGCTCGTGGGTGGTCCTTTGTGACTAGGGTTTCGTTTAGCATCGAATTTCGTTTCGAGCGCTTACGAGCCACGATATTCGACGTTTCCCAGTCAAGAGCATTTTCCTGTTCTCGCCCAGCTAAGCCTGTAAACTCTCTCCATAAACCCATATGGTGAACTCGTGAGACATAGAACGGCTTCGGTAAAAACTTTGCTCGATGCTTTTCTTCCAATGTTTTTCTTTCTGCCGCAGTTCGTTTATCATGACAGGCTTTCCTCGTGCAACTGGCCTAACGCTTCTAATCTGTGCTTGTGATAATATTTTATTTTCGAACATTTTCGATAGCTGCTAATGGTGATAATGATTTATTGTAATGTTGTTTGGTTCGAAATACAACATGGTGAATGACAGATGACAATTACAGAAATTTGTTAACATGACAATTGGAAAAATCTGTGTAAAATACGCGAAAGAATTATGATTCGTTTCATTTTTCGTTATTACAACTTTATTCGAAAACGTTTGAATATTATTGGTATTATTAAATATTTAAATTACATTTAAGAACTCTAGTAAATTTTTAGTATACGATAGGGTACCTCATATTAGCCATATTTTAAAAATAACCACATTTATCACTTGATAGTAGAGAAAACGGTTGGTTTTGGGTTTGTTGCAAAGTATTTGACTATGCTCGAATTTCTTGGTTCTTCGAAAATTAACCAAAGAATTTATAAATTCTTGTTATATGTATATAGTTAAATTGTTAAATAGAGCGGAAAGAAAGGTCATGTTTCTTATGTGTCTGGCAGGACATTTCGGGTGTAATTCATTACAAATTATTAAAAGGGGCCATTGTGCGCAATTATAAGGACGAAATATTATGTACCTTTTTTTATAAATAAATTTGTTCGCATTTGAAAAAAGAAACCGAGATTTCTTTTGATTTTACCCGATATTTAGTAAAATTACATTAAATTTTATTTCGAATGCAGTATGTATTACAATAATGTATTGCATGAATTGTTACCAACGTGAATAATATAAATCATATTTGAAAAAATCATCAGAATCGGGAATAAGAAGTGTAAAAAATTTCAAAGCTGGCATGTTGATGCTTGATACAACAGGAAATATAATTAAATTCCGATTTTCCAACTGAATACCTAGTATTATAAAAGTCAATTCAAATTCGAATTAAGCGGGTGATTGCGCTTATACAAAATCGATGTTAATTGGACTCAGATATAACACAAAGGATAAGTTATTTCGCGGCTACATAGACAGTTATTAAAGGTGAACAATGAAACTCGACGTTTTCTATTACGTCTCAATAGTTGCTGGAAAATAGCTAGCCGATATGGTGCAGTTTTGATGATAACTCGATACGTTTTATATCTTTGACCTTAGGAAGCTTATGACCTTAGGACCTTATAGCAATACTTCAAAAATAAAATTCTTTTGTCCGAAAATGCATATCTGTATCTTATTTCAAATAAAAGTTCGAAAATATTCTACTCCATATATTTCAATTGTAATACTTTCTTGTTCTTTCAATATTCAATCCACATGTAAACCCTCAACCCGTACTCCTATTATCCTAAATAGCATTACATATTAGGCATTCATTAGTGGCAAAAAAAAAACTTTTGCGAGTCAATATAATTTGTTCTAACCCACTAAGGACTGAAAAGTATATTATTCAAAAAATTCTTTAATACCGATGCGATGAATGAAGCTGTAACTGCATTTCCATAAGTTCCTAGCAATCTGCTTCGAACCAGTATGCACTGATTTTGAGAAGTGAATGCTCGCCTGACATTTAAATTCTCACATTTTGCATATGCAAAAAAATATTTTCATCTCTATGGAAAATTTTGTATATGCAAAAAAGGGAACACCCCTTAAATGAACGTTTTCAAAACCCTGAAATTGAACATTTCTGTTCTGTTATTTTAAAATCTGCGGGGGGCCATCACTGCATTACTGCATTGAAGTTCTTCATGATATATTCGTGTCATTTTTCAGTAATTTCTTTGAGTATGGTTGAGGGCAGAATAAGCCCTTTTCCCATATTTAACGACTTCGATGAAACCTTACGCGGTTGGCGTCTTCTTGCATGTAACCACTTACAAACACACAAAGCGGCAATGCCGAGAACTTTGGCCGGCTGCGCGAAACAAACTGACAAGACGACTGAACATTTGAAACTCGCCCAAGTAATCAACATTTCCGAGATAGTCTTAGAACTACGTCGATTAACGCACGCATTTCAAGAACTTCGGATGCATGCATATCTTTGGAGATAATCGCGTTAACTTATGCTCGAAATTATCGCGGAACCACTGCATTAAACGCGTGCGATCATTTTCGCTGAGGCAATAAATCCTTGGAATAAAAACGATTTTACAGTTTCAAGTCAGTTCGTACAAAATTAATCGTGCTAAGATAGTTCTGGATTAATTAAGTATGTATTGTTCAAGTTCAATCAAGGACATTTTTGCGCTTTTAAAATTAAGATTCTGTCAATTGTATGTATTATCAGCGATCGTTGTTTTATTATGATGCTCTAATAGTGTACAGCTACAATGTGAATAGTGAATTAAAAGAAAAGCTATTATCATTGGCAAATCGTCAAGAAATGTCCTTTTTACGAAGTAATATTCGGTCACATGTATATTGTGCTAATGAGAAGAGAAAAAATAACGAACTTACAATGGACAACGCCTCCCCGTTCTCCTAAACATTCAGCGGAATACACTCCTCTGAAATAATAACCGCCCCCTTCCTAAAAGGGGAAAGGTTTTTTTAAACATTTCCTGTTTAACACATGAAGCAGTCAAATACATCTGGCAAATCATCACACCCTATAATGCCTCTCCCCCCTCCCCCTACTAGTCTCAACCATTCAAGTTTTATGCAGATTATAGAGAATCAGAATACTTTCTAGGTACTGTAATAATTAAACTCAAAAGAACCGAAAAAACAGACAGAATAACACAGTACATACATCTAACGAATAACACTATCCAACGAACGATCAACGCTATCCAAGAAAGGAACAATTCAATCGTCAACAACTCATATACAAATCAACAACCTCGTCAAACGTAGAGCAACGACCAAAACGACTCTAAACACGATCAATCGCATGGACTCAATCATTTTGAACTGGCTCTTGAGATATTAATTTATCGCAAGAGCAGCAGTCGCGTCGAGTTACGAAGACGATTCGTGCAAGGCTCACGAGCTGCAAATATTCAACATTCTTTCTTCGTGTATCTGATGTTTCAGAGGCTTCATCCGTCTTCGCCCTTTGCAAACATCTCCGTCAGCAGAGGAGCAAATAGCATTCTCAGTCCTGTGCACGTGGGTCCAACTCGGAGACTCTCTCAAGTTCGCGAAGCCGTACACTGTGACAGACTAAAAAGGTTTGCTGTTCCCGCCTTTGCAAGTGCGTCGGTTTCGATCGTATCGATCGCGATACTTTTGTTCACTTACTTTCTTTCCCTATTGTTGGTTAACCATGAGTAATATTCTCCTTCCTGTAGGCATTACTTATTGATTACAACAATAATAAAGTATCGCGTGTTTGCAATATACCTTAACACGTTGAATGCCACCGGAATTTCGCTAGTTTCTTCATTTCTACTGACGTGAAACTTGTTCTATTCAAATCACATCTTTACAAAGCAGAAACTTTAAAAACAAAAAGAGATATATAGACAGAAAGACTTTTCTTGTTTGAGACGAACGCGTAAATACTGACTGAATTAACAAATTCGCAAATATTACAATTTAAAAGTCATATGAAATTTCATTGAATTCAATAGCGCCGGTGACCGGTGACCCCCATGGCACTCAACGTGTTAAACCTCGCAAAAGTAAAGAAGTCCTCTGGCCTGTCGTTTGTTCTGATTCGCCTGACTGATGGAGATATCCATTGTTCTGACCTCATGTTCGGTGATAACGCGTGACTGGCTGATAAAGCCGCACATTCGTTGCATCGTCATGGGAACGACGAAATAAGTATTGCGTTTTCGGTTGTCATTAGTCGATCTCAGGCTTCCAGGACCGATATGATGGGGATAGGCGGCACAAGCGACACTCTCCCCGTACCCCGTGCCTCATACCGCGAGACTTCAGATCGTTGGCCAAACATAAAAGAGATTGTGTATATAGCCTTTCGCGAACTTTGCAGCGGATTTTTGTCACAAATCTCCATCGATCCAAAGGTGTAGAACAACCCCTGAAAGCCATGACATATAATTTTGAATTACTCTGTACACTCTAATAGAAATACACGTACCATCCCAAAGCTAGACGCTTTTCCTCGAAGCACCTGTTTTTCGTCCGTCCGTTCTATCGTCATAAATTTCACCGATCTTTTTCCTTAAGTTTCCATGTCCTACGGCTAGTCTAATATTCTAACTTAAAGTAGGACATCCTCGGAACTTCCAATACTGTATTTATCGCTATTGAATTTCCACTTCTGGATAACGAAATGCGCGAAAAAGAATACAATAAAGTACCAGCGATAATAAGTAGAAGTTACTTAATTCTTGGGAAATAAAAATTCGAAATTTTATTAAAATGGAATTTAATACTTTTCTTCTTGTTATCAAAGGTTAGTGTAAAGGTTCATTCAATAACTAAAATTCCCTGAAAAGGAAAACAAGATTCACTACTTCTTTATTTTCTTTCTATATTTTTTCAGCTTTAACCGTTATGATCAGTTCGCCAAGGAAGCTACTGTTTTAGGTGGGTTCTGAACCACCCATGCTATGATATATTAAATATAGTAAAAACTTATTTCCAATTTTTCGGTATTGTCAAAATTTTACCTTTAAATATCATAAAAATACAGACGGCGCGCAGTATGAGGCACGGGGTAACGGGGCAGTGTCTCTCGCACCGCCTATCCCCACCATATCGTTCCTGGAAACCTGAAACTCGGCCAATAACAACCGAAAACAAAACACTTATTTCGTCGTTCAAATGACGACATAACCAATGCACGGCTTTTTCGATCAGTAGCGCGTTAGCATCGAAAATAACGTGCGAACGAGGAATGTTTCTATAGGTCTGGAACGGTAACTTGGCAGCTGAGACGGAAGGGGAGATTGCTCTCGCACCGCCTATCTCCGCCATGTCGGTCCTGGAAACCTCAGATCGACGAATGACAACCGAAAATAAAACACTACTTTCGTCGTTCACATGACGACGTAACGAATGTGCGGGTCTCTCTTGCCAATAGCGCGTCAAAATCAGAGCAAATTACCCCTCAGCTACCTTCTTAGCGTTCCAGCATTATATCCGTCTGCCGAATCAGACCAAAACACTTGCCACAAGCCAACGAGTACTTTGCGCCCAGAAAATATTATTGAGTTTAATGTACTTCTTTGCTAGTCCCAAGAGTCGACGGATCAAGCAGATTAAAGGTCAATTCACATTTAATGTGCTGATTGAAGGAATCAGCCTGAAGGGAATAAACCGCAAGAAATTATATTAAACACCTACTATCATCGATTACTTGCTTGCCTGTTCTTTTTCATTTCATGGTAAATTCACGATAATATGAATAAAATTAAATTGAGTGCATATTTATCGATCACAGTAGGGCTCGGACAAGAGAAGAAGGAAAAATAGGGACGAAGAAAGGTCTACGCAGTGCATAAGTGGAATGGAAGGGCGGAGTGAGATGGAAGGGACAGCGAAAAGAAAAATGGAAGAGGAAAGAAAACCAAAAAGTAACGGATTAACACACCGAGAGCGGACGCACGGAGCACAGAATATACGATTCTCGTATTTTTTATTTTCTCAAGCTCGTACAGTGCGCTATGCTGGAAAAGGTTACTAGGTGAAGGAAAAACCAACAAACGATTAATGAGAATCTGTAAGACTTAACGCGCTGGTCGTAATTCATTCGCCTTGATCCTCGCGAAAAAGGACTCCCAACATTGTTCCTTAATTTGTTAACGTTCTATTACTAAAATATTACTTTTCCTCTTTGCACGTAGCGGACCCTGCCGTTATTTTACTTCGTGCAATTAATTAGAAAAGTGCTCAATAATCTGCAAGAATTCTAATTTACAAAATAGTGGGAACCATTTGGTAGAAAAAAGTGAAACTCGGTTTTTTTTTCTTGCCTACTGCGGCACATTCGAACAATTTTTTTGAAACATTAAAGAACTTTCCTTTATTCGGGATAATCTATCTTTGATGGAATGTCTTCTGTAATGTAATCGACGATAAATGTTGATTTAAATGTTAAAGTAATGTTCGTGTTATTGCTTCACCGCGTACCTAATTACCGTAGTTAAGATCTTATCATTATCGCTTGTAGTAAAGTCATGAAACAAGACATAAAAGGAGCATCGAGGAGCAGATCTCCGGTTACCATTTTAATTGATACAAGATTGAAGATTCCCTGAATTATGTAAATAACTATGAATTTTATGATATTAGCGGTGAAGTATCTTTAAGGAACAGTTTGTTATACATTTGTTAATTTTTTATATAATATGCATTTTGAAAGTGGTAAGGTGATTGGAAAATACAGGTTATAAACGAATCGTACTGAGCATTTCGAAATTACATACAGTGGGTGTAGAAAGTATTCGTACACCGACTAATTTCGAATTATATATTGTGCAATTGCAGTTTATTAACTAATTATTTATAAGCAACGAGTTTATACATATTCTTGGAAATGTCTAGAACAGATACAAGTGCAAAAAAATTATTTAGTTGAATAATTTGCAAAATTGTCAAGAAAAAAACGAAATATTGTCCGAAATATAAGAGCAATAAGTATTCGTACAGTTCTGATTTCGAACTACATATTTGAAACTGAGTTTCTAATGTAAACACTTTACATGATTGTCTAATAGTTATGATTGGTATCGTCAGTATGTTTGGAAACGTTGTCAGTATCACTCGACCTCGAGACCGTGTGCTATTCGAAACTGTCGTTAAAAAGGGGACGAAAACGTAGAGAAACTACGGTAGCAGAAAGGAAAATTATTATTAATTTGCATTATCAGTGTAAAAGTTTATCGGTAATTTCGTAGATTCTTAACTGACCTCGTTCAACTATACAAAGTATAGTTGATAGATACGGATTACGAAAGATGTTGCAAAACAACTCAAGAAGTGGACGTCCGCGTAAAATTAACCAACATAGCAGACGAGTGATTACTAGAATGGTAAAACAAGATACAAGGATAAGTGCAATAAAAATAGCTGAACACCTTAGTGTGAGTATATGCACATACTCGTTGTTTATAAAAAATAAGTTAATAAACTACAATTTCACAATATATTATTCGAAATTAGTCGGTGTACGAATACTTTCTACACCCACTGTATATACATAGAGTGGCAAGTATTAATCTAGGCTAATTTCAGATTGTTTTATCTCTGTAGAATTTTTAAGTGTGCATAAATCAGCTTTTTGATAAATAATGGAGACTTGTTCTATTTGCAACTCTATTCATCGAAGCAACTAAACCAGGTCTACCTTTTTCGGAATGATACCCAACAATGTTTGACCCGGACGAACCACCGCCAACACCTGGCGGGTGGTTCGAATCCATCCTTACAATCTGAAAGATACTATTATAATAGTCCTTTCAGGAAGCGATTGGGTAGCATAAAAAGGTATAAATATATAAAAATAGTATCTTAACACGTACGCGGATGTGAATGCTATAACATCCATTTTCATCGTAATGTAGAATAACACAAATGCTATAGCAATGCCAAATGATAAAGCCAATTATAACTCATTTAATTTTATATAACCTTATTTTTTTGTAATTATTATGCAGTTTAAAAGTTATGACCAAGTGATTCATTGAGTATTTTTATACTATTTTATTTTTTCTCTGTCTAGTTAGAAGTGTAAGTTAAAAGTGTAATACTTGACTGACTACTTTTGCAGCTCACTGAAATTTTTACTGTCCGCGAACGTGTTAATTACTATATTAAACTTGTTAGATCGTGAAAAAGAAAAAGAGGCGCGTGGTAACCCCATCCACCAGCAGCGAGATCCTCGCCTGCGTTGCTTAACACTAGAACTACTGGCGTTAAATCTATTTTATTTGAATATATTAAATAAGTACTTTGAGAAAAGAAGAATCAAGAGGTGGAAAAGATCATCAATTCGGTCATTTATGTTTTTTGAGTAGGACGTAGAATTTTCCTCCTATGACTCTCCCATAAACTTTGAGAATTTTTGGAAAAAATTGTGTACCAGTCATTTTGACTGGTTTGGTAGTTCTAGTGTTAACACGGAAGATCACCTGGGTCGGCGCGGTTCCACTGCGCCAGCGTCCTCTCCCTACTCTCAATTCTTCCTCACGTCCTTTTCTCCTAAGTTCTTTGTAGGAGTGTACCTCTCCGATCCCAAAAACTTATCATTATATATACTTATAACTTTATTATTATATAAAATATAGTATCTTAATCTCCCCTTAAAAAATAATATGTATTGTAGGAATAGTAAATAAGGCAACATACACACGAAATATACCTACAAAAATAGATTTAATGAAGTAAACTTGAATAGCACGCTCGTCGGGAAAAGAAGACGTCCCGTCCCGATCGTGTGCGCCTTTTATTACAATGCATAAACAAAAACAAAACACCTGTCGTTGCCTCGCAACATCTAGAACATTCTCCTGCATCGCCGCCGCGCCCGTGTCGCTCGCGTTAGCGGCCCTACAGTATTTTTATGCTTCTAAGCTTTTGGAATTTTACAATTTGTAACCCTTGTATGTCCGCGGATGCATGCGTGTCTACATGTAATCTTCATCGCAGTCTTTATTAAAAAATATTACATTTTTTTCATTAAATAAAAATCTATAATGCATCTTTCGTTAATTTTTCGTAAGAGAAACATTACTTACTAAAATTTTTTTATTGTAAAGTGCATATGGAAAGAGCATCGAAATAATCACGGGCCCGCAAGTCCGAAAGGAATCTCCCTCTTTCATAACGGCTTCTAATCCATAGCTTTACGTATTTCATAACCAATGGCTGTCGTTAATAAAATGACTTTAATGTATCATTAAAATAAACTCATTTCAGCTTGAAATTTACGCCTGTTATCAAATGCTCCAGCTGAGCCTAACAATATTTTTGAAATTGATTTCAGAGACAGGAAATAGAATGTCAGCATGAATGGAGTCTTAGATTCTCAGATAGTTCATAGAAGCTTCGAGTTGAGTGAGCGCAAACGAGTGTAATTGTTAAGGCAGAGTGAAATACATTTGTTTGGCGCGCATCTAAATTATGTGACGTTCTGAATGAGACAGATTGCACGAGTATAAAGTGTGCGATGCTGAAGAGAAGCTGTTTCAAGACGACGCGTGACAGAAGGATGATTCTGAATGAGCAAGAATAGGCTGAGTGAGAAAGAAGGACAGAGCCGTTTTAATTATGAAGTAGTATAACTCATAGAAATTAGAATCGATGTAGTGGTGTTAGAGGAGGATATGGAATGTTATATTATGATCTTAATAAATGTATGATTTCCATACGAGATTGTTTCATTTTAATAATTATCTATGTAGTGTCTGAAAGGACTCCTTTCACGAACACGTTCGACCGTGTACTACCACTTTTTCTACGTTAATTTATTTTTCTTAGACTTCGCGGTAACTTCAAACACATTTTCATCATCATACTGAAATCTATTAATGTACAATCACAGATAAACATTTATTTGTACTGTATTGCCGACAAATTGAAGAAACATTACTTTTTCTTTGTCTTTCTTACTCTTTTGCATTTTTCGGTTACAACTACTATGGTAATTTTGCCCAGGACTTACTGTTGTAGGTGGGTTCTGAACCATCGTAGCTATGATATGCATGTTGTTGAGGCGTAATTGACAACGCGGGCCTTGAGGTTGCGAGAGAGAAAATTTATTACTTTATATTTATTTCTGCAAGCCGTGCAAGCCTGGCCCACCTGGCAAACACCTTTCGATGACCGAAGGGTCGCACGTGGCCACCAGGTTTTGCACGCGTAAATCCCTTCAAAAGCTAGATCTATGTCAGGTATCATAAATCCAGCGTCTACGCGCAAGCCTCGTCAATCTCGTGACCCAAGGCCCCCCTCTGCCTGGGCCTTCGATGGGTTGGCAAAAACCAATGCAAACTCTGCATTTTGGTAACCACCCACGAAGCCTAGGCAGAACCAATAACATTTTTGCACTGGCCCAACATCCTCCTCCCTACCAAGTCACCACTTCCTCCTCGGAAGGGATGTCGACGGAGGAAGGGGTGCTTGGAAAATTAATAAAGGGACCGAACAAGTGTCCCGACCAGGCTTTTTCTACACAACATTTTCATACACACATTTTACCAAGTTTTCTACATCTTCGTTGTGCTCGTTGTTATATTCTTTGTTATCGTTATATTTCTTGTTCTGTATATATCTCGTTTTCGTTATAAATAAACACAAAAAAACACTCTAAGTTACGGAGTGTCAAGTTTATTTCCGGGAGAAGAAACAAAACTAGGCTCTGACGACTTAACTGTCCGACGAGTCACTCAACACATGTCACACAGCAAAAGTTCCTAGAGGCAGATTTGAAGTCACAAAGCAACATATCGAAACCGTACACGCCGATTTTGATAAAACTTACGTGAAATGGTACTTCTCCAAAAAATATTTGACACATATTTATTGTATCCGCCATCGTCTATATCAAAGGAGTAAATTTTTCTTCAATTTTTGTTTATGGGGTTCAGTAAAAGTAACGCACAAACCCACTTATGAATCAAGTTAACCTTCACCTGTCCCCAGGATCTGTTTTGACCCAAATGGAGAATTAATTTGACCCAAATCTAGAAACTGTGTCCAAATTGGACACAGTGATTACGTATTTAATATTCTCAATAAAGTTGTTATAAAGGAAAAGTAAAAACATCTTGTTTTTTAAACAGAAAATAGACTACTGGTAAGAAAAGACCCTAGGGACTTTCGTGTGAATTTTCTCTAACACGTTCAACACCACCGGTATTTCGCTAGCTCCATCATTTTTACTAAAGCTAAACTTTTTCTATTAAAATCATATCTTTACAAAGCAGAAACCTTAAAAAAACAATATATATATATATTCAGCAGGACTTTACGTTTTTAATGTCAATATTTAAATACTGAATATCTTAGAAAATTCGTAAATATTACAATTTAAAAGTCATATGAAACATTGGCGTCAATAGCGCCGGTCACTGGTGACCCCCATGGCGCGTAACGAGTTTAGAATCGGATGAAGCGCGTATTTTTTTCTTCAAAAATAGTTATTCAGTATATTTAAATATGATAGATATAGAGCCAGTAGTTCTAGTGTTGAATTTACAAAACAAACATGTTCCAAATATCCTAGCGTGTCACAAACTTCCAAATCAACAATTCCGTATTAAACCCTATGAACGTATTTTTATCGATAAGACGAGACTTTTTTCGAAGGAAACTTTCGATGTAACATTGTCAGCGTCTCGGTGAAAGGACGAAAACTGTTTGAAGCCCTGCCAGTCTGCGAGTGCACGTGCAGCGTCGTAAAGTTTCCTCGGACAGGATAAGGAATCCAGCTCGTAACGAGAGAAACGACTCAGAACTTTATCAAAGAGGTACGTGATCCTCGCACTTAACGACTTCTACATCGGTCGTACGGAACGTAGTGTCCGAGCTGGCGCCGAGAGCTTCGAGATAGGGCTTACGTGAACAAGGATTTCTCAAATTGGTTTTGTTAGAACCCACCTTTCCTTTGTTGAAAAAGTCCCGCACAAACCTGTCATCGTCTGGAAACAAAATTCAAACGCGACTTTACGAAAGAGGAATGCGTATCGTGCAACTATGTTCTCCACTCTTTCATTCTAGGAAACAGAAAGAAATTTGTATTATATTTCCAAATTATCGTTAAGTGTATGTCACGTACGGCGCAAAAATAATGTTAATTTATATTCTGATGTAAGAATGTAGGTACCTCTGGAAAGTAACAGAGTAGTTTTCTATTTATGTTAATAACTGCAATGAAATTCAAACTGCAATCACACTTCAACAAATATAAGATATCAAATACTGTTAATTTTTACATAAAATTTTATAAAAGCAAATAGATTATATTAAAGATTGTAAGAGTAAGAAAACAGAATTTTTAATTGCACAAGTGTTCTTTTGATTCTACATTTTTAGCTTCACGATTCTTTAAACGAAAGATGAAATCTTGAATAAAATGACAGTATATTTTGTAATTTTCTAAGGAATTAAATCAAAGATACCTCAGTTATAATTTTACTATGATATTAAGCTGTACTTTTGTCATTTAAAAATACATAATTTAACTAGGATTCGCGTTAAATAAAGTAGCGAGAGATAAAAACCCTAAGTCTCAAGGTAAAGTAGAACCGCATATTTAAGAACGCCTTCAAGGTTTAAGTCTAAGTATTCTCTTAAGTTTTTAGCTTCATAGTTCTCATAGCCAACATCCGCGTTTTTAATAGTAAGCTTCTTGAAATTTGGTTAACGACGTCATAAATTTGTATTTTTTCCCCCGTGGTTATTTTATAGAAGGATCAGAAAAAGACACGCAAGAAAAGCCAAAAGATAGGAGACTAATTGTAAGATGAGAATCACTATTAATGGTTGACATATGAATATATATTTGATATAAAAGAAAAATGTTTGTATTGACCAAAAATAGTTGGAAAAACTTATTGCAGTCAGTAGCCATACTATTGTACAACAATTCATCTAGCAATTTGTACACAATACGTCTTTACAAGAGAACGCTGTTCAAATTGCCGAATTACATTTTTAAAAATATTACGGAAAGTAGAACATCTGAAATTATGTAAAGAATGTTTTATGTCTGAAAATATAGGTTCACAGGCAAAATCTAATTTAGCAGCACGTTCACTATAACCAATTAGCTATGAATGTTAGAAAAAATATTTTTACGTTAATTTTAATATTACTTTTTTTACATAAATGTAAACGTACTTTCACCGCAATAAATATATTTCAATCGAGAATTTCAATGAGAATTCCTCCCATTGGTACTATCATTTAAAGTTTATTAAATAATGATTAAATAGCAGATGTAATGTACATTTTAGAATATCCATTTATCACTCCCATGGCAAAGAAATTACTCTAGCCTCCCAGTGACAAGTCGAGGCATCTCTAATTTTCATTCATAACATTCTAAAGCTACAAAGCTCTGTGGCGGACAATAACCCGTGTTTTCCGTGAGTCCCAGAGCGAGGGAGAAAGGTGTCCGGGACATGGCAAAGGTCGAGAAGCCTGGATCGCTCGGGCCCGGGTTCGTAATAACACTTTTAGGCACGAGTATCGAAGGTTTCTCGGCATAGCCTAACTCGAAAAACATTTTCCCCCTCTTGGATATTTTTCCTACTTTGGACGAATGAGATCAAGACCTACAGAAAACACGGGGTATAAAGGACGACCGTTTTGTCGTGAAGGATTCATTAACGCCACGAGGCTACATACCGACGTCGACCAGAACATCTGTAATTCGTACCGATAATAAACCTGAAGTCTACGTAGACTAAATCTGGTTTTCTCATTCGTGATCATCACCTCAGATCTAAGTTTTGTATTCTTTTAAATACCTGTCATATAAATTGGCACGAAGAAAAGCATATGCAGTGCTGGATACAAGAATAACACACAGAATATTATTACAATATATTGTATCACATTTTTATGAAATAAATGACAATTTTCATACACATGTCCCATTCTTTTCCCCAACTTATATTAATCAGTTCTTACAATACTTTCTATAACTTTTTTGCTACATGTCATAGAAACCTATAATACAATTTTTATATGCTTATTTCGAAGATGAAGTGCTATATATAGGGTGTACTGCAAATTCATTTTGTGTTTTTAAATGTACGACATATGTAAACATATAAAGCGTCTTATTCTTTTGCCCAACTCTGCACATTACAGATGAATTTTTGTTTCAGGTTTTTTCTTCAGAAATTTAAGAAATTTGAATCTTACAACAGTATATAGTGATAGAAAACTAGGCTGCATTTAGTCTAACGCCCTCTGAGGAAGTTTTTTACTGCTTACACGCATGTAAAGCCAAACAGATCGAAATGCCTAAACCCATTTCTAGCGTAGGCAACTGCCTCACGTAGATCAGTTACAAATCTAATCCAGATATAACTCAATCTAGTAACGTCATCCGATGCATTAGGAGTACTATAGTAGTCATGCTACTAGTAGCTGCGCAAACCGAAAATATTTAACCTTTTGAGAAAAAGGAACGTAATTTTCAACCGTGTCTTAGAAGACAATTTTTCAGATATTCAGTTGCAACATCTCCGCTAGGCTTGTTTATTCGTAAACACTTTCTAAAACGAATGGTCTATAGAAGAGTTTTTTTTTGCATTTTTTCGGCTTAGCTGTTGGGTCATTTCGCATAAAACCTACTATTTTAGGTGGGTTTCGAAACGTTGCTGCTATGATTATATTATATATCACGGAGGAAAAGCTTCTTACAGGTGGCAGAGGATTTGAGCTGGGGTCCATTACCTGAGAGTCCAAATCTGTAACTCCATATTTGCCATAGCTTGCCATAAAGAATAGTTTTGAGTTTAACAGATGAATACGGGTAGCTTTGTGAAATAGCATTGATAATATGATGCATAAGAACAAACCATTTAATCTTACTTGGCCTATAGCGAATTACCGACAACAGTCCCACGTTTGTAGTTTCGAACTGCACTTCAGTGCAAATCAAATTGTTTACCTATCTATATTAAAAAGTTGAATGCCACCTGTATTCTGTTTCACTATTCACTATTTTTACTAAAGTGAATCTTTTTCAATTAAAATGACATCTTTGTACCGTAGAAACGTTACAGGTAAAAATGGTTATATATTTAGCAGTTCACTATATTGGAAAATTTGAGGATATTACGTTTTAAGTGTCATAAGAAATTACATTCAGTTAAACAGCGCCGGCCAACGATGTCCTCCATGGCAAGCAACATGCTAATAACAGTTTATTGTAGTCGCCGATTCCTTTTATTTTAAACATACAAATACCCCAGCTTATGTCTGACAAAAAAAACATACCACTGTCACTACTGTCAAATATAAGAATCAGAACTTTTAAAATTAATTAAACGTTTTGAAAAAGCTCTTATATATGTAATCGACATACCGCTGGAGTTTATCAAATTATAAAGTTAGAAAAAAGTTTCATTGTGCATCGTGAGATAATAGAATTGGAAAAAGGATAACTAATATTTAACCGTTATTATGAAAATAGTTTTGAATGCACGAATCTTCGAAGAAAACGTGAAGGACTCTCAAAGGCCCATGGCCACGGGTTTGGAGAGCAGCTACTTTAATCATACTTCAGTCAATTGTTGAACAATTGTATTCCATCGCAACAAAGCACGACCACAGCTTGCAATGTCAACGGTGCAGAAATTGGAAGCACTTCAATGGAAAGTTTTAGCACATTCCTCGTACACGAAAAGTTCGTCTAAATTACAAATTGTTTTGGTTGTTGTGAAATTGTGTAGTAAATCAAAGTTTCCGTTTCTTTAACGAAGTATAATACAGAGGAAAGTCAACATTAATTTGAAATAATAACATTTTATAAAAGTCAATGGTAAAACTGATACAAAGAAGTCATCGATTGCAAGGATAGATGTATAAGAGAATATAGATACTTTTTTTTATTATTCAGAAAAGTGACGTTCGTATGATCTCTGATGAAATTATAATAATATATGTGATTGAAGATTTATCGTAGATCGTAGATTTATTATCATAAACTGCAGCTTGTTCACGTTACTACTTTAACGATTACGCTATCAGTTTACAGAATAAGATCAATAATTACGAAAAAGATTATTAATAACTACATTACTAATTACTTAACCAATGTTTTTCTACATTTTTGATCAATATTAATAATATTAAAGTACTTGGGTGTAGTACTATAATCATTTTTAATCAGTATTTTTAACACTAGACCCACGGAAGAAGCCAAATTGGCGTGATCCTGCTTTTCTAAACAAATTTCTCAATATAGAGATGCGGTACAATTAAATATTTCACATGTACCTTATAATACACAAATTACTTTAGTAATTGTATTCTTCACTCGTTGGTGCCCCGTTTCTCAAAGTACATACTTAATATATTTAGTAAGTATAATCGATTTAACGCCCACAGATCTAGTGTTATTAAAGATATAATAAATTATATTATTCGTATGTATTACAAAATACCAGAAAGACCTGGCACACGGCATAATTTTTAGATTAAATTGTCGCTGATTAGATAAATAAGTTCAATAAATTTTCAGTACGTTCAATTAATGTCTCAGCAATAGCAGTACTTATCGACAGCGTGCATTTGTAAAAGATGTATACGCAATTAGTTTCGTGACGTATGCAGATATGCAATCGCATCTTGTTTTTGGATTCATTTGTTTTGAAATCTCGCAAAAATTGAGGTGGCTCGCGGTATGAGGAACGGGGTAAGGGCAGAGTGTCGCTCGTACCGCCTATCCTCACCATATCCTTCCTGGAAACCTGAAGATCGGTCAATAACAACCGAAAACAAAACAGTTCTTTCATCGTTCACACGACGACGCGTCGCGACGCAACGAATTTCCGCCATTTTTCGGCCAGTAGCGCGTTAGAATCGATAATGACGTGCGAACGAGGGATGTCTATCCATCAGTCGAATCAGAAGAAAACACATGCCAGAGGAAATCTCAATTTTTGCCGTCTGTAGAAGGCATCGCAAACTTTACGAAGTAACTCGTGCTTTTCTCTCTGTATCTATAGTTATTGTGTTTCGTTAATAAAGTATCTTTACTTCAGTTAATCATTTCCGCAACTACTTCCTCAACCTCGCAGTATTGTTATCTGCTACCATTTTATTATAAATATCGATTATACTTAAATATCGATTATACTTATATATCGATTATAGTACTGAGATATCGTTATATACTTACAAACATCAAATATCTTAATAAAACTGTGGCGGCACGACCTCTATCGAGCACCACCACCACCGATCTACCGGTCGCCATTACGCCTACGCCCCTAGTTCCAGGATCGTCCGCTAGACACTCGTGTCCACCGATGGATCGCTCTCGCGAGTTGTTCAACGACGATCGGTATCTATATATACGATCGATCAACAGATACCATCGTCCCAACCGGGGCACAGCGTCTAGGGCAGGGTCTGTTCGGTCCCTACTGACGAGTCTACGAACAGGCCCAGAACGAAAAATGCAGCAGCGCGCTAATCACAACACCCCTTTACCCCCTTCCTAGGAACAGAAGGACTTCCACCGGCCCAGGCACTCTGCGGTTCCTTCAACACCAATGGCGTTTCTCTCACTAATCACCAAAATATTAGCTATATAATAACTATTAATAACATAATAACTAGCGATTAAAAATGCTCAAGAAAAACGTTAATATACATTGCGAAGAAGTGAATACAAACGTTAATAACAATCACTAGTGTTCTACAACATCGTCTTTCTGATGACATCAGATGTCCCTTTCCGTGTCTCTCTCTCTCTCTCTCTCTCACCCTTTTATTATCCCCAAAAAAACAATAGTTCATTTCGTAGTTGCAAAAAGTGTCTCACCATTCACAATAATCAGCCCGCAAAAATATGACAATTTGGTCAATAACGAGATACAGTCTTCTGCGGATACTTGTTACTGTGCCTCGACAAAAGCCTGCTGATGATAAATTACATACGTAAACGCAGGTGGAGCTTGCACCAGCCACTTAATACCTTTTTATTCGTAGGTATTCAATTTGCAAGCATACCGAATCAGAAAAAATTCCTCCACTAACGATCAGCACACCCGGGGAATCTTACATTAGCAGGAAAAGCAACGTAACAGTGGCGCGTGTACCAAAATGGCGATAGTGTAACAAGAAGCACAACGAATGTCGCACGGTACTAATAACTCCGAGGGTGTATAGCCCACAAAAAGGCCGCTTTCGAGCCGCGGGATATTTTGGCTCGTGGCTGCGACCAACCTCGAAATTACAACCGGTGCTGATCGTTTCTCGTATCACTGCAACGCTGCAGATACACGGCTAGATTATAAACACACACGCACTCGTGCAGCCGGATAAAGAGACACACACATACGTCTCCCGTTGCACAGAGATTCGTCTAAAGGCGATGCGACTGGAAATAATGAAACATACGCCGGTAAGGGGGTAGAAGTTAAACTCGATAAAAAAAAAGAAAAAAGACAAAAAAGTACGGTCCGCGTGGCAGTGATAAAAGAAGTAATATTATTTTACGGTGGCTATTGCACGAATGCCTATATAAATAGTGTTTGCTGAAGGATCCTCTGGAATGCTTTCGGTGCAACAATAACCGATAGAAGTTTCACGAAGCGTATTACCGAATGAAATAAAAAGTATCAAAAATTCGAGAATTCTTGCACGCCTTGATATTTGCATCGTACAATATTTTTCCGATAATTTTCATTCGTGTGCTTTCGCATCGATGCTGCTGGAAAATTAAGAAATGTTTAATTAACGTTGGAATAATAAATATTATTGTGCATGGATTGCCGAGGGGAGGAGTACTTGAAGAGCAGAGAGTAATTTAGAAAGGAAGAGAATGTAAATAACAATCTGTTCTTTCATTTTGTTACATTTGCTCCAATTATGCAAATATAAAGTTCTGTCTTTTTGTAATATTCCGTTTCGCTCATAATATTTTCCTTCTTTCTTGTTTCTCTCCAGGTTTATTTCGCACAATGCTCCGACTTCATTGTTCATTACGTTGCTAATTACCTTGAAGGTAGCCCTACATTTGTCGTATTATTCGTATAATTTAAAACGGCACACATCAAAACTGACACATTAACAGTAAGTACGTACATTTTACAAAGGAGTTTTTAATGAAAGCAACCATGGACAACTAACACTCGGATAAAAGAATCAAGTTAATATACGTCCTTCGTTCTTTTCAACCTTGACCGAAGCTAAAAAATTTATTCAATTCCAATACAGTCAACTTCCTCCCAAGCTATTCTTCACGTTCAAATGCAAAAACCGCAAATTACTTGCAATATCCGAGACGCAGGAGAACGAACAAGATCCTCAAATGAAACTGTTGAATTTCCGACAATACAAAAAAACTTTATGACAATTTAACTTATTAAATTGAAGATAATGTAAGAATATAATGAAAAAGGATCCGGCGATTACGGGAATGCGATTATCGCAGAGCGGAAAATTCCGGAAATCAGCGTGCAACATTTGTGTTAGGAAAGTTCAATAGTTTGAAGATAACTGGGATGAAACTCACTGTGGAATCAAAAAAGTCAGTAAAAAGCACAGACAGTCCGGTATAACCTGCATGGAAGTTAGTAAGTGGAGGCACTCTTATGGTAACCTGGCCTCAGGCCAGGTTTTCCTCTCTGCGACTTTGAATACGCTTGCGAGAACAAGCCCATCCGTTCGTATTTAAAGGAAAGTAAATCGAACGACTCCCCTAATTTGATCGATCGAGATTTCATTCCTTTCATTTGCCTCGCCTCAACGTTGCTTCCCGGACGTTTATAGTAAATAAACCTGAATAAGTGAGATAGAATCTATTTCAAATTATTTTATTTATAATTTTAATGTATTTGATTGGCGAGAACTGTGAAAAACAGATTCCTATTTTTTCTATTCCTGGTATTTTTTTATTACGCTTTGATACATACCTACAATTAGTTGAACGAGGTCGCTATTGAGTAATTCACGTAATAATTGTTGGCTCGTAAAACTTTTCAGAATGGCAGGATGTTGACTTTATTTAAAACGAAAGTTGGATATAAATGCACGATAATGGAATCATGTAAATTAGTTTTAGTTTTGAACGTGAGTGTAAAAAATGAAAAGCAGATGTTAAATTTATTATTAAATTAATAAAAAAACATTATTGCTCGTTTTTTATGGGGTATACAGTCATGCATTTTTAAAAAGTAAGTTAACGAATAATTTAAAATCATTGAGTTGGATGATTCTCTCTGTATATTGAACACGATATAACTTTCGTATAATTACCATACATAATGCAATTATAAAAATCTGTACAAATTATACGGTACATTAGTTAATGTATCGACTTGTGCCGAAATAAGCAATATGGAAATTTATGTTAAAACCGCGATTTTCTTGCTGTGTAGTAGAATGTAAATTTTATTTCATAACACAATAAATCCTATTCCATATTTCTTACTTTTTCGAGTACCTTTTTGTTTTAAACGAAAATAATATAAAAACAATATTTGTCGCCATTTTTATAAAATGTGAAAATTGACTACACACAGAAAAAGAATGAAAAAAATAGGTTAAAAGAAACAAGAATTTTGTTCAGTATCAAACTTGGCATTTAACATAACAGAGTTGTCCAATTTCTGAGATTCGTTCTGTTTTCTCACAATACCGAAATTAATCGAAATTATAGCGAGAAACAGGATCGTAGCAAACTGACCATGATAAGCAGCACATCCAATTTGAGAACTGCAAGATATTACTCCACTAGCAAGGAACATTCTCATTTACCTCGTGGCAATTTCCAAAATCGTGAGTATCTCTCTAGTAGATAACTTTCTGCATATATTTACAGACGCCGCTAAACTACACAGACCTCTCGAACCCTTCAACTAGCTTTGATTCAGCTCACGACAATTGGTGTCGCAAGTTACATAGCCCACAGGCGATCTATCTCGAACTAGGTGCTTGCTACACGTACCTCTAGTCTACCAAGAGAATAGATTTTGTTTTCGCTTCACCTCGAATTCCTTAGAATCCAAAATATCTCAACCAGCACTGCGCGATCCCGTCCGACAAACGCGTTTAAACGTATCCATCCTAGATCGAATTAACGTGAAACGCTCCCATCGAAAAACCTTATTAAGTCTGTGAAATTTTCTAAGCACGATAAACTGTCGATATTAATCCCCCATGAAGAGCCATTGACACTAAATGGATTCTAGATAAGTGCGCTGTTGGTCTCCATTTTCTCACTCATCGACGTCTCCATCCTTTCATCGATAACACGATGTCAAAGTGGAGTCTATCGTTGGCCGTATTCACGTAAAATTCAAAATAAAAACCGATTCATAATTGTAGGATTGTAGGGAAAAACCACAGAAATATTTAATAGAAAAAACAACTAGTAAAAATGCGGAACTGGATACACAAAATTCGCACCGTCCAACACGTTTCATAGTGGGATTCTCCCCACTTACTTACTATTCTTTAAGGCCGCAGCGTCAGCGCCTCGTAGCAGGCCTTATCACATACAGATACTATATAAACATACATATATACATATATATATACACATTCAATAACATACGGTGGAGCTATGCCTCGCAAAAATAGAGAAGTCCACTGGCCTGTGGTTTGTTCTGATTCGCCTGACGGATAGGGACATTCCTCGCTCTGACGTCATTTTCGATTCTAACGCGGTATTGGCCGAAAGAGCTGCACATTCGTTGCGTCGTCATGTGAACGACGAAAGGGGTGTTTTGTTTTCAGTTGTCATTCGTCGATCTCAGGTTTCCAGGACCGCCATGGTGCGAATAGCCGGTGCGAGCGACGCTCTCCCCTTACCCTGTACCTCATACCGCGAGACTTCTCTATTTTTGCGAAGTATAAAACCGCCACTACACGAGTTTCTCGGATTCTCTACAATTCCGTCAATTTTCACCGTTAATTCTTAACCTGAGATGCATGTTAAACGTGCAATTTGAAACCGCAATAAAATTCTGCCATCGCAGATACACCGAGGAAAGCAATCAGGATGGAGAAGATACTCGCGACGAAAGAGTCGTCTAGTCGGAGGATTCTCCTCTAGAATTCCGAAGCAAACCGAAATATCGGCCGAAACAAATCCAATTTTCGTAACACGCAGCATCGCCGATCGACTTTATTTCATAGTATCCTCGAACTTACGCCAAGATTTCGTTCCCTGACGAGGAGGCAGGTGCCCTTTTATCTTAAGAGAACGCGAGACCTGCGGGGAATTCCCCGGAGAAATTGTCGCAGCCTTATTCCCGAGTGTCTTATATCTTTCGACTATCATCCGATCGCAGTCTTCCAATTCTGTACGTAGACGAATCTCATTGTCTACCCCTCCACCCCCTTAGCATCGACCACTTCTTCCATCCTCTCTTGTTCCGATGAAGCTATCGCCAAGGCGAAAAGGACTCCTTCGATCCCGGTTCTAGAACAAGAACCTGATTTTCGTTCGGGATAGATATTTTCTACGTGCAAACGAACGACATGGGTACCCCGATATCCAGGGTGCCATTCCTCTGACACGCTGATCCTTGCGGATGGTAACGCTAACGACTCCTCGAAAGCAGACGGACGAGTAAAATGTCGACTGTACAATAACACACTCCTGCCGGGTACAAGTAGGCAAACCAACGTTATATTCTTACTCCTCTTTCTATTTACCAGGGTACGTGTAAGTATACACGTACGTACGTGCTTACACAGGTGGAAGCGTGCTACTCGGAACAACCATTTGCTACGTACATCGAGCGTACGCAATTTCAACCTGCAACGTTGAAAAATCCGTAGAAAGAGGAACGGAATGCGCGCAGGTGTACACATTCCTCGCGTCGAACGTAATAATACTCACTCGCGGCGTAGAAATGGAAAGTACTTTTGCTCGGCTTCGCCCTTTATGTCGGCTATTAATTTAAGATACGGCTCTTTAATGGAATAAGAAGTATAGAATGCAAAACTATTCGGAATTTACCCGCTGCTTGTAAAACAACCGAACGTTTATTAGGTATTCTGGGTGGATTGTGACGTTAATGTTAAAATTGTATTACAGATATTGTGTATTGACGTTACTTCTATTGGGTTGGCAACTAAGTCTTTGCGGATTTTATATAAGAAGGAATTTCCTTAAGCTGATGAGGGACCCACAAATTGAGTTTATTAACGTAGCGAAACTGCTTTAATTTTTTTTAATGCATGTATGCGATACATTGAGCTTCTCTGCAATCTCACGTGTTGTGCTATGGCGATCTGAATCGATAATAGCCTTGATAGGACTCTCATCAACTGTAACTGGACGGCAAGATCGTTGCGCATTTTGGAGTGAAAAATCACCCGAATGAAATTTTGGAAAACCAATTTTGACACTGCCTATCTTTCAAGGCTTCATTCCTATATACGGCACATAACTTCTTCTATGCTTGGTATGCGTTCCTTTTTCGGAAATAATACAATAAAATATGTCTGAAATGGGCGGTTTGTTCTTCCATTTTCAAATTGGGATAGAAACGAGACTAAATGACTCATCGATACGATTTTTTTTACTAATGAAAGGTGGAAGTCCAAACAACAAGAAAACTATAGATTAGGTACTCTGAACATGTTGACGAAACAAAAAACAGTGCTAAAACCATCTCTCGTCAAAATCCGCAATCACTTAGTTGCCAACCCAATAGAATATTGGAGACAAAAGCTGCTGGATGGACGGATAGAGCTACGAGCAGAATGAAGAATGAATTCTTTATATCGCAAAGATCCTATATGGAGGCTTTAGTGGGCAATGATTTCGACGAATATATTCGTTAAGATCGACATAAATATTGAGGGAAACGATAGAAATAATTAGAGCATATTGAGCACTGTGGTTCCACGTTTAATCTACGAGGGTTTAATTATCAGTGTGTTCCGAAGAGAGATAAGCTGAACGGAAATATATAATTAGATGTTAAACTACATTTTATATGTACATTTTATATTACAGTCTACGTGTTTTTTTTTACAATTTTTATACGATTAAAAAGACAGGCAGATGATGAACGAATTTGATATATTGTAATATATTATACACCCTTCTGGATTTTTATTCATTTTTAAAACGTGGCAAAGTTAAATAGCAGATACATATATGAGATTAAATATCAATTTATAGGTAACATTTTTTATCTCTTTTATTCTTTTCTATAGGTATCATTTAACAAAAGTCGCAAAGATCAATCAATTCTATATATCTTTGCAGAAAAGTAATGTACAAACAAAGTAGAACTTTCATTCACTTACAAAAGTAAGTTTTTATCAGTCACTGTTTATATCGTTTTATTGGAAGTAACACCTATTAATTGTAATATATGTGGGCCACCTTTTTCTTAAATTTTGAAAATACTTCGAAAGTGTACCAATTTTCTGTACCATTCAGTTAGATCAGTGGTAGTCAACTTTTTTATACCTACCGCCTATTTTTGTATTTTGGTAGTCAAATTTTCCTACTGTACACCAATTCTGCAGTAACTTGAAGGTTTAGTAAAGATAGTTAGTGAAGGTCTACTAAAAATATGTAGTTGAATTTGTCTTTTTATTTAAAGGAGAAATAAACTCAACTCCAGTGATGGCCGCTGGTTAAAAGAAGAAAATAGCTTCGGTATCGGGCAGAATTCATACTGCCCACCATAAAAGTTGAATCGCTCACTACTGGGCGACAGGGACCAGGTTGACTACCCCTGAGTTAGATCAACGTCTACTGTTTCATGTCATCAACGGTGTTAAGGCCTAAGCCCTTAATGTATTAGGTTTATTACACGGACGAAGAGGCAACTATTTTTGAGAAAAACAGTTAGTATAACGGGACGCAGGAGTGCCAGATGCGCGACTTCTGCGGGCCCCCTTTTCCAAGAAAATCCTCGCCTGCGAGTTTGATTATTTTCATATTTTGACAAAGACTCAATAGTTATTGCCGTGCAATAAACTCGGCGCGCCAGAGCGTGTCCCTCGAGCAACCCTTGAGCGGGCCACCTTCTCCTCCCGCGGGCCTCCTTCTCCTCCCGCGGGCCTTTTTCTTCCCTCGCAGGCCTATACCCCTCTATCGGCTACCAAAAAGAGGGCGTGCCCATCTTTCTAAATAACGCATTTTCCGCACAACTTCCGAGGGCGCGCAAATCACATTCTTTTCAGCAAGGTGCCCTCGGAAGGGGAAAAGAACGGGGGAAGAGCTTCACGAACAACTTCAGAAATCAGAAACAAACACACTCTCAAACAGTGCACAGCTCGGCACTTATACATTTACATCTCCGTGCACGAGTAGCGTCTCGTCCGGATTTATTAGTAGCAACTAAGTAATAGTTTGTTATTCTGAGTCACATTTTGTTAAGTTTGCTCAGTTTATTTTAAAATACAGTCCACTTATAAAAAAGAAAGTTCTCGCTAAAATCAAAAGGGCGAATTCAAATACAAGATTACCACGCCCCACAAACGGCTTTTTAACAGTGCCCTTACATGATTTGTTTCATCGTTTGCAGAGAAAAATACTTACACTTTGACGTGTTTAGTGAATATTGTGCTTCTGATACCATAACAGGATTATCTTTGGTCAGAAATTTTCGAACGATGATACATCGTGCAATATTTATTACTTGTGTTTCTGTAATCACTTACGTCTTAAGTCCAAATTACACCTTTCGACCTTTCCAGTAACCCCACAAGGGATCCAATATAAAACAGTATTTTTTCCGATCGGAGATTCTCAAAACAGAAAACTTGGAAAGTGCATGAATTTTCAAGCAATTTTCGTTTTTTTTTTAGGTCTCTTTGCAGATGCAATATATCAATTTATCGCAACTTTCAAATAACAGGGTGCTCGTCATTCTATATCACGAAGCCACACAATTCAATGAGTGACACGTAACTTAAGAAAATCTTCCCTCGAAAACATCCGACGTTCCAGGGAAACCAGATTCGCAAGAAGCGAGTATGAGCGCGAATATAAGATACGATCAATATCAGACGAAAATTAAGAAAGGGAAGAAAAAAGGGCGTCGGTAGCAGACCGAGTTTAAGTGATTGCCGGAAGTGACATCGGCGGACGGGTAAACGCTTTATCGCAGAGCTAACGAGGCAGTCCGCGCGACTTTACCGCGCTCGGTTTCGCGCCGTGCCTCAATGGAAACGGGATCAGGGTACGCGCCCACCTCCCCAAATAAATCCTCTTTTTACGACAGAGATTTATGAAAGCCATTCCCTACTACGTTCCTTTCTGTCCCCTCCCTCCTCTACCACCGCTTTTCCTCGCCTCTAGCTTACACTCCATCTTTCTCTCCTTCCAAGGTATAAGAGAAGGGATTGCACCCTCTCTTCTGGCTAGGCGCAAGGATGGGCTCATGCGAACACTGGAAACCCAACTGAGGCTGAGTATCCCGGATTCCGGGCAGTTTCAAGCAAAATGAGGTAATTAGGATGCAGACGAGAAACGACGTCCCCCTCCTTCTCTCATCCTACTTCTCTCTTCCCCCAACTACCGCCTTCTATGTGCTCCTCTTTCCTTCTCTTGGTTTCTGTGTCGTCCTTCCCTGTGCTCTCTCTCTCTCTCTCTCTCTCTCTCTCTGTCCCTCTCTCTCCCCTCTTTCTCTTCATCTTGCTCGTTCCCTATCTGTATCTCTCTTCCCCTATAGCCCTACGGCACGCCGGGAACACGGACATAGTGCTAAATCAAAACGGCGTTGCTAAGAAGTCTTTAAGCGTCTCGCGTATATGCAAATTACAGCAGCGAAGAAGACCCAGGATGAGACTAAAAAAAATCGAAATTGCCAAGTGGAGTAGGAGCACGAGGTAATGGGTCTCAGGGAGTAGACGTGTGCCGAGGTAATTCTTATTGTTAGGCACAAGACGGAAGTGGGACGCCCTCGCGTTTATGGAAGTTCTCCAAAGTTTAAAGCAACATCGGGCACGGAAACGTAAGAGAATCTATTGGATCGACTGCGGCGAACTGTTAACTGGGATATAACTGCCGCGTTGAGTACTGTTGCTGTTGAATTCTGTCATGCGTAAGTACCAGAGTACGACAAATTTTACTGGGAGCTTAGTTTGCGAAGGTATGTTCATATTAATTATCTATGACAACTGGCACTGTTTGTCCAATCGGAATTTATAAGGTTGATCCAATTTTGTACCTTTGGCGGAATGTTTCATTGCATTTATACTAATCGAGCAAAGAAAACTTCTTTTAAATAGGAAAAGATTTTGGAACACACAAAATATCCACAGAAATGTACTTTGTATACTTTATTTCTGTATGCTCATTTAGATTTCAATACTGTTGTTGAAAACTAACAATAAATTATTAGTAGACACATACGTTCCGGTTTCCTTGATAACTTAAAATCTTGCATCTCGCTTTTACCAAATGCTAAATAAAGAGGCGCGCTTTGTACAATATTTTATTGTGCAAGTAAGATGTAGTGATAACGTACATTAATTTATGTAGTTGGTGGTTAAACGTTTGACGCATTATGTTTGATGAATTCAGTGTTGTGACGTTCAAACGTATCATTACTCGTTCGGGTATATAAAGTGCACAAGTTATGCATTTTTCTTATATTGGATCGAAGGTGTTATCTGTAACTGGTACTGTCTAATTGTAAGTTTCTAGTAAATTCGAAGATACTGGTTTTCCAATCGGTGCAAGAATTGGAGCAACGTATTTAATTTTAATGATTTTTATAAAACCGAGACAGCAAAGGGTGGCACAGCAGTATTTAATTATTTCACTTTGTAAGTTCAGGTGCTGTCATAAAATAAAAAATGATTACTTTTGTGTCGATAGTTTAATATTAGCTCCTATTAGATGGCTCTATTAACGATAAGTTCCAATCCTGGCTCAAACATTTTGAACAAGTTTGGAGCTTTACACCCAAAAGAAGATTTTATAATTTATGAAGCTGAGTTTCGGATTTTGTTTACCTACATTACCTTTGTACAACTATGCTACCATGATCTTATGTTTTTGGCTTTCACTCCTATTGTGATTTCACCAAAGACCTTTAATTTTCGATTAATTTCGAATTATTAAAGCTATAATACACACGTGTCCGTTAATTGGAAATTTGGGAGTTTAACTTAGTTACCACCATAGTCCTAATTTCAACTTTGAAGCTCATTAGATTATTGTAGACTTGGAACTTCGCTATTTTATTAAATATATATATATGGTCTAAAAATACCTATAACTATTGAAATTTTAATGCGAAGTAAATAACAATATCTATACATCGAAGAGAATCGTCTTACTGTTAATTAAGCGTCGACGAACTGAATAATAAAATTACCGCTCTGCGTTCTGCTTTTAACCGAAAAGTCTGAAAATTTCTCCAACGATTGTATATTTTGGATAACCCATTATCTAGGACGCTATACAAAAGTAGACGGCATACGCCATTGCGCACTCGATATTTGCAAAAGAATCCAAGCACACATCGCCTTACCAGAAGTGAAACGAAAAGGGAAACCCACCTTAAACTCTCTGCAGATATGAAAGAAGGGTGAAAAAAGGTAGAGTAGTTGAAGCCGAAAACCGTATGCCAAGCGATACGAATAAAAGAGAAGAATGGAAGAAAGGAAAAAAAGGGAGAAGAAGGGAAGAACAGAAAAAGAGGGAAACGATAGAGGGAACGAAGAGACGAAACAAAAAAAGATTGAGTGAAGGGACTCCTAATTCGCGCGCCTTCTAACCACTTCTTTTCTAGCTAGGTGGTCGACGACACTCGTGGCATTGGAGTGCGCTAGAAGTACCGGAGAGGGTACTTTCGTTTGGAACCCGGCCAGGGCTGGTTCTGTTGTCGCTGCGAGTCCGATGCAAATGCCGTGGCGGAAAAGTTGCAGTCGGAGTAGGTACTATCACGAATAGCAATGAACTCGTAAAAAGAAGGTGCGCCGAAACCTCGGTGCTCCCCCGGGTCATGGATGATGGGTTCACGCTGGCTCGATGACGGCGGAGAAGTCCAACGGCTTCATTAACAGCAATTTATCACTGGATCGGTTAGTGGGGGCAATGGCAGCCGCCACCATTAACCCCTAAGGTCGTTAGGTTGCGGTTTGACATGAGAACATGCCCATAACACTGTTCGGTTATACGTACGTGTACCACCTATCTGCCCGCTGGTAAAGCACGGGGTTCCGTTGGCCTGCATGTCTCTAGAGCGCGTAGGGCGAGCTGTGCGCAAGAGAGAGAGAGAGAGACAGATTGGGACAGGGAGAAGGGGTTAGTAGAGAGAGAGAGAGAGAGAGAGAGAGAGAGAGAGAGAGAGAGAGAGAGAGAGAGAGAAGAGAGAGAGAATGAGAGGAAGAGAGTGGGACAGAGGGGGAGATGAAGATGGAGAGACTAGAAGGCAGACAGGATGAGTAAACGAACGTTGGGGCGAGAGAGTACTTGCTGCTACGTCACAAGCTAACCATTAGCGGTCGTACAGGCTCGTGTTTAGACGCCCCGTTATTGAATTGGTTACCTGCGCTTCTGTTCTGGATATCGTGCCTGATGTTACACGCTAGGTCGCTAACGCTAAAACCAACGGTGCTGCATGAGCATGTATCAAAGATTGTAGACACTACCGGATTCCATAGGGGCAGGTTTGAGTTGTATGGTATGTATTTAAACGGTTTTATACATTTTAACATGACCTACATTTCGCAAGTGTTCAGATTGCAAGGCGTCAAGTGAACTGAAATAGTATTTTAACACCCTGCACGTCGTAAGAACAAACATCGTTAGCGATTCATGCGAGCGCTTCGTGCAGAAGGTAGAGATTCTGGAATTTCGTAGAAATTCAATGTTTCCACAGTGCGCCTTCTTTCTGTTACTGAGGCTGGCCTTTTGTTAATTTGATTTTTAAGTCTGCCTGAATAACATAGAAATAACAATTCCATCTTGTTACGTGTTCTGATATTTTACGAATATTCCTGTTAATTTTATTCTTCAGTTATTCGACATTTATTAATTTTCTGCCTGCTAATACCCACGTCTGCCTCCTACAGCTTTCGGAATTTCGTTTACATTCACGGAATTCCTGTACGGAATAGTCTTTGAAAAGTAAAATGTAGTCAACGCTTCGCTATTATAAAGAAAAAGATGACTCCTGTAATTCATGTCAAAAGTCACAGTTTATTTTTCTTTGTATTTCTTCAATATCATTTGTAGCATGTTCTTATGTCAATCTTTGCGTGTATGTAATTACTTTCACTACTTTAGTTATTTCAGAATTGGGTCAGTGGACCACGTATGAGACTGTGTTTTTCTGACTTTTCTCAAACGCTCTGAGACTCTTGAGTTGCAAAGTGGACATCGTCTTCTTCGGCGCATCTTCATTTTTACTTACATATAAGAGTTTGTATCCGAAAAGTATTGTAGGACACCAAAAAGAAAACGTTAAAAGCAAAATACATTTAATGAAGACATGAAAAAAAGATGGTACAACGCACAATAAATACACTCTCGAGAAACCGCTCTTCACAAAGGACGCGCTCCAATATAACACGCTTTTTAAATTCCCTTAAAACAAACAACTATCACCTTCTGGCAAGATGTAGAATCGTTTCTTCTAGAATCATGCACATCACATATATACACATAAAACGCAATCCTTCTCGAATTATCCGTTTTTCGCGTATAGACACACACATTGCATTCCTAGACTTTTTTTCTGCAATTCAGTCGCGCCCGTCTCACTCGAGTTAGCAGCACTACAATATCATTTGTTCTTTGGCGCCATTAATGAAGCTTGATATCGACGGTGCAGTAAAAATAAAGTATTTTGTGCAATATGCGCGATACGTATATAGTGCACAGGTTGTGTCATATAACTGCTGTTTCCTGTTATACCTCGCAAAAATAGGGAAGCCTCGCAGTATGAGATACGAGGTAAGGGGAGAGTGTCGCTCGCACCGCTTATCCCCACCATTTCGGTCCTGGAAACCTGAGATCGATGAATGATAACCGAGAACAAAACACGCCTTTCATCGTTCACATAACGAGGCAACGAATGCGCGGCTCTTTCGGCCAATAACGCGTTAAAATCGAAAATGACGTCAGAATGAGGGATGTCTTTATCCGTCAGACGAATCAGAACAAGCTACAGGCCAGAGGACTTCTCTACTTTTGCGAGGTATATCCCTGATCGTAAAATCTAACAGTAAGAACCAATTATAGATGTATGACTCTGTTTATCCAATATTGACCGTGTTCAAATTTTATGTCGTCAGCTGATTTCTATACGTGGTAATCGCACTTATATTGTTAACAAAATTGTGAAATAATTTGTAAATCGCAAAAATTCTGGATAAATTCTGAAATATTATAAACAATTTATGGCGCTCTATTAAACGGCATGCAAAAATTGAAAGTCTTTTAAAGGGTATAGCAGGATAAGGGGGTCAAAAGTGCCTTTTAGAGAATTTTTTCAGATTTTTCCGTCGAAGTACCTAAGATACTTCGGTGTTAGATTGTTACTATATAAAACAAAAAGTTGTACCTCGAAGATTTCGATACGAAATCTTCTTTTTTCCGTTTTTTTTACTTTGCCCATTTTTCACGCTTAGGTACTTCGACGGAAAACTCTAAAAAAATTCTCCAATATGTCCGGTACCGTGTAGAATATGCCAGAATTTTTTCGGATTTTTTACGCTTCAATAAATGGGGAAAAAGGGCCAAAAACCTGTTTTTTTAATTTTCCCCATAACTACCCTTACGGTCAAGATACAGGGTTAAAAATTTGTAGACATCAATTGTCGAGCATTATCTATCGAATGAGACCGTCCCCATTGAAATCGGTTGAAGGGCACTTTTGACCCCCTTATCCTGCTATACCCTTTTATACGAAATAGACCACTGAGAGTACTTACAATTAGTAAGTGTATATAGGGTGGGGCAATAACTATGTCCACCTTCAATATCTATATTAGTACCACATATGACCTCGCATGACCTCTACTGATAGCTTGCTGCAGTTGTCTCAGCATTCCATTTAAGAAATATAGACATGATCACAATATGCCCCCCTCTATACCGTATAAGTTTTGTATAACATTTTATCATATTATTACACATAGCGGCGATATTCCAGGTGAGCAAGTTATCGTCCAACACTTTATGTGCATATAGACAAATGGCGGCGATAAACTGAAATGGATGAAAATTTTGAACTAATTCTTAGAAGAAGACAATTTTAGATATCGATGAAACATTGAAAATTGGTAATCCAAGACAGAAACGGTAACAAAAGGTGCAAGACATCATGCATCGAAAAAGGAATCATACTTCAGACCTTCCTCTGTTAAGAATGAGCACAGTCATCTTCTAATGAACACGTTCCATATAGGAAAAGCATTTATCATCATTCATCGAAACTTTCGGCCCTCCGACAGAATTTCACCGGCTTTGGGTTACATTATAAAAGACTGCTTCTATTTGTTAATTTATTTAATTGAGTGGCATACGAAAAACAGAATTCAGTTTTCTCCCGAGAGTACTTCAATTAAAATATTTCTTCGACACTGTTCATTGCAACTGCGAGTGATGCCAATTAACTTCGTAAAAAAATATTTTAGTAATTAAATTGAACGACATATAAATCGAGAACAACATAACAGGAGGTTATCTGAATTGTAGAAGTTAACATTGAAACTATTATTTCAATATATTTACTTTCAATACGATCAACTAAAGGAATATTCTACCGTTCTATAATACAAAACAACATGTTATGATGTTAAATGTAGCATGAATTCTGCATAAACTTTTCGTTAGATATAGGCGACAAAAATCGCATTATCGAATCTAATTATACGAAACTATTAACCCTCTCACTAGCTTCAAGTGTTTTTACAAGGAAGCGTTCATCGTCGTTGTAAGAGCAGCAGTTAACGTGTTAATAAATTCATAATATTCTAAACTAACTATAAAATATAACACCAAGAAATAGAAACAACGCATTATAAAAGACGCTAGGATTTTTATATACAAAAAAAATAGATATGAATGGCCTCAACTATCTGCGACAGCGCACGCAATGAATCTATGAATATCTGGTAGAAATGAGTTTTTTTATAGAATATTAAGAAATAAAGCTGCCTAGGTACCAAGTTCCTGCAAACTTTTTTTTTTATAACGGAGAATACAAATGCCTATACACTGAATGTCAGGAAAAAACAAGTTATAAAATAAAAACCTCCCTCGCAAAAATAAACCTATGTAAATATTTAACGCAATAAATGTAATTAATGTAATTCATTGTTTAAACTATAGGTATAACAATTTAACACTATTTCTACCGAAAGTGTGAAGAGACCTTGACATATTTCATTAATTTTTCGTTAATAATATTACAATGTTGAATTAATTTCCTGATGATAGAAAAAATTTTAAATTGTAATTTGTTTTTAACAATTACTCCCAAGATATTTGAATTGAAGCGCAAAGGTGTCAGAAGACGAAAGAAGAAGAAATAGGTATAGCCGTGGTAGAAATAGTGTTAAAGTAAAATATGTTTCATTTATTTATGTCTGTATATTTTGTAACAAAAATCATTCACGATGTACTGCACTGTGTAAGTTATTATGTGTAGGACGTAAGATTCAACAGACATACATTTGTTGAAGAATCTAGTAGTTATATTGAAATTATAATCTCGTATGGTCCATATGTTCAACTCTTTATGGATACTAATAGTAGAGGAATATCTTTCGTAACAAATTGTATATTATAAGATGAGATAAACCGTGCAAGGACAAGAACATTCTGTTGCATCTGTGTAAATTGATATTGAAGTTTAAGAATGAATAGATCTATCACTGAGGAGAATATAACCGATAAAGACTTGGAATACTAAATTGAAAGAAGATTGGCAGAAAATAGAAGCGACAAATATTCTGTTCCCTGATATATTTGGCGCGATCAGTGAATAATGAATACTGTTTAGAATTCGACACATGTCCAATTCAAGTTTCATCACATTAGCGAACTGTAACTGTGTTTGAGTTTGCTAATCCACGCGAAAGCAAGGATTTTCAAGCTTATAGAAACGAGCGAAGTTGAAACGAACAAATGCCCTTCGATGTTGGAATTCGAGTGCTCGATTTAATACGTTTCCAAAGGATTTATGTGGAAATAAATGAACGGAAAAGTGTTTTGAGTAAGCTTGTATAATTTTAGAGAAAGATACTTTCGTTCTTCTGCTATTAAGAAATAATTAGCCGAAGATTCTCATTAAAATTTTTGTATAGACTGAAAACACCACTTATCTGCTTTCACGCGCTAAACCGGTCTTTCAGTCCTGCCAGCCACTCTGCCTTTAATTTTCGTTTTAACTACCTCTCCAACCCCTACTTGTAGCACTGTGCTTACGCACGTGTTGTCCCATCCCTTACTATTAATTTCATTAATTGTTCCCCAGTCTTTACGATTTATCCGCCTATTACGGCGTAATTCTAATTTCCTTGTTACAAGTGGAACGTTTTAACTTACAATAAGCGACGAATGGCAATAATTGTTAGAATATAAGAGGAGACGGAAATAGTTTGAACATAGTAGATGCAATAAGAACAAACGAGAATGTACATTAACAATTTTGTATGATTAATCCATTTATAAATTAAACAATTCGTATGATATGTTTAGGTATATTCTGTCTAAATTGGACTGTATGTATAATTGCAATAAGAATTATAGTAACTATAATATACTAAATGAGAAGAGGATCAAATATTGATCGATTCTATATCTCTTACACTTTGCAAAACACATGTAGAAAATTAGAAGGGTAGTGTAGAAATTTCAGGGAATATTGAAAAAAATAAAGAGCTGACCAATTTGACCTTAATGCCTCGAGCGATTATGTCTTATACGTTCGTCATGATCAAATTCCGTTCACAGATGGAATGGCGGATATAATAAAATTATGAAAATTGCCGTTTATTTGAAAATTTATATTGGAAATGTCGATTTATAAGATTGTATTTTATTTAAGCCCTTAAAGTATTTTATTCCGACGTGTTCTTTATTGTGTTTCTGTTCAATAGTAAATTCGATCAGGAAAATATGGATCTAGTGATTACGTATTTCTAATGGCGAGTCTATTGTGACAGAGCAGCAGCAGATTTGTATCTGTTTCGAGTATATTTTCACTAGTGAACCGAAGAGTTAATACAGGCATAAGAATTTTTAATACAAATGAAATCCATTGTCCTTAAAAGGTTGTTGCGCATATTCCAATTAGAAAGTAGAACAAGCAAATTAAAAGCGAATGCTTTATCATTCCGCAAGCGGCGACCATCTCTATTTCTTTTAAATGTGCCTTTCCAATGCTCGATTTATGTTTATTAATTTAGCACATTATTAATAAAACGTATTTGTTCATATTTCCTGTAACGGCCTCGAATGTTTGCACAAAAAGCAGTTTTCTCTTCTTTTCGGATGGTTCGTCACCGAAGTAGGAAAATTACTCACGACCGCGTAGAGGAAAGTCGTCACTGAGGATACAGGAGATAGCTTTGGGGGGTTGGTTTGAGCACAGAGGGTGAGGTGCCGTTTGTAGCCATGGACGCAAACGTCTTCCGGTTCCGGTACGTTCGACTTCGTAAGTTTGGCTCGTAGGAGTGCTGTTTGCCGCGAGGGTAACACAGTCCCCGTCGGAGTTCGAGTGGACAAGTCAGAAGTCCAGGAATCAACTGAATTGTTCTCAAAATGGGGCCTCCTTAGATTTAACTTTTCGAAGGCGGGGCCCAAATAATTAGAGGCCGTAGTTTTTAATTTTACGGTGACAACTGACACTTCTCCGACGCAGGATTACGTTTGTGTACTTTCCTTAACCAGTTAACTGTGATTGACGAGTATACTCGTCATGGAGAAGTGGCACGATTTGATGTATTGACGAGTATACTCGTCATGCGTATAAGGTAGTGACCATTGGCTATTTAAATTGTAATTTTTGAGAAAAACGAAACATATTCTCAAATTTCAAGATATTTAGAATATTTTGAGGCCATGCCGGAATAAAACAAACAAATAAAAAATATAAATAATTTGAGATGAACTCATGCGTCCCCGTATGCACCGGTTGAAACAGCTTACCAGTTCTCATAACGAATTTATTTATGTGCGATGATAACGTTTTTTAGATGTTAGCCTAAAAGGGGCAAAGGCAAAAGTCAGAAAGTTGATTTATAATAGGGTTCCTTTTTAAATAATCCTGTTTAAATTCTTACTTTTATATGTATAATATTTAATTTTTATTGCTTTTTTAGTTTAATATGTATGTAATATATGTTTATGTTAACCAAATAAGTAAATGTTAGTAATAAAATTTCCAATTTTATAAAATAAACCCATCTTTTTAACCCAATATCTTACCAGCGCAACTTACTCTGTGATTGACGAGTATACTCGTCATGGCTCGATTTTGGCGACACAAAACGGTGCGCGCTCTCAAACGAGGGCGCCACAGTTAACTGGTTAAAATTAAAATGTCTGTCGCGGTAAAAGTTCTGGTTTTGCTGAACGAATTCTGATTGTAATTTATAGATGTACGACGGATAACTGGAATGTGAATGATCTTGAACGAAAGATATCGGAGTCCGGTAAATAATACTGCCTGAGAATAAATAATGCAGACCGATGCTTAGTGTCTACACTGTTCACAGGAATTTCGCAAAAGTTTACTTCCCTCCTCCAATAGAAGTTTACGAAGATATAGTTCCTTAAGTGATTGCATCTTATGCGTTATTTATAAGATGCGCCGTGCACACCACTTGATCAAAGAAAAACGAAAGCCGATAAAAATAAAAAACCGATACATACACAACCGTGTTGTTTAAGTCGTTTGGAAACAAGTTCCCGAAGCTCTCATGTCAAGTTTAATTAACAATTGCGAATACTGTGCGATCAGAGCATCCGATAGTTTTATTCTAAAAATCTCGGTTACAATTTGGTACTTTATTTAAATGGCATTTCGTGCAATCGAGGAATAATTTTTCCGAGGAAAGCAGCTCCAGCGTTCATATTGAAAAAAGTCAACAACGACGCAAGAAAAAGTGACGGAACGAAGTGAATATTGGCTATCTCCGAGCTTCGACGTCATTAAAACTTTTAGATTGCATAAGAATGGCTTCCTACTCCCGTCTCTAACACACTTCAGAGGGACGTCATGTCGAGCAAGAAATTCTTGTTCGGCCAAGCAGTAATTACGTGACTCAATGATAAATTAAATGAAGAAAAAGTGTGACCTTTTTCTGTCCCAATTCACCTATTTCCTACTCGTTCGTATTCTTTGAAATTTTACCACCTAAAAAGCCGGATGTAAAAAATGACAAATTGTTTTAATATGGAAACGGGGTTAACAACTTTATTATCCCATTATCGTATCCTTCTGCAATTTTACCGCATTTTAACGTTTGTAATAAATACGTTTTATCATGCGTTAAAACGATACAAATACTGCAACTCGGATTCGCTGTTTTTCCGTGAAATGAAAAGTTACAGAATTCCACCTATATTTTACTTAATTGCAGCAAAATGTACGTAAATCATGATATGTTAACAATGCGTAATTACGTTAATTTAGAAGCCTGCACAACAAATTAATTAAGCTTGTTGCTATACCGTTGCAAATACCTTTATTTTACGTTTCTTAATAACTCCAGCACGGACAAAAGATGTTTATAATTGTTGATATTAATATCAGTTTGTTCACAAACACAATTTATGGTTATTATTAATAGAATCGTGGATGTAAAGGGAGTAAAAATAATGGTAACTTCCGAATACGTTCGTAACAATAAAGCCACGGTGAAAAAAGCATTAAACGTAATTGAATTTCATCCAATTACGTACCTCTATGCAATTGAAATCTTTCCCGATGTTTCGAAAGTTTCATTAGAAAGAAGATGTGTAAACGTGGTAGAAGTACACCGAAGGAAAATTACTATTGCAGCCCCTCGCGGGCACGAAATTTACCTAAAACCGGACGGTCGTAAGCTAAATGACTGTAACAGTGGACGTTGAAATTTAAATAAACAAACTACTCCATTCCACTTCTCCTACAACAGTTGACCACGATTATTACAATGTCTTAATTAAACGAAACAGACTTTTCTCGAATGGGTACAAGATGTCTCATTGAACTTTTGCATTTGAAATGCAAAGTATGTTTAAATACATAAAAAGATGTTAGATAGTGTATTACCTTCAGCATTTTTTTTGCACAGTTAAAAGACGGGTCCAAGGTAATAGATATCGGGCTTAAATTAATTAAAGTCGTTTAAGGGGAAATATCGATTTCATGAATTGTAATAACAAATAGTCCGAGAATTTAAAGGGTGAATATGAACAATCATAGCGCTTTATGCAATAACAACGAAATGTTGCACGTAGATGCGCAGCAATCTCTTACCATGTAAATTAGTAACAACGTGAAATGATAATTCCAACAGTATCGTGCCGGCAATTTACATTTATTATGTACACCATGATTATATCGTTTATACCTATAATTTACTTGCTAAAGATTTATTACGTCTTCTATTATAGACTGTTATATGCGCGGAAATTGTAATATTTCTGACAATGAAGTATATGTAATAGTGATCATGAATACATGTAATAGCCTTGCGATAATACGCCGAGGTATCATTTTGTTATGTAAAGCGCTTCAGAACAAGTTATATGCTGTTCATTGACCTTTTCAATATCATCTAAAGTTTGATATTTTAAAGAACAGATTTTCCTTAACAGCAGAACTAACACGGACAAGCGAAATGACTGGTTCCTAATTTTTTATAAAAGCTATTTTTTATAGGGGAATCATACAGTAGATGTTTCACGTCTACCTTATAACACACATAAGTTACCGAATTCATCATATTTCTGCCCTAACGATTTCACTGCTTCTAAAGTACTTTTCAATGTATTTCAATATAATAGAGTTAACGCCGGTGATTCTAGTGTTAAAAAATGTTTATTGTGACTGTTAACACGATGTATACCAAGGGAGTCACCGATTTACGGGCACTACAGAGTTCACTGGAATTGCTTATGACTTTTAAATTGTAATATTAACGAATTTGTTCATATATTCAAACTTTAATTATTAGCGTTAAAAACGTAAAGTACTGCTGAATATATGTATAACTATTTTTGCCTTTAGCATCTCTATCCCAAAAAGTCGTGTTTTCAGTAGAAAAGGTTCGCTTCGATATAATACTGGAACGCTAAGAAGGCAGCTGAGGGGTAATTTGCTCTGATTCGCCTGACGGATAGGAACATCCCTCTCCCTCACGCATTTTCGATTTTGAAGCGTTATTGGCAAGAGAGACCCGCACATTCGTTGCGTCGTCATGTGAACGACGAAAATAGTGTTTTATTTTCGGTTGTCATTCGTCGATCTCAGATTTCCAGCACCGACATGGCGGGGATAGGCGGTGCGAGAGCAATCTCCCCTTCCGTCTCAGCTGCCAAATTACCGTTCCAGACCTATAGCAATGATCAGATTAGCCAAATACGGAGGGCATCCAATGTGTTAAATAAACAAATGTAAACCTTTTGCAAAATTCATCAATACTTGAGAACATAGTGATGTCGCGTTAATTGTATTATTTATAACTATAATTATTGTAGGAATCGGTTATGGCGATATTGCCGATTGTGCTACACCGCCGAGTCAGACGGATAAATGATATGTGTGTATGCGTGTATTTTATGAATGCGTGTGCAAATGAGCGATAAGAAAGTAGGGTCGAAAGACGAGACGTTAGGACAGAAGACGTTAAGACGCGACGAGTGCAAGACGAGTTTTTAAGACGAGAGTTATAAGACGCACATTTTAAGACGATCATTTTTAAGATGTAGTTATAGTTATTTTCAGTTTAGTTTTCACTCTAGTTTTACGTGTTATTTTTATTAAATATAGTTTTATCTTTGTATA
The DNA here is from genome assembly GCA_963989415.1 of Cerceris ruficornis. Lineage (NCBI taxonomy): Eukaryota > Metazoa > Arthropoda > Insecta > Hymenoptera > Crabronidae > Cerceris > Cerceris ruficornis. Next base: position 3,774,692 of record OZ022526.1, read on the forward strand.
TCCGTTTTCTTTTATTCTTCCCACACAATCGCGTTCCGGAATCCTATATTATCATCTCATAATATACCGTTAATTCCTACTTTTACAATTTCACATGAAATAGCTCACTCATGTCCTGTCATGTTATACTTCTCTCATATTATCCACTTGTATTACGGCTCGCAAACGATATGAAGTCTCGCGGTATGAGGCACGGGGTAAGGGGAGAGTGTCGCTTGCGCCGCCTATCCCCACTATATCGGTCCTGCAACCTTGAGATCGACTAATGACAATCGCAAACGTAATACTTATTTCGTCGTTCCCATGACGACTCAACGAATGTGCAGCTTTATCGGCCAATCACGCGTTACCATCGAAAATGACGTCAGACCGAGGGATGTCTCTATCCTTCTTTACTTCTTTACTTTTGCGAGGTTTAGTTGCGTGCTTTTAACCGCCATGATTACTAAATGCTTCTACATGGAAAGTACAAGTAGAAATGGCTTAAAACAAAAATACAAACGTAAACTAATTTTGTAATGTAACGGAATGAACCAGACATTATAACTACAGTCAGTTACCGTAGGAAAGGTAAAATAAAAGCAAATATTTTTCGAGATATAGTCGATTCAACGGTTACTTATAACACGCTCTTGTATGTTTGTCTGTTATCTATCAGTACGTTTTGTTTTTCTCTGAACTTCTTTAAAATATTTAATAAGGACAGTATCAAAATATTCACGAATTTCATTCTGATAATAAACTCAGAATTACAAAATTTTGAAGTATAGTAATACGTTTTAGTACGGCAAAATTTTATCTGTGATTATGACTTTTAGTTGTGAACTGAATAAATTGTACATTATAATTTACTCATGTAGGTTATTTCTGACGGCAGAAACAAATACTTTTAAAAAACATGATTACGCCGACCGACGAAATAAATTATTTTCAGAGTTACATTTGTGAATATTTAAAAATTATTCATATATTTTTGATCGGGTCTGTACATATATTTAAAAAAGCATTGATGGTATTTAAATCTAAAAAAGTGCGACATTGGAGCAACGTTCTTTAATAGCTTTTCTGTTGACGTTTATTCTGGTATAAGTTGTTCAATTCATTTTAAAATAAGCCGGCCCACTTAAAAAAATGCTGTGCCCTTGCAATATTTCAGTGAATGTGGCCTTGAAAGAATTCTTTGTTCATTACACAATGTTTGCGTTTTAAGAGCTAATCATATTTTCTTCCAGCAATTCTTTCTTACAAAAACCAGTTAATTATTTAACCTACTCAATTTAAAAAGGACAACGTGAATATACACACATTTATATACTAAACCGGTTTCTATAGGTACAGTTATTACATAAAAATAGTCGATTTCCATAAAGTTCTATACTAATTTCATAAACTTGGTTGTGTCAGTTTTATGGAACCAATAAATTTTTCAATCCGACAGTCAGCAGAATATAATGCATTTTGCACGTGATGGTCATACATAAAACTACTGCAGTTTAGACAGAATTGAATAAAAATCCAACAACGCTGAAAAAAAGGGACGATGGAACCGCGGGGTGTATTATTGTCGAAAACTATGCTTGGATGAGCAGCAATCTATATTACCGTCATCGCCAGCAATAAATTTTCAAACGCGATCGAACTTTAAAGCATTTACCAGAACTCGCACATTACAGTGACGTCAATAGAAGTGCAAATAATACCTCTAATTAATAACGTACAATAATAATGTACCCTCTGGGACTCGCATATTCGATTTACCGAAATTGCGCGGAACTCTGGAAAGTGTGCACATGGCGAACACGAATTATACTTATGACAAATTGAAAACCTATAAAAGTATGGATATGGATAACTTTCGACGAATTATATCTACCGTTTAATCGGCGAAACGGAAACCGTCGAAATGTAAAACGTCGAATTAATTTTAAGGCGTTTATACAATTTGGATTTGCTGGGTAGGAAGTCAATGATGTTGCTTTAGATTTTATGTTAAGTGGTAGAAATAGTATTGCGAGATAAAGTGATAACGATATGCAAAATTATTCCAACTGAGAGGAATTCGATTTCTCTAAAAGAAAATAATATCAAACGGGAAGGCAGAATATTTGATCGATTATCTGGGAAAAGGAAGAGAATTTCATTGCACAAAGCTGAAGTTAAAACCATGTTGTAAAATGGTATAAAGGTATTTTAACGATTTCATATTTATCATATGCAAAATCATGGTATAATTCTGCACGAATTATCCTTCAAAGAATGACAATAATTTTGTTTTCTTACTTCTATTAGCAATATTTATACTATTTGCACAGTATGTTTTTTTATCTGACAAGTACCACATCTTTTTTCTATTATAAATAATAATTTTTCACGAAGACAAAATCTCCCCTTTTAACTTACGGTAGGAATTTTGAAAACATGTTAAAGAACATTGAATATAATCCATCAGAAATTATAGTTGTGTACAAATAGTATTCTTATATTTATTTTTACTGATATAACCCGTCATTACTTTTAACACGTTGAATGCTACAGGGGTCAAGGGTAAACGGTGCTTGTAAATTCAATAAAATTTCTTATGACTTTTGAAATGTAAAATTAACGGATTTACTAATACCTCGACATTTCAATATTGGTGTTAAAAAAGTACCGTTAAATATATAACTATTTTTACGTTTAACGTTTTTGCGCTGTAAAGGCGTATTTTTAATAGAAGCAGCTTCAGAAAAAAGGTGAAATTGGCGAAATGCGGATGGCATTCAACGTGTTAAAATATGGATTCCAAAGGAACATGGATATATTATGGGTTAAAGACTCCTGTATATGTAGTAAGCTCAATAACTGACCTCTGAATAGATTATCCCATCCATGGGGTTAAGATATCTGTGTACACTAAATTCATAGAAATATTCCTACCCAAAACAGAGTATCGTTTATTTTGAGTGTAGTCTTTGTAAGACAATTGCCATATGATACAAAGACAAATAATTAACATTATCAACAAATTTCAAACACACCAGTGATATCACAGATAGAAACCAATTTTGTTTGTTTTTCAGCTTCAAATAATATTGTTAGTTTGCTTAGGATCTACTGTTTCAGGTTTTAAGTGGATTCTCAACCACCCAGGCTATGATATATTAACTTAGGAAAAGTTTCCGAAACGTGACAGATGATTTGAACTCGTATACGTTGATTGCAAATCCGAGTCTTTGGCTTAAAAAAAGCACCGTAGATCTCCAGTCACAAGCTAGAATGTTGGAAAAAAGTGGTGCCTATAGGGATTTTTTTGTTTAGCGCCAATTCTTACTTTACTTTCCCAATCATACATTGGATTACTTGCACGTATAGAGGCAATGTATCATTCGCAGACTATTTATTAAGTTCACTGTATATGTCCATTCGTCCCGTGCGCTCCAAATTTAGACTCCATATGAAAGCCATATTAGTGTATTCCACCATGACGTATAGAAATGTTTATCCAACATTGATTTGTAATTTGCCGGATTACGTTCACATGCTGAAGTAATACAGTATACGAGCGACATCGTATTAAAACGAAATGTGGAACATATACAGGGTGTCTCAAAACGATGTGTCACGACCTACCAGGCGTTGTTCTACACCTTCGGAACGACGGACATTTGTGGAAAAACCGGGCCGCAAAATCCGGGAAGGGATTAAAAATTAAGGTCCAACTATTTTATTGGCTTATCGCCTTCGTTTCGTTGAGTAGGTGAAATGTCTTAAAGGAACCATGGGTTAGAAATGAACCCTTTTTGTCCAAATTAATATTAATGTTGACCATAGTTGCGACGCTCGTGACTCTCGTGATTGGATTTTCGCTCAGTATGTCAGGTCTCCAGGTCACCCATACAAAGAAAAGAAACACACGAATTATCCTTACTGGCTCGAATGCCGCATCTACAAGTTTAAAGCAGACGCATATTGCACAAAATCAGTCGTTTGATCACATACAGAACAGAGATATTTGACTGGAACAGAGAGAAGCTTGCACGTTTTAATTAAAACTCTTACAATTAGGGAGCATCATTGTTCTGTATTCACGGACAAAGATATTTCAGACGCTTTATAATTTTGATGCATTATTTTTCATCAATTTAATTGTGAAATGCAAAAGTACGGGTGACTAGCTTAATTACAGACAATTAACGCAGTGGTACAGTATCCCTCAATTTTTGGACCAGTCGCCTTTAATCCTTTGGGAACAGAAGGCTTCAAAGCTCGATGCTCACTCTGGCCGGAGTACTTTTTCACGTACCGCGTTCTGAATCGGGATTTTACAACTCATGACTGGAATTATTAGGGAAAATAAAGGAAGTATTCTTTATTTTGAAATTACCATCGAAATTCTCAGATATAAGTATCTTATAATAGATAGTCAGATATAGTATCGATATAAGTCCAAAATGGACGCAAGCAGATGAAAATACTACACTCTTCCTTTTTTCTTTTTGTAAAAATCAGAATGTAAATTTTGATACATTTGAGAAATTGATAGCTATGAAAGTGCATAGAATACATATAATGTCAAAAACTATCAACAATATCCAAAATGTGACACGCATTTTAATATTTATTGAGAGAAACAAATCTTTGCTTAGGTTATATTTCCTTAGTTGCGCGTGTAAATATTTAAGTTTACATAAACATTCGCAATCTAGTAATGATATTTACTAGCGGGAATTATCGAGTAAGCAAATAGACTCAAAATTAGGTAATGACATAAATTAAACAAACTAACACATGTCGCAATGTCTTTCTCTTCATTCCGTGAAACATCAATTGTTGCATTCTTCGAGATTCTGTGCTTGTTTGCTTTGTATTTCTCGGCTTTAGCTGCTACGGTTATATTGCCTATGACCTACTCTATTAAGTAGATTCCGAATCACCGAGGGCTAAAAAACAGCCCTTTTCGAAGTTCCAACGACACGTGGCGACATTTCCTTTAACCTTCATTCGCTCCGTAAAAGAAAATCTAGAAAGTCCCTAAGGCTTTTTGTCACGTGTAGTCTATTTTCTGTAAATAAACAAGATTTTTCTTTACTTTTTCTTTATAATAACTTTATCGAGAATAATATATATTCACTGTTTACAATTTACCAGGATATGGCTCAAATTAAATATCGATTTCATCAAAAAAGACCCGAGGGACTGATTAAGGTTAATAACGGTGCATCATTTGTATATACCGTATTAGATGCCAACTCCTACATGAACCAATTGACTATACTAATTTTCCACCAATTAAACTTTGCTTCTGCCTAAAACTGGTTTTCTTCAATTTCATTTCTAACGAGTTGAAGAGAGTTTCAAAATCTGCTTCGCAACTAGCAACACACAGCGAATTCCTCTGTGAAACCAAAACACTGCACGCCATCAAGATGTCTTTTAGTGAATAGGGGGAAAATTGAATGTGACATTCAAAGGAGTAACGGATTATGAGAGGGTTTCCCTCACTGACCTCAATTACGTGCACAATATATCTAATGCTATGTAACACTGACGATGCAATAATTTCGTAACTAAATTGACTGAAGGAAATCTTTATCCCTATCTGTGTGGAATGCCACGTTTTATTTCGTTGAATTTGCGCTACGGAGATTTGATACAGGTGGTGCACACGGCAATTTGTCCGGTTTTATATCAATTTGATAAAAAAGATAAACGTATCGAAAAAATACGATTTATTCGGGAATGTACAGAGTATTAATACAACGTGGTCATCTGGAACGTTTCCACTCTTGGTGAGCCAATTGGAATTTTATTTCATTCGAATGATAAAGTTCGTAACTGTCAGGAAGTTGAATATGGTAGACCTTTTTATCAACCGTTTGTTTCAAGTTTTTAAAATGCCATTCAGCTTTTTAATTATATTCTAATAATCGTTCTTTTGGGCCACGGTCCAGAAATTATTGAAATGAATTCACGTTATTACAGGCTGAGATACGTCATTGTTCATACTTTATATGGAACTTTTAAAACATTCGAGCTGATGAGAACTCTTTGAAACATACTTTAGCAAAGAGATACTTTGTCCCGTACTTTTCCATTTCAGTATAAATGAATAATAGCTTATTAAAAGATAAGTGAAAAAATGATTAGCTTATATTAAAACAATTGAACGTAGTGTTACAGATAATTAATAAAATACATATATATAACAATAAATTTTTACCCCGCCAGGTCGTCTCTTTTGAACCTGAAGTGCGATCAAAACCTAATAATGGTGTAGAACAGCAAAAGATAACATTTTTTGCTAAAAATTCTTTGATGTACCTGAAAATGGAAATGTATTGAAACAATTAATTCAAAAATTCACAAAGGATAATCAAATGAATAGCCTAGGGCTTCGAAAATCTTAAATTGCCCGAATTTTCAGGGGAAATTTTGCTGCGTGACAATTATGTATATTATGGTGCCGCTGGTTCGGGACCCATTAAAAAACTAGATCCTAAGCAAAATTACCATAGCAGTTGAAGCCGAAAAAATACAACACGAACAATGTTAAGTGAAAATAAAAGTAAGTATTATACATATAGAGTGAGAATTAAAGCAAAGTTCAATGAGAATTACGACATACTTTAACTGTACTCGAAATTTCGGTGAATCCGGTAAAGTAAAGATGTTAAAAGTTATCTTTATACGTACAATTTACTCGATACGTAGACCTTCATTCAAATTTTACGGAGCATATGCTAAATTTAGGTTTGCATTAATTTGAATAATATTACGTTGGCGATATCGAAGAATAGAATTATCCATTAATAACATGTATAAATGAATTATTATTAATACACTTTATAAATTATAAATTATAACTCCTAACAATTATCGAATTTTACCCGCTATTTAAAATAAGATTTTCAAATGCCCATACTTTAGACTGCTTTTGCTATAAACTTTTTCAAATATCCTCTTGCAGATTTAATTTTTATATCCTACCACCTTTACCAATTGTTTATTCGGTACAGTTTTTTCACGCTTAACTTTTAAAAGGTTTGATTGCCTATTGCAATGGTATTGTAAGGAAACCAAATTCCATTTTTCCAAATCAATTAAAATCTGTGTATATGTGCATATTACTGCATAAACACTTGAAAATATATTTGCTACTGGAGCAATAATCATGTCTTAAAAATGTGGTTAATATTAATCATTGGATTTAGGAGATATTTTGTATAACTGATTTTTTTGTGTGTGATTATGTTCTATCACTTTCGGAATTACTGTTATATTGTAATAAAAATATAATTAGTTATAAGTTGTTCTTTCTTCCTCGGGGGGCGGGGGGCAAAACTATATTTTGCGGAGATGCCGAAAAGTTGTTTCGCCACTGATACTGAATATATTGGAAAATTTGGTTCCGCTACTGATACTAGATATATTAGAAAATTTGGTTTCGCCACTGATACTGAACATCTTAGAAAATTTGGTTGTATTATTACTTAAGCAATAAAAGAAATTTTGGAACATCTAGAGGAAGCTCATCAGCAAAACGTTCAACCTGTTAAGCATTCACACAGGCATACTTAACCATTCAGGTATTCCATAAGTCATAATCACGTACATACACTACGTCTTGCAAGGTTAAAAAACTGATGCAGAGTACTACTAACAATATTGCAAACACGTTTATCCTTCTTCCAACAATCGATCATTCGAATAAACAACATTTCAATATACAACATCATAACATGACTCTGTGGAGCACCGAGTACAACAGCACAGGATTAATACTTTAGATATCATACATCAATCTCGACACAAACGGATGCCTCGTCAAAAGGCCGAGGATATACGCATGCAGATGTGTTCTACATGTGCATATATTGGAAGTACACAGCATAGGTATACCAGGTCACCTTTCGCGCGAAATATGTATTACACTTGTGCAGTTTGTTTACGAATACGTCCCCTTAAAAAATGCTCGTGACCTACCACTACCAGTGTTATCGTTTTGGTATACATCTGTCTGCGTCCCGTGGCATTTTCCGCTCCCTACGAACTAACGACTTTCTGTTTGAATAGCAAGGCAGAGAATTGACACAGTTTACAAATCCTGGACTCGTTTCTCGTTTTGTGGTCGCACAAAGCGATCTTCTTTTCAATTATCATTTCAGAAGGGAATTACTTGCACTCGCATCAGTATAAAGGAAGTAAAAGGAACGTTCGCCGTTAGAATACGTAATCCACTTTAATTGCGTGATTTTTAATCCCTTTCAAACGAATATCATGTGTACACGTAAGTAAAATTAATTTTACCAAGTTCCGCGTAATTAGAAGAAATTGAACGTGAAATACGAAGAGAACGTACAAAAATAAAAAGACTTATCCTGTTGTGAAAAACAGGTGGAAGGCACAAATGATGACGTTTCAGATACTCGTTCTTAACGGTAGGAATGGAAATAGAAAGGAAAGAAGGGACGGTGTAATTTTACGTGGAAATAAAAATATTTCTTGGGCAACGAAGAAAATGAAATAAATCATATCTCGTTGATGAAGGCAGAACAAGTTTAGAAATTTGGTTTACAATGCCAACGATTATTTAAATTAAATCGTACAGTTGTCGACCCGATTTCTTCATTGTATCGCGTCGCGATGCGACGATGCTTTTGCGTTTTTCGTTTAGAGCGAGTCGCGAGAGGGTGTGCAAGAGGAGTGTTTGCGGAGAAGTTACGTGCTGCGCGGCAGGAAAGCAATACGTTATTTTACGTTACCTGTAAATTCATATGGTTTTAATATTGTTAATATGGTTTAATATTTTATGTTTTATATATTTAAATGCCCTCTTAACCCCTTGCTATACAACAACGTTTCTTAAACTATGTGCCGTGGAACCCCGGGATTCCGTGGAGGTCACTCAAGGGTTCCGCGAAACTTACGTGCTGTTTTTCATAACATTCAAGACAAAACAATAAAAAACAATATAAATTAACGCGCCATGAATTTGAAGAATAGAATCCCAACTAACCATCGCTTCCACTAACTTATGCAGTGGGGTATTTTTAGGGTTTTCAGCTTATGTATCAGCAAAAAGTAAACGCCGCAACAGAATAAATGCCAAACCTGAAATAAGAATTCAGCTTTCATCCATAAAACCTAGCATTAACCCTTTGCACTCCGTTATCGCCGCAGCAGCGACACTGTAATAGAAACTCATAACTCCGTTGTCAGGTAAATCCGGTGTATTTTTATATTTTTTTATACTAAATCATAATTTTGAAATGTAGACGCTTCTTTTTGAACTACAAAGCAAAATTTTTAATTTTCCACAGATGTGCACTCGCACTGAGTAAATAGTCGTGGAGTAGCTCGTAACTCATAGTAATAATTACTCGGAGTGCCATGGGTTAGGTATATCTGCGATAATAAAAAGCAGTACCACTCACCTCATTAAAATTTAAATTTCAAATCCTGTTGAAATACCTCATTTTTAGGTTATTTCAAGAACTTTTTGATTAATGTTAAGATTATTATTTGAAGCAAATAAATATTAATCGAAATAATTGTCATTTTTATTACAAATAATCCATTTACAGAATGTTGCATTAAAACCATACTATTGAAGCCATCCAGGGTTCCACGATAAAAGTGGACATTAAAAAGGGTTTCACTTATCAAAAAGTTTGAGAAACGCTGCTATACAAGAACGAGTGACACGCGTCAGGCAGTAAATGGAATACGGAAATTTAAAATTTTCTAAAAACTGTCAAATTGAGCAAATCAGTGGGACACGAGACGGTAAAATTATTTCTGTGTTATGAACATTGCGTTAAATTATACGGTATATGAAAAGTCATACACGAATTTTGGTTTCAGCAATTTAATTCTTAATTATTGGGCGTGCAGTCACAAAAGAACTCGTAGGGCAAAGGGTTAATCTCTTATTGACCTTTCTGCCGCTTCTTATGATTACTTACACGCTTGGAAATTAGGATAAGTTAAAAGTCCAATTTTGAACAATAGATTTAATTTGATTTATAAACTTTTGATATCAATGAAATCTTGTAAAATGGAAAAAATGATTTAGAAGAATGGCGACACAGTTGTGTCTTGCATTATCTTAAAGTTGTAAAAAGATTAAACAGAAAATACAGTGTTGAAGTTCATCAACCTCCGCACAAAAAGTCTTAGACTTTCACTATCCAACCTCGCGAACCACAAAGTTGCAAGGGCTCATACAGACTTAATTGTTAAGTAACTACATCTATGTGTATATATTACTGTCGCAAAAAACTATTTAGGGGAGAGTTGCTAAATGCGTACTGGTCACCTAAATCGTACCAGCTCTTTTATTTAAAAATTAATGCATTTTGATGCCTCCTGGTGGTAAAGATATGAACTTTTATTTATGTCAATAAAGTAGGACCAAAAAGTCATTCGCAGGAAGTGTTATTTTGTGAATGGCAGAAGCACAAAGAAATCAGGTAAGTCTGATGTTAATTTTAAACGATTTTAATCGGCTGAATTTAATATAAATCTACAGTTTCTGAGATAGTCTTATATATTTTTGAAAACTAGCTATGTTATATTATTCATTTCCATTTAGTTTATAAAACATGCTGATAATGTTTTAAAGTTAGCTTCAATTATTTGGCGGGACGTCTTTTTCCTAAATCGTACCACACTGTGGTTTCCTAAATCGTACCAGTACTCAAACAAAGAAAAATTGATTTCATGCCTTCAACCAACACCGCTGCTCCGGGTCTCATAGAAGTGGAGAATGAAGACGATTGGTTCTGTTTTCTTTGCAATAATTCTTATTTAGAAAACATGAGCCAATGTTTAAAGTACCAAAAGTGGGTACATGAAAGCTTGTGGAGGAGTTTCGAAAGAAGACAATATTTATTATTGTCCTATTTGTATTTAAGTTAAGTAGTGTAATATTACATTTTCTTTTTATGTTGTTTTGTATATTAAACTTAAATTGAACTCAAAATACAGTTTCTCTTATAATTTTTTTATATCTTTTTAATCCAACATATGAGGTACGATTTTGGAAACCGGTTGGTACCATTTAGGATACCGGGTGCCTAAATCGTACTGTTTGCATGATCTTATAAAAGTGTTCATATCACAATGATCTATCAATAAATATTTAAAAAATCATATTAAATTGCAACTTCGATAGTTAATGCATAGATGCAAAACATAATATTTGCTAAAATTTGTAGTAAAGAATATGTAAACTGCCTTCGAAATTAAGTGGTACGCATTTGGCAACTCTATCCTACTACAATTTTTAAAAATTTTTGAAACTGTACAGAAATGAAAATGCAAGGTGTACTCCCTAAAATCAGCACAAGATCGAATATAAGAAAGAATTCCAAATTTAGCGTTAAACTTTTCTTATCAACATTTGATTTCTGTTACAACGGACCTCTGCTTCCAAGATTCTTTTCATTTTTGCCAATAACCTTTTTATTCCACGTTGAAATGTCTATTCATAAAAATTCCACAACGTAAAAGCAAAAGGCCGAACGACAAAAACGAGATTAAAAGACCGCTGCGCATTGTGACATTTTCAAATCTGCGCCCTCGTTGTTTTTTTTCAAACGCGTCTGCCAAAGGGTAAGAGACTGTTTAAAGGACAGGAATTACATGGAAGAATTCCAGTATAAATAGTATTTGCTAACGAGTTGCCCTGTTGCAAGTCGTCTCGACTAGCCTTACTCTGGCCGCAGAGGGATGACCCGAGAAATTAAGAGAGACCACTCCGGTTTCGGTCCTCCGAGGTTTAAGGCGAGTTTATGCTCCAATTACCTCGTTTGCAGTATTAACTCGCATCTGTACACCCCTTGCTTTTCCTTCTCTCGTTCCCCTTTGCAAAGGAAAAGCGAACAGCGCCGAGAGGTAGAGACTATGACAATGAGGTGAAGAAGGAGATAAAGTGTTATAGGTGAAGAGAAAGAGAGGGAGAGAGAGAGAGCGAGAGAGAGACAGGGCGTGGAAGTGCGGGAAGGAGAGGAGCGAATCGAAGGAGAAGAACCTTCGCAAATGTGTCTCGGAAACTACAAGCCGCGCGAGGATTACGGATTGGACTCCAGCACGAGCATCGACTCCGAGAGCGCGCAAGGATCACAAGTTAGGAAGTCGTAACCGGTTCGGGATTAAGACTGTCTCAGGCAATACCTTTGGGTGAATACAAAATATATCCGGACTATGTGTAGATCAGGCTTTGGTTCCCGTTCGTATCGTATGCTATGTATTTCAACGTGCGCGAATGTAAACCGTAAAGTGGACTTACGGTAGTCGCTAAAGTATTAAATTAATCTGGGGAATTCTCTTTATTATTCCGATGCTAGAGCACACAGAGTTTCCAAAGTGAAATTAGAAGAGATTACACTAGTGAACGAGACGACTCAAGTCTCGTAAAATAATATTGTCACTGCAGGGACTTTTGCAAGGAACAATATGTATAGAAAAACTATTGATACAGGAAAAATCGTGCGGTTTTCTTTTTAGCAATGAATAGTTAATGTTTTTGTTAGAAATTAGAAAAGTATTTCGATACGATGAAACCATAGCCAGAAAGAGACTGCAGTGCCTAGGCGTCCATAAAATATTGGACAAACTGATACCGCACTGTTGAACAAAGGACAACACGCACGAGTACTTCTTTTACACGATAACGCACGGTCTCGCGTTGTTCTCTACGATTCGACAGAAAATAACGGAAGTCGAATGGAACGTTTTACCCCATCCTCCTTACAGTCCTTATCTGACTCCTTTTGATTATTATTTATTTTCATCAACAATTTTATTAAATTTCCTTGCCAAGGAGAATTTCAAGAGCAATGTCACGGTCGAAACGGCAAAAAATTCAATTTTTTCGAACAAAACTCTCATCTTTTACAGAAAAAGCGATGTAAAAGTTAGTGGAACGCTTGAAAATTGTCATAGGTGTGAATGGTGACTACACCGCAAAATAAAATTATTTTTTTAATAATTTCGGAGTGTTTGAATCTGGCATTAGAATCCGTACGAAATTTTTCCGTTATTTTTTCAAATGAGCTGCCACCTATTTCGTTCGATCATGCAATGGATGGAAAAATGTTTCTTCGTTTCCGACATTACTGGAAAATCATAGTCGATGATAAATCATTCGGTGTCGAACGAATACGTAGATGGTAATGCTCAGCTGCGCGGATATAAATTCATGATTCACGGTCTTCAAAGAAACGCTTCTCCTCTCTCTGGCTTTATTTTAGACGGTCTACGCTGCTGATTTTAAACCGTAAATTTATTCGGCCAGTTTAACGAGCAGAACACATATTTATGAAACATGCATGAACAGCTGAATTTCTCAAAATCCGTGGACCTTTTTAGTGTGCAGCGTCTGGTACGCTCGGGTATGAACCGGAAGTAGTTTAAGCAAGAAAAAGAATACGTATCAAGTGATACGTTAGTGAAAAAGATAAATAATGCCAAATTGTAAAATTTGTTCTATAAAATCGTAATACTTATCTAAACAAAAGAAAGCATAAATATTTCACGGTTTAAATAGTGCGGCGAAATAACATGTATAAGCGGGCACGAAGTGATTCCTTACGAAACAATAAGAACAAAATATACAAGAAAATCTTTTAATTTAAGGCTTACTTTTCGAGAAAATTGAGTTTGACAATCCGATGCCTCCTTATAGTGGTACAGCTAAAAAGGCAACGTAGCGAATCCCTACACGCCGAATTTGATGAAGCTTACCTGAGATATAGTATTCGAAAAAATATTTTATTCGTTAAATACTTTATTGGCCATCGTCCATACTGAAACGTGAAAATACCCTTCAAAGTTGAGGGTTGAAATTGCATTTCTTGGGATAGCTCGGTAACTAGAGGATATAAAAATACTTTTTTTTAAAATTGTGTGTTCTTTAATAGAGAAGTTAGCTGCATAATAAACGTAGCACTAGTTTGTTTATTTAAATAATGTACTAACAATTTGTATTCTTAAACTTGATTTTCTCGGAAACGAAGCCCTAAATAGAAAATTTTATACTATGTTTTGTTCGTATTTTTTCATGGGGAATTACTTAGTTTCCGCTTGTGCGTACATGTTATTTTGCCGCACCGGTGTATGTTTACAGCGAAAAATTCTCATCGTAGTTTATTGACGCATGGTGTATGCATACGCATATGTCTGGTTAGAGTTGAAAGATTGAAATGTAATCGTTGAAATATGATTTCGCAAATAGTAATTTATAATTTTTATACATTAACACTCAGGCTTTCTGATAAAAAGGTGGCTTTGGAACGCCAAATGAGTGATTATTTCTCATTATTTAAAAAAATCTCCGTCCACAAAGGGATGTACTGAGAAATTAACATAGCTCCGCAAGGCATAAGGTACTTCCAGTGATTCTCACCGCAACCGTTTCACCCGCGTTAGTATTATGAAATGTAGCTTGCTTTATAAGTACATTTATTGTTTATGAGTCACTTCGTCACAATAATGCTACATTAAACAGAGAAGCATATTTGTAAAATTTCATCACATAAACAAGCAATATTGTCCAAATGCATTCTGAAGATCAAGATTATACGACTTATTAAATATACAAATACTTATTACAAAAGACCCTACACGATGGAGACGAACGGATTACATATTTGAATTCATTACAGAATTCACTATTAGAATTACATATTAAAGTTTTTGTACCAAAAGAAATACTTTCTTTCTCTTCTAGTACTTTTCATTAACCCTTTGCGGTCATATTTCATTAAAAACAAAATGTGTAATCGCACTTAAAACAAAACTACCAAAATCTTAGTAAGAATTATATATACCTCAGGAACGTGTTTATTCTTTGCTTTGGTGGCTGAGAGCAGACAAACGACCGCTAAGTGAGGGTTAATGCCACTGTAAGGATGAATTACGACGTACCCCACAAAAAGAGAGGTATTTGGTGATACAGAATCTCGTCTTCGAAAGTATTATACACGCACTACTGAATAGGTGAAAATAGTTGAATCCGATTACGGAGCACTGATTGCTCGTCAGTGGCCGAGGGCGAACTGATAGCGAGACGAACATCCAAACGACTTGTTATTGTTAGTGGGCCTGCGAGACGAACACCTGTAGGTCGCCGAGACCCGGCGAGTATATTTTGACAACACGCGGTGGCCGTCGTACTTCTCGGCCATTGAAGTGCAAATAATTGCTTCCGTTGCTCGTAGAATTAATTTTAAAATTTTAAATGCAATTGAACAATATTGTTTATTTATGTAACCAAATGTTACAAATATAATACTTTGTTTAATGTAGCGTTATTGTCAGAAAGTAACTTATAAGCAATTAATGTATACTTTTAAAGCAAACTGTAATACTAGCACGGGTGAAACGGCTGCGCTGAGAATCACTGGCAGTACCTTGTGTATTGCGGAAATATTTTAATTTTTCATCCGAAATCAAAACTTATGCTGGAACTTTCAATTATGGTTGTCACAAGATTTTCTGCTCTATCACCTCCTGCCATTACAATTTCTCCTGGACGTCTAATTTTTAAGATAATTAGGGAAATATCCATAAAAAATGGGGCATTTTGGGCGCCGTTTTCGCTTTGAGCATTCTTTAAACATGTTTAAATATTTATAACATTAAAGTATTACGCATCATTGTATTTGGGAGGGTTTACAGAATCATTCTATGCCAACAAAATTTTAATAACTCTTATGGTTAAAGTACAAAGAATTTTGAAATTTGAAAACCTGAATTTTATTTCAATATTGATTTTCTCAAAAATGAAGTCTGATGGTGACAAACGAGCTTCAGATTCGTGTTCAGCGCCACAAAATCTATAAGAATCAGCATAAATATTCTTTGGACAAAAAAGAAAGTTCAATTTTATAGACCAGTATTATGTATCAGATTGGACATCCGCTGCGTCCCTTTTACAAATATTGTTTACGGTGTTTTTGGAACATGAAGTATTGCATGTATTATACTTACTATTATTAATAAATAATATTTACAGTATAAATTATCCCTGTTCTTCTCACCGAAAAATGAGAAACACGCGTATTCAATAATCGTGTTGAAATAGTGTGACCATACTCCTCTCAGTGCGCGACAATATTTGTTGCAAAAAATACTGCTTAAAAAATAGGAAATTCAACAAACATCATTCAATAAGGAGCGATTTCACTCGAAAATAATTTGTAAAGGAGTTTTTGTATATAAAAAGTAGTATATACCTAAAAGACTATTTTGGATTTTATCATTCAAGCAGTTTAACTTAATCGAAACCTTTTGATATACATTTTTTGAAATCATCAAAAAATAATTTATATTACGAAGTGTCAAAAAATAGAGATCGATTCAAACAGCTCCCAGAATGAAAGAAGTCATTAATTTATATTGGAAGTTGATTCAGTTATTAGATAGTAATTTACCTGAAACTCAAACGTATGCAGTTTCCCCCTTCAGAGTTCTTTTATGGAGAATCAAACTATCCCAAAGGGATACGTAGGTACTTGTGATTCCATGCTGAGCACACTTCAGAGAAGTTCCACGCAGAACACAGTGAACCATGGTGCTACGTATTCTCAGCATTCACAGTTTAATCAGAAACCAACTCGGCTGCCCCATGAAAAGCAAGTTTAGTTGCTGAGAAATGGTATCCACCACCGAAGATACCCTCACGTATCGATCCACATTCGAGGAAGTTATCAAGAGCAAGTATTTTGAGGTAGCGGCTTCCGTAGCAATGATCGTATACAGTATAGAAAGGAAAGATAAGTACCTGTGTATTAACAATGATAAAGAAATGCTTCTTTGAAGAAATATCGATTTTACATTTTTTCAACAACCTACAGAAAAACGGTGTACTCGAAAAATTGGAGAGCAAAGTAACGAACACCTTTTACCGTATTGTTAAAATTAAAAATAAAATATTGCGGTGGCAATTTGTATATGACTTTTGCAACTGTACGTTAGTAGCGCAAATACAGAACCGCAGAATTGTTTGTATCATTAATGGAACGCTATATACATCGTTCTAGTTTACAAGTTACTGTTTATGGAAAATATATAATAATGGCGATATTTTAGTTTGCATATTGTATCTGTTTCAACTCCACGATAATATAAACACGACCTCCAACGAAGGGAAAATACCTGAATGTGTGCTACCAGACTACAGGATTAATTTAATAAATTGCGATAAAGAGATGTATAATCCGAAGGCCAGAAACCCCGTAGCTGAAAATTAATATCGTACAATGATATTTTGAAAGAGTATATGATTATAAAGAGATTAATGCGAAAGCATAAATTCATAACTTTGAAACAGCGATAGAAGGATTATGGAAAACATGTTGGATTCCTTGATAACGTTAAAAAGTTTTATTACAAAGCGATAAAACATGAAAAGCTTTCAGAAATGTCTAACAATAAATAAATATTACGAATTTTTAACTTACATGTCTAAGACATGGTGACTATATTTACGTTTGCTATTTCTCATCGCGTATTCGAACTAAATTCGATAATTTATTTAAATTTTGAGTCGTGTAAAAAGAGAAACAAGTATAAGCATCATCATTGTTACTATCTTCATATTAGTAACAATAACCTTTAGATTGCTTGTACGCAGAGGTTAGCACTTTGCCTTACCATTTAATTATGAGATTTTGTACTTAACTATTCCATTTAATTGGGCACTGCAATGGATCGATTTAAAATTGTTAGGCCACTATTGCTTCTATTA
Organism: Cerceris ruficornis; assembly: GCA_963989415.1. Classification (NCBI taxonomy): domain Eukaryota; kingdom Metazoa; phylum Arthropoda; class Insecta; order Hymenoptera; family Crabronidae; genus Cerceris; species Cerceris ruficornis. The sequence goes on from OZ022526.1 coordinate 3,792,426, forward strand.
GTTTGCGATGAAAAGATAAAACTGCCGAATTTTATTAGAGAGAATTACAGGGCATGGGGTGAATGTAACTAATCATAGTTAATAAAAGCATAGAAAACTAACACGGGCGACAATCGTCTCAATCACGGTCGACACTCAAGGAGTTAAATTCATCATAATATTCACCGCCTTTTGACACAACCTAATTTTTATATGAATTACGCAGACGCAAAGTTCTAAATTCGGCAGATTTACCTTTTCGATACAGCTATGTATTTCGCCACAATGCGACCACTGTGCAAATACTCCAACTTATAGCACTATGACAGAGAAAGAGCAATATATGATAACTTATAACGCAGCAAGAAGATTGTTGTTTTCGAAATACAGGCGACCCTCAACTTTCGCACAATTCGCTGTTTCGTACATTTTTTAAAATTCAATTTTTTAAACATTTTTGTCGATATTGCAAAAATTATTCGCTTCCATCCAGTCGCTCCCATAGACCGTTATAGCTCGCGCTCCCTCGCACATTGCCTAGTAGAGGTTCTCTAATATTGTAGTATTGCCTCTAGATTTGCCTACTAGAGGTTAAAGAATCTCAAGTTTACAAGGAAAACACATGAAAGCCGCTTAAACACTCCTCACTATCTTATTTATGTATACTGATAAATAAATATTTCGAAATACAATTTTTAATGTTTTTTCTATATTCCTCTACTTTTGAACATTCAACATTCGTACACATTATCAGGAACCAATTATGTGCGAAAGTCGGCGGCCCCTGTACGTTACAAAAATCGAAATGATTGCAAAACAGAAGATACAGGAAGCTACAGAAATTGTAAAACAACGTGAAATTTTTACGGGTGACTACTGTCATTTAATAGGACGGAGCAAACATTCAACGAAGAATGATTATAGTCACGGACAGTATTGAAAGGGTTAAGATCAAAAGGATCACCCAGAAACATTCTTACCAGTGATAATGAAAACGCATCAAATTGAAACACAATGTACGAACATCAATCTGTTACTAAAGAATCGTTCAGAATGTTACGATCCACTGCTTTATAAGCCTCGCTTGTACGAGTATCACCATCATTATCACCATTATTATTATCATCATCACCATTATTATTATTATTACCATTATTATTATTATTTTTATTATCATTATTATTATTTTTATTATTATTATGTTATTATTGTTTTATTCCTATCATACTTTTGCATATTTTACTGCTACCATGAGTATCATCGTCATCATAATATTAAAGCTATTATTATTATTATGTTATTAATACTATTATCAGTGTTCTTATAATAATAAATGCTAAACTGGCATTCCATCACATCGACGTTTCCTTCAAAACAAATGTCCACAGTGTTTCATCGTACGGAAACAAAAGCGCAGTCGAGGCGAAGCGAAAGTTTGCAGTTCTTTGAGGCCCGAGTCTGGCCGCCAGATTTTTTATTATTTACTAACATTTGCCGACCATCACGCGCCAAGGCGGCCAATACTCCGGTCCTTAAAGAATTAGGCAGCCTTCATTTTGAATAAACGTTTTCGTTAATCCGTCGTGAAGAGAAATTAGAAGAGAAATTCGCCTTAGAAGAGAAATTCTGCCGATCGGCAGGACTAGTATTTTTTGGGCACATCTGGTTGCACTTTCCTCCACCACGTATTCGCAGGTGGTGAGATTCCGCCTCCGCGGGGCCCTTCTCGTCGAGAGTCCCATGGGGGTGGTCACTCCTCTCGAAAGAAAATTCTTCCGAGACACTTACTTTCCGATCTTCGTGACGACAACTATAACATCGCGCTTGCTGACGACGACAGTCGTCACAGTTTGCCATTAAAATTCGAAATCTAAACCTCTCACGAAGCGACAAACTTCTCCTCCTCTCGAGAACTATCGCGTAGATAATTTGCTACTCCCGGAAAACGCGAAATATTCCGCTAGTGGTGAAGTGGTTGTCATTCCGTATACACGCACGACGTTGACGCAACAACGCTGAGGCTTGTACACTCTATACCGCAATCCAAATCATCAACTTTTCTTAAAAACCCATTTTTTCGACAGTCGATCACCGCTTGACAAATGAAGTAAAAATTTCTGAAAAAACAACAACGAAAGCACAATGTCCCTACGATCACTTTACACATCCACGACATTATGCGTCTATATTGTAACACAGAGTCAATAGCAGCATGAACCTTTCGCAAGTCATAACTCGTCCCAAGATGCGTTCTCGCCACAAAAGATGCCTCGAAATGAGTTTGGAACGCCGCGAATTCTCCGGCTTGCTAAACCACCCCCTAGAATCCAGAGGCCCCCGTAGCCTCCAAGAGAACGTTAGATCAGAGGAGTGGATATAATCGCGAGTAAATGGTCCGTAAGTAACAGTCGAGGAAAACGCTTGGACGATCCCCATCCACCATCCCACTATAGAATCCTCCGACCCTCCGGCCACCTTTGGACCGTCGACAGATAGATACATGCGCTACCCCGTTACTGCCGTCCTCGACAGTCGCTAACGGTGTATCTTGATTATATTCCATTTAGGATTCCCGCCTTTCCGCCCGCGAACCGCCAACTCGCGGGGACATTTCCACGCCGAGATATCTCGTTTGTCACGGGGTTACCGTGAACCACGAATTTCTTGCTTTATATAAACTCGGCCAGGAGCGACAAGTTGCAGAGACGTCATTACCGGGGTGCCTTTGCCGAGTAGTCGCAGACGCATTTCAGACAGTGCATATTTCATGCTACGTTTGATAATTAAAATTGTGTACTTATGACGACGCGTTAGAATGACGAGTGGAGAAAGCTGTGGAGTTTTTGTCAGTGATTTAAGTTCTGGTCGGTAGTTTCTTTACTGTTGTTGAATTGCAATAAGTAAACTGTAGATTGCTGTGTACTTACGTAGGAAAGTGAACCTGAAGTTGGGAAGGAATATACAACATTATTATGTCGTTCGATAAGTAATGTCGCTTTTTTCGTGTTTACTTTTGGTGGGATATTCAAGGTGTAGTTCACTTTGAACTGCTAAATCCCAGTGAAACCATTACAAGAGCTGTCTACTGTCAACAAATGGATCGATTGAAGGCAGAATTACACCGTAAAAGACCAGCATTAGTCACTCGAAAGGGCATAATCCTTCAGCATGGTAATGCTCGTTCCCATATAGCAGCACTTATGGTTCAAAAAATCAACAGCTTTGGATGGGAAGTGTTACAACACCCACCTTGCTCACCGAGCCCTGCCCCTAGTGATTACCATATTTTTCGATCTCTTCGACACGTTTTGGAAGGCAAACAGTACAACTCTGTGGAATCAATAAAAAACGATATACAAATATTCATGGACGCGAAACAACTAAACTTTTTTCGCAAATGAATTGAGAATTTGCCCTCAAGGTGACAAAATGTTATAGATAAAGATGGTAATGATATTGTATAATAAATTCAAAGTGTAAATGTATATTTTATAATAAAACAAATATTCAACAATACGACATTACTTATCGAACGACCTAATACTATGCAGAGATGGTAAATTTCCGTCCAATCACATTAGCTTTTCTGCATTATTCGTACGTATTTCTTTCTTCTCGTCGCTGTTGGCTGACAATGAGTCAACTACATCCGCAAATTATCGCGCAACGGAGTTCGCCAAGGTGACGCATCGAAACAGAATGAGACCGAGCGATAAAGACGTCGCGACGGCTCGAACGCATTGGCACAGTGATCGGCTCAGGATAATAAAGATTAAAATTTATTAATGGAATAAAAAAATGCATTAACGTTTTCAGAGTATTAAAATTAATGGAAAATAATAAAATGTTTAAGAAAGGAATTGCAACTTGAAAACATGTACACTGTTTTTGTGCGATGGATAGGGACCGCATAAAAGAAAACGCATAAAAAAAAATCGCACAAAACTTCACGAGTAGCTATAATAGTTTTCGCAACACAATTAAAAAGTATTTTTTTTGTGCGGTGAATAGGGACCGCACAAAAAAGTCAAAAAAGACCGCACAAAAACAGGTTTGAGTGTATACCTAGAATTAAATTTATATTGCCCTTTCATATACTTTCGCGGATACGAACCGTTTATCCCTATGCGTTGGGTCTGAACCGTTCGAAAGTCACTTTACCGTATCAAAAAATAGTGATTTCCCAATGACTACACAAAATTATGTATACCGACAAAATTATAAGTACCCAAAATAACAATTGCAAGTAAATCTTCTCGGAAATTGGCATCGTTATTTTTAAAGGCGTTAAAACGCAAACCCTAGATATCTTGATTCAAAAAGAAAGTGACTTTACACCACTTCCAAAATAAACGGCTCATATGATAGATCGAAGCGCGTGCGGGAAACGAGAGGGTGAGTGAGTGTGTGTGAATGAATGAATGAGAGCGGAAGAGAAAGGACGCATGATATAAAGAAAGCATATGTTCTGAGGAAAGGAGATTCAGAAGAAGCGAGTAGCGAAAGACTAAAGATCGAGTGTGCGTGCGAGTTATGATATTTTTATATTCCTTAGGTTAAGTTTCTTTCTATAACCATTTTATTAATAAAATTAGTTCTGGTAGCGTAACGTTTAATTCCACAACCTGTGCACTACCCACACCTACATTTATAGGAATTTTGAAACTGCTGATAGGACAGAATACAAAAACAAAATGAATATTTTAAGAAGGTATCCAAGATATCTGAAGCACATCATACATTGGAAGGTTTAATAAGTGAACTGAACCTCTAATTACAAGTTTGTTATCGTTGTATAGTAAGATATTTTAAGAATAAACAATAACGCAAAAATGACGTAATACATGGTAAAATATCGTTATGTTACGTTCGTAACAATCATTATTCTATCTTCCATGAACATTCAGGGACAAATTCCATAATTTAAGAGCGCGATTACGAGTAACAGTAAACTCCTCTAAAATAAAAGTAAGTTTCTTTAAAACATACACTCCGGCTATCAACCTTTTCCACCTTTAACCTTCGTTCACCTTCAACCTCATACCTTTGCACAACCTCGCGTTTTTGGGTCCGGTCCCGTGTAAAGAGATTCGGTTCTCTGACCAAAAACGGACCAGCGCACTGGTCCGTTAACTGTACAAAATATAAAAAGTCTTACAAAATTCTTAATTGCTCTAATAACATTTTCTTTTCAGCGAAATATTTATACGTTTTCCCGCTGTTGAAATTCGTTCTTTTTAAGCACTGATTTTTGCATTTAGATGATTGCAAAATCCATTATTATTCCTATCACTAGTCTCAGCAAACATTCTAGATTATGATAAAATTATTAAAAATCCATTCCTGACTTGATTTTTTCCACCTAGATTACCCATTTCGTTCCACTGTGCAGCGGTATTTGTTTGTCGGAACTGTGCGTAAATTGACTTATATCACTGACCACAGTTTTCCACGGAATCATTAACGTTTTCTCGTTTGTTAGTCTTAAATTCGTTTCAGACGTAACAGTTATAAGTTGTAATTACATTATTATTCAGACACATTATTATTTCTTGCATTTGTTGCTTCAAACAGAATGGTTGCAAAGAGTCCGCAGAAAAAATATAAAATTTGTAGAGGCAAGATTTTTTCACCGAAAAAAGTAAATATTACGTTTTTGGTTTGGACAGAAAAAGCAGAGCGTGACGGAGAACAAATGAAACTTGGAAACCCAACAATTCAAAAACTACTGTAAAACACAGGAGAAGGCTCTGTGATTATAAAGTAGTGCATAATTTCAGGTGTTGCTGTTGGTGGTTTAATGTTCTACATTAATCGTAAGTGATTATACATGGATGCTTGAAGAAAAGACTAAAACTTTTGCCACCTAATATTCTCAGTCTACAATAAGTAGCTCATATTTTTCCAAAATGAGCAATAAGTTATTTAAATAACCTCGTCTTACAAAAAGCGACAAACATAGAAATAATATTTTGTTATTAATAAGCGTAACTGTAATTATTATTAATGTTAAAACAGTGTTTTGTAACAATTTACGAGAATGATATTACAAAAAAAGCATTTCCATAAAAGTATTAAAGAAGTTTTAGATTTTTTTTCCGTTTGTATTTCTGAATATATGTTTTTAGACTGTCCGTTAAAGAACGGCTTCGAAAAATTGGTCGAACAATTTAGAACGGAGATCAAGATGGAAACGCTTTACCGTAACAGAAAATGCTATTGCACTTCTAAAACTACACTGTACATTTACAAAACGTTTGCAGGCCGACGTATTTTCCTACGTATCATTCTTTGTGCCATTCTGCCCTGTTTATCTGGTCTAGAATCTATCTTCGAAATGCGAACATTTCGCCGACTATTGCACGGAACAACTTCGCTCAATTTACTGAAAATGTTCGCCTTCCGCTGATGGCAGATGCATACAACAATTTCATCAAAATAAAGACATAGGGAAATCTCCGACGATATCGTATCTGCAGGCTTTCTGAATTGTTCTAAAAATCGACGAGACTTGTACAATACTTACACATCTTTTATTTACCGGTTTAAAAGAATTCTAATATCGCTTACTACTTCAGATTGCCTTTGAAACTGTTTTCATTTATAAAATTGCAGAGAATAGAATTTCGAAAGAATAGCAAAATTTTATCTTTTAATTGAAGCGAACTGACAGTAGAGGCACAAAAATGTGTATTCTACGCGAAAAAGATAACAGTCTAAATAAGTTAAGCTATTTTGTATGAGCTTTTGATAGAATCTTCGGTAACTGAATATCATTTTCATTTAAAAATAGTCTTATGTTTTTGCATATTGTGTTCTACGTTTCCCACAGATAATTTCCAAAACGTTCTGATTCTTTATCTTATCAGAAATTGTTACAATATTAAAATGAATTTTTCACTTAATTGTTTAATACGTTAGCATTTATAATAAATACAGATAATAAATGTAGTGTGGGGGGGGGGGGGGGGAGGGATGATTGTGTGTGAGATGTGAAGGAGAGTTTGGAGCGAGGAAAAAATAAAAGACGATCAGGTGAGCGAGAGACGTGCGGCAACGAAGATTCGGGAGAGTTGAGTGTCAACGACGACCACGAAAAGAAGTACGACTCTAGCACGTTTTTCTTAATTCCATTTATTTCATTATCTTTGTGCTTTTATTAACAAGTTGTATTTTATCTTTATCTATGATCTATATTTTTATATGTATATATATTTATCTATATTATCTTCTGATAACCAGCACAATTTACTTTTTAAAAAATGCGGATATTGCATTTTCCAACAAAGGAAATGAAATCAAAGCAAAGGAAAGCAAACGTTTCTGAAGCGCTATATTGAACCCACATGGAAAATTGATCGTTCCGAAAACAAGGCCTTGTATAAAATAAATGGTGTTACACTTTTAACTTTTTTTATTATTATTTTTATATTTCCCATATATTATCAGCTTATTTATAGTATCACCTGTTACGGAACACTGGATATATTGCCGTTTGCACTCTTACAGCCAGATGTATTGTTAATTTTGTGCAACTTTCCTAAGTTAATAAAAATGTTAGGTTTAACGGATTGCCGTACAATTAAACAGACCACCGACATTTATACGAGCTCACTGCGTAATTAAAAAATTGAAGAAAATATAACTCGCGTTTATCTACGTCCGCTACTGTCTAACGTGTAATGAAATTACTTAGAGTTTAAATACATAGTTAATCGTAATAATGTTGAAATCCTGAAAAATGCAACATAATGAAATAACATTTTTCTGCTGTTACTTAAAAATTGTTTAATATACCTCGTGAATCGTCATCGCAATATATTTAATTTCACGTCATTATAAAATAAACGCGAATAAATAGTCCTCGCTTAGCTGCACTTCATATACTTTCATTATTCTCGATAAAAAAAGTCTTTCCGCCAGAATATCAAAAATAGTCATCTCATATCCGGTTCGGTCGAACGTTGCACAAATATCGAGCAGTCGAATTTCTTCTATTATATTAGGAATACTCAAATGAAATACAAAAAAAAAGTTCGTACGATCACTACGATTCGATATTAAATCCGTACAAGGCAAGGTTATTGTAAAAGTAACACATCCAAAGCCAGCCGTACCAGCAGCATGACCTGATCCGATGAAATTTAATCACGTCTCGTCGACATTACAATATAGTATCCATAAATCCCGAAATCGACGTCTCCGCCAACTGAAAATATCTCCGAGAGATATTTTCCATCGGCGTAGGTCTCCCAACATTAAAACTCCTTATCCATGGCGCGGCTTATCCTCGCCAGGGGTAACCCTACCGACGTCGATTTCCTGGACACACCGTCCCTCAACTTTCCCCCTTTCACTTCCTACCGTTACCGACCAATCGACCTTCCCCCCGTTTTACATTCCACTCCAGTAGATTTATTTGGCGAGACATATTGCAGTCGCAAGAATCGACAGTAATCTCTAACCCTCCGGCGACTCATCTGAAGTCTATAAGTCTGGCAATTGTTGCACACGACAATACAACGACCCCTATCCGGGACTATCGAAAGTCGATCCAACTTCGGATTTCCGATTTTTCCCGAGGTACAGTATAATCAACCCCGAATCCGGAAGAACCGTGTTTTAAAATACGAGCTTTCCTATATCTTTCGTTCAATGTAACGGAATATATGTGTAGGTGGTTCTTATTTGTGTTTAACCTTTTGCGCTCTAAGCAATTCGTTTGTGAAGTGGATTTTCTTAGATTTTAAAATTAAACAATGATCGATGAAAAGATCCTTGGAAATTGTGGAGTTATCAGATTTCTTTCGGACTTTAAAGTACGTATTAACCGTTCTATTTTCCTCATTTATAGCTTACATTCGTGTTCTTTCGGCCCATAGTGACCCGATGCACAAAAGTTCCCATTGAAACAAAAATTTTAATTATACAAGAACACGTAGACATAAACTTTAAATACATTAAATATCAAAAACATAGTATTTGTTAAAACATAACCTTCACTGCAGGTCACACAATCACGAGGAGAACTTCAGGATTAAACTGGGAAACGAAACTTATTAATTTAAGCTAGCAAACACATGGGGTCTTATTACCATTATTTGGAAAATAATAACATTTCTTTAGGTATTATTAACTTTCATCAATTTTGATCAAACTTGTCCAATCCGCGGCTCGTGGGTCCCATGCGGCCCAGGACAATTACTATGTATGCGGCACAACAAAAAATCGGAAACTTGCAAACTTGATGTAATTATAACTAAAAATAGCATTAATAATACTACAAATTATTCGTGAGTGCTAGTGTATTTTATGTGCCAAAACAACTTGCCATTTTTCAATGTGACCCAGGCAAACTAAAAGGTTGAATTTCCCTTAGATAAAAGTTAGGAAATTTTGTACAACTTATAATTTGTCTTTCTCGCGTTATTTAATTAAATGTGGGAAAATCTACATGAAAGTTATTAAACTCATACAACAATCGTTTCTTATTCGTTTGTACTTTAACGATCATTTTGTCAAAATTTTAATATGATATTTGTTACTACCTTTGAGCAGGCAGTAATGTTGCCAAGGATCGAGCGCAGTCATTCCATTGTCTCGCAAATTTTTATGTTTAAGATCGACCATGCTTGTCCAGAAAACCGTAACATCTTAGGTTGACGGAAGGACAAGCCCGTCAACCATTAGTCGTTTAATAAGGAAAAGTGATTATAGGCCCTTCTCGAATTTCGAGAGTTTCCTGACATGCAGAGGTTTATTCCGTAGAGACAATGGGCGTCTTGTGCGAGCGTGAGGGCTATTTTTAAGGGCAGTCTTAATATCTGCATGTGCGCCTCAGGCCTTCCACAGCGAAGGGGTGTGAGAGGTCAGTATAGCAATATTGGGACTCTCACTCCTCTGCGCCTCAATGGACAAGTGCCGTATCATAAAGCTCTGCCTGTGCCAACAAGTCGCCAGTCTCACCACCATCTTCGGCCACCCTCGGTCCCTAACCGGGGTGGTAGCAAACGGGCCCACGCGCTGCGAAGCCATGACCGCTGTCCCCTCCACCGGTCAAAGAGGCATCCAAAGGCGTCCCGCCAAAACGTTCGCGCGCCCCCACGAAATATTAATAATTATTTCAGGTGCAAAGTCGCACCGTGACTTCCGGTGGCGCGCGAGCCCTTTTCTTGGGGGTGTTGGGACTTACACCCTCAATATGCCGGGTTCTATTATATGCACCAAAGGCCACTATTTCCGAAATATTAATTAATTACGGGGCACACCGAAGGTTGCCTTCGGGTCTTCGGTGGGCCTGATCCATGAACCATCCTTGCTGGCGAGTTTATATTAATTTGCTTCTTTGTTCATGAATTTGAATAGTGATTGCCTTATGATGGTCCCGGGGACATCGGCAAAGCGGCCCTGGTGTCATTGTTTCGAGCGGACCGCGACCCTTAGACCGGAAAGAAGCTCAGACCCAGGTCATCCCGACGTCCCCTTCTTTACCGTTACTTGGTCGAAGGTGGAGGAGTAGGATTCGGAAAATTTGCGATGTTGCCGATGTTCTCGCACCCCCTTGAACGGAGACGTCAGTGCACCCACGAAATATCAGGCCCTCCTGATTGGTCAGGAAGGGAAGAGTGGGAGAGTGCAGTGACGTCTCTCAACACATAAAAGGGCAAGTGTTCGCCCATAACATTGCCATTTCTGAGCCATTCGGGCCATTCTTGAACCAAAGTGTGTGGTGTGGCACTGCTTGATGGTAGCCATAGTTTGCTGCCCAAGTGCCACACCCTCACAATACACAGTTACACATCAGTTTGTAATTCAATCATTTGTAAATTGCCATCACCATTAAATAAATAGTAACCGATAGAGTCAGTGCATCTCTAAATATTTCCTACCTTATGGGAGATGATCCTTCGAGCAATAATTGCAATAAAATAAATACATAGACCAAAGGTTTCGTAAACTCGATCGACGATCGCCGGCCACGAGTAGAAATAGGGGGCGTAACCGGACGGAAGAGGGAGGTCCGAGGGCAGGCCGCGTATTTTGGGACGCAACAATATTACTTTGTGATTTTCAAATTACAACAGGTTATACGAACTGATTTGGCATACTTATGACAAGGCTTGTAATCTCTTTATCTATTTTCTTTATATTACATTGTGGAAGCTTCAACTACGTAGAAAAAACAAGAATTTTAAAAAGTACTATTTATTCGGCGACCTATCAGGGGCTACAGATAGTGATGGATTTTTCGGATAAGGAAAAAGGAAGCAAAAGCAAATGTGCATGGTACTCTAAACTTAAAGTACTTAAACACAACGAACATTTATGTTTAACGTGAAATGCAAAGTGATTTATGAAGTTCCATATATAACCTTAAATTATATTCGCAAATGTAGTCACTCTACGTCGTTGTGACCCCAACGTATTTCGTTGCAGGAAAAATTGTGTACATTCGTTGTTAAGTTGTACTTGAACAAATGTTTTTGTAATGTCGAATAAAATGTAGGTACCATTGGCTTAGGATTAATAAGACTACGAACATGAAATATTTGAAAATACTCTATTATTACTGGATGTCAGTATATTATTATATCAAAGGGTGGAGTTAACTGTAAAGGAAACTGTTATAAACATCACGGTACATATCATTTTAACGCCATGGCCAAATATAATTATTGATCATTACCTTTTTAATATTCAAAGAACTAGTTTTCTTAAAACAATATTTTTAAAGCTACAAATAGCTTATAATTTAGAAGAAAAGCTGTATACAGATAAACCAAACCGGAAGACGGCCGTTCTCCATCATTTATTGAAATCAATCACTATTTACGATGCCTTTTGGAATATCGCTTGCGCATAAATAAATCTAATTTATCATCGTTAGTTGAATTATTTAAAATGGACAGAAAGGAACGGAGCTCTCTTTCTTTAAACCTAAAATTTGCACTTGGCAAGAGTGCGACGTAACATAGATAGACGAGGCGAGATAGAAGCACTCGATCGACCCTTGTGGAATACACATGGAAAAAGTGAAAGAGTGAATGCGTGAAGAGAGGAAAAACGAATGCGATGTGAATGAAAGCAGGATGTTTAGAATGTGATTGGAAAAAGTCGAGAGAGTAGAATGAAAGTCACGAGAGAGCGAAGATGAGAGCGGAGCGGCGTGGAATACCGTAGATAGAGCATAGTCTTTTATTGGAGTAATCTTCAGTGCACTATTCTGTCTCGTTGTTTCAGCTCCCTTTGCCTGTTTTGTTACTTTATTAAACATAGTTAATCCACGTTTACCGGAAATAATCCATTTCCTCGCTTTAATACCAATTACCTATCTATAATCGAAAGTTTCACAGGAAAATAAGCATTATATTAGATTTTTGGACTTCTCAGGAAACAAAAACCTATGTTTCTATTTTTATAATATCACTAAAACTCATTTTTGTGTGTATCAAACTAAATCATCGGTTACGTACTACAATCTGACGTTTCCATATTCACTCATCGACCCACCAAGCTTAAACTCATCTAAACCACCATCCAAACTAGTGATGGGCAAATATTTTAGAAGCGGGGCAAACAGGAAGAAAAAATGTTGGCGGCAAGAATTTAATTCATTACAAAACTCAAACGGACTCAATAAAATATTACTTTAAAAATTCTTGAATATCAATGCGATTAACGAAGCAGTAACTGCATTTCTGAAAGTTCCTCAGAATGTGATTTGAACCGGGATGTAATGATTCTAGAAGTGAAGTTAAATGCTCATTTGTCATTTACATTATCACAGCCATCATTTGCGCACGCAAAACAATAAATTAATTTCTATGGAAAATTTTACATATGGAAAAAGGGACACTCCCATAATGAATTTTTTAAAACACTAAACTTGAGAATTTCTATGCTATTATTGTTAAATTAGCGCCTGGTCGGATTGAACTTCTAAGCGGGCCACATTTGATCCGAGCATCGCAGTTTGCTCATCATTGTTCTTTTAACCCTTTGCACTCCGAATTATTTCACTAGCTTTTCGTCAAATAACCAAAGATAGTCTCGGAAAATTGTCTAACGTTGATTACTCATATTAAATTAATATTAAATACAATTATAGATACCGCGGGATGTTTATGTTAAGATGCAAAATTATTGTTGATTTCGAAGAGTCGATAATTGGTAGATGAAACGTTAAGTGTCATAGAAAGCTGTGTCGAGTGTAGCTCGACATAGGAGTGCAAAGGGTTAAGATGAAATGCATCATACACAAGGTTCAAATAAAGATAAACCATTATAGTTACTATAGCCGTGCTAATATAAAGGAACACAAACTATACTATTATTTTTAAATCTGAGGCGAGCCGGATGGAACCTCTAACAATAAGAGGGCTGTAGTTTGCCCATCACCGATCTAAATGATAGCCTTACCGGTTCAATATTTCCGAAAAATAGATAAAAGTTTCAAGAAGCAAAAATACGTAGAAATCGTCGCGTGTAATGACAATTTAATAGATTTTATATACAAATTTTCGTGGCTGTTGCATATTCCAAAGAAAACTGTAGTCAGGCAACTGGAAAAAACTTGAGGAGCTTATCGTACACCAGGCTTCTCGCAGAGCATTTACCTCCGGAGGTAAATACAGGTAATATGAGACAGACGCCAGAATATGGCTTGGGGCGCGTAGACGTAACCAGCATCGCTATCTCAAATCGGCATCTCGATATTGCGCTTCTCCGCATTTCGAGCTTCGCTCCATAACCTATCCCAAAACGATGGAAACTGGCCCGTGTACCTTTAGCACAATGATACTGCCGATCTGGGTGATCAGAAGTAGTGATCCGAGCGTGGACAAATGGGGAACGATGTGAGATAGCGAGCGAGTGCATGGAGAACGAACGATACACACCGAGATAATGCTCGCAGGCAGAAATATACGTTTACGGTAAAAGCGGACTTTTTTTTCGTTCCGAACAACGAGTCTGTTTCATTAGTTTATTGGGTAAACGTGACGCGGTGCGGCCATAGTGACAGATTTGTCACTCAACGTTGTATATTGGGGTACTATTGAAGTTCTTGGTAGTTTTTTTAAGAGTTTCAGAAAAAATGCAGTTTTCTTTTGCTGTATATGTATCGTTGCTACCGATTTTTTCAAGGTAATTATACAGATGATGGTCCGTCACACCGATTTCGATAATTTTTGGATATATTGTCAGAATCATGATTCTAAGCAACTTTTTTCTATACATGTAACCCCCGCTCGGGTTTAGTTTTCGAGATATCGGCAAAAAAATTTGCTACTTGTACATTGAATTTTCCCTATACATGCACGCCCGTGGTACGCATGCGTCAGCACGATGCCATCGCGTTTCTACTGTTTCTGCGTAGACCGATTCAGATACTTCATAGCGGGTGGACTCGTCGAAAAGCTACCTCATAAGAATTTGTGAAAAATATAATTCCAATGCTTAGTCGGGCCCCTGACGGCGACCCTCTCTAAAATCTATCCCAAACCAACACTAATTTATCTTCTCGTGACAAACACCTTTATTAAACCAAATTTTGGAAAAGTTTGGTTTAATAAAGGTGTTTGTAACGAGAAGGTAAGTTACTGTTGGCTTGGGGTAGTTTTTAGAGAGGGTCGCCGTTAGGCGACCCGACTAACAATAAGCATTGGAATTACATTTGTCGCACCTTCTTATGAGGTAGCTTTTCGACGAGTCCACATGATATAGTTCTGGAACGCTTTCTTGCCAGCTGAGGGGTAATTTGCTCTGATTCATCCACAGCGACATCCCTCTCCCTCACGCATTTTCGATTATGACGCGCTATTGGCAGAAACAGCTACGCACACAAATCAGATTGCGTGACAAAGCATTGGCGTACGCACGAGATTTTTACAATCAGGATAGGTAGATACCGATGTTAACGACTTGCATAGAGTATCATTTTTCAGTATCGGTAAAACAGATTTCGGTCCGACAATTTGGAATATTCATATACGTGAAAGTACGGCAATGCTGCGACTATGCAAAGTGATACGTCACGATGCTGAGCGCCACAATTCCAGGAAATAAGAGGACGGCACTCGCGGGCTATAGGGAGGGGGTAGGCGGTGCGAGAGCAATCTCCCCTTCCGTCTCAGCTGCCAAGAAAGCGTTCCAGAGCTATATAAAGTTTCTGATTCGGGCATTGCAGAAACGGAAGAAAAGCGACGCGTTGTGCTGACGCACACGTTACCACGGACGTGCATGTATATATAGGCAAAATTCAATGCAGAAATAGCAAAAGTTTTTTACATGTATAGGAAAAAGTTGCTTAAAATGATGACCCTGACAACATATTAAAAAATTATCGGAATCGGTGGGACGGACCATCATCTGTATAATTAGCTGTTTCAATTCTCCTCTGAAGCACCTGCTCAGGTTAAAAAGTTGTTTTATATTTTCAATGAATAAATAATGATGTGATGTAGATAAAAATGGGGATTACAGGAAATTTACTAAAATTCCTTCCTCAAATTGATACAATTTTTATAGAACTAACACTGCAACATAAGGCTGCACATTAAAAGAATGGAAGATAATGCCTGAACAATTCCTAACGAGATGCAGTTATGGATTATAATTTAATTAAACTAATTCACAGAAGAAGGTACGTATCCTTTAGTTGTGTGCTGTAATCGAAATTTCTTATTCATTCGCGTTAATGCAATTAGCATTATAAACAAACAGAGTAATTAGGATAACCAAATAAAACCTTCCAGTTATTTCGTTATAAATACAAAATATTGAATTGTATGTCAAAAGGTGTATTATTACCTAATAATCATATTGATCAAAGTATGGCTCACCACTGTTGTCGAAATCGGCATTCTACGTAAAGTGCACTTATATCTGTAATTTGCATTCAACTTCAGTTTTCGGGATATACACACCAAACCATTTTTGATACCTCTGCAGGTAATGATTGCATTATATTTGGATTATTATAAATTTATAATTAATTATATTTTACGTGCAAATTTCAACCAAAAACTAACTGAAATGTACAATAAAACTGATAAAAATCAAAGGATTTGTAGTTTATCAAAGTATAAATAGGGGACTGGCTTGCACAGAGTTAATTATATTGGAATGATACGCGTATCAGAACTTATTTACTAATATTTTGGCAAAAAAACTAGGTATTCCTGTAAAACGTGTTGCTCACTCGCGTATATACACTCCCGTTCTTCGAATGCACGAGTCTTTTGTTCCCATTCTTAATTCGTTTCTCTCTCTCCACATCCAGTTTCTCTCTCATTCATTCAGTCTCTCATGCAAACGTGTAACCTAGTGGCTACGAGCCTTCCTACATAAATTATCAAATTGTTGAACTTAGATCACATTTTAGGTGAGTTTCAAACCATAGAGACTATCATGCATATATGCATATATGCCGCGTATTTTGAAAGTGGCATAAGTCAGTTTACCGTAATGAAAAATGGTACTTTTTTAATAACTACACAAAATTATTTATATTGACAAAAATATAAGTATCCAAGATAACAAGTACAAGTATTACAAGTCTCCTTGAAAATTGGTGTTAATATTTTTAAACACGTTAAAACGGAAAGCCTAAATATCTCGATTTAAAAAGAAAATGACTTATACCACTTTCAAAATAAACGATCACATATAATATATCACACGACAAAAATTGCCAAAGGTAGAAATTAAAATATTTCTATTAATAAAACATTCATCATGCGCTCTAGCATAAAGCGCAAAACACAAACTTTATTCTGCAACGCCGTTCCAGCAACAATCTACTGAAAAATCCATTGTCCCATCCCCCTCCTCAGCATTATCTCATCGCAGGCGCATTCGAATTACTGGACTCGTTGCAACCTTCACGATTCTCTGATATTGTAAAATCAATGTGCAAAAATCTGTTCGGCGCGTCTGTAATGATAAACAGCGGCATGCATGCACGGACGAAGGGGACAACTGAAAAAGGACGAATCTGCTAGTACGGCAGCTGCAGGGAATTCCCGGTTGCAGGTATGTACATCACAGAGACAGTAACTTCGCTCGTTACATCGACGATAGCGTGTACCGAAGCGCGAGTTGTTCGCTTCGCAAGTGGGCACTGCAATCATCAGAGAGAGAGTTGGAGAGAAAGGAGGACTCGGAGCACGAGGAAACAATGTGGAAAGAAAAGAGTTTGCATTGTTCTATCTACGTAGTTTATACTTCTCATGCAGGGTCCACTAGACGTACGTGTGTATGCATAAGCCCACAGTGTGGTGTCTCCTCCGTGTCCCGAATACAACGCGAACATCGCGGCAAGAATCTAAAAAAGTTAATATCTGCCGCCGCAGGGACACCGTGCCCGGACTTCAAAACGGATTTGTTTTCGCATTTTCAGGGTTATTTCGTTCCACAGGCGTCCCCCCCGTGTGCGCCCCCTCGTGTACGATCAAAAGCTCCCAGCTACTACTTACTCCCTTTAAAAGTAAGTTCATACGTGACGCGTCACGTGGCACAGATTGTGCCTCGCAGTATTCCGGGGTATACCGGGGTAACGGCCACCCACGAGAGTCTCTTCTTGAATTATTCCGTGGATAAAGAGAGTTTACGCTTTTTATAAATCATGACCGCCAATGCTCACTCGTATACTCGCTCGGCGGTTTAAAGTGTTTTCACTTAGCCACTTAAGTGGGGATTTAATTCCACGGACGTCGCTGAGTGGTCATGATTTCATTTCATCGTGTTCCTTCTAATAGGTATGAAATAATCGAGGTTTTAAAGAAATCAAGGTAGTTTAATTTATGATCCACTTATTTTCGTCAGGTCTCCGGTACCTTTTTTGATTCGAGTTCAGATTTAATTTGACCCAAATCGGGGCAAATTGTACACAATGAATGCATTGTTATTCTTAATAAAGTTATTATAAAGAAAAAGTAGAAAAAGGTCTTGCTTTTTAATGAAAAATAGAGTATGGGTCAGAAATGACTTTAAAGACATTAATGTGATTTTTTTAAAGAGTCCAATGAAGGTAAAATGGAAATCATATTATTGTAAGAAATTTTGATATGGTTAAGAAATAGATTTTAGCAAAAAAAGAGAAGGATTCAGGACAGTAGATGGGGTACTCTAGTCATTAATAATACGTGTGAAATGTTAGAGACAGTTGATTGATAGTTTTAATAATAATGTATAAACGATTATGTTTCGGGAACACTTACTGAATTATGATGTAGGCCAGTGGCGGGCAAACCACCGTCCGCTTGGAGGTTCTGTCCGGCTCAAAGCAAATTTTGAAGCGATAGTTTAGAAGTTTTCAATTTCAGTGTTTTAAGAAAATTCATTTTTGACGGAGTTCCTCTTTTGCATATGTAAAATTTTTCATAGAAATTAAAATATTTAATGAATTACATTGACCCTCCGTCATTTTTCCTTGTCCTTCGGGCCCGCTCGTAAAATAGTTTATCCATCTCTGATCTAGGAGATGTCAGAAAAAATGCTCTGACAAAGAAAGGCTACTGCATGTATCGTAAATGATAAGTCTTCCGATTGATTGGTTTTAAATAATGCCTTTTCTAACATCATAAATCATTTCGAGGCCGTTGTAAATGTAAATAGAATACAAATCTGTCCGGAATTATGAGCATGTATTAAATTTTTTCTTTACACAGACGTTGCTTATTTTTTACTTCGTCTAAAACAGTTGCTCTGTCGGGGAAGAAATACTCCTTCTCCGGAAATTAGTTTGAATGTAACCATGCGAATTTGATAATTTTTTAATAAATCGGTAATTCAATGTTTTTCTTCATAATTCAACGAACAATCGTAAGGAATACATGGTACTTTTGTAATTGTACTATATGCTTCATTTTTATCTAGACGCGCAAGCATGGGCAAAGTATATCGTGCATGATGTTAT
Organism: Cerceris ruficornis; assembly: GCA_963989415.1. NCBI lineage: Eukaryota > Metazoa > Arthropoda > Insecta > Hymenoptera > Crabronidae > Cerceris > Cerceris ruficornis. The sequence continues at coordinate 3,811,324 of OZ022526.1, forward strand.
CACATTGAGATTGAAAGAAACACTTTAATTAATGAAAATGGGCTTGTTGCAAGGTCTCTGATTCTAAATCAACGGAACCATTTCATTTTGACACCGTAATTTTTACACCACTAGTTATACAAAACAATGGTAGAAATAAGCATCCCTTTAGCACTAGAATTACTGAGATTGATACAGCATATTTAGCTATGATTAATAAAAATGTTAAAAGGAAATGAATAACGGAGAAAAAATTATTGAACGATAGAATTGCTTACATTAAGCAATATAGCCATAGAAAAATGAAAAAACTGGAGAGTTAGGACGGTTAGAAATTATATAAGCGATCATACGAGGCAGTTCATTATTATATTCATTTTTGTATTAGCATTTAGTATATAGTTTTAGATAATAAACTTAGTTTTACTTCATATTTTAACACCCAATATAACCAATCCCACACTAATAACATAAGTTCGCAGTAATCTGGTATAAATAAAACTGGAAATATACATATAGTGACAAATATAAATTCTTGTTCATTAGAAAATTTTAAACGCGCGTCCCAGCAGATAACTTTTGCACATTATTCAAAGTTCAAGATAAATTTCAATTTTTCTTTGCCTTTCGAATTTCTCAAATCTCCTAAAGTTTCTCAAAAGCTAATAACGGAAAGATCGTGTAAGAAGCGCACTTCCTCGGAACCTTATTAACACGGATACTTTTAGTTAATTAAAATGCTAAAGCTCGAACGCCTGGCCAGACTGAAATGCTGGGCAGGATACTTAATGAAGAAAATCCAGGATGACGTGATTCAATTATACACAATCACGATACACAGCTTGTTACGTTTGTCACATTAATTATGACAAAATCAATTCTGTACCGGCGAATGGAAAACTGTTGGAATCGTTATTACCATTTCACGAGTAACAACAAGTAGCCGGAAGACACACATAAACTTCATAATTATACTCGCGTGATAAAACGACATTTTGTGCATTTCATTACAATCACTGATTTCATTTCTACCGGAACAAATTTAATAACTGAATTGCCGACTTCTCTGTTTGTTGATCACTTCTCTATTCATTTTGCGATAACGAAACAATCCGAATCAAAGCGGGTAAAATGGTGATAAAGTTATTTAGTTCGTTCCAAATTTTCTAACGAAATTAAAAAAAAAACGCGCACCGCCCGTAAACTTCCATCTGGCCGGATATTCTTTTTACATAATTCATTAATAATCGATTCATTATTAACCATGGGCCGTTCCTATAATATTTTACTCTCTGCATGTTTTTTTCGCCTTTGCAGGGCGAAATACAATATCCAGGGACTGAAGTACAATACCCCACGGCCGCGACCTCAGAAAGGGCCTGCAATTCTTTGATTTTACAAAAATTTGTCCCTAATTTAAATTACATTAAAACTACACTAACAAAAACGACATAATTTTTGTTCACGTTTTGCAAAGGGACAGTCATTACTTACACAAAGTGGTCCTGGGAGCAGAAATTATATTTTCAACGTAGGGACCGAAAATTGGTTGTTTCGTCACAGCGAAAAGCTGTTTCGGCCAATAACGCGTTAGAATCGAAAATGACACCGGAACGAGGGATGTCTTTATCCGTCAGGCGAATCAAAACAAACCACATGCTAGATGTCAACTCTCTACTTTGCGAGCTATACAGGCGGCCACAAGCCTGATGGTAAATAAATACGTGGAAGGTCAGTGCGGCAAAAGGGGTCTGTCGCTCGCACCTTCTATTTCCGCCATAACGTTCCTGGGAACCTCAAGCTCGGACAATAACAACCAAAAACAAAACACTTCTTTCGTCCTTCGCATAGCGTTCTCTCTCTTGCTTTAATGCGAATCATTAATTCTCTTCATCATGCATTCGGATTTGAACGTGTGGCTTTCTCGACCAGTAGCGCTTTAAAATCGAAAATACGTGCGAACGAGCGATGTCTCTATCCGTCTGGCGAATCAGACCGGAATACTTGCCGCGCGCCATGTGACTTGTTGCGGTCTGTATAATATTACATGTCAGACAGGAAAAATCTCCGAAAGATGACGGAGATATAAACTCGAAAATCTTCTAATTGATAGTCTCGGACTTTAACTGCACACCCACTATGATTAACCATTCTCCTCCACTTTATTTTTAACGCGCGGTACACACTGTTTCCTTATCTATCGTCCTGACAATTTACTGCCTCATGGTGAAAGATTTTTTAACGAAAAATTGTTTTTAACTTGTTAATTTTAATAACCGTACTTACATAACACGCGGTCCGCATGTTGAATTATTTGAATATCTTATGGAATAAAATTTTATTTATACTGTGGGGACCAAATAAAGAAGATTATTTAGGAATTATCGTGACCTTGCCTTAAAAAATTGTACCTCAACAACCTTTTTTTGCAATAATTACCTTCATTAGGTGCTCAATTTTGCTACTCATATCTTACTATACATTTTTCAGGTCAGTATGGTAAATTATTGTCATTTGACAAAGAGGAGAAGTTCTTCCTCTCCATTCCGAATTTATTATAATCTTTTCCTCATTTTTCGGTAGCAAGTGGAAAATCAGAAACTGTAATTAAATATCGAACTTGAAGGCGGGCATTGGGACCCACATGGGTAGATAAAAATTGCATGCTTCCGGACTTCCGGAATAAGTTTTTCACGGAGAAGAATGAAAGGAGAATACATGTAATTATATACTCTTCGCGGTTGGTTCTGTCAGAATTTATCTTTGAAATTATGAGATAAGGATAAAGACAACGAATGTTACAGAATTTATGACTCCGCGGTTGAATTCTCTTCGCAGAAAGCAAACATAGTCAGAATTTCAATAAATATCTTTTGCATTTTGTTACATAAATTATTTGAACATTCGGACAGAATTTACAATCTGCATTATGCATCGAACGGATCATTACTAATTGAAAACCTTATGAAACGTGCCACTTCTTTGATAATGCATACTGCATGAATTTCGAAATTGATTGCACTTCGATGCTGCAGATATTTTTATCTCCATTACAATATTAGAGTATTCGCCAACATATCGACTTAAAAATTCGCAAACGCTCAGAAAAATTTCTGTGATCTCCCGTAAAAGAAATGTTTTAAACCGTTCGCTCGAGCGAAACGCGACTGTAGCTGAAAAAAATGTATGCTCCTCGTACAGTCACGGAAACGTAGAAACGAAACAAAACATCGCCGGTATATACGGTCGTACTATCACCCTTTATGTTTCACGTCAACGAGACTAAGTATACATTTCTCCAACAACGAACGAGTCTGGCCGAACCGCAGGTAGTGACCACGCTGCCGGATGAACCTTGGTATAATATTTTTTTCCTAGTCTGCCCTTTTCGTCCACCGACCTTCGTGCATATTACCCAACGAACGAGGAGTACAAGAGGTAAAAAAAAAAGAAGAAGCAAAAAGGCGGGAAAAGGAAAGAGATTGTCGGATGGAAAGGGAGACGTTTCGAGCGGTTCTCGTTGAATTTAGAAATCCGCGCAGAGCTCCGTTTTCCGAGGGAAAGGTCACTTCCTGCGCCATGGGCGAGCCGGTACAGCCCGTATTTTATTCGTTTGCGGTGGAGCCGGCTCGGTTCTCTGCCTCCGTCCTGCGCTAGTTTATAATGGTCCTGGATGCGAAGATCGCGGACAAAAGCCGGGCGGAAGATAGAAAAATTCACCGGTGGAGCTGACTGAGTTCCGGCTCTGTCCATTCGACAAACGACGTACGTATCGCACGCACAATAGCCTACTGTACGAAAGCATGGCCCACCCTCGCTGGCGGAAAATTGACCGACCAGACCGCTGTCTTCCTCTATTTTCGTTCTCCCTTTCGGTTATCTTTTACTGAATTAACCGGAGATTTGTCGACGAACGAGGCTACCCCGGTCAAGGTTTGTTCCAGAACATTAACGTACGTTGTGGAATTAGATAACGTATAATGACGTCGAATTTTCTGCGACAGATAGAATAACTGTCGCAAGTACGCAACTCCGACTGGGTGAAGTTATGAGATAGAGGGAGGGAGAGAGATAGTGAGAAATAGAATGGGAGAGAGAGCTAGAGAGAAGTGTGAGTTTTTGTGAAGAAGTGCAGAATTCTTGATAAATTTATCTTCTGTGCTAAGAACGATATCAATTCAGAGATTGAAATAGTCTATGATTAAGGTTTTTGAAGCACAAACTTGAATATGCTGTCATTATATTAGAAAACGGTGTTATTAAAGTTGAGAAGAACGTACTAAAATGATAGTTGTAATCTATCTAATAGGTTTTTATTTATAAATTCGCTAATGTACATTGCAACGACATAAAAAATGCCTTGCGATGTCATACCATGGCGGAATCTCACAATACCAAATTGTCACTCTGTTACTTTCAAAAATAACTGAAGTGCGAGTCGATCTGTGCTATCGAAAGTGATGAAAATCGACCCACACCCATATATAGATCATTCATTCTTTAAGAGTAGCGTTTGCAATTAATTAAGGCAATAAATTGATTTGTAGCTGGTTAGTTTCAAGTTTGAACCTTTATCCTCGCCAAAAATCCGCGAATGTATTAATATCGGTGCATATATTTTTATTTCAGCCAGGTAACGTTCTCATTATTAAAATAGTGGAAATAATAGGATGTGTAATTTGTTCAATCATTGTCTGACTATCTTTAACAGATCTGACAAATGGACGTCGCGTCGCACGTTGAAACAAATATGTAACAAAAATGAACAAAGAGATATAAGGCAGAAAAATCGCAGATTGAATCTCGTTTCGTGTGCTCTGCAAACGTGTATATACAATAGTCAGAAACGATTGATGTAGCGCCTGTCCAATTTATATAGTTGATAATGATCTGAAAATGCGGTTTTGTTCGAATTGTGAATTTTACTTAATGTACATTAATTACATCTTTTCCCACGGACTATAATTGTTACAAAAATAAAATCGAAATTTTTATAATACCTGTCATACTTCTCAAACTCAATCCACTATTTCATTATTAGCATTTCACTTTTAATATGTTCTGTATATTCTTATTAGACTGCGGAAGTTCATACAGAAATTTATACGAAGACAGTTAAAGACAAGGAGCCTAATTAGATATTCGTGTTACTTCCTAAATGTTACAGTGAGTTACATAGATTGCATATTGAATGCAATTTTTGAAGTTTTTAATTTTCCGCAAAAGTGTACAATTTCCCAATCGAGTTATTACATGTGAAACGCCTTAAAAGCCACACAGAAGGTGTAAAACCCGTAATATGTTTCATTCTCATTGCAAGAAATTATGTAAGTGTTATTTTGATTTCTGCGACAGTTCTGCTATCGATAAGTAATGTATTTTAACACTAGGTTTACCAGGTGGGTTATTTTGACCCATTTCGAACTTCGCGAAGGAAATTACAGAAGCCGTTTACATTTTTTCTGCCACTTGTACTGATTGTGAGTTTTATCCATTCAACGAAATGAGTATATATCGAAATTCGTGTTCTTCCAAGTCTCCTAATTTTGAAGTTCTCTATGTGGTACACCTATTGGCCCGTGTCAGTAGAGATAGATCCATCAAAAATGTCGGTAAACCTAGTGTTAATATCAGCTAAAACACACTAATAGGTTTTTCCGGTCCTAAGTGCCTCTCAAATAAAGCGTACCAATTGACATAAATGTTCTACAATGTGTCAACAATGAAATAAGAGCTTCAGATACCCATTTTCCAATAACTCCCTCGAAAGTTGCCTTGCATAAATTAAAAACGCTATGACTCATGAAAAATTAATAACAATCCTTCCTACGGCGTAACGGTGTGTTACAAAATTAATGCTCAATTACGACTGCATCGTAATACTAAAATGTAACTTGCGCTTACAATGCTTATACGCAATCTCTAATCACACTCTGCGTGCACCCAATAATTTCATTAGTGGCTGCTTACAAATACGATAAACTTAATACATAATCTCCCACGAAAATGCATTCGGCATTAATTCCCGTAAATTTGCATAGTGAGTCCGGTAAATACGAACGAATTAATTTGACTTACACCGCATACCGCGGAACTTTTATGTTTTTCGAGAAAATACGAAATCACGAAACGAGTGATTGGATAGCACTCCGGCGCGAGGGCACGCATGAATCGTCGATCGATTTAAAGCGCTGTCATAGCCGGGAAATGTTCAAGCGTAAAACGAAAGAGGAAATTACCGTTTCCAGGTCCATGAGCGTTTCGAGCCTGCATGTGGCGTGCATCGTGATCGGTGAAGCGGGAAAGGAATCGAAAATTTTTTATCGAGGAATCACTTGACGTAAACCTTGATTAATAGTGACACTCGATGGCATTGGTTTATTTTTGAATTACTACGTAGCTCACTATACAAATTCTGACGTTGCATTCCATTTTTGCAACCTGCTGTGCACTCTCGTTCTGCTACGTGCAATAAGGTCGGTCGTTAAATATATGTCATTCTTCATTTTATGTGTCGATTTACTGACTTATTATTTCAATTTGTTTCTTTTTTTTAATAGCTATTGAGGTACAACCAGCTACATAATGTGAATACACTGGACAACACAATTTTGGGCACGAAGGACATTTACACCAATTCTTGTGTATTTTCCGGCGCTGAACGCGAATAGGAAATCCGGTTTTTCCCCGTAAACCTTCACTTTTGAGAAAATTAATTTCGGAATAACTGTAAGATTTAAACTTTCACAATTTTTTGTATTCAACCGTCAGTTATTTTATTTTCTTTGCACAAAATGATTCTGCAAACTCTTCAATGTTACAAACATTTACACATGTTTGAACAGTGCTCAAGGCGAATACAATGCCCAGAATTCTCCAATTTTCATAAATATTTTCCAATTTATCTTGGAAACGATAAATCCAGGAGAAAAGGTAATAGCAGGATACGACTCAGCTTCCATTTTTCTTAGATAAACTATAAAAGAAAGTTGCAACGCCAATTTTGTTTCTGACTGAGAAATTAAAACAGTTCCACAAGATGCAAGGTATTGCCGATGATTATTATCATAGCGTAGGCCTTTCATCCATGCTACATTTTTTTACAAAATTCATTTTCTTTTTTACTGACCGTTCAATGTATGATTTTAATAGGATTTTTTGTGTTGAATTCAGACACGTAATCCGATTGCCTCCATCAGGGATGGTTCTTTCGTGACAAGCACTTTTGTACTGAATAACTCGTGTAATCTTGAAACTGAGAATGCAATTCAACGAAACTCTTTTCAAATACGATACTGAGTTTAATATAACATTATTGTTATGAAATAACTTGTAAACAATAAATATAATTGTAAAGCAAGCTACTAGCATTAATGAAACGGCTACGCTGAGAATCACTGACGGTGTCTTGCGTCTTGCAGAGCTATTTTAATTTCTCAATAAAAAACGTAATTGGTTTTGCAACTTTCTTTTATGGTTTCATCATGAAAAATGTCTGCTCTGTCGTCTCCTGCTATTATATTTTCTTCTGGATGCGTAGTTATCAAGATAAATTGGAAAATATTAATCAAAATTTGGGCATTGTGTTCACTGTGATTACTGTTCAAACATCTTTAAAAGTTCGCGTGTAATTTTAACTTCTTCAGGGACATTGGCATATGTGTATTTTTTAGATTTTCAATATCGCGATTATTCCAAATGAAAAAACAGATTAAAATATGCCAGAAAAGTATTCAATGCAGAGTACCTCAACAATGAAAAACCCAACAAAAAATACTCATCGAATATCAGCGTTGACAGCGGCTTATTCTATTTATGATCACTGCTTTAAAAGCATTGTTGAATACAATAAATTGAATACAGCATCATTAGAATGATGATTTAAATTACAATATCATTCAAATTATAAATGAAACTTTTCATTCATAATTGACCACTAACGCTCGATGTCCACATGAGAAAATATTCTTTTTTACTTACTTTTTTTCACATTAAAAAATTCGTCCCTGAAAAGGTTAATACAATCGATTCTAACAATATGTAATATTAATTGTTGTTCACAATAAAGATTTCCTTGGCTTATGTTCTAATTAGAAAATTCTTTCTTTACATCTACGGAAATTAAAGCAATACCTTGCATTATATCAAGTAGGAATAACCAAAGCAGAATCTTTTATCCTTACAAAAGCATAACGTCAGACATAAACACTGGATTGCGTCAAACATTTGTAATATTGAACGGTGATAAACTTATTCCTTACAACAGTTCTATTTCTATCATTCACTTACTGCATCCACTCCATTTTAAGAAGACATTTTATTTTACACTTCGAAGTTTTTCAGCGACATTCTTATCTATCCTTTGAATTCCGTTGTACGTACGTTCAAAGTTAAATAGCATAATTTCTTTAAATTCCGCCGACAACAATATTACCGCTGTCAAATATTCTCAACGGATTTTGTTAAAATTAAATGTTTCGCATGAAACGTACTTTTGCTGCGAAATCAAATAATCCATTACGTATACTCCATTCGAGTTATATCGACGATACGCGTTCCTCATGCAATCGAATGTACTACAATAACCACGTAACTGAGCTTCCATCCGCTTGAAAACGGAGGAAACAAGGAAGATCTAGTAAGCCATTGAGGCATAGAAAACTAACGTTGCTCTATCGTATAATATCCTCTTGCACTTTACTCCGGGGTTTACGAAGGGCCATCCTCAACTCGATGGAAACTTAGGTCCAGATTTTGTCAAAGAGCACAGCTTGATGGTAACAGCCGTTTCGTGCCGGCATAAAACTGCAGCCGCTCTGGTATCTGTTACCGCTGTTATCCCGACAGAAGAGTTCTTACATTCTCCCTCGTAGAAACTGCAAAAGTTTTGACGATGTCGACAATATAGCGTTTGTTATCTCTATCCTCCTCAGGGAGTAATTAATAGGTGAAGGTAGAGACATGTCAGGTCCTGGGGCAAAGCAGGAGTCTTGTTTATTTCGTGTTACTATGCTTCTATGTTAGAAAAATATAAAAAAGCCGAATTCTGCATAATTATGTTGTAAGCCAATTCTGTTATAATTAGTTTCTTATGTATATTTATGTTTGTGTTATGTGTATATATATATGTGTGTCTTCGTTCATTTTCTGATTATAATTCTAATTCTCCGAATTGTGATCTCCCGTGTTCTAAATGTTAACGGCCAGGTAACAATTCTTAATCATGTTGTCTTTTAAGTATCATCGAACAGACAATTTTTTAATGGCTTTATTTATCTCCTTATAAACACTATTCGTCACAAGTACAAGCTTTGTCATTAAATTAATATTGATGTCACATTTGGAGCAAATATGGAATGTGTTTCAAAATAACACCTACTTTATGGATAAAATCTATGCTCAATATATTTTCAGGTGTTCCATAAGAGTCACTTTAGATGTTCATGAATCACCGACGATGGTGATAATGTGAACATCAACAATTCAATACTTTTGGAATACGCTGCAAATCAGAGTGATGCATGCTATTGGTTGCTCTTGCAAATTTATTTTAGCACATTCTGGTAAAAAGATGTTAACGCTATATGTAATATTTTTATACATACAATGTCAAAAAAAATGAAACTGTAGAGAAACTTTCTTTTAGCGTTCACATTCTTATCCATTCTTCTTCTACTTAAGAGAACCTGCTATGTACTTAATCTCGAGCGTTGTAGTAGAAAACGAAAAAATGAGATAAAAAGAACAGCTTCAATGGTGCAACATTGTTCTATCACGAAGCAGCAACATATTCGCAACTAAAGTGTAGATTTGATTGACAAAAAACAGTTTAAACGATCATTGACTTTGAATGTGTCAAATGTATCTGCACACTGAATCTTTATACATGATTTAGATCATCTTTTGATTTCCATTCTAGTTTTTTAAATCTTAATAAATTATAAATCAGAGGGTCTTGAACAACCCATCACTAATTAGTGCCATAAATGGCCCTTGCGTCTATTTGTCGGCAGCCAATTCTGTCCTGTCACAGCGCGTGTGCATGTCACTAATTGCTACAGAAACTGAGCAATTCCAGATATATATTCTCCGAATTTATCCATTCATAGAAATGCTAACTCTGCTGTCATAACGACGTAATGTCGCATTTAGTCCTTGATTAGCAACAAGTGAAACCAAATATTTATAAACTCTAGATATTGCATAATTTCCTCTTCAGTGGAGTATACAGTGAGTAATGCTACTGTAGCTACCGGTTGTCATCGAGAATCTCTTGTCGATCCTCAACTGCGAATTAGTAAGTACCCTGTTGTATGATGCCTCAAGTTTCTTATTCTCAGAAGTTTGAAACCTGTAAGCCGACCTTGTTCGATTCACATCTACTGCTTCGTCTCATTGGCCAGACTGTAGAAATACTATAACCCCATATCGTAGAAGCAGAAACTTACAAAGCTTTTGTAACCAATCAACGTTACAAGAGCATAGCCATCATCCAAACTTCTACGCCTAATAGTGAAAATCACTTCTCAATTGATTTTTCTTTAACTACATTACCGAGCTTTCACGTACCTGTTGAAACGAAACAGCTTTGATTTCTGTCTTCAGTGGCTAAAATTGAGTGGCTTGATCCACGTCATCCTGATTATCGACACAATATTGCGATGAAACGGCCACTTTGATCAGACTCGACCTTAACAAACTCAAATATCCTCTTCCGGGTATTAGCCACCCTCGTGGCTCTTATGACCTCGGGAAGAGGATCAGGAGCGTTAGTCGCATCCGGACGTTTTGACATTGACGTACCGTTACCTTGAAACGAAGTCGAACGCAAGCCGAAGAGCTCACGGAGCCGCTCAACCTCCGTAAGGGTGGTAAGGAAGGCTATAACATTGGCTGAGATTGGCTTTGGCGTGTTGGTACGTCGCTTCTCATTTGAATTTAGATTCAGCGCTCCCACTTCCCTCTTTCTCTTTATCCCTCTCTTTCTCACTCGTGGTTGCTTATCCCGACGCTCTCTCTTTACTTTTCTCTTCGTAGCACACTCTTCGGCACTCCGCACGTCTACAAGCACGGAAGATCCCTTCTGTACATTCCCTGAAGCGTTTTCCATTCAGGAAAACCAAACGTACCCTCTGATCCTGCGAATTCGACGAATACGTCCTCGATGTTCGCCGGTACTCTCTTTACTCTGACTTAGTTGGCAAACGAATACTAAGATTTCCATTTCGTTAAAATTTCAAGTTAATGCAACGAGCACTTCTGCATTTTTAACGTTTATTGTGAATCTCCGGCGTATTAGGGGTTAGGTGCATCGGACGTACAGATTTCTTCGATTTCGTGCGATATGGCCTTTAGGATGCTTTGGATATACAGGGTGGTTGGTAACTGGTGGTACAAGCGAAAAGGGGGTGATTCTACATGAAAAAATAAGTCGGAAATATAGAATAAAAATTTTTCGTTTGAGGCTTTGTTTTCGTGAAAAATAATTTTGAAAATTTGTCTAGTGTGCGTGCACTCGGCTTATTTGCGACACAACGGACTTTATTCTGAGTTTCTTCAACCTTTGTGCGCAAAGGTTTTCGAGGTTTGTATACATCGAATAAATCGAAGGTCGAGGTTACAATGTTAGAATTGCCTTTGAGGAATTCGTTTAATTCATAAATTGCTGGAAGTGCTGTCCACGTTGTTGCGGACATAATTGTACTCTTCGTATTAAATTCCTTCGAACCTCTTGTAATGTACAATTATTATGTTGCTTTAAGTGTTCAAACGCTATCAGAATTTTGTGTTGCAATTGTTCGATGCTTGTTATGTCATCACGATACACAATTGATGTCACCTGACCCCACAAATAAAAATCTAACGGTGAATTCTCAAGCTCATTTTTCTCGAAAACAAAGTCTTGTAACCAAAAATTTTATTCTATATTTTCGACCCGGTGTTTCATGCAGAATCACCCCCTTTTCGCTTGTACCACCAGTTACCAACCACCCTGTATAAACTAGCCACGTAGTTGCTGTAATTTTGTGATGGGGAAGAAAGCTGCATATTACAACAAGGAAATAGTAATCTCTTATGGTTTGATATTCTTGTTGGGTCACGTTTATTAAAAAATTAATCGTTCACGTTCAATTTTTACTTCGATGCCACGACAGTTCGCCGAATTAATATTAAATAGTTTATTCACGGAAGAACCTGGAGATTCTCTAATTAGACAAATGTATTTGCAGGGTAGATCCAATTATAAATAGTTTAAGTATTCGCACTCCTACTGCGTCGTTCGCAACGTGGCAGAATTTCGGTGTTCATCAGAAGAAGAGCTTCGAACAAAGTTGCGTTTTCAATACCTATGTGGGCCGTTTATTTTAAAATTGGTGTAAGTCCATTTTTGGAAAAATCGAGAAATCACAAAATGTACGAATAATTTGGGGTGTATTTTTATTTCAAACAAATTCAGGCTTATTATTTTAAAATGTATATCCACATCCATATGTTTGGATCACTTTAAAATTTGTTAATAAATGAAATTGTGACAATTCATTATAAAAGTGGTGTAAATCCACTTTCCGTACACTACTAAAGCATTTACAAGAGAGGTGAAAAACCAAGAATTTTAGAAATAAATTAAATGAAAAAGCAGTATCTAATTTTAAGCTCGTAATAATTATAAAGTTATCATTAAATGGTTTAACAATAAGTAAATGTTTTTAACCCTTTGAGGACTAGCGACGCGTATATATGGTCTGATTGTGAGAAAAAATTTAATTATAGTTTATCGCCACATGTCTACACGGTTGGAGTTAAAAAATTGAAATACAACCATCGAAATATGATTACAGAAATAGTCATTTATAATTTGTATAAGTTAACAGTCTAACTTTCTGATACAAAGGTGGTTTTGGATTGCCAAATAAATGATTATCTCTCAATATTCAAAAATGTACCCGTCCGCAAAGGATTACCATTGACAATAAAAAACGCTATTTCAGTTCTTGTTATTATTTACAAACAAAATCAGGATAAAACATAATGTATTTCAAGTGAAATTTAATTGTTGATAATTGAAATTTAAAGATTTTTGCCAATGTAAGTCCATTTCTAAGAAAAGCGTTTAAGTTACAATAGTTTTAAAGTAAATAGAATGAAATATCTTCCTGATTTCGTCCAAAAAGGTTCAACTGTTATATGTTATAGCGAAAAGCTTTTGTACAAACTCTGAAATATCTCAACATAAGAAGAAAGAAACTTTTCCCACTTAGAAATATAACGGCACATTTAAAGGCCTCCCCATAGAGTTGCTGAGCTGTGCTGCTTTTTTCATTAATTCGTCCATACTTAAACTATATACCTACCCTTTCAAAAACCAATTTATGTAAAGATTCCATGCGAATAAAAAGTACTTATATATTGAACAAGAAGATGTTCTAGATCAGGCTTTTTCATCCCATCAACAAGGACTTACAAAATTGACGAGGATGTGACTAAAAATGCCATTAAGCACTTGCACCCCGAGGAATTTTTACTATGAGCTATCAGCTACTCCAGAACTATTTGCACGATGCGAAAACACATCAGTAGAAAATGAAAAATCTTGCTTTGTCATTAAAAAAGAAGCGTATATATTTTAAACGTAGGTTTTTCCATATAAAAAAATATAAAAATACTGAGGATTTATCTGACAACGGAGTTATCAGCTTCTATTACAACGTCGCCGCAGCGACGACAACGGAGTGCAAAGGGTTAATAATACAACAAAGTGTCTGTTAGTGTTAACACTAGATTTACGGAAGCCGTCAAATTGACGGGTTCCTAGTTGTCTTATAAACATTTCTCAAATTTATAGAGACGCTGTACAGTACATATTTCACGTGTATTTTATAATACAATAATGACTTAACGAATTACCATATTTGCCGCTTCATTCCTCTTTTTTAAAGTCCTTATTTAATATATTGCAATTTAACAGATTTTAGGCCCGTAAATCTAGTGTTAATGTGTTTCATGTATGGCCCAAAATAACTCATCTTCCTTCAAAGTTCCCTCTGCGCCACACCTATATACATGCAAACTTTTTATCCTTAAAAATAGTGAAATGTAAAATCCAAGTTTGGTTACCAATTTCTGCATGTCCGGCAAATTTTCAAGCCTTTTTTCACGTACCATAATTTCCATCAATTCCTCGTTCGGTTTCGTATTTTCTCCTCAAAAATCAAATTAGGCGATTGGGATAAAGCAACATCGGAAATCGAACTTGCATCCGCGTTGCACTGAATTTCAACTAGGCATATGTACGACACGTGACGCAATCGCGTACGGATATACCCAATCAAACGGACATACCGTCAGGTGGGCAGCTGGATGGACACGGCTAAGTTCACGATTCAACGATCGAGACGTTGACCAAAGTGCTAACAAGCAGTAGCAGTACGTAAACATGCCTCTGCAGCTGTAAATGCCGTATCGGTAAATGATAAAGCAAGCTCCGAGCCCGCTGGAAGACGATAAATTACTTGAGAATTGTCTCAGCAAAAAAAAGGGAAATAAAAGAACGACCAAGACAATAAACGCTTGACGTATCACAGTTGATATTTTTCTCAAGCAAAAAGAGAAATAGGTGGATAAGTTGGAGCGCGGAGGTGAGATCTCGGCCTCGCGATCTCAGATGAAACGCGGGGAAAAATATCAGCAATTTTACAAATCTGTCTCTACTATCAAAGGACAGGGAACGAGGCGAGAAGGGGAGGAGAGAAAAATATTGGCAAATAGCGGAGGAAACAAGGAAACTGGAAACAGCGAGGCAGGAGAAGGGGAGAGAGACGAAGAAGGAGTCGGTGCCGGGGAGGGTAAGGGAGGGTAAGTTGGTTCCTTCGAAGGTTGGAAAGATCGGGCATCCACGGGAAGGAATAGAGGAGTTTGAACTGCAGAGAATAAGCTCGCTAGTGGCATTGCCGGCTGCAAGGGGGGCCGTGACGGAGGTCGATGGGGTTGGCGGAGAATCGGCGGGAGATCGGTCGACGGGGTTGGTAGGGGTTGGTAGGGTTTGGTAGAGGTTGCTGTGGGACTGGCGGCGGAGGCAGGGAGGAGGAGACGCTGTGAGTTATCGCAGCAACTATCTGCTCAACTGGGCGGATTTATTTCTATAGGTACAATCTGCTGCGCAAAATAAAGTATTTTGAAAATAAGAGGGAAGACGCGATAGAGCCCCGAGATATCGTCGGCCATTTGTTCCACGAAGGACGTGCGTCTAAGTGAGCGTACAGTCTTTGAGATATTTCAGCGTGCATGCCAAACGTAGACAGCGTCTTCTCTCGATTTCGATGTTTCTATCGAGTGAAACCGCAGGTGTGTATCGCGTACACCTTGATGCAGGACGATGCTTTAACACGACTTTGCAACAATTTTTTTACTTGTTTATGTAACGTCGCATCGACATCTTCATTATTAGCGACGGGGTTTAAAAGTTCGTCTATATTTTTGATAACTAATCGGACTTCTATGATATATTTTGCCGTGTTTTTGGTATGGTCTTGGGATGTTGTCTTAGCGCTTCAAGATTTTTGCATTCGCACAGTAGATAGTGCATAATCCAGTTATTATTGTTAGTCGGGCCAATATTGTTTTTTCTTTTCCGTTAACCCTTTGAGTACTACGGACACATAAATGTGGTCAGAGAAAGAAATCTGGTCATAGTTTATCGCCGCATGTTTACACGGCTACAGTTGCAAAATTGTAGTAAAACTGTTGAAATATAATTACACAAATAGTAATTTAGAATTTGCATACATTATCACTCTTGATTTTGGATAAAAAGGTGGCCAAATGAATGATTATTTCCGAATTCTCGAAAAAGTTTCCGTCTGCAAAGAGTTAAACTGATGCTGGGGAATTTTTAGGAAAAAGTTTTCCAATTTGTGATAGAACCTGCTCATTTTCAGGTGATCGAAGTCCAAAGAATTTTATCGATTGTCCTCTGTAACAGATGAGTATTTCGAATTTGTTGAAAAATTTAACGTTTTAACATTGTAAGTTACTGAAAGTGACAAATAATTTTTTCAATGTTCCATAAAATCAGAGCAGATCTGATGGCTTAAATCGGGTAAAATGTATCATTGTACATTTATCCTTTATATCGAAACTCGCACGGTCGAAAATACGGGAACGTGTTAAAATTCACAGCCGGATGTGACAAAGTTCATAGTAAACTGAAATACGTTAAAATCATCTACACCTGTAGGGCGTTATATGTTCGCAGGTAATTGTTCGGGTAATTTAAACAATATGATTAATAGCGTCCGGTGTATGATAAAGGAATATATTAAGTACTTAAATTATTTCTGCGTGGAGATTTATTTTAAATACTGCCGCAATACGAGGAGCTTTATTTAATAGCTGCTCGCATTACGAGAAATGAAATTGTGCGTTCAGATATAAAATTCCGAAAGAGATGAAACGGGAGATAATATTTGATGTGAAAAAAAATGTTATTAATTTTTAGCACAGCTAGAAAATTTACTGCAGCGCATTTCCAGTGCTGCAGGAATTACCTTTCGCACGATAAACTCGAATATACGTGCATCGATAAATTTTTACCGATCCCTAACACGTACAAAAATTGCGGTTACGTGCGCTCCCTTATTGTAAAAGCATTCCCAACGAGAATTTCGAATGCATGAAAACAGCTTACCGATGCAACGTGAAAACTACGTATACGTCACTAAAGGATTATCATTCTTCCGTAATACCGTGCAAGTATTCTGTGTGACAATGCACTTTTTGCCATGACCTGTATGCGTAGCAGAAAAATCGTCTCTTTTGGATCATCTAAAACAGAGTTTCTCTTGTCAGGAGAACGACGAATGAAACAAACAATTTTCATCTGCTTTCTTCTTTCTCGGTGAAATCAGAATATCAAGATTTTGATATTCAAACTAATCGTTTATTTAGATTTTACTATATTTTATTCTATAAAATAATTATCATTATGTCGTTTTCTTGAATAACAACCGAACAAAACTATATGTTTTCTAATTATTCTATTTCTGGTTGATAGCGAGGTACCTTAACAATATTTGTTACGTTGTACTTCTCCTTGTTTTTAGTTTTCAGCCAGCTTACCGAAGATCGCAAAACGATACAATTACAATAATATTGCTTATAAAAAACATGATAATGCAAATTTAAAGCATAAAATAATTCATATACGAAAACTGTAGTATTCTATTTTTCTATTCTCTTTTTTTAACCAAAGTGAGATTTAATTTGACATTATTCTCCATAACGTTATTATAAAAAAGAAGTAAAAAAATCTTGTTAGTTTTAGTAGCAGATAGACTCCTGGTTAGAAAAGGCCCTAGGGACTTTAGTGTGATTTTTTTTAAGGAGTGGATTTCGTTTCTCCCAGTAGCACATTAATGAATAAAAACTATTTTTATTATTATGTGGTGCGCATAAGGCAAAATAAGTTATATAGTAACTATAAAGCAATACAGGTAAATAAGTTAAATGATTTATTATAGGTTCACTAAAAGGTGATAATTTAAAAATAACTTTGTAGCTAGATGTTTATTTCCATCTTCGGTACAAATGTTCATGGCAAGCTAAAAGCGTTGAAAATGAATGGTATAAACAATATACAAAATAATATTGTTACGAATAAAGGACAAAATAAAATACGAATTTGCAGCAATAAAAAAACATACAGCTTTATGCATTATAGATCGCGAACTGAACGTATTTTTTCCAAACGATACAATTTATTCCGCAAGTCGCTGTTGCCACAACAGAGAAAGTAAATGCGGGAAATTCGTAACAATACGTACACAACAATGAATTGACTGTCACGTGGATTCTACAAAATTTGATCGTCAAATATATTTAACACAAAGTAGCTTTGCTAACGTATTTATGAGATTTTTGTGATTAAAATGATACCAAACGCGATATAGTTTGAATTATGTTTACTTAATATTTTATAAATTTACTTACTATTTACATAATTCAAACTATATCGTGTTTGGTATCATTTTAATCAGAAGAATCTCAATAACACATTCGGAAAAGGTAGATTTAGAAAAAGTAATAAATAAACAAATTTATTGTTGTATTAGCAATGCCTCGCCGATACTTTCGAGCAGCTCGCTGTGTTTGCTTGCTCTCCCTGTCTCTTCTGCTGTCTGTCTTTTTCTGACTTCGTGTTGAGCTCGAGCTGTAATGTTAAACCGGTTTGGCCCCGGCACTCGATAAGAGCACTGCTTTGCCCCCGAAATCTGTGCATTTATCGAGGTTTACTATATCTAGGCAATTCGATGCCGCCTTGATCCCTTTTTCTGACGGTTTACACACGAAATTAGAATACTAGCTGCGTAAAGTTGTTTTTATTATGAATATTTTTGATAACGAGTTAATGAGTGATAGATAAAAAGAAGATAAAAGTAACAGATGACTAGTTGTTTAATTATGGCGTGTGAGTGAGAAAGGGGAAATGCCCGAAACTCTTAATTCTATTGTTACATTATTTATATTATTAAATAATTTCAATATTAGAATCTTTAGTTACATACAATTTAAAACGTCGGCTATCACATCGACCACAAATAACGGGCATTGTATTCTGACGTGAAATTATATTTAATTACAAATGCCGATATTTTAGATTTCTGTGCATCGTCTTTTCAAAAAAGATTCAGACGACGATAGATAAATTTAACGATGGGCACATCGGACGGCCGCCCTGGGCCCTGAATTCTGAAGGGCCCCGTAAAACTGCAACTTCACTCTTTTTTCTTATGACGCCAAGCTCGATTTCATATGTGCAATTTTAATTACGTACAGGTTTAAAATCGATGGTAAAACCTGATTATACTTTTATATCTGCTTATTTCCATTATTTCATTGCTACGCTACATAGGCCCCATGAGGCTGCGCTACTGCTCATCGGAGCGGTAATCAAATATAAAAACATGGTTTACTCATATTTTTATTTTCCTTGTCACCCTCTTTTTTATGAACCCAATATTTTCTTTTGCATCGGGGGTTTCAACCGACCTTAATCCGCCTCTGCAGACGACCGCAAAATTATCCAGAAGTTGCAGAATTCAATTTTATCAGCCTCCCTTTCGCTGAACATGTGTGATAAAAAAATGCACAGTACTCACGCCGTTGTTGACGTGAAAAATGCAATGCCAATCGCACGTTGTAACCAAAGTGTTAACAATTCGAACGTAACGATTCACCCGAAGGCTGTGCTGAATTAATAAATCCAGCCAATATCTTTATTTATGAAAATCAAGTTAAAATTGCCCCAAATTTTGCGAGCCCGACGCCAATGCAGTAGAATCACTAAATTTCAAGGGAAATGTTTGCCCGTGCAATCCGCTCCTCCGGAATTCAGAATCGAACGGCACAATTATTATGTAAGCTAGGTGCGATGTTTGTAAGACACAGTCGCGATTTGCATCGGGCCGCAGTAAGTTCCACTGTGGAAACGGAAAAGTCGTGGAGACGATCCTAAATTGCATTACCTATCCTGCTGTGCTCGGAATATTTTTCTTACAGGAAACTCGAGGAAAGCGGGGACGCTCTTATCAATTTTTAGGATGCGATAATTCGCTGATACTTTACATCGAGGGAAATGTCGAAATTCACTAGTGATCCTGAGGCGATAACTAGTACCGTCGTAGAAATCACGTTGGAGTTTAATAACGATTCAAAATTCCTCTTGCATTAACTGTTATCGCAAGAAAGGTAGTTTAGGTACTACTACCCTCCGGTAGTTGTAATTTTCATACGAAAATAGCAGTCGCAAGTCACGCTACGTAAAGAAAAGCTAACTTGCTTTGTGTATGCTTCAACTCGGTGTTTTTCTATCCAACTTGGTATTCAAGTAAACTAACGTTTATTCATCGGCTCGAAAAATTGGAGTAACAAAAACCCTGAAGTTTTCACGTTTGTGCTGTTGGGGTTTTGCAATAGAGTTTTTCGCGCCCTTGCAATTTGCGAGGCGCTTTTATAAACCTCTTCTCAAAGGTGGTTGCTTTTCAAATCGGGAGCTATAGAGCCTAGGCACTAATTACACAGTAACGTGTAATTACACGTTAAGTATACCTCGGTACTTAACAATTAATTTATGAGAAATTCTGATTATGGGAAACAAATTTTTAGTTGCTAAATAATGTGAAATTTAAATTCTTTCAGTGTCATCTTCGAAGAAATTTTCTACTTAAATTCTACTTATAATGCTCCTTGCGTTATATTTTCAACTTGACATCAATATATAATTTAATATTTGAAACGTAGGTTTGATATTTAAATTCAATGTTCAGTTTCTTGTGAATAAGAAACCAACTCCTTATAATGACTTCCTTCAGAATATATTACGAAAGTAATTATTAATCATTTAAGTGATTATGGTCCTAATTTGTATTTATCAGTTTTTATAACAAAACACAATTACAGTTTCGTTAATGCATTGAATTTTAGAAGAAAGAAGATTAAAAATATAGTTTAGGAAAGATTAGAAAAATAACATAATTCTATTTATGTTAAAAGTGATCGTTTACACGACAGTAGATTCTTTCTTGTTTTATTTCCCGTTTCGATTTTTATACGCCGTTTCAGTGCGATTTACTGGTACAAATTGAGATAAATGTTGGAGCTTATAAAATATCGATTTAGCCAATTTTTGTAATCTTTGCATACAATAAATGTAAAACAATCTATGATAAACCTATTTTAAATAAAGCATAAAAGTGCAAAATAAAATCGCATTGGTAGATTACCATCGTCCATATAAACTTGTCACAACTAAACAAGATTATTTAAAACGTTTACAACGCGCACAAAACGAGGTATGTATATAAAATCGGAACATTTTTTGTGTGTATTTGTTGTTACTTTTTTTCATATTGTTACGTGAATTGCGCTTGTTCAAGCCATCTGCAGAAACATTATAACAATATTTTATAGAAAAGTATACAAATTTATTTCGCAAGTAATTTAATATTATTAACATAGAAAATCAACCGGTTAGTGTCAAACTTCACAACGATTCTCTTCAATTTATCACAATCTTTGCGATCGCTACGTACATTTCTGAGATACTGTGCATGCCAATAGTGCATAACATTGTGTTAGAGATGTGTGCGAAGTTAATCACGAGTTGGATGCAAAATGACGATCGCGTTATTTTTATGGGTAAAGGGCGTTGTCTGAGGGAATCAGTTGGCACTGTGATCTTGATAAATTAAGTCGTAATTTAAGTCTGCAGTTATAGTTTTACTTTAATAAAGTACTTTCTCCTTAGTTAATTATTTCCGTAAACCACTGCCTAAACCTGTGACATTGCATAAAAACTGTATTATTAACCGTTAAACGTTGATTATATTTAATAAAGAAAAATCAACGCAGTACCTAAGGTTTCGACTATTAGATGCACAAATTCGTTTTTTATCGATAACAATGTTCGTTTATGAGATATACCGACTAATAAAAACATAGCACTACTTATTAAGAGAATCACAAATGTTGCACAAATGCAGCCACGTCGCGTGACGTCAAATTGTAAAATCATTCCTTTCCAATGATTTACAATAACTTACATTGGTTATTTATAAATTGTAAGAACTATCGTTCTAAGAACTGTCGTTCTTAACCCCTTAGCTTACAATAACGTGTGACACACGTGAGGCGATAAATGGAATACGAAATTTTGAAGTTCTCCAATAACTATTAAATTGAAAATATCAGTCGATCACGAGACGGTAAAATTATTTCTATAATATTAATATTTCATTCAGTTGTGCCAAATGTTAAAGATCAGAGAAAAATTTTTATTTCTGGAATTAATTTTGGGGTATTACGCACGCTGTCAAAATAGAAATCGTAAGGCAAAGGGTTAAGGGATACCTCAACAAGTGAGCGACATATACTAGGCAACTTCCTTTCTTCATTTTTTCATTTTCTTGGTTTCCACTGCTATGACCATTTTGCCTGGAACCTATTGTTTTAGGTGGATTTCAAACCATTCGAGACTATCACATGCAGGATGCGCCGGAATAACATGTATCAACGGGCAGGTGGTGATTCCTTATGAAGAAATAAGAACAAAATATAGAATAAAATTGTTTAATTTATGGCTAAATTTTCGAGATAATAGAGTTTGAATATTGGATGAATACATATGCTGGTACAGCTAAAAAGGCAGTACATCCAACCCGTTCTCGCCAATTTTGATGAATCTTACGATAGAAATACTTTACTCTTGCAGCCGAGAACTGCAACTTTAACATTAATTTGCCCAAAAACGGTTCATTTCTGACCCACGGTTCCTTTCAGGCATTTCACCTACGCAAAGAGACTAATGCGAAAAGCCAATAAAAAAGTTTGATCTTAATTTTTTACCCTTTCCCGGATTTTGCCCCTGAGTTCTTTCACAAATATCCATCGATCAGAAGGTGTAGAACAACGTCTGGTAGGTCGTGACAAATAATTTTGAAACACCCTGTACGTAGATGTTATTCCGCCGCAACCTATACATGTCACATACGATTTTCCCAGAGCTGACGAGAGATTTGAGATTGGAACATACCCATCATAATACTCCTTCCTTTCTTTCTTGCTACATAAATATTATATTTTTCGCCGTTATAACACGGTCTCGTTAAATCGCAACTTGCCTAAATTATTTCGGAACAGCTTTTCTAATAAAATTCATCGCATTACTCACGACAGAAATGTTTTCAATTTTATCGGCCTGGGCTTAAAAACCTTTTAAAATGGAACTTCTCGCACGAAAGTCTTAAAGTTAGAAGACTCATTGTTGCATGAAATGTTTTGCAGTTCCGTTAACTTTGCTTCGATTACAAACTATCCCTTTGGTTACAAAATGAAAATAGTTATTGCAAAAATATATGAATAATAATGGTTACTACATAATTAAGCAACTCCTTGACTTGCAAGATTGGCTTACCAATTGGTTCACCTTAATGCAGGATACATAAATTTACCGACCACTGACAACATGCAGTTAACAAGCGAGGGGAGTCTATTACTGATTAATTTTAATCGATTTTAGTTATAAAATAAACGTTTTCAATTTTTATAAGAAACGGTGCGGTCTTATTCCTCAACCCAATGCTTTACTTATCGGAGAAAGGAATCCTGAAAAATTTCAACACAAGAACCAAAATGTCGACGTTGGATCACGGAATGCAAACGATCAGTAAGGAAAGACGGAATCGATAAGAGAAGGATAAAAATGGAGCGCGAGTTAGATGCAGGAATAATATAGTAACTTCCAGGACACAATTCAGCAGTGACATCCGTTCGACCTTCGAGATGAAATTCTACCGGTACCATTATTCGCATCGTGAGACAGATTTATTCGGTAGTCATGGCGATTCCGTGACCGACCAATCGCAATGCCAACGGTTTCCAGAGATACAAATCGCGATTTCTCCTTTCCGTAGTAACCGAACGTCGAACGAAGGTACGTACGAAGGAGAAAATACCGAGTTTCCGGGCTAAAATAGCGTCGCAAGAGGATGGGGATGTATTTTGGAAACCCCCTTGCATGTAGATGAAGCGCTCGGGAATCGAATACAATCCATATGGGCGCACATATCCAGTGTACCAATTAAACAATTTTAAAAAAATTCAGAATAAGGAAAAAAATTGGATTAATAATCTGTGTAGTAGGATTCGATTAAAGGAAAAGATAGAATTTGAATGTCCAATGTGCAGGCGCGAATAAAACTAAGTGGTGGATATTATCAGAATCCATGATAATTTTGAATAAATAACAATAACACACACACATTCGTGATTAATATATAATAATAAATATGATATATATACAGGAAATATGGAATAAATAGAATATAAAATAAGATACTAAATAACTAAATAATGCAAGGTATCTAATGGTGTCTAAAAATGATGTGTGTCTAACTGGGTCTGTAAAATGAACCTATCTAAAAAACTATGGGTCGCAAGGACGAATTCCCCCACTTCTTTTCCACGTCGCGCATTTCTATGGGGAGACGGCCCTTTAAACCTCGCAAAAGTAAAGAAGCCCTTTGGCCTCTGGTTTGTGCTCATTCGCCTGACGGATGGCGACACGCCTCGTTCTGACGTCACTTCCGATGCTAACGCGTAACTGGCCGATAAAGCCGCACATTCGTTGCGTCGTCATGCGAACGATGAAATAAGTAATGCGTTTTCGGTTGTCATTAGTCGATCACAGGCTTCCAGAACCGATATGATGGGGATATTCGGCGCGCGCGACACTCCCCCCTTACCCCGTGCCTCATACCGCGAGACAACAGATCGTTTGCCAGGCATATTATACTCCTTTTTATAAGTTATTAACCGATACAATGGAAACCTGTGTGCGTGTGCATTGGTGAAACGTTTTCTGTTATCTTGTAAATGTTTAATCGTATTTTGTTTTATAAGACATTAAGCTCTTTGATCGAAATTTGTTTCTTTCAAAATATAATGTGGGAATTTTATAAAACCCGCGCGGATCTTTCTAGATTCTTTTCTAGTATAGACGTAGTAGACGCTTATACGAGTAAAAGCATAGAAGAAGTATATAAAGGATTAGACGAGTAGACAAATAGTCGTATAACATGTAGACGCATAGACGTACAGACGATTAGACGAGAATAACAAGTACACCTATCCCCCGATTAACAGGGTACTTTATTTACATGATTTCGATTTTACACGGTTTTTAAAATAAGGGATTTTTACCGAAGTTCGTTTTTAGTTATTTCTATTTAACCCTTTGAGGACTAGCGACGCATATATGTGGTCTGAGAAAAAATATAATTATAGTTTATCGCTGATTGTATACACAGATAGAATTGAAAAATTGAAGTACAACAGTTGACATATTATTAAACAAATAGTAATTTATAATATGTATACATTAATAGCCTAACTGGCTGATAAAAAGGTGGTTTGGGATCGCAAAATAAATGGTTATTTCTCAATATTCAAAAATGTCTCCGTCCGCAATGGGCAAACGTTGAAATAGATGACTGAATTATACACGTTTTAGTTTGTTTCCGAATTACGCAGTTTTACGTATCAAAATTCGCGCTTTCGATTTAAACGGTTTTCTAAGGAACCTATTTTCCGTGTAAAGCGGGGGACAGATGTAGACGAATAAGCGCGACTAAACAGGCGAGTGTATGTATATTAGGAAGTGTAAAAGTCAGTGTGTGTGTGCGCGATCGAGTAATTTCATTAATTTTGTGTTTCCACTTGTACTATACATTTTTATTGTGTATTTGCAATAAATATCGTCAATAATATAGGATGGTACTTCAGTAATAAGTTTCATGCAGAGTCTAAATAGAAGTAAAAACTGAAATTACGCGCAGACTAAAAGATTTGCGTGTTGAGGAAAATGAAATGAGAAAATGGAAACACAGATATAATCCTAAAGCCACGCGGAGTTGCAGATAATCAACAAAAAATGTTTTTTACTAGGTTCTTTAAAATCCTTCGAAAATCGTGAAGCAAATGTACTTTCGCGAAAATATAATTTGAATGTTAATTTTAAACGTGATTTAAAACAAAATACTATATATAAATGTACCGCAGGAGCTGGGTTTTTAAGAAATTTTAATTTGAATATCTCTTAATGAATATTGATAACACGTAGAGTAGATCGAGACGAATCACATCACTTTCGGTTTGATAATAAAAAAAACAGTAATTGAAATGTAAAATTTGTAGTTTTCATTATTTTCTGTATGTTGACGCGTTATTACCACCCCTGAACGAGCTTAGAATCAAGAAGGCGTCGAGCGCAGGAGTTTAATTCTTTCACGGAGTACTTCTGTTACAATTGACAATGCATTCCCAGGAAACGATAGCGTTTTAGGCTCACAGACCTTCGGACCCCGTCAGTCTCTTTGTCTCCTTTTTCTTTATCGATAGTTAGCACTTTTTCGTACAACAATTCAAAGTTTCCCTGGCATGCAGATGTCCGGTTCCCTGTAAACAATATGCTTAGGGTACGAGCGTCAAGACTATTTGCGAGGTTTGCAATAACATTCAAATCAACATGGGCCTTCCTGACTTTTAGCAAAGAGAGGAGTGCAAATGCTAATCTTAAGCTTCGCATTGTCACTTTTCTCTTCCTCAATAGGAATAACCGTATCATAAACCTTCGCCGGTGCCGACGAGCCACCCATGGGCCTCAGCCCCTCTACCGAAGATCCTCCGGTCCCAAAGAGGGCGGGCGACCAATAGGGGCACGCGACCAAACTCCCGCCAAAACAATTACGCGGTAATTTAATTTTCACTAATTTTCCGTGTGACTTCCGATGGCGCTCAAGACGAATTCCTTGAGCTCAGCGCCATCGGAAGGAGGGAGAATCGACGAAGAATTCTCCCTCACAAATCAGTTGTCTTTAATTCCTCAACGGAGGAACAACTCATCCTCGACTGAGGATTATCGTAACATTTTCACATCATCCTCAACTGAGGAACATTTGAATATTTTGTAACATCTCGATCAAGAGAAAGGTTAGCTTAAGTGTTGTTGTCTAATGTTATATCATTGTTTGAGTGTAAATAAATTGCATCATTCTAAGTTCATTCGAGCTTATTAGTTGACCACGGGAGGCCCAAAATAGCCAGGCTATGTTACATTAATTTGCATCGTAGTCGACACGTCACCACTTTGACAAATCGAACGAGACGTGCACTGAACACTGTATAATACTCATTTACCTTAAACTTTCATGATAAATAACCATAACAAACTTAAAAATCTTTCTTTTTCAAGAAGAAAACGAAAAAGTGAGAAATATCTGCTTCGCTGCAACATTTGGGGCGAAACCGACAAGTAGAAAATCTTTGAAGAAAACAACAGATTTGCATTAAAGAATCTTTTTTTTAGAAATAGTTCCTACGATCAATTGATCCTATTCGGTACCAAGATCGCAAGTATGTCACTTTAATACCGTGTCTGTTAGCACAAATGTCATGGCATAAATCTGCATCCCAAATGAATCGCATTGTTACATTCTCAACATATTATAAGTGTCTAGCAATTTAAAAGAATTGCTTTTGCGACAGAATCAATAAAGATAAAGAATAAAGATTTTTACTACTCAATACATAATGTAATAAATATCACGTTTTCATTACGCCATTTAAAAAAATATATTTAACTTTCAAAAACTGCCCATGAATACATTAAAATTCTATGATTAGTAAGGAATTTATGTATCCGATAAATATTAACTTTCTCAAATACGACACTTTTTGTGAAAAATTAGCGTAAAGCGAAGTGCCCTTTATAAAATAGATATCATTTAACAGGGAGATTAGCTTTTCGGCGGGAATTGTCCGTGAAATATACAAATCGCCTTAAATCTTTTTAATGGTACGCTATTCTTCTTTTTAAATGGAACGATAATTTATATAAGAACTCAACGAATGGCCGTTAAAAGGGTATTACATCGACCAGCGTTTTTTAAGGAATCGTCTTGTAAGAAAATTAATAGATTTCTCATTCGTACTCTCTAATTAGATGTTCGATGGTTCAAAGCGTTGTCGGTTAAGATCAACTCTCTCAGTACCCTTGCGTCTCGAAAGTAATGATCAAAAATTCGATGCGGCAGTTTACCGAGCTCCTCCAAAGGAAACAAATTGTGTAAAGGACCGTCTCGTTACTGAGAAGTAAGAGAGACATTTTAGCTACTAAAATTAAGGAATCCTTAAAGAGATGCTTTGGTGGTAAAGCAAGATTAATAATGACTGCAATAAATCATATCCAACACTGTTTATTCTTGTACCTATTAGTTAAAGCTTTCAATTCCAGTTCTCAAAGTCTGTCTAATAATAGCAAATATTTATTCTGATTGGTGAATAAATGACTGATAAAATTTTAACATAAGTTGAAAACTCGTAAACATTCCTTCACCGGACGAATTACACTGAAATTATTTTACTATAGTATTAAATTCAAAGTAATAATGTAGAAATAGTATTGTGCAAAACGAAATTATGTTAAATTTAAAAGTTCCCGCATATATTCTGAATTATACGATGTTTTTATTATTCAATACTGTGAAGCATCTCAAATTAGATGCTTTTAACGCAATAATTAATTTTTAATTTGACGAAAAGAGAGAAGCGGCGAAACGTGAATGACCTATTATTAAATAAAGTATAAATAGAAACGCTCAATTTCGAAGGTAGCATAAAAGAGGATAAAATATATTATAAAATCTGTATGCGTGGGTGTAGAAACAAAGGAAAGAGATACAAATCACAAAAACCATTGTACGAGCAACAGGATATTAATTAAAAAATGTAATTTCTCATAATATGTTATGAAATGCAGGAAAACAAATGAAATAAAACCGGAATCGACCGTAAAATAATTATATATTTAATAAATTCTGTCAGAGATAACAATTACTGAGGCAGATACCATCGCGAGCTATTACATCTAACCATTATCAACCTGTTTAACTATTAATGTAAATACAAGAATTATAAAGTAATGAACAACAAAAATCACTGAATATAAAGTCAGAACACGTTCAAAAATGTGTCCAAAGTTTTGGACCTCATTGCGTTTATTTCGAACGTAAGAAAACATCTTACGAAGGATATATTCAGAAATGCTTTCTCTTCGAATTATTAAAAGTTTTATCTCGTACAGAATTCAGACAGAATATTTAGAAAGTTCATAAAAGTTTAACATCTGGGTGAAAACTGCAACTTAAACAACTATCTCTAATTCAACATTTTTACAAAGAATTAGAACACTGTTGTTACAACTGATTTAAAAAGTTCGACATTACATCTTGTCAACACCATTGTGATAGTTGAATAACAAAAAAAATTGATGTAAAAACTGTCCGCCTTCTGCAAATTAACAAACCCCATCAGCTTTAGTTGTTTTCCGCAACTGTTAATTGCAATATTAAACGTTCGCCAAATTGTTATAGTTTAATATTTTATACCAAGGAAAGATTCCTATGTTGCTAGTAGTCGCGAAATGCAACGTTTCTTCTTCTTCTATTTTTCCACGGCAAAATGCTACTTTCGCAGAATTCAAACTTTCTCATTGGTCTCCGAATAATGGAAACGTGAGGCGACTCCAAAAAGACAAGACACGCCCCGGTAACTAAGTCTCGAGGATATCACCGGTGCTCGATTCTGCGAAGTTGATCCATCGAGAAAAATTTGTTCTTCCGAAAAAATTTGTCTACTGTTTACTTCTTTCGCTAATCGTTGCCTGGATTGTCCGAATGCAACTTAATTCTACCGTAATTCTGTATCGTAAGGTCGACGATAAAATGATTCAGCTAATACTTTTATATTGATCACTTAACAAGAATGTGATGTAACTACAAAATACGCCTATCCCCCGATTTACACGGTACTTTATTTACACGATTTCGCTACACGGTTTTTAATATAAGGGAATTTTAAAAAAAAATTGCTTTTAGTTATTTGTATTTAACCCTTTGAGGACTAACGCATATATGTGGTCTGAGTAAAAATATAATTACAGTTTATCGTTGCTTGTAGACACACTTGGAATTAAAAAATTGAAATACAACCGTTGAAATATGATTCAACAAATAGTAATTTATAATATATAAACATTAACAGGCAATTTTGCTGATAAAAAGGTTGTTTAGGGTCGCAAAATAAATGGTTATCTCTCAATATTCAAAAATGTCTTCGTCCGCAAAGGGTTAATGTTGAAATAGATGACTGAATTATACACGTTTTCGTTTGTTTCCGATTTACGCAGTTTTACGTATCAAAATTCACGATTTCGATTTACACGGTTTTCTGAGGAACCTATCTTCCGTGTAAATCGAGGGATAGGTGTATACTTTTTCGAGTATTCACAGTAATAAAGACTTTGCAGAGATAACTTTTGACAAATGATAAAAGTCTTATTTATTTGTAATAAATTTTGTAAGGTTGCAGGATCGCGGAATAAGTCGCGAGTATAGTTAATGAAAGCTTTATTATAACACAAAATTATACGCATAAACTTCATCGTGGTTCGGTGTCGTGCAAAACCAAAGAGTAGGAGAGAAACAAGGTAAGAAAGATGGCTCTAAGGCCCAAAATACGCCCTGTGCATCTCATTGAGTCACGAGTTAACGGCAATTTTCACAATAAATAAATGAATTACAGTAATAACAAACTTCTTCCTTGTTCATGCGGCACTAAAATTTGTATGTGTTTTGCTACTTCTATTTTAGAAATTCAAAGTGTTTTAACGTTCATCCGTCCCTGAGGAATTGGTTTACCTAAATCGAGATTTAATTTGACCCAAATCGAGGAAAATTGTACACAGGGAGTACATATTTTATACTCGACAAAGTTATTATTCGGTAAAGCGAAAAAAAAAGTCGTATTTTTTCATGTGTCTGGTGGGATAATTCGGATGTGATTCATTATGACTTATTAGATCCCAGTCTGTCTATGGCAGCCGAGGTCTACTGTGCGCAATTAGAAGGAATAAATATTATGAATTTTCTTGTAAACATATCTGTTCGCATTGTAAATAAAAATGACGTTTCTTTTCGCTTTCCTATTATAAAGAAAAAGTAAAAAGTTTTTTTAATAGAAAACGGATTACAGATCAAAAAAGGCTCCAGAAACTTTACTGTGATTTTTTTAACGATGAAGGTTAATTGCTTTGTATGTTCAGTATAAAAAGCTAGAAATTTAAAAAAAAATAGTTGAACTTGATTGAAAGTTAATGTTTATTTTTCTCGTTTGTAAATTTGGAGAAGAAAATTAAAGTCCATATATTTATGTAGAAAATAAATTTCACACAAAATGTTAAAGAAAAACATGTATGGATTTTAGTAATGATTTTTTAGGTATTGCAGTCAAACCTCAATAACTGGAACCCTAGAACTGGAACTCTAGAATAAAACGAAAGTTCTTTTCGTTACTTTTGGTTTTATTGTGAGAACTTCTAAAACTCGAAATATGAAGTTCCGTTAACGCAAATTATTTGGCACACATCCTGTTTGCGTTTCATCTTTACAGCCGAAATTTAGAAGAATTCCAATACATAAAAGTCAGAACTTGCTTTTACATGTGAGACTAACGTTTTGATCCAGACTTAGACTGTGATAATGAATTACTTATTTAATTTTTTAAAGGAAATTCACTGTTATACATTTTGAGAATAACATACGTTTCAATTCACTGATGTTTTACTTCTTCCTGCTGACCACCAACTCAAATTAATTTTATTTGCAGATTTTCTTCTGACAATAATCGAATAAAATGCATTCTAAAAGAAAAGTAGAAACAATGACATTGCTAAGGAGGTGAAAGTGTTAATCAATTGCATTTTCATTTCCTAAATCTCTCATACTCGAAAACTCAACAAGACGAAGCCTTAATGATTCAAAGTTATCTTACCTGCCCTTGAGATTCGAGTTATTGATTTTCTGCATTTAGTACCATAAAATTAATTTTAAAAAATGCTAACCTTAATTGTTGCTCGCGGATTCAGACGAAAAAAATGACGAAATACAAACACGGTGAACGGCTTTGGAGTATTAATCAATTAGGACCGCAAGTTTAAATATACCGTATCAATCCACCATTAATCCTGATTGACATGAATTTCAGCTTTCGAATATTAAAAAATGCATTATTATTCAGCTATTTGGAGGCACATGTATCTGTAACAGTATAATTACAGACTGTTTAACACGTTGAATGCCATGGGGGCCATTGGTGACCGGTGTTATTATTAAATGCAAAGAAATTTATGGCTTTTAAATGACATAACATTTACGAGTTTGCTGAAACATTCAGCATTAAAATATTGATGTCAAAAAGAGTAAAGTACAGCTAAACATAAAGCTACTTTTGTCTTAAACGTTTTTGTTCTATAAAGCTGTGATTTTAATAGAAAAGCTGTCCTTCAGTAGAAACGATGAAACTAGAGAAATGCGAGTGGCACTCATTGTGTTCTTATTTTTATTTTATTAAATTATTTCAAACCTATTAAAACTAAAACTGTCGATTTTATAAATACCTATGACATTTAAATATACTAAATAAGTACTTTCGAAAAAGAGGAATCCAGAGGTAAAAAAATAATCGGTTAATTAATTTTAATTCTATGAGATAGACATGGAATATGTACCGTATAGCTTCCCTATCAATTTGGGTAATTTTCCGAAAAAATTGAGAACCGGACGTTTTGACCATATGGAAGTTCTGTTATTAATATTGAGTTAAGTTATACGAGCTATCAGAAATTCGTGATAAATTTTTATTTTAGCAATTAATTCGGATTTATTGTGCACACGGTTACAAAAGAAATCGTAGGGGTTGGAGACGTCCTTGGTATCGTTATTTTATATGTATATCAGTACTTGCTTTATTGCTGCATACATGTAAAAGTTGCAAAATGGTAGAAGGCCATGATTTTCTTAAACTTCATTATATTTGATTATAAATGATATTATGCGTTTGTTAGTTAAACCATTCGCTGTAAAGAAATTGAAAGAAATATTACTTTACATGTCAAAATTTGATAGGAGAACATAAAATGTTTAGAATTATAAGTTAATCAATTAAAAATGTAATCCCGGCATTTTTCATGATACGACGAACAGTTTGGCTCTAATATTACTGCTCATACTCGGTAGTTGCAACCTTATTAATTCAAGCTTATAACGCAACTACGAGACGTGTCGTAGTTAACAGTAAATGGGTTAACTAGTAAAAAGCTTTTTCCTATTTTATTTCTAGGTCAATGTCTCTCAATTACAAGCTAGTTATTCAGATACATTATATAAAAATTCCATTATTTATTTCCCAATCACGTATTTTATGCAATAAAGCAGTGTTTCCCAAACTTTCGTCATCGTGGAACACTTCTTAAGTTCTAAAATTTCTAAGGAACACTGGAGTAAAATTGGTTCATTCTAGTCTAAAACTGGTGCAAATAGTTAAATAAATAAAAACAGACAATATTTCGTTGCTCTCTAATGTCAGTTTCATAATTGTTCGCCGAACACTTAACAACTGTTTGCGGAACGCAGTTTGGGAAACGCTGCAATAGAGGATTGGTATACAAATTTTCATATTTTCAAATCACCGAAGTTACGATTGTTGCACTGTAAATATCTCGTTAACAGGATTGTCTTCAAGATGACGAACAAAAAGGCATCGCTCTTCCGGTGAAGAAAAAGAACATCACCGGCGATGTTCACGACAAACTAATTTCTTAAGGCGATGCACTTGGACGATGAACTCTATATATAAGTAGACGTAGGAAAGGAGAAAAAAGAAAAGTGTAGCGGACAAAGAAAGTTAGGGAAGGCGATCCATCAATGACCTCGGGACGCTTCAAAATTGCGAAGCACCGTGGACGTACGAAACAACGCGGACCGACGTCCGTCCCCTACGAGCCCGGCACTGCGGATCAGCCGGTAATTGATCGGACGCCAAAGGAGTAAACACTCCGTCGTTGATTGATGAACTAATCAACCTTGCTGAACTACCGTGGATTCCCGACGGCTCCTTCCACGGTACAAATCAACCCTTCCTACCTCCCTCTCGTTCTGATTCAGGAGAAATCCTAAAGGGTGATCCGAGCGACGAGATTTCCTCGGAACTTCTTTTTACGTCTTATCGAGCAGAATCTGGGCAACGTTTACGACGGTATTATTGCAGGAAGAAAAGCGTAGCATGGAGAGGAATCGCAAAGGAAAATGTCAGATTACTGTTTGTTTCAGCGATTCATTAACCCTCTACGACCTATCGCTACTACGAGGGGTTGGATATTTTTCTCGTTTCAAGATATATCCATGTTGTGGATTATAAGGTCAGGTTTTTTTTCTCTATGTTCTAGAATACAGTGTTTAGTGGAGAGCCGAATGTGTTTTGTTTGCTTAACTGTTTGTGCAGCGAAGTTTGTGTCGTTAGAACTGTTAGGTTAAGCAATGTAGATTTTAATACGTTGACTGTTCAGGGGTCAACGGTGAGCAATGCAGTATTCTGATGTTAAGTTATATATGAGACGTTATATCTGAAAGTGGTACAAATCCCTTTCTTCTCATGTTGAGAGATTAGAGATTTCGTGCAAAAGCTTTCATGTTAAAAAATATGATAGTTGAACCATTTTGGACGAAATCATAAGTATACTTCATTCTGTTTATTTTGCACATTTGAATTGCGAAAAGAAGACACCTACGCTTTGCTGAAACTAACTTAAATGCACTTCTCTCAAAAATGGACTTATATCGTTTTCAAAAATAACGACTCGTATAGCAAGGAGTGTCAGTATTCTAGACATATATGTTAGAATCGTTCATTGGGAGAAACAGGGAGATTTAAAATGCCTTGGAAATTAATAATATCGTGGAATTAAGATCTTCAATGTCACCTTTCGCCAGTAATATTGGAGGAAAAGGGGCACTGCACTATACGAAGTTATAAATGTTTCGATCATTTTAAAGTCGCCATAACTGTCCTTGAGAATGACTCGCAGAAAAAAGACAGGAATACTGTTATTTCTTTCATGCTACAAGTACGATATGATATAATATGGTACGGTGTAGTTAAATAAAATATATATATACTCTTAGAATATAGCAACGTTCACCTTTGACCCATCCTAGAGTCTGCATGCGCAAAATAAAAGTAATTAATTATTCAGCAACATATCATTAACATTATATTAAAACTTCAATATTAGACATACCAGGATGTTTCAGATATAACATAATACCGTTCAAAAATATCAAATTTTAGTGACATTGTGAACTGATATGAATAGCAACTACATAATGTGTATTGCTATATTATTAATTAGAATTTCTTAATTTTTATGTAAAGTCTGTTATACAGTATCCCTAAAAATATAATTTCCACTGTACTAGAAGAGAATCAACTTTTTAAATATAAGAAATTAATGTAATCCATTAATGTCATATTATATTATGCGAATAATCGCGTGTGAAACCCACTAATTATTTTTCTTAATCGTTACACCATCAGGAATAGTTTATACATTATTGAATGAACTCCGAAAATTAGATTACAGAGACAAATTTCAATAGAAGCAATTTTTTGAAAATATTCAACAGTCATTATTTTTTTTTACATGGAAACTTATTTTCTTCTCTGCAGGTCACGGCTATTATGAATATGCATTCAATTTAATGTCAAATGTAAGACTTGTGGATGGATCTTCCAGGTGGAAAGAGATACTAACTCGAGAACCATTCATTTTAGAAAAAAATGTTATAAACTCAAATTTCATAGCTTCGCGGAGGGAATGAACATTTATGAATATGTAGGTACTATGCAATAAACAATATATCATTAAATAATGATGATATAATCCACGAAAAACAAAAGTACTCGCAAAATTGTTAATAGCTCTATCAGCATTTTCTTTTAAATGAAATATCCGTACAATTCGGTGTTTTTATGTATTGATTCTTGGTGCTTAAATAGCTATTAATTCAAGAGTTATTGTTGTTATTGGTTTCAACAAACATTCTCAATTTAGGTAAAATTATCATAAATCCCTGACATAATTTTCTTCCACCTTGAACACCCATTTCGTTCTACTGTGCGCTGGTTTTATGCATTGCCAATCTTTGCCGGGAAGGAAATTTGTTGATTCGTTTTTTTAAGTACAAAAAAGAAACTGAAAAGTCATTGTCAATATACTGACATATTTTGTTTTAATTGACTAATAGCGAGTAATTCTAGATCTATACGATGTGATAGTAAAATTATGAAACGGAGCATCCTATTAATTACTTATATAAAAATATGTTGAAGATGATGTAACTTATTTATTTATCATGATCTTTTATGATGAAGATTATCTGTGCTGTTACTAGATCCTTTATATTATTATTCTAATGTGAAAAATAGAGAAAGTAAACACATTTATTTAAATTGTGGCGACCGTGTCATGAAGTTCAGAAAATCGTAATAGCTCTTAAATCATAATAACTATCTTAACAATTATTAACCAGTGTATTTAGTAAAGTAAACTCACAGCCGCGGACAATAAGCAAATGAGGAACTTCATGACACGAGGTTCTTAATATACAGGGTATTTCACCTAACTTGACCACCTTAAATATATCGCTTATTTCGTAAGATAGAAAAAATGTCAGAGGGAGAAAATATTCTGTTCGAAGGCGCCAATACGGTGATGGGCCGAATTTTTTTCTTAAGGTCATTTTTTTCGAGATTTCAAGGTCATCGTATTTTTTTTAAATGGGACCGCATATTTTCACTATAACAGTCTTATAGCTTATCAAAAAAAGGAATCCAACGAGGTGCAATATGTTGACCTTCACGTGACCTTTAGCGAGAAAATTGTGAAATGTTTTGTCAGTAACTTCAGTACGCGCTCGGGGACGGTAAATGAAGGAATGTCAATTTCATTGAAACAGTGTACCGTGTAATTGTCCCTGGCGCTTGTAAACAGACATTCGTATTCACCTTTCATCGGTTGAAGTATGTTTAGAAGCATTTTTGGCGTGTTCGTCGTTGCTATTCCCCGGATCTTCTATCGGGATGTTACAGCGGCGCGCGGCTACAATGTATCATTTACAAAGGCTTTGCTACGCCGCTACACATTATTATCTTATCTATTATTATTATTATTATCATTATTAACACCTTCTAAAATAAAGATTTAACTTAAGACTGTTTCAATGAAATTGGCATTCCTTCATTTACCGTCCCCGAGCGCGTACTGAAGTTACTGACAAACATTTCACAATTTTCTCGCTAAAGGTCACGTGAAGGTCAACATATTGCACCTCGTTGGATTCGTTGTTTTATAAGCTATAAGACTGTTGTAGTGAAAATATGCGGTCCCATTTAAAAAAAATACGATGACCTTGAAATCCCGAAAAAAATGACCTTAAGAAAAAATTTCGGCCCATCACCGTATTGGCGCCTTCGAACAGAATATTTTCTCTCTCTGACATTTTTTCTATCTTACGAAATAAGCGATATATTTAAGGTGGTCAAGTTAGGTGAAATACCCTGTATAATGCTGGAACGGTAAGAAGGCAGCTGAGACGGAAGGGGAGATTGCTCTCGTGCCGCCTATCCCCGCCATGTCGGTCCTGGAAATCTGAGATCGACGAATGACAACCAAAAATAAAACACTACTTTCGTTGTTCACATGACGACGCAACGAATGTGCGGGTCTCTCTTGCCAATAGCGCGTCAAAATCGAAAATGCGTGAGGGAGAGGGATGTCCCTATCCGTCGGGCGAATCAGAGCAAATTACCCCTCAGCTGCCTTCTTACCGTTCCAGCATTATAGATGTACGTGCTTAGGGCCTTACCCCCGCATTACCTCCTTGACCAATTACAAGCGTCGAAGGGACACGTCTAGCGAGGCATAGGTAGATGCTCCCCACTCCGACGCGCAGATAACATAATCGTATAAATTAAGTCGAAAATTGTATGAGAATTCAGTGTAACCAGAATACGAAGAGGAACAACTCTCTCACTATAATAAACTCTCGGTTCTGGAAATCACTCTCGCCTGCATCTTACCTTCAAAAATTTCAAATCATTCCATCGTAAGAAAATAAGTTTCATCTCTGAATTTTACGAAATATGTAAGTATGTACAGAGGAAACTAGTACCGGCTTAAATGTAAAAGAAAGTGGACGAAAGAGACGTTGGTTAGAAACTGAAAGAAAATGAAATTGAAAAAAAAAATTCTTTTGCAAGAAATTTGCGGTTTAATATCTTTTCATTTGCATTGAAAATATTTGCCCTTTCACTGTTACTGAGATATCTGTATGTCTGTACTTTAATATTCTCCTTAGTATACTTAATATTTATTACAGGAATTGAATACAAGACTTTATTCAGTGCATACAATGGATCTCTTCATTAGCATATAATCATTCAGATTTACATTGTAATTAATGAAATACCTTATTTCTCAATACATTTTCAAACAAAAGAAAAAAATTTGATTATACAGAAATAAAACACTAGAGGAGAAAAGAAAAAATCACACTTGAGATCTGAAAACTATTACAATTTGCGCAAAAATTACTTCGTCAGTTTAGCCTTTAAATTACAGCTGAATAAATATTCCTTCCCGGGTGTGTAACAAAGGTCTCGGGTATTCAGATCTCTATCTTCCTCAATTTTAATTACGAAATAATTAAAGGTAAATCCACGGTGTCAAAGCAAAGTCGTATTCTTTCATATTAATCTGCAAACAAGCATTTCAGAATGAATATTTTTCCACCTCTCTCGGTATCGAGTATCCGGTAAAATTATGTAAAGTATAAAGAATAAAATTGCTCGGTTCTCCGTGATATAACTAAAGCCATGAAATGAAAATTGTCGTAACTTTCGCGCGCCTCTCAAGCTATTGAATTTTTTAAGATTTCTTGCTCGGATTCCCCCTTTTTTTTGTTTTATTGTACAGAAACGACATGAAAGTATTATGGGAAATTTAAATTAATTTCCGAGAAGACAGAAACGAGTCCAATTAACTACCACTACCAGAGGAAAGATACGACACAGAATTCTTGCACGTTATTACTACGTTCTAGAGGGCTGCCAGTACTTATTACTGTGACTCATAATTCTTCTGTGAATGCAATATTGAAAATAATTTAATATTATTGCAGCGAATTCCCTCTGACTAATACACTTCGACGAGTTAATTGGCCGATGTCAATTAAGGGGAAAAAATCCAAGGAACGAATTTCTTGCTAATTTGATATAACTTTCAGATCTACTGTCGATTTTCTGAGACTGTCTGACCTCGTTAAAGAAATGAAAAACGCTTACCGAAATTGAATTGTAATACATTTAGTCTCTGTTCCGTGTGCAGGTAGAAATAAATTTTAATACGTTAAAATTATTTTAAACGCCTCGTAAAAACTCCTAACACTTTAAACAATCCCCCTGAAATGGAAACAATGGAAATATTATAGCCTGTGTTATGAAGATTAATATTTTATAAGCTTCAAATGCTCCCGAAATAAAATACGATGAAATATGCTCGGGAGGGGTAAGTTCTCTCAATAATATACAATTTTGTAAAGAAGGTACAAAGTGAAAAGTACTAAAAATATTGCACGATCGTATTCCCTTAAAGTTCATAAAATTTTCAAAGGAAAGTACGATCGGACTGTAAATTTTTACGTTTCTATCAATTTGATATACCGTCGTTTTCCTCCTCAATGTTAAATTTGCACTTCCTCATCGTAATAACGAAAATATTGTACGATACGTTGAAACTTCATACGCGATAAAAACCGATGAAACTGAATATAAATTTTATATATAAAATCATGCCACTTTTACGAGACGGTGGTTTTTTCCATGCGTATCTTTTATTCCGAATATCAATGGAAGGATAATAACACTATAAGCATGTAATTATCGTACTCTTCACACAAAAATAACGCACAAACCAGTATCGATATCGAATACTCTTCAACGTCCAATCAGTTCATTTAAAATAATCCGAAATTAAATTAATATCGAAATCCTCGATATTATCAAATTGACGTGCATGATTAACAAACATCTCCGGTATTAAATTTACTTGGCTGCCTTTACACTTCTATTCAATATGTAATTACACTCTATACGGTAGAATCGAATTGATTAAATATACGAATAAATCTACAGGGGATGAAGTTTAATATAAGACATTTTTCACGGAAAACTTGCCGTTCGACGTTTCTTATTCGTTCGCTGTCTCCAGAGGTGCATTTCGGTGCTGTAATTGTTCAGAAAACAAGGTTGGAGGAGAAAAAGAAGAGGTAAAAGGGGAAAATCCGTAATTACAGCAAATCACTTGGTTGACGAGAGAATTCTCCATTTCCGTAGGACAATACACTGTCCGCTCTTGCATCTGCAAGACGAGGAGAGCCTCTCGCTTATTTGTTCAGTTTTCGCAGAAATTACTGGAACAAATTCTGAGCAGAATGAAAA
This sequence comes from Cerceris ruficornis, assembly GCA_963989415.1. Classification (NCBI taxonomy): domain Eukaryota; kingdom Metazoa; phylum Arthropoda; class Insecta; order Hymenoptera; family Crabronidae; genus Cerceris; species Cerceris ruficornis. The sequence continues at coordinate 3,851,305 of OZ022526.1, forward strand.
GACAACATAGATATAAAATTCACCCGCGGCAAACAGCTATTATTACTTCATTGTTTAACGTGCCTATGTACGTACCTTTACGGTTATAACAATGCGTGCAGAACTTTTTTCTTATATATTCGTTTTCGAAAGAACCTATCAACGTCGAGGTTCAGCGAACACGTGAAATTAATACATCACGTTAATGGGTTTCCGTGAAAGAACGGTCATAAAATTAGACAAGGGTAGAACTTTAATATTTTTCTTTGTTAAAAGCATATTGATAATAGAAAATTTTATCAAAAATAATTCGAAAAATTTAATCGTATTAAAATACAACTGTACTGCAATTGATCGAAGTTACTGTATTATTTTCTGTGGTATCCATGACAAAAAAATTTTTATCGATAAATATATCTAATTGTAACGAGTAAATGTAATTTTTCTTGCAAAATTTTTCTTTAATGTCGCTTCTATCGCAATTATAGATAGTTTTTAATACTTTTTTTGTGAAACAGTATAGAAGCTATTTATAAAATCGTAAGTTTTGCTACGTCTACTTTATTTTTTTCAGTTAAATTATGTTGCTAACTCCTTTGTCGAAACCTTAGACCTTATTTTTTACCTTCTAATAACCTTACTGTTTCACCTTTCCCTAACTTTCTCCTGCCTCCAGATCCTTATCACCCTTATCATTCTGCTTTTCAATTCCTTGTTCCTCTATCTATACTCCTTACTCGTAGCAAAGTTGTAGTTAAAGAAAATAGCTGATCGTAAGTGTAAAATACGATTTAACAGTTTCTGAGAATCTGGCTTTCTGTTGTTTTAGGAGCAATGAAATATAATGCTTTATCGTGTCAGTTCTGCATGAATTTTTTAAATAATATTGGAACGAGCACTTCATCTAATTAATACATCCTTTTGCAAGTTTTTTTCAAACTTGTTTTTAAAATAAACTCGTTATGTTATTCGAATTTATTAATTTTCATAGCAATGATGTATTTCATATTATTCGTACAAATCGCCTTGCCCGCAAGCAAACAAGTAAATAAATAAATTAATGAACCTCTGTATAAATTCGTAGATTTAAAACGCATAAACTTATATTTATTAGTACTTCCTTTTCAAACCTACAATTTCTACTATAAATGTACAAGAGCCCGTATTTATTGAAACGGCGGGCGTGTCAAAGGATTGAAGTTCAAAGATATTAAAGAAAAATCCGCCGATACATTTTACAAACTCGACGCTGCAGATAACATAATTCCCACAGGAGTGAATAAATTGAAAAACACCGAGTTAGTGCACAAGGAAAAGAGATCACAACGCTCAAGTACTTTATGAAAATAGAAATGTATTGAGAAGAAATTGCATAGGTATGAAATATACCTGCAAAATTCAATTTCGAGGAAATTCTATCATCCTGCTTCATGAATTAAATAAACACTTTTTGAGAAAAATAACTATTACTGTTGAGATTTGAAAATCGTATTATTTTCTTGAAAAATGTGCCAAGGAAATGTATACAATATTCTTCTGTGAAATAACGATCAACAGTGCTATAAGACATCACTCTACAGACACCGCGGTAAGTTTCAATTTAATTGTTTCTTGGCTGCTGCCTACACCAGCTGTTGTTTTCTGCCGTATGCGATTCAAAATTACTACATTTTAAGTTGGCCTGCCTTATTAGTTTCTTACTTTGTGCTACAACTTTTTTTAAAAGTGAAATGACAGAAGTGAGGTACAGAAGTAATTCTACAAAAGGCGTATTTCTGTACAAGAAGAACTGCCTTTATTGCAATACGATCCGAAAGTCAATAATGAAAAGATGCAAAGACTTCAAACTATATTTGTTAGAACATATGGACACTAAATGTCATCCATTTGCGATAACTTGGAATATTGCGATATATGCTTGCGTAAAACATTTTATTTATGAATATAAAAAAATACTGGAAACAATATGTTTGGTATTGAAGACACAGCATTGAAGCCCAGTGTGCTACTTTAACTCACTGGCAAACTGATTTGGCTCAGCAATTAAAAGGTAGCACAAATAGGATTTTTACACATACAATTCGGTTTTGAGAAATTTCGAATTCATAAACGAAAAAAAAAAAATATAGTGAAGCATTTGGGGCCTTTACGATAGGCAATTATTGGGTTGGCAACTAAGTGATTGCCGATTTTGACGAGAGATGGTTTTACCACTTTTTTTTGTTTCTTCAACATGTTCAAAGCACCTAATCTACAGTTTTCTTGTTGTTTGAACTTCCACCTTTCGTTAGTAAAAAAAAATCGCATCGATGAGTCATTTAGTTTCGTTTTTATCCCAATTTGAAAATGGAAGAACAAACCGCGCATTTCAGACATATTTTATTGTATTATTTCCGAAAAAGGAACGCATCCCAAGCATACAAGAAGTTATGTCCCGTATATGGAAATGAAGCCTTGAAAGATAGGCAGTGTCAAAATTGGTTTTTCCAAATTTCATTCGGGTAATTTTTCACTCCAAAATGCGCAACGAACTGGCCGTCCAGTTACAGTTGATGAGAGTCAGATCAAGGCTATTATCGATTCAGATCGTCATACCACAACACGTGAGATTGCAGAGAAGCTCAATGTACCGCATACATGCATTAAAAAAAATGAAAACAGTTTCGCTATGTTAAAAATCTCAATTTATGGGTCCCTCATTAGCTTAAGGAAATTCCTTCTTATTTAAAATCGGCAATCACTTAGTTGCCAACCCAATATTATTAGCTAAATATGGCAATAGATCTAAGTGACGATTTGTAAATAATTACAAGTCAGGTAACATTTTTGTATCTCCTTGAAAAATTTAAGGTTTGGCGCAAAAAATGTTTTGAACAAGTACTACTCGATTATTATCAAATTACCCAATGGTTGAGTATTAGACGTTTCTGAAATTAATAGGTAATAGATGATTTTGTTCTTTCTTGTAAAATAGTTAATTGTTGTACACGCAATTCTCAATCACGATAATTAAAAAATTGTTACATCAATGTAACTTCAATGTAACAAATGCATGGAAAATTAGAAATTTCAATACAGACCCTATAAAGTGAATTTCTTCGCTGATAAATAATCTTAACAATGTTCTTGAGTCCCTTTTTTTCAATCTACTGTAGATAATGGCTGTAAATAATGAACATCCGGATTTACGCTTTTCTATTCCATATAGTAATAATAACAACAGCAATTATCCAAATCCACATAAAACCCTTCGAAGCCCGTTTCACTTACAAGTTACAAAAAAACCAAACGTCTATCAATTTCATTAAACAATCCCCATACATCTACTTCTCCAAACATCGAATTCACAAACAACCTGCACCCTCTAGAAAATATCCACGATCATCCGCGGATAACTGAACACAAGAATACCATCCAAAAGACAAAATCGAAAAATCAGCAATTATCCCCTTATCCCAATGGAAAAACCTGCCACGTACTAGTAGAAATATCATTATAATTAAAAATAAATCGTCACTGCAACTGTCAAACTCGAAATAATTATTAAGACCACACACAATGCACACCCCGGAGCTTGGCAGGTATCCTTTAATTAGAGTACAACCCACCTATAAATTCCACGTTGTCGCTGAAAAGGGTTGATAGGGGTGAGGTAGGGGCGGAGAAGGGGGCGAGGGACAATTGTACTCAAATTACTCGTTCGCGCGAGTAGATAGTCACGTCGGGAATGGAATTTATTGGATTACGGAAAACGGTCGATTCGTTCGATTCGTTCCGAGAAGGTCCACAAAGGGGACAGTCGGAGGGGTAGGGTTAGCGTCGGTAGTTAAAGGTATTTATCCTAATTGTAATTGTAGACTTACAATCGTTTGCTCTCTCTTATTGCATCGCCGGGGCGCCGGTTCCCCTCTGCCGTTTCCTTCGTGTAACCACAATGAGGAAATAATGAGAGTTACGCATCAGGAAAGTCCGATCAAGACGATTCGTTCCGTCGCTGGTTCTTTGGGAGCGAGTTTCTCCAACGAGGCGAATCGCAGCCGGAATAATTACGTTGTCATCAGTCGGAAAGTTTATGGAAATTTACGAGTAGACATTCACGTCCCCGGAATACCCGGTATAACGAGACGTACGTTGATGTTGGACGATAAATTGCCGCGGCAGCGTTGTCTCTGCCACTTGTATTATTTTCTCGCCAACTCGAGTAATTTGCATTTAGAAAATGCCTGTCCACGACTGGTAACGCTAATCTATTTTTTCTCCGTAGCCGCCGGTTTTTAACTGACGTTCGTCAGCGTTCGCGAAGACGGATATCCCTCGCATTTCATCCAGTTTTAGGACGAGCACGAGACATCCGCAATTGTGGGTTACATTAATGTCCATGGATAAGGATCGCTTAGTTTTAACATTTGTTTGTACGCGTCGCCATTTCGGACACGACGGTGGAAGTTATACCTTCAATTAGAACATCGCTGTACCGAGAATATGCAATACACCGATTATTAATGTATGGCGGTTGAATAATTGAAACTTCATAATTGGCTGAAATGGGAGAACATTTAAAGTTACGTTGCATTAATATGGATTGAATTGCAATCGTCCTTATGGTGTGAAAATTAATATTATCCTTCAGAGGTGAATGACTAAATACATTATAAATTCAAATTCCCGACATATTATACTTGCAGAGGCTTTCAGTTGCCCCCACCAAAAACTTCACAGTGCAAAGAATTCGCATAATTGCGGAACAATCGTCCGAACATCAGATTTGCTTTGGTATCTTTTGTTTGTGCACGGAAGATGGACGAACGAAGCATCGTGGTACGAAGGCATTTGTAATTTCAGCGCAGCCGAACCCAGAAAATCGAAATGTAATCAAGAAATTAATCAGAACATCGGAGGGGTGGAAGAAATTGCCTTGTACGCCATTGCGAGCAAAGACGAGACCCGTACCATTTTGTATGCGACTGTTATACGTGTGTTATATGAATTATGAGGACGCGGTAACGCCGTTTCTGTTGCTAATGCAATTTTAATGCGTGTTTCCGAAATAATGTTCAAGCGAGTAATAAAACTTTCACGATCGATATCTCTTTCATTCCGCGACGCAGCGGGTAACTCGCGTATTCGTTTTTTAGATTTTGTCGCGCAGCAATAAGCGCACAGGAAATTTTAATCATCATTGTGAAATCGTACTTTTTTCGTCGGAGAATATTCATTACGAGCATGTTTTCATACTTTACGATATATGCAGAGCAGAATTTAATTGGGGCCTCTTTTTATCTCTGTAGGGTTACATTTGGAAAGTTTGCCCCTTCAAAGTAATAATATAAAAAACAATTCAATTGAAGCTGCGAAAGAATATTAGTATTTATTTTTGAATGTTATATTTATTTAATATTACTAGTAAAGTTTAATTTTTAATAAATTTAAAAAATATGTCAAAATTTTCTTACCCAAAATAAGCTTGGTTGTTTATGGCCTTGAAATAATACTGAACTTAGGATCTTCGAAAGTATAAATATGGCCCCAAAAATATATTATAGAGCATGTAAGAAAACATTTTGGAACTATTTCCTACTTGGTATTTGTGTTTTACGCAAATTCATAATAGAAAATGTAGCCTGCCATAAATAGCTTTCAAACAAGCTTTCAAACATAGCTTTCTAACAAACAACAATATTGTTTCGTAATTATTTACTAATGGACGTAAAGCATTGGCAAAATTATTACTGTTGATATTTACGACTTAAATTAATTTGGTAATGTTTCCTACTTTCGAACATGTTATTATAATTGTAGCTGCAGGTATCGAAGGATACTTCGCTCAAAATACAAAATGACTATTACAATCGAGAATCGAAATTACTTCAACGGAAAATCAATGGCGCGGGAAAGTAATATCGACTACAATACCACAAAGGCTTAACACTTTACAACTCCTAATGACTGTAAAGTAACGTATGATATATGTGCAATTCCATTTTCCGGCCTGATCTTTTCATCTCTGTGAACTATTGAAACTGTATTATCACACATTCTAAACATCTCCAACAATAAAATACTCGCCAATTAAATTTACTTGTCCCATCGAGTACTGTTACTAATTGTCAAATGCAACAAAATATTTGGTTTATAGAAATTAAATAAAAGATAGCTTTACACCTATAAGGACAATCTCAATTAGATATGCAGAAAACAGAAACGTCGCTCACTTTAAAACCAGGCTAGTAATTATATATTGTATTACAGTGATCTTTCAACCAACAACAATACAAATTTTGACATTATAATATTTTTACAACCTACTAACTTCACTTTTTATAATTTGTCTTGAAGTATAATTGGTGCTTTTCGAAAGTATCTCTTCTTTTTCATTTGCACTTTTCGACTTTAACTACTATAGTAATTTCGCCTAATATCTACAGTATTCGATGGGTTCCGAACCACCGAGGCTACAGCATATAATATCATGTAGGAAAAATTTCCCATAAGTGTGGGAGAGGAATTTAATTGGGACCCACTAATTGCGAATTCAGTGACTTACCTCAGTACCCAGCATTACTTCTCAAAAATATCTCACTTTAAAATCATCTCTCACGATAATTACAAATCGCCTAACAGGAGAAAAAGTATGAGAAGAAAAGCAACAGTATGTATCTCGAAGCGCTCGATATTTGCCGGAGACTTAAAATTTTCTGCCTTTTGAACGAGTCCTGTTCGTTTGCAAATTAATTTGGACGAGCAATATTGGAATATGAAATTATCGTAGAGTTAAGTGAATTACTCTACTAGTTCCTTTCGTGGAACTTTTATGAATTATTAATTGTATAAAATAGAACCATTGTTTACGTATGTGACTATTTCAAAGACTGCAGAATGATCATTTCGAAAAATCAAAGAGTGACTGACGAGCGAAGCTTGTTTTTCGCCTCATCTTGCATATTTTTCTCTCACAGTTCGTTATTCCAAAAGAGTATGCCTCGGAATGCCGAGGGAAGGACATAATGGGCCTCGTTTGCTGCCCGAGTTTCAAGCGGTTCTCTTTAACTCTTTGAGGCACGGCGGTGTTAAAAGTGCCCCACCTATTTGCTGCGAAAATATGCATGGCTGGATATTTTTTGTATCACCTCGAAAATTTATATTATTTTATATCTTTGTTAATAAACGTAAACCAACTTTATTCAATTTGTAAAAAATAAAGCTTCTGTGCAACATGGGTCCTTTTAATCTCTAAAATTCCGTGCATCAAAGGGTTAAACCGAATGAGGGCTATCACAAAAAGCAGCTCCGCGCAAGATTTTTGCTGAAAGCCCAGGCAGCAGCCTTGGCCTCCGAGTTAAGGGGAGACTTTTGAGTTTTCCAGCTTTATAACGTGTATCTATGCTATGATGGGCATGAAGATAAAGGCTCAGACGCGAAATCATAGGCCCGATTTCAAATCCTCCTCCGTCATCTCTAGAAAAATTGTCCTTTGCGTAATGCATCGTAGTCTACATCAGTGATGGGCACTTTTTTAGGAGCAGGACAGAAAAAGAGAAACTTTTGGCGGGACAAAATCATTTACGATAAAACTCAATACGGACTCAAAAAAATATTATTTTTTTAAAACACTCAGATTGAAAATTCCTATGCTGTTATTTTAAAATCTGCGGCACCTGGATAGAACCTTTCCGCGGGTCGTAATTTGCTCATCTTTGGCCTAGACTCGTTATCCGCCAGAAAAGTAGGTTCTACGCAAAATGACGATTGCTATTAAAACCGAAAAAAATGCAAAAGAAATAACATTAGTCGTTAAGCTGGTCACGTAAACCTAATTTTTGCTTAGATCACTGTACCTGGATCCGAAGCGTGGGCAAGCAGCCCAGCAGGATCAAAAAATTAGGCCGCTTATTATAGATTTTCGTCATAGTATCATTTGGTACAATGCATCTCAACGGTAACAATAGCTCGAATTATCACGGATCTGACGACATTGAAAAAAGGGGCGATATTTTTACGAACGGCATCTGCTCTTGAAGCAAGTTTCGTTGTGATTTTTCGGAAAAATTAAAGCGGGCATCGAAGGTAATCGAGGAAAACGTCGGAACAGTGAGAAAAAACGGAAACTGTGTCGGGGCAAATTGCACGGCACCTCGACGTTCGGCAACACGTGACGGTGACACGAGCTTTCCAATTAATCAAAAATAAACGGTGTCAACGGCCGAACGGTGAAAACCGATGCTCGGTACAAATGTTATTTATCGTCAAGTATGTACTACATTGTACAATGATGTTATTTAAACGATTGTCCAAACGTCATCGAGTCACACATTATGCTCCATGCTCCACATCAAATTGTTAGATTTCCTCGATTATCCCCTTGTTTGTTTCCCTTTTGAGGAGAATTTTCGACAGAGCATACAATAAAAGTTATTATTACATTCGGGCACGTACGTATCGACGATTGCATACTCCGGTCTAAAGCTCATATTAATCCCCGAAAATATACGTGATGTTTCACGTACACGTTTTGCACGATTTTTAAGATATTTTTAGCAACGCGATGAAAACAAATTGTCATCCGAAATTGACCTCTTTTATTCTGATAATGAAATGATGGTCCCCTTAAATTTTAGAAATACAACCATATACATGTTTTATCATACGGTGCAGTTTGAACCAGGAGATCATTTTACTCTATTATTGCAAATAACCGAAAAATCGTGTTAAATATTTGAGATTCTTTGAAGACCTGTTACCAAAAAAACTCGGAAAGCAAATACACGCTACTGCGACTGTAGCATGGTGAGGCAATATTTCGCACGATCTCGAAATGCGTAACATATTTTTTTGTAGAAGATTTATAGTTAATATAATAAATAATCATCGATTAAACTTAACACTAACCGGGCCACTACTTTCTGTATGCCTACTCCTACCGTACCCGGTCATTTGACGATATCCTTGCATGACCTTTAATGATAGCTTGCTGAAGTCGTTTTAACATCAGTATCACATCGCGATAAAACAATATATCATTCCATTTAAGAAAAATAGATATGAACTTGAAATCTCCTCTATGCTTTCATCCACGCAAAAAATGTTTGTATCGCAATATGTGCCCCTCTACACCGTGCAAGTCTTGTATATAATTTTGGTTCACATTGTTACAAATAATGGCAACATCCGATGTGGAGATAGTTATTGCCCCACCCTGTGTGTGAAACTCAAGATGACCGTCAGTTGAACACAAATGTGAAAGGTATTTGAAATTTTTATTATCAGTATACGTGGTATAGTCCATATAGATAAACGGTTGACAACTTCTTGTCATACCGCTACCCCAAATATCCCAAACATTGTGCGAATTGTCGCGTGAAACACCCGGTATACAAATAGAGACGTTTAATGCGGTAGCGGACATGCCAAGTGTTTATAATTAGCGCATTTCAGGGATAAGAGATTCGCACGAAGATAAATGAAACAACAGTCTAGTTAAATATGCCTTTTACGTACAAATTATTATCCTGAAATTAATTGTAACCAAATTACAGAGTCACGTGCACCCATCTATAAAGCTGGATAAATTGAGGCAATGCTTAATTCAATGCAATTAGTTCTGCTGCATGCATATGCATCTTGAAATAGGTGTAATTTAATTGTGAAAATTAAAAGCGTAAAAAGATTTACCGACAAAAATACCTTTACTATGAGAAATCACTTTTCGATCGAAGAATACTGGACTCGAAGTGATCGACTTGTTTCAATACGAGTGGAGTGAGCGTACAAAAAACATCCGAACATCGGGAAACATGAAAAATGACAAGAGTCGTGATATTAACGATATCTGTGAAATGATGTATGAAGTGAAAGAAAACAATTGCTTCGCAATTATAAAAAAGAAGTCAGCTTTTATTAGAATATCGATCAAATTGTGAAATCGTATGCACTTGAATCTGTGGATTGCCGCCCACGGGGAAAGATTAAAAGAAGATATAATTCGTCAAATAATAAAAAATTAATGGGTAATATTGCACAAACTTTAAAGATATTTAGTGCGGCCGTAGAAAACATAAAGCAAAGCCTATTTATTTTTGACACCGCCACAAAGGTTAAAAATTTAGTAGAACCCAGGTTTTTGGCATCTTTTGGACCCCTGCACGGTTACTTTGCAAGTCGGGGTAATAAATCGGGTGACATTCAGATGTGATAGGGAAGTAGACCTAACTCAGGCCCCGTTGAAACATAGCAAAGGGCTTGTAGTGTCTCGAAAAATTCCGAATAGAAGATGATTCCATGCAGCTACAGTCTGCAGTTTAAAATGTCTAACATGCATATAGTGCAAGCCGACATGAATGAATTTCCCATGAAAAAATTAATCGAAAATATAGGATACCAACTTTTCATTAGCGGCGTCGGTATCGAGCAGGGGAGTTTTCAAAATTCTTCGCGTACGCTTGCATTTACCATGTTTTTGGCTCACATGTTAAACAATAAATAAATATAATATACAATACTGCAGGCAGAACAGATGATAAAGAAGGTATCATTCTAATTGTACGAGGTGGTATCATCAATCAATTATTCGAATTCTGTCTTCACTCTTCGGCCAAGAGAATTAATAGATTCAATATGAGTTTGACCAAATTAACCAATATTTAATCATATCATATTATACACGGTGAGGCACTAACTACTGCCACCTAGAATAACTCCCAAAGTATGATAGTAGTAGAAGAGTTCATTTCATCTTTTTTGCCTCACATGACCTTCGTTGACCTTCAAAGGCTTTAATGTTGCACATCCTTAGATTCCTCTCGATAGCCACTATCAGAAAATAAGTACCAAAACATAGCATTCTATCTAAAAAAACAAAGTTGACCTCCAAATTTGTGAAGCGACCCCACCTAGCAACAAAAAACTAACGTCATATAACAGCCCCCGTTGTCCCATGCAACTTTTGTTTCGAAAACTTTTCTACTACTATCATACTTTCGGAGTTATCTAGCTGGCAATAGTTAGTAAATATCTCACCCTGTATATTTATGTTACTGCAATTATCGCGAATCACATCAACGTTTAAATGGCGGATACACTTCATCGGAACGTCACATCGAACCCAGAAATATCATCATTTAAAGAATTCATTTACATAAATATAAGCAGTATGGTAATTTTTACAATACAAACATCTGACCGTGATTTTCGTAAAGCACTCGCGGCCGACAATTTTTAACAATAGTTCTGTGACACACAGGTAAAAGATCGTAGCATGTAACAATTTCAACGATGTCGTCGAGGACGTCACTTTGCCGTATAATTGCCGTAAATTTTTCGTGCTTCGTTAACGTCCCTCGCAATTGATAAAATTCGCACCTGTTTCAACTTGAATCACCAGCAGTAATTACACTCGACACGTCGTAACTACAGTCCCAGCCCAGCAAAGATAGTCGCGACTTTGTACCCAATTATTTTTAATGTCTCATTGTATTCTCCCTTGCATCGCCATTAAGGTTAATAGCCCGCACCGCTCAAGTCGCATCGTTCTTTTTCGTCCGAGGGCCATAATTAAAGTCAATCGTATTACCGGAAACGGTCCATTAGACGCGTTCTCGGACCCGAAAGCCAGTCAATCGGTGTTCCGTGACACACCCAGTTCGTCCAAGTCTCTTTCCATCGTCTTATTCCTTGGCAAACGTAAATACTGCGGGATATTAGAAAGAAGGCTAGCGGAAGGAATACGAATGGAATACGCCTCTGAATCACACATTCAAATCAAATCGCAAGATGAAGATAATTAATAAGTCACATCGAAACTGAAATCGAGTGAGAGAAAGTTCGAACGAGTGAACCCTATTGCCTATGTGCTAGCCTTCTTTCTAATACCACACAGTGCTGTGCGTCAACGAGAAGATGAATAGACAAAGGAATGTGGGTTTGATTGATTTTTGAAACCCCGCACTATATACAAATCCGTTACTATCAGTTCTTGTGTCCGAAGTTATCGCCATTGGACGAACTACTGTGCAACGTGTTTGTCCACACAATGTCTACTACGCCAGAGAATGAAACGGATCGAATCACGACAAAGTGTAACAGAACGCTGAATTTAACACTAGGTTGACCGGACCTTTTTTGACCCATTTCGAACTTCATAAGGGAAATTACAGAAACCGTTTACATTCATTTTTGCCACTTGCACTGACTTTTATTCATTCAACGAGACGAATATATATTGAAATTCATTTTCTTCAAAGCCTTCTAATTTGCAGTTCTCTGTGTGGTACACTTATTGATTCGTGTCAGTAGAATTAGATATGAAATATAAGAAATGTCGGTAAACATAGTATTAAAATCCTCGACGGGAAACCTCCTTACCTCTGCGTCGGCCAGCTTACCACCTCGTAAACGCATTATATCCCGCAAACGACGAAGAAAACTTACTTATTTATATATCTACGTCACCTTCTGCCCCATTGTCGTCGCAGTTTCGCGGTCTCACGTGTTATGCGTGCTGCGCTTTTGTGCTAAATACGGAACGCGAGACGTTTCTCTTGGCTCTATGTATTTTTGTCTCTCATAAAATAACCATGGCGAATCGTCGCGGGAGAAACACGGCACTCGGATGTGTTACGGAATTAGAGAGTTTACGGGGAACGTCGATGTACACGCACATGAATTAACGGATGGAAAATTCGATTATAATTTTCTGTTCTGACGGCTTCCTACGGGATCATGGAATATCGCTTTTGGTGCTTTCGTGATTATTTTGTTGGCTTATGTTAAATTACTTCAACAATTTCATGGCTGAGGGACATTTGTGAATGATTGCTCAGTGCGATTGTCGATCGTTTTTTCTCCTCTGATACGCATCTATGGAGATACTGAATAACATACAATTTATGAGTTATAAACGCGAGAATGGTAATTTCGTACATCAAGTACAGGGAAACATAGGTGTTATCAGGAACTTTTTGTTAAAAGCACTAGATACATCGATTTCTGTTCATGCTAGACTTTGCCTACATTATCATTAACTCGATAGATTCTTTGGAAGAATATTAGCATATCCGATGGAGCACATAGCATATAGAGCTTCAAAAGATGTAATTAACAAGAGTTCCATGACATTTACTCTTTTCGGAGTAAAGAGCTTAGTATAAACATAATTCGAAATTTAATTACCCCCTTTGTATTTGTTTTCACAATGATTGTCGATTTTTATTAAAAAATGTACTCCCAGTTTGTGGTGTGTATACTCACAAAATATATTAGTTGTTAACTTTTTGCACTCGAATGTCCCGTCTGAGGGGATGTTCGAGTTTATTAGTGATTACGGAGGATGAATTTATTGCACCTCAGCATTTTGAGGAATACATGTCTCTGTAAAATTTTTTATTGAAGTAGCACAAGACAGCAAATTGTAAAGTGTCGCCGAGTTGCAGATAAATAACGTCAGGGATGGCTCCGAGTGCAAAGGGTTAAAGGTCGAACAGAACAGAAAGTTCTAAATATTCGATGCTTGCAAATATTTTTTTGTGGGTATTATTGTTGTATTTCATAATTACGGTTTCAACGATTTTATTAAAAGAAAAAGATTTTGGACATTTGGATGCAAAAGATACGAAGTGCAGACCGTCAGAATGACTTCGGGAAGATTGCAAACTAAAACTGCTTTAGCGCGAGCCATAGCTCGTCTTTCTAAAGACTCCAAAATAATTTAGTGGGAGGTTTGGATAACTCTGACCCTCGTGACTAAAATTCCAAAAGGTAGATGATTTTGCTATGACACTTCTTAACACATCTAAAATATACACGGAAAGCTAATTTTTTCGTATTACCGCTATTCTTTCAATTTAGGAATAACCGAACTGAAAATAAGCAGTATGTCCTTTTTGGAATCGGAGTCACTTTGAGATGCGTTTTAGAAAATGTTTTAGCTGAGTTGGTATCTATCATAATGAAAAAAAATAAGTACCACGGTGCTTTTTGTAACAGAATCGTATATACGTAAAGCACTGCACATATTCCCGAACAGATCTTATCAAATTGCTTTTATCTATTCTTTACGACTAAATAATTACACCACACTATATTCCCGTGGAGAATTACAGAACATCGGTAGAAGGAACACACCGATATTCTATTCTTATTATTATTAATATCTTGTTGTACTATATGCTTTAACATTTAACAACTATCAATTTATTCGTGTTTACTATAATAAAAAGTATCCTTCAAAAAGTATTCACTAAGGTAAACTCCTATAACTGAATCCGACACAGTGATGAACATTAGAAGATAAATAAAAAATATTTCGAACTTACAGGAATTAAGATACAACAATATATTGTACTTTCCAATCAGCAAACGGTTCATCATAAACCGACAATTTATTTCACAACGTACCATCGCGACATCTCTAATTTCTTTCAGATCAGCCTGCACAACAAGAAACGTTTCGACAGAAAAGCAATTCGTATCCAAATTCGGGCAAACAAATCAAAGCAAAAGCGTTTCGACGCGTAACGTTAAATCGGTCCGATAGAATGGGCTAACCCGTACCGATTCGATTTCGCGGGAACATATCCGGCAAAATATATTCCACGATGGAACATTTTATAAATGGATCCCCCGGTCTATGCACACAGGTACGTCAAAATATACGGATTTCCAACGTCGATGCAAAGGCACGCTGCAGCCGTTCCTCCTGCGCCGATAGCTTATCCATAACGATTCAATGGGCTTGTCCGAGCGTAAATGTAACGATAATGCGACAGTTCGCTTCTGTCCGGTTACGTTCTCTCGCCTCTTCTTCCTCCCCCACTTTTACCGCTTTTGTCTCTCCATCGATTCCTGCACGCGCCATCATTACGACGAGATAATGCCCCTATGTTCGAGGTTGCGCAGATTAACGATGCTTTTCTCCTGCACAAAATGCAAAATGCTCTACGATAACTGGACAGTCAGTGAGCTGCCCTTCCGATTCAATATTTATTTCCATCTTGATGCACCAAGATGTCGTCGGATTCGACGATATTGATGACAGAGAAACTTGCTTATCGTACGAAAGATACACAGGTTGACGCATACCGGAGACCATTTGCGGACCATTGCACTTTCATGAAAGATGTACGACGGGGGATACAGCAACAGTGCTGAAAATTTCATTCGGGAACACGTGGAATTTACGTGGCCTCTGTGTAGTACGTTCACGTGCATCGAAATTACGAGCCGGGGAATCGGTAGTGACCGTTTTATCAGTAGCGATAACTGTAGCGTTACGTACGATTGGATGAATGTCGTACGGAAATTATCACTGTGAAGGTTTATTTTTGTATGTGCTTAGAATAACTGAATGGTTATTTTGGATAGATAACGATTGTTGTGCATATCGTATTTGCTTGCAATGCGTTTAAAGTTTTGTGTCGAATGTTTTATGGATACTTTTCTTGTCGAGTGTCAATTATCTGCAGCGGCGGAATTAAATTATAATAATATCGCACGACCCCGCAATGCGGGAAAGGGGAGAGGAGATGTCGGAAGGGGCCCAAAATTTTTTGATTTATTATTGTGTTATCATGTTAAGCGCAGCATGAATCTATGGACATTGACAATGAACTTTTATTTAGGCGGTGGCAATCTGTGGAAACTCATAGTAAACTTCTCGTTTGGGTGGCGCCTAGGGATTGCAATACCGGTATACCGGGAAACTGAATACCGGTATTTTGAGCCATTTGTACAATTTTGTCATACCGGTATTCCCAAGTTTAAATACCGCTTTTTCGGTATTTACTAGAAATTTGTTAAATTGCCTCCACTATATGTTCAGGTGCAAATCAGCAATTGTGCTATGCTCATGGAATTCAATAACGAGTAATAGATGTATTATATCAAAAAAATAAAGAACAGAAGAACCCAAATACTGTGGATACAGAAACTTCTGATTCCGACTTTGAAGAGAGTGAGAGTGAGAGTGATACTGACAATGAAGATAATGACAATCCAATTGTTGAAGACGATATTGCTAATGAGGATGAAATATTAACTCATCAAGAATTGCTTCCTATAATTAATAAAGTTCGAAAAATTATTAAGATATTTAAACGTTCCCCTACAAAAAATGCTTTATTACAAAAATATATACTAACTGGAAATAAAACAGAACATATGTTAATATTAGATTCTAAAACACGTTGGAAGAGTTTACTCCTAATGATGGAACGATTTTTGAAACTGAAAAATCCAATCCAAAAAGCAATAATCGACTTAAACCTGCAAATTAATTTTTCCGATAGTCAATTCGACTTAATATCCACAACTGTATTAGCTCTACTTCCAATAAAACTGGCTGTGGAGGCATTATGTCGGAGAGATTCTAATTTATTAACAGCTAATGCAACGATAAATTTCATGTTGCAGTCACTGAAAGAACAGCATACATCACTATCTGAAGAATTATATATTACATTGAAAAATCGCACAGAAGAAAGGCATACCGAAATAAAAAATGTCTTACGGTATTTACATAATTATAATGATTTTAGAAATGAAAATGAAAAAGAAGAAAAGAGACTAACCAATTCAAATTTGATCAAGTTTATAGTAAATTTTCTTAAAATTTTTTATCCACAAACCTATCCACATTTAGAAGAATTCTGTGTTTTCTTTCTTCTTCTAAAATTCCTACTACCGGTATTAAAACCGATATTCCGGTATTAAGATCTAAAAAATACCGAATACCGGTAGTGAACTTTTGGTCCGATATTGCAATCCCTAGTGGCGCCGGTCCCTGAAATTTTTCCTCTTGTTACATCTGAGAACACGAACGAGGCATTCAGAACAGCAATATGTAAAAAAAAGTTTGAAAGCTAAATAATATTATGTACCATTTTACTGCCTTTCCCAACGGGCTTCTATACGCACCCGTTTGATCAAAAATATCATTATAACCGAACACCTCGCGAAGTGATCGCCGCTGTGCGCCGTCTGAAAGGAAACGGAGCGAAATCTACTCTGCCTTCAATGTCTTAATTTTACTAAAATTGTCCCTAATTTAAATTTGATTAAAAATTCACTAGCAAAAAGAAACATAATTTTTGTTAACGTTTTGCATATGGTCCCTCATCCATTACAAAGTGATATTGTTAAAGTACATGCACGTATGCATATTTATTTCCTTCAGGATCAATGCGACGTTTGTAATTTTTCTTATATTACTAATAAGAAATAAATATTATTAAATACTTGGAAATATATTTGCTACTAAGACAATAATCAGGCGTTAAAAATATAGCTAATATTAACTATTTTATTTATGGAGGAGATATTTTATATAACTCATTTTTTTGTGCGATTATTTTCTATTACTTATGAAAATACTATTATATTGTAATAAAAATATAACGATATATAAGTTGTTTTTTTTTCTTGAGAAGCTAAAATTATGTTTTGCGAAGGAGCCGCAAATGTGCTGTTTCGCAATTGACTGTATGCTTTGCAATTATCTATCAGCGCTGGAGCTCAAACGACTGGATCACTTCCCACATTTTGGAGATGATGTGAGCCGTTATTATTAAAAGTGGCATAAGTTCAGTTTTGAAAAAAATACATTTAAGTTAGTTTTAGCCAAGCATAGGTGTCTTTCTTTCGTATTTTAAATGACAAAGTAAATAGAGTAAAACATTCTTCTGTTTCCGTCGGAAGAACTTCAACTGAATGTGTTACAGCATGCAAGTTTCTTTTACCGCTTTTAAATATAACGCCACATATGTTGAATGTAGAACGAATAATATCGTGCTTGTGTGGCTACTTGCTTTGGGAAAAAGAGTCTTGTATGCAGTTGTTTTTATCACGAATATTTGATAACGAGTGAATGAGTGATAAAGAAAAAGATAGTAGTGGCATCTCCGAATGAGAGAAAAAGAATGAAACATCAGATGGAAGATTACGGGTCAGTAGTTTCTTTATTATGACGTGTGTATGAAAATCGTTAAGTTTCAAAGCTATTTATTGTAATGTTTATTTAATTTATATTATTAAATAATCCTCACAGATTTTATTATTACAGATGCATTAAAATATAAATGTTAAAAATGAGAGTAGCAAACATACGAATTTTTTTTTGTATTTTCAGTTTAATGACTCCGGTTACTTAAGCAAACTACAATACCTACGACGGAATAAAGCTAGGCGTATATGTAATTAAAACTCGAAATAAACTTAAAACACTTCACAGTTATTTGATAAACACATAGCATAATTTATTAATTAAATAAGACAGGATTGAATATAATCGAGGCCTTTTGCCATGATGCAATCTTTTTAATATATAACAAAAATCAATAGAAACAATACACAACTTAAGATATGAACATTTCGGATTACACCAGGGCTGTATCCTCAAGAATATGTTAGAATGAGAGATCTACGTAGACAGAAATATCCCATTTATGATTACGATTAATTTGGAATCTAAAGCTTTGTCCCCAATGACATCAAAGCCTTGATAACTGTTAATTTAATAGCTTATTTCTTCTGTCAGTCTAGTATTTCAGTAATAGATGCAATACATAATTTTACAAATATTACCGATGAAAAGTTATTTACAAATTCAGTCAATGTGCGAACGACTACAAATAAACCCTACCGTATACGTCCTGTTACATCTGTTAAACCTACGAAAGTCAAAATTGAAGACAAAGCCAGACCAAGTTGAAGACAACGTTGCACAATGAAAATAAAAATACCCTCTTCATCAAATCGCGCGTCATCGCTCGAGCTTTCCGCTATTTTTTCCCACTCGACGACAGATGTGAGCGAGGACATAAAACCAAAAAAAAAAGAAGAGTCCTTCATCGAGGATTGCGAAGAAACGTTGAGAAGAAGATAGGAAATCAAAAGGAAGCATTAAAAGTTGTCGATGCGTTAGCTGCACAGCGGTCGTTGCCAGAAAGGCCTCCCCTGGGACTACATAGGGCGACGAGGATGTTGGTGGTGTAAGGGTGGGAAGCCATTCCGCTCATCTGCCGAGTCATAAAGCAGATAGTACAGTTCTATCCTCGAAAATACATAAATCTTGGCTTGGTGTAATGTACGAGAAATGAGTCCCCGCGTAAAATAAATGATCGGATCAGCCGTCGTTCCCAACGAAGACGTTGCGAGGAACTGTGCGCTCTCTTGGGGTTTGATACGAGATAGGTGGAAATGGCGTTAATGATTGGATCAATGTTCTCTAAATCACCGAAGAAAATTAAGATATATAGCTAAAATATCACCGTTGCGTTGTCTGAAACGTCAAGGAAAAAGATATGCAAAAAATAAAAGTCGTTGTAGAAATTGTCTAAGGGCGAATATAATTTTTCCCATGCGTATTCGCAGTTCCCTATATCTGCGCGGAGTAAGCTCGTCATTGTCGCGATTGCCCCGCTGGGATTTGAAGAAGAAGAAAATCCTCCCCTCGTATATGTTTCGCACTGCCCTAGTAACCATGGTCTGCAATGGCACGTTTCGTGATGTCATTCAGTCACCGACGGTTACGTCGATGGCTGGGGAAATGGAAAACAAGAACACGCTTAACTACGACTTGTTCGTGAAGAACAACTTGCTACCATTTGATCGATCCCAATGGTAGACTAACTTTCAAAGTTACTACAGCTGTATGGGTGTATGTGTACATAGTTTAATCAGTGTTGAATAAACGGAAATCGGGATCCCGGGTAAAGCTCTGGTATCGGACTCGATACGTTCGGGAAGTTTTACTTAAGTTTCAAAAAACATTTTTCTTTTATTGTAACCTGCAACTTACTGTAAAACGTTGCGTTTTCTGCAATGATTTTCTTTTCTCAGGGTTATTTGAAGTGAACAATTTTAAAGGAAGATGGAAAAATAAAGTCTTTGCGGAACTGTACACAGTGAGGCATTAAGAACTATGATCTAAAGTGACTCTTTATTTACTGGTTGTATGAAAACACGTTTCAAATGTATTATATTGTACGTTATGAGACTCGTCAATACTAAACATTCCTGCGATACTGCGTCGAAACCAAGCAGTGTTTACACCTGGGAACGAAACTATTTGCGAACCTAAGTTTACATCAACTTTTTCCACTTTCAGGAATAGTAAAATAGGACAGTAGATATCAAACCGAAGCTTCACTATCGATTTCTTTGTTCCTCGGTGTAAATACAGGTGACCTTCATTTGCTCCTGGAGCTCTTATTTGCCCAAATCCAGACAAATTGTACAAAGTGAATAGATATTATTCTCAATAAAGTTGTTATAAAGACAAGTTTGAAAAATTTCGTTTTTTAGTAGAACGAATACTATGGCTCAGAAAATACCCGGGGGACTTTATTGCGATATTTTTTATGGATGGGATAAAGGTTAAATATTGTGTATATTTATATAAAATATACATATTTAATTATATGTTCAGAACTAAATCATTTTTCGCTGTAATCCGGTTCAATTGTTACGTAACGTGTTTTCTTCTTTCGCGTACCGACAATTAATCACGCTTAAAAAGCTAAAAATTCAATAAACTTTGAATGGCTTCGACCCCGAAGTGTAAACTTCCGTAGAAAATAAAAATCATTCTCCACTTTTCCCGCCATACGCTACTCTCCTATAAAGTTTTATTAACCCTTTCGCTTCGAAGGGCGCACATATACCTACATTATGTATAGTAAATTTTCCATTGTGAATTCCATTTTCAAATGCTCTTAACCCTTTCCGGAAGAAGACTTCTTTGACTATTAAGAAGCAATCTAGTAATTAGAAATAATAAAATTAAAATAGAAGTAATTATTTAGCGATGAAAATCCATCTTTTTTTCAGGATGTCAGAGTGTTAATGTATAAAAGATATAAATTACTATTCACGTAATCATATTTCAACAGTTATATTTCATTTTTTCACCTTTAACCGTGTATATAGGAACCACTAAGCTATAATTAGATTTTTTCTCAAACCATATATATGCGTCGGTCGTCCTCGAAGGGTTAATTAAAGCATTTTGAGCAATGCAGCTTGAATCTTCCGTTAATCGTCATTTACCACCAGGCCAAGGATGAAAGGCTGGGCGTTAACGAACAATATTTACCCCTTTCCTAGGAACTGAAGGACCACAAACTCGGGATCGGGAGCAGACAAGGCATCGAACGCCAGTGACCCCTCAACTGAATGATATAGGGAACTACGTCACTCGGCCAGCTCGAGCATCTCCCCTTCAGAACTAAAGCTACTCGTTTCCTTCCTATCTAATTACTTCGAATTATCGAATTCTCATGTTATCCATAGCAAGCGTATTGCTTCACATTCACACCAAAATGAAAGTATTAAACTAGAATTTTCACCTTAGGCACAACCCTATAATTAGAGTACACTCCCATTCATTCAATGAACGCACTGTGATTTTTGAAACTCATAATCCATCCTTGATATTAACCACTTTACTTCGATGCAGTACAAAAAGCTGCAACAGCTGAAGACAATGCCATAGATTAACAATGAAACTGTCCATCAGTGATTAGAGTCTGTATAGAGAGTATAGACATTTCAAATGGAATTCAACGAACAAAGATATTACGAGATAGATACAGATATTACCCATATAGATGGTATCTGTAGACATTTAAAACGGCATTCAACGAACAATGATTCCACAGCTATTTCAAATGGCTATGCGCCACGTTACAGTTTCTCAAATAAAATATCACTTGGAAAAAATATAAAGGTCCGTTATTGAATGAAACTTACTCGAGACGTTCAGATACGTCTCACGTATAAGTGAAACGAAGGAACGTACGTCCACGCCATTTCACTCAAAGGGTTAACGTATACAATATTTGCAACAATATCAATATACGAATCAATGATGCTCGCTACTTACTACCGTCACATCGCGACGAAAATAAATATGAAAATTGTCGAATCAGCGGTAACACGCATTTTATCAACTCGTCCCTTCGGATCGCCTATCGTACGATCTCCCTCGGGGTAAATTTTCTCGGCTGTCTAAAGGCACTTTTCTGTGACGTCTGAGAGATACACAGCTTTTATCGGTGCAACGAGCGGTTGGAAGATGCACAGTTACTGGCATCAGTGCTGTGAGACGTTAAAAAGATAGGCACCAAAGAAGGATATATTCGGTATGCGATACCTTTTCGGTAGCATTAAGTATAGTGAAGATAGTAGCTGCTAGTAGAGTTAATGATGTCTTTTGAGAATAAGAAAAATGAAGATGACCCGTAACGCATAAATGTGCTTGATATTTTGACAGGATGCATAAGGTATCAATCATGACGGAGAAAGATAAAAAATTTGTAAAAACTATTTCGAATGTTATTGTAGAGTTATAATAAAATGTATATTAAACTAGACATAAAATAGAAAATACACTAAACACAAATAAGTCTCATAAACAATCACACAAAACGCTACTCTAAGAAAATATGCTATCGCTGTTCGCACAATCACTCAATACGCTGGTGGCGGCACAACCTCTATCGAGCACCATACCACCGATCTACCGGTCGTCATTACGCCTACGCCCCTAGTTCTAGGATCGTCCGCTAGACCCTCGTCTCCACCAATGGATCGCTCTCGCGAGTTGTTTAACGACGATCGGTATCTATATACATATACGATCGATCAACAGATACTATCGTCCCATCCGGGGCACAACGTCTAGGGCAGGGCCTGTTCGGTCAGCCCTACTGACGAGTCCACGAACAGGCCCAGGACGAAAGGCAACGCGCTTGGGGTGGTGGGAAAATACTTGATCGGTTTAATCACTTGTAGTCTACAACAGTGTCTCTCAAACTTGGATCCACTTAGCTTCCTAGTAACTTATTGTTAGCTGAAATTTTGGACTGGCTCAAGCAAAGCAGATGCACCTAACGACAGAGATTTACTATTTTCTGAATAACTAATAGTTTCTCAAAAACTTGTTTGATAGCAGTAACCTACATGTTAATTGTAGTTTATTTTAAAGAGCCCGCGAGCAATCTGAAATTTGCAAGGGGACTACAGAGTTTGCGAACCACTGGATTACAAGATAGACGTAGAGGATCAAAAAAGAAACAGCGTCAGCAATTTCGGGATCATTTACAAGAAAGTGAGAACAAGTCATTTAGACCACATTGGTAGATTTAGTTTCAACACATTCGCTGCAGGTGGTTTAGTAACAGTATTTATGGGTGACTTCTGCTTACGATTTTCAAAAATCGGTAATTAAATACTGTAGTGTTTTGCTACTTAACTCCTTGGTCTGCAATAACGGGTGACATGGTGCGGAAAATGGAATAGAAAATTTGGTAGTTTTCCAAAAACTGTTAAGTTGAAAATATGAGTACAATGAGAGACGATCAAATTATTTCCACGCTGTTAATTTTACTTTAAGGTATACGAAACATCAGGAATCACTGAAGAATTTTCATTTCAGCAAATTAATTTTCAGTTTTTGCTCACGCATTTACAAGTAGTCGTATGGGCAAGCGGTTAAGTAGTGGTTAATCTTCAAGATGATCATGATTGATCTTCAAAATGAGACTGAAACTAAATTTTAAAATAGCAGACTGAAAAATATTGTTTGAAGATTGCTTACCATGTTGGAATTAAAGAGGTAGTTTAACGATAGGGAATATTTTTTTTAACAAATGTGATAGCTTACCTTAAAATAAACCTAGATAAAATCAAATTTTTGGTCGACATAAAATTTCATATCGAATACTTTTTCACTGAAAAACCCCAGAAGCTCTGAAAGGATGGGATCTTCAAATTATGTGAAAGATGGTGGAAATTGTACGATAAAATGCCGCCTATGTAATTTAATAAATGTATGTCGATATTTACAAGTGCCTTCCAGTTTTCGTTACAAATCGACGCGAACTTTCCAAACAACCCAATATTTGCAAATAATAATTAATAAGTAAACAAGAAGAACGTAGGAGCATTTTATAGAACATTATTTACAGTGCTCATGAATACAATTTCAATAACATTATATCTCGTGCGACACACTACTTAGCATTAATGAATAACGTACTTCGAATGTCAATAAATGGAGAATAACAATAAAAAATAAGAATTCTACCATCAGGATTCTTTTAGATGCGCATTTGATATCGGCGTCGATCAATAACTGGTATATTTTCTATTTATCTCAAATTTGCTATGTGTTGATTTACCGATGCACATTTATTCATTGTGCTATTATCTTACGTATAACGAAATGTGGAGAGCTTTATTGCGAGCATGAATCAATCACATTATAGCAAATCAATGCGTGAGAATTGAAACAAAAAGGACTTTCAAAATTTCTGCCACTGAATGGAAAGTAATTAATCCAAACTATGGATCAACTACTATAACGCGAATGAGGGACGTATCATCGTTAAAAATCTTTTATTCGCAATTCATCAATTTTCCAAAAACGTTTGTGAAAGACATCGTACGGGAATATTTTACGCCTGACAAACATCACATAAAAGTCTATTGACCCTACTCCACTTCATAGAGGTAAATAATGAGGATGAAAAACTAACGATGCTTTTAAATGTCAGAGGATGCATCTACCGCTGAAGATAGAGCAAAAATAAAATGAACACATTTCTTAATATTCCAAACATTTCTAAAATGTTAAATATTGTTTCTTATTTTTAATTTAGGTAAAAAATGATTCTAATAGGCAATGGATGATTTCAAAGGGATCATGATATGGTGTAGTTTTACTGTTAATGGACGTGCGACAGTGTGTTCATCAAATATATCAAACATATGAAATATGTGTTTACAAAATATATCATAACACGTGAAATATAGATTTGCATTTATAATCGACGAGGTCATACGTTATCATAGCTTCGGTGGCTCAGAATTCATGTAAAACAGTAGGTTCTGGGCGAAATGACCATCGCAATAAAATCCGAAAAAATACAGTAATACAAAATAATACGAAACTATATGCTCTTTTGATTGAAATAATTATTTTTAATGCATTAATCGATGGCGCATGCTATTTCCTATAAAATTGTATCAAGCTATTTAGATCGGAAAGTCAGTAATTAGTTTAGGAGATATTTTAATGATGATATAGCAAAGTGATGATAGTACGGGTACTTATCAAAGTCACAATCACGTTACGTGACAGCAGAGTTAAGGATCCGTAACACAACAACTTTGCTATACTGTGATTAAAATATCTTCAGTGCTAATGAAATTTCAGTGAATTAAAATGAGTCGACCTGCATTTTTCAATATACTTCGATCATTTTCCTCTTGGTAATAATTCTCTGTATCATTTAAATCTCCCTGTATGTGAATTTTTATTATGCTTTACACTAAACAGCATAAATGGACAACCAGTTTTTTTCAGCCTCTCCAAGAATGTTGACACGTAACCGAATGTACGTTTCAAATTAACTTTCATAATATTTTTTATTAAAAGTATTGGATTTGGGAAAAAAGTTTCTTCGTACTTTAGCGCAAAAGTGAAACAAGTTTTTGCCCAGAAATCACAGAAGTTTTGTGGCGACGAGAATATGGCTTTACCTCAAAAATCGCAAAAGGTGTTCGTCGAGAACGGCACATGTTTGGTTTAATCAACTACATTTAAAATATGAACAAATTTGTTTCATGCCTTAAAATACGAAAAAACTTTCTTCCCAACTCAATATATTATTTTAAAAATGACTGGTTGGCAATGTATAATTTGCAGATATCTTATTCGTAATCTGCAGCAACAACAAGTTCTTGATTAAGAGATAAACGTATTGCAAGTATAAAAGAAGTCTTTATCGTTTTAAACTTAAATAATTAGTCACTGAAGAGATTAAACGTCTACAAATTGTGAAGATTTTTCAAAAAAGGAATGAGTCGATAATATCCACTAATAAGAAGCTGTTTCCGCGAGGAACATTCATTAATTTAACATATCCATTACTTCAAGACATTTACTTTGTCAGAATTGAGTTTCATTCGGTTCTAAATTGTTGAAAATGTTATCCTTTTAATTGTAAGCACAACTGCAACTGTTGTAGTGAGGTACTACGAATTACTTTGTAATTCATTTAATACCCTTACTCATTGAAACACAAAATAATTTGCCTTTCAGTTGTTTAACTTTAGTAATATCTTCTATCAGTAATATTATATTACTACTAAGACCGATTAATGAAAGTAATACCGTCGGTTCAGAGATATTTCAATTAAAACTGTAAACCTAAATGTGTCGAAACTTGTAGTTATAGCAAATCTTCAGACACAGAGATCGATACATTTAAAAGTTTGTGGTTCTGTTTGAAGAAATAAAATTTACCCTAAAATCTTCGTCACTTCACTTACACAAAAACTCTCTATACCACGTAATGTGTCCCTTTCATACGAAAAACTTTTTGCATAGTTTCAATTGTTTCCAAGATGTTTTGACATTCACATTTTTTAACATTCCCTATTTGGATTCGGGGCCAATAACAGATGTCTGAACTGACTTTAGTTCCGTAGCACAACATTAGCGGAGAACATAAATATAAAATTGATGAACTAATTGTAAGCTTTTAGGCCGAATGGTCGTGTCATGGACACTTAAAATGTGTGTTGCGTGCCATCGTGTTTAGATTTTTAAAACTGTAGACGAAACTAGCCGCTTCAGTTAGTAAAGATAACTAATGCGTATGTTTCTTTCTTCTCTTTTCGCATTTTTTCTGCCTTAAACCCTTCACGTACGATTTAATTATAAAAAACTGTAAATGAAATATCTATTTAATTTTGATTTATGATACATATTGTTAATTAAAATTAAATTATTGATTTGGATAGAACTGCGATTTATTGTGGAATATCAAAAGTGGCAAAAATTAAAAAAATACATGTATATCCTTACTTCTTCTGATTTTTCATAATGGCTCCAATCACCTTGATCTTTAAAGGCTGTACTACCCTTATCCATTATGGTGTTTATTTCACAACACGTTTTTTCTTTAGTAAAAATATTGTTACGCAACACCCCATGCATTTACGCAACACCCAGTACTATTAATGTTACTGGGTTACGGGACATGTCAGTTGTTTGTAAATAAAGAAGGGATTCTATGGTCAGAGCTCCTCGTTGACGGACGTGTGCTTGAAATAAAACGTCATTTTTCTATAAAAGTGTGTTAATCATTTACTATGTCGAAAAGGACTTTGCGTGCACGGTCGACCCGTAACAATATAAATTGATCGATGGTCACACTGCTTATAAGAATGAAATCCGACTAACAAAATTTGGCTGTAACTTCTACCTATAGTAGTTCCAATGGTAAACAATAAGTAATTATAATCCGTGATATTTACACAAGTAATAGAAGGAGATACCATATCGCCAGATTCAATACAGTAGAAATTTTAAACTAAATTAATTATTATCATTCAACAATTATTACCGTTCATTGGGTCTAATCTTATTTGACTTTATTAAGAACATCGTGTTCACACTATTGAACTAATATTACTAATTCTTCTATTACAAATATCGGAAACAAAAAATATATTCACGCAAATTATAACACAGTGTCCACTTACAATTTATTTTACATCAAAAAGTTCGATGTTAGAGCCTGTATACCTACACTCTCCGTAACAGATCTTTCAACCAGTTAAGAAATAACGTTAATACCTTGCCGAAAGAAATGCATGAGATTGTTAGCTTAATAAGGAAACGACGCAGAAAGAACCATTTAATTATCAATTAATACAGAAAATGTCATATTTTTATTCCATTGCACCGTCGATTTGATAGTGCATAGTACAGTTAGTGTTAAATATCGAACCACTTTTTTTATTACTCTCTACATTTAGTTTCTCTATGACGAACGAATTTTGCGTAACAATTTTCCACCATAATATCTACTTTTGTGACATTTAAGTCTCACTTACCCGACCATTTCTCTGTACCCATCGAAATCCACGTATCGTGTTTACGATTGGCGATACGCGAGCGGGAATGCAGTCGATGCAGCGTAATGTTAGCGCCATAATAATGCACTCGTCGCGACGGGTTTTCCGAAATAAATCTTCAAAACAAATAAAACCGCTCCTGACAGGCTAACGCTCATAATTCTCCAGAATCACGTATCGATTGAACGCAGCCCGATGGTTTTCGAAACGAACGCATCGACGACTCGCTCGGCGGCCGTAATCTCTAATGCGTAATATCGCTGTTAACACTGAAATGAGCAATACGAATAAAACGAAACAAGGTGAAGCCCAGCAAGTAAAGTACACCCATAGTCAATAATTTTGTTACTGCACGGTTCGCTGACCACGCAAACGGCCGCGACGAAAACAAAAAAAAAGGGAGTGAGAGAGAGAGAGATATTACGATTTGATTAATTCCGCATCGGTCGCAATGGAAAAATAAAATGCTCTGCCTGCTGGCAGGCAGTCCGATCACGAATCGAGTCGACAAATTGCGAGGACGATGCTTCGAGTTTATTAGATCCATAATATTTTACAGGGAATTGTTTCAACGTGAGGTTATTTTTCACGAATGATACGGTAAATCATCGACGCGCACGGTCTGATAGTTTAATATTTTCGGCAAAACGACGGACAACAACGATTTCGAAACAAATTTATTTCTGTGCGCAACTTTCGTCATAGCTCTTTGACCGTCGATTAATCGTTATCGATAAATAGTTTTTAGCCGATGGGACTACGATGCTTCACTCAGCTTCGCCCTACCGTTACATTCGACCCTTTTCTGTTTTCGCATTTAATCGCGAATCTGTGCGTTCACAGTATCTGAAAAATCCGCATAAACCGAGCCTCTCGTAATTTAAGGAATTATTCCCTTCTTTCATATTATTTTTGAGGCCTCCTTTTACATTCTTTCTGTGAAATCAGGATACTGTATTGTATTAATCTTTTGAGCTTATATTTACTTAATATGTTAACTAGATTATACATTTTTTTTAAGTGAAAATATAGAAAATTGTAGCAGGTATGTGTCATTGAAGAAGGCAATCTTTTAAGAACATGTGATGGCTGACATAATTCCAACCGTTGCCGTCGACTGGCACAGGAAAACGAGGTGTTATTTTCTTCAGTACAAATGTAGCTATAGTGTGTACCAAAATAAATGTAATATCTCATTGTTTAAAAAAATGGTGACACTTTAAATTTAAAATCGACTATTTTGGCTAATTTTTTTAGTTTTAACAGAATAAAAAAATTAGAAAAAATTAAGATAAAGTAAAGATTTTGGCACCGCCTATACCGACAAGTTTGGTGAAAAGCATAATCAAATTTCAAGTCAATCGGACAAGTAGATCTAGAGATATCAACCATGCCTGAAAACATCATCCTGAGAAAAACGCGCTATTTCAGACGGTGCCTCTATAGGGAAGGCCACAATGATGCTCCTTAAAAATTAGTATCTTTGTTATTTTTTGACAAATTCCGACATGTCCTTTGACACAGATATTCTCGAAGATATTTACTTTAAGAAAGTGCAAAAATTGAAATATCGATTTTTTTCAACATTCAAAGAGGGAATACTACCTTAAATCGATCAGTTCCGCGGAATGCCCAATGTTTTAAACACTGATTTGTTGATTTTAACGGAAAGCATGAGAAAGAGGAATTACTGTATGGTGAAATATTTCAAATATTTCAAATGAATTTTGCGTGCTTATGGAACGTTGATGTTTCGTCCGAAACTCAGCCGTGTAGATAAAGCGGGAGTTTCTGATAATCTGTGTTATAAGCCGAAATAACTTTGTGCAACTACAATGGCGAAAACAGTGCAAAATAACTGTAAATACGAATAAATGCAATCGTATGATATACCACATTAAGGAAAAGAACTTCACCTTATTACATTCAATCGCCACATTATACCACAGACGAAAACTATTAATCCTTATAAGGTATCATGGGTGAAAAATCACCCCGTGTAAATGGTTTTTCTAATATTATTAACAAACCGAATGACTGGTAAGACTGATTTTGCATGTAATCATTTATGGCGTCAGTAGGGATACCATTATCATAAAAAGTTCACTTTTGTTATGTACTTCGTTAGCTACACAACACCAATACCACCATCCACATTTAAGCACTAAAGATGTTGTACATGTACAAGGAAAGAAGATAGAAAATATACTGTGAGATGTACAATATGTACCAACTTCATTCGTAAAAGGCACCGCAATATAATTTTTAATAACTGCAGAAAATAAATTTTATAATTTTCATGAAATATGCAATTCTTATAATATATCTAATCTCATTTACATGTCTTTATTAAATTTATAAAATAAAATTCTTTTACTGGGGTGAAATTACGCACATGATACCGTTAACATGATTTTTTTAGATGATACCTTTTAAAGATTAAATACCTTGGACTACACTTACATTCTAAAACTTGGAAACAATACATACATAAGAAAATGGAACAATTCAGACACAAAAGGAGAGATCTGTATTGTCTCACCAACACAATCCAAACTAACATACGAAAGTAAATTATTGCTATATGAAGCAATAATAAAGCCTATCTTAGCCTACGGAATACAAATTTCGGGTATGGCAGCTAAAAGTTATATTCAGAAGCTGGAATTATTGTAATCTATAATTTTCAGAACAATTGTTAACCCGTTGCCGTATAATAACGAGTGACACTCGTGATGAGGTAAATGGGATAGGATACTTTCAAGTTTTGCAAAACCTATCTTTCAAATGTCAATGAAACGCGACAGGATAAAATTATTTCTATAATATTAACCCCTTAGCTTACAATAACGTGTGACACACGTGAGGAGATAAATGCAATACGAAATTTTGAAGTTTTCCAATAACTATTAAATTGAAAATATCAGTCGATCACGAGACGGTCAAATTATTTCTATAATATTAATATTGCAGCCAATTGTGCCAAATGTTAAAGATCAGAGAGACATTTTTATTTCTGGAATTAATTCTGGGGTATTACGCACGCTGTCAAAATAGAAATCGTAAGGCAAGGGGTTAATATTACGCTAAATTATATGACATATCAAGAATCACTGATCAATTTTTATTTTAGCCATTTAATTCGGAGTTATTGTAGAGGCAGTCACAGAAGAAATAGTACGGCAAGGGGTTAACACTCCATGATATATTCAGAATGATGAAATCCGCAAAAAGTTAAACATGTTATCGGTCTCTCATGTGATTGTGTGGTTATGCGAAAACTACAGAAGCAAACTAATTCGGCATCCCAATTCTGCTGCGAAAGAACCACACGCATTCGACCAAACCGGAAGCCCATGTAGAAAACATTCGCTTGATCGTCCGTTGTACTACATAAATTCGATCACTCTACATTAACATAACTGTACTTACAATTAGACAGTTATTTACGATGCTTCTCCAATGGGATAAGTATGCTCATGTTATAATCATTAATTGATAAGCTTATTTATCAAATTTCCAAAGCCGGACAAATTGTAAAGAATAGAGATTGTAATAAAAAATTTTGTCTGCAACTAATTATGTGCACTTTATTGTCTTTCGAACTATCTGCATTCAAAAGCAGTGTTTCATTTGTCCAGAAGAACATAATTTTCAGAGTTATAACACTCGCAAATGTACGACAAAAAATGTAATAATGTTAGATGCCGGGACAAATTTGCGCTGTTTTCCTTTTTAACAATCAATATTGTAGAGCCGGGAAAATTCAGCAGTTCGGATTTAAGAATGACGAAGGGCTGCGAAGGCGAAAGCGGGGGTTGGGCCCTGCTCAGGTCAGCAGGCCGACCGTTTTCTCCTCCAAGGCCCGAATATTCTAGACGTAGTAAGTGCGAATGCGAGTGCGAGTGCGAGAGAGTGAATAGTTGTGTGAGAAGGATGAATGAGTAGAATATAAGAAAGCGTAGGTTAAGGGACGAACAGTGTTGTACAGAGTCGTTTTAAGAGTAGTGTTGTGTTGAGAGTTGTATTGAGTGTTGTCAGGAGCAGTGTTGTAAGAGTTGTAGTTGTAGTCGAGAGAAGTTTTGAGTTGTTTTATTGTTAACTAGTTATAACCTTATAATATATTGTTGATTGTTATTTGGTTATTTTGAGTCGTGTCCAAAGTTTTAACCAATCCCCCTCTTCTTGAAAAATCCTACGCCTCTACAATATCAATTAGTTTTTAGTTAGAATTTCGCAAAGTATTTCGATGTGATGAATCCACAACCAAAAAGAGACTACTCTCCCTGAGATTGCAGCAAACATTGGGCAAATAGATACCGAACCGTTTACGTACCAGAGAAGAACAAGAACGAGTACGTCTCTTGTACGACAAACGCAGGGCCTCAAGTTGCATCTACGCTACGACAGACAATGACGGAAGTCGGATGCGAAGTTTATCCCATCTTCCTAACTTCCGTGCAGTTTATGAAATTCCATTGCCAATAAAAATTTCAAAAGTGATGCCGAGGGACAACGGTAATTAATTAATTTCTTTTCGAATAAAACTCCTGATTTTTACAAAAAAGCGGCGAACAAGCTTGTAGAACGCTGGAAAAGTCCCATAGAAATCAATGCTGTCTACATAAAAAATGAAACTATTTTTTTTAAATCAGAGCATTTGCATCTTGACCTAAGATTCCGCACAACTTCTTCCGATACCTAACATGTCGATATTTGCAATAACATCACAGATTGTATGAAACGTTATGGCGATATACAGTGGGTGTAGAAAGTATTCGTACACTGACCAATTTCGAATTATATATTGTGAAATTGTAGTTTATTAACTAATTTTTTATAAATAACGAGTTTGTACATATTCGCGGAAATGTCTAGAACAGATACAACTGCAAAAAAAATTATTTAGTTGAATAATTTGCAAAATTGTCGAGAAAAAAACGAAATATTGTCCGAAATATAAGAAATATAAGAGCAATAAGTAAACAATAAGCTCCACCACAATCTCCTGATATTAACCCCATCGAAAACCTATGGGACTACTTGGAACGTCACATTAAAAAACATCACATATCCTCTAAAGAAGGCTTGAAAAATAAAAAATATATTTCGGACAATATTTCTTTTTTTTCTTGATAACTTTGCAAATTATTCAACTAATTAATTCTTTTTGCACTGTGTCTGTTATAGAGACTTCCGAGAATATGTACACACTCGCTGTTTATAAAAAATTAGTTAATAAACTACAATTTCATAATATATTATTCGAAATTGGTCGGTGTACGAATACTTTCTACACCCACTGTATGTATACAATAACATCGTAGGTTGCGATATAAACAACAATGATTAGTTAATCCGACGAAAAAGAATCGTGCATCGTATTATCAATCTCTCCAGGAAAGAAATGAATCCAACTGAAAGAAAAAAGAGACACGGAAGGACAGGTGTGTTCAGGCATCACCTGCGAGAAAGAAGTCACAAACTTTTATTAGGGCATCTGTCGCACCAGTAGGTGGTGGATGAAATTGACCTAGAAAGCGCGACATGTGTAGACTCCGGATATCTTCCAGAGATCCATTCAGAGTCTCGGGGATACACTAGTTCAAAGAATGAACAACTAGGGAGGAGAATCATCCAACAAGTAAGGATGGCTGCTACGATTTTGAAGAAAGATAACGGAATATCTTAATAAAATTGTGAAATAAGATCGAAAACAAAAATTGGCAAAAAAGGCTGAAAACTGCTAATTATTTTTAGATTTAGAGAACATCTTCATTGATATAGCGCAGTGACTAATAATGCGGTATACTATTTTAGCATTTTATTA
Source organism: Cerceris ruficornis (assembly GCA_963989415.1). Taxonomy (NCBI): domain Eukaryota; kingdom Metazoa; phylum Arthropoda; class Insecta; order Hymenoptera; family Crabronidae; genus Cerceris; species Cerceris ruficornis. The sequence goes on from OZ022526.1 coordinate 3,885,032, forward strand.
TTTGGCATCTTTTGACTTTGTTTTTTGTGAACAATGCGTTAAATGGATTAGGTGAAAGAGAAACACTAACACAATGAATGCCACTTGTATTTGGCTAGTTTCATCATTTGCACAAAACCGAAACTGTTTCTGTTACAATCACATCTTTATAGAATAGAAATGTTAGAAGTAAGAATAGTTATGTGCCCAGTAGTACTTCACTTTTCTAACAGCAGTATTTTAATATTGAAAATCTTAGCATATCCGTGAATATCGTAATTTAAAAATCATAAATCGGATTCAACAGTGGCGGTCAATGGTGACGCTCACGGCATTTAACGTGTTAAAAAACATGGTTTGTTTAATTTAAAATGTACGCGATTAGAAGTAACATATATCGAAGCACTAGAAAACAAGAAAGAAGATATGTTTCCCCCGGATGTAACACAATATCGCACGGTTTTGCTTGAAAGGCAAATAAATTTCTGCAGAGATACGTACACGCTTATTACATGTGATTTGGAGCACGAAAACGGTGAATAATTTCTTTCAGCAGTCAAACGCATGTCACGAAACGATGCACTTTATGAATAGCACACTAAAATCCTGACATAGCGTGAACAACGTCCATGATAGGCAACAACATAAAAGCATGAGAGATCAGAATGAAAATAATTGGAACGTTATTTGTCGCGATTTATCACGACATCGCAATAAAACGGACAGACAAGGAAATAAATATTTCGCGTCGTGGTTAAAATTACGAAGACACGAAAAGTACCGATGCTTTGGTCAAACTGAAACCCGCGTTAATGGACATCTATCAAACGATTATTTTATAGCTTTGCGAACGATATACCTCGAAAAACAATACCAAGAATAATCCTACAAATAGTATCAGCCAAGAATGAACAATTTAAATTAAAAGTGCAAGGCTAAATATAACAACAGAAACTTAAATCATCGGATAAGATAAAAATCCCGCAGAATTAAGATTAGAAAGCACCACGCTATAAAGGTACACACAATTACTACGCCCCCGTACGCCGATACCGCTCAGAAAGCTTACTAAAAGATGCAAAATGAGCGCAGAAATAATTGTAATAATATCCACCTGAATTTGCCCCGACTGGCCGGCAACGAAGCGGACGCGGTCAAAGAGAACATTGCCCGTCTACGAGGGAAAACCGGAGGAAAAGCCAGGGAAAAAGACGAATGAAAGGAAGGGAAGAAGATAAAAAGGAAGTCCTTCTTAATAAAAAACAAGAGAATATCAGCCATTTCACACCCGTCGTGACAATGTCCGCGTCCCACTCTGGCTTCAACGTCCTTTGAGCCAAACCGCCTCGCCGCTCTCGCCCTCCTTACCACCACCCTGTATCACCCTGTATCACCCCCGTCGGTCCACCACCCCCTACAAGCGGTACCGGCTGTATACGACGAGCTAACACAGGACAGACAGGGGTTATACCGTTGTATCGTTTCTGCCTTTTCACGATGCGTCGCGTATATCCCGGCTAAACAGGCCATTTCATCACGTTTCGTTTCCCTGTGCCTCGTTACACCCTCCCTTTCTCTCGCTGCCTCACACTTTTACGTTCGCTTCGTTCTTCCTCCCTTTACCCTCTGCGTGCTTTCCTACGACTGTGCTTCTTCGCTCGTTGTCTCTGCTGCCAGGCTTCGTTTTTATTTTTATTGTTGTCGAAGGAAAGTGTACATCGCAAATGTTTTCATCGTTACGCGATGAGATACATTTTCATCGATAAAAAAAGGGAAAGTTACGTAGCAGGGTGTGAGGAGCGACGTGGATGCAGTGAGGGATGCGAACGGTGCTTTGTGGAAATACGAGTGGAAGGAGGAGAATAAGATTGTGTTATCTAAGAGTCGTCGAGGCTTTTCTTAGCAGTCTTATTTTTCCTTCTGCTTTTAAGATGCGACGTTTTCTCGTTAAAATTAAGAAAGCGAATAAAATTCTAAATTATTACTGTCATAGTGTCTCCTGACACGATTGTAATATTTAATAATTTTAGTACTCTTAATAGAAAATTGATTGACCTTTTTTATAATCTTTTCCTAATATTAGTTCGAGGAAAATGGTTCTCCGTATTTTCGCGCAAAAGCGAAACAAATATTTTGCCGAGAAATCACAGAACTTTTCCAGTTCTGTACAGTATAGTGCAGGACTATGCCTTTACCTTAAAAATTGACAAAATATGGTCCAGCAAGACGGCACACATTTGGTTTGATAGACTTCATTTAAAATATCCAAATTTTTTTTCAGTTTTTCTCTAACGCAGGAAGGAATTTTTTCCCCGAGCCAATGTTATACAAATAATTGTTACAAATTATTCCACAGAAGTACTTGTTAGAGTAACTTTAATTCGCGCGCCACATTTTTATGGTGGCATTAACTTGAAAACCCAGACGGGTCCTTATATGATAAATGTATTTATAAGTGAAGTATTCAGTTCAGTTAATCCACTGTGTGTTCAAAGGTCTAAACCCTACAACTCCAACAGTACTGATATTAACACTAGAGCTACCAAACCAGTCAAAATGACTCAAAAAGTTTGAATAATTCAATTGAAAAAATGAAAAATTCTCAAAGTTTATAGGAGACTTATAGGAGAAATATTCTACGTCCAACTCAAAAAACATAAATGACCGAATTGATCATCTTTTCGGCCTCTTGATTCCCCTTTTCTCAAAGTACTTAATTAATGCATTGAAATGTAACAGATTTAACGCCGGTAGTTCTAGTGTTAAAAGGTGTTGCTCAGACTTCTTCAAATTATCGCAGTACAACTTGCATTATTGTGTATAGCCTTCTTACGATCAAATATTTAACCGCATTACATGCTGCGTCCTTTTCACCAAAGTAATATTTTCAAGCCATTTTCATCGATTCAAATCTGATCGACGAGCCACGTTTTAAACATGTGCAACCTTTATTCCCTTTATCCATTGTGTCATACCAACAGACTTTCGTAATATTGGACAAAATAAATGTTTTATAATCAACACACTCTCTGTCACGCGTATGATGCACCGATTCTCATCACAACTATAATTTGTCGTGTCATACTTACACGGACAATTGAAGTCCGCGGACACATTGATGACATAATGAAAAACGCACAGTCAGCCTGCTTAGCGCATTCCATGTACTCATAATTGCAACCAGGTACAGTGTAGAATAAATTTACCAAAAATATAACATGGCCTGTTGCGGACAGTTTTCCAACTGAACAGCAGCAACGAACGTGATAATAGGGCATATTACGACGGATTAAGTTGAATCATGAAAACCGCTAATGGTCTAAACAGAAAGGCCACTATGGGTCACCCATGGTCCACGTGGCGGTGAACCTATTAACGCACTGTTGCCCCAAGACGAGTCAATTCCTCTTTTCTTCCCCCAAATGTTGTTAATCGCTAATAAATTTAACTCTTTGCCTTACAACATCGAGTTATAGTCGGTGTGGAGAAAATGGAATGAAGCATGTTAAAATTTTCTAAAAATTGTCAGGCTGAAAAATTCAGTAGAATCAAACGCAGTGAAAGCCTTTCACATCGTCAATTTTAATTCGAAATATATATATGATGTTGTAATATTCACTTTGTAAATTTTAATTTCAAAAATTAAATGCCCAGTTATGATACATCACAGATTGATTCGCGAGGCAAAAGATTAGACGACTTTGGGATTACGTTTCATTTAAGACGCCCTAGAAATTAATTCGGAGCAGCGATTACTTTACTTTCCTCTATATAATTTGTAATATTGTTAACCGTTTGTTTTCTCTAATGTCTTGCTCTTTCTTCGCGTTCAGCTTGTACTTTTGGACTACTATTTCGTTACTATCTGAATTTCTACAACGTTGCCTTTCAAATATTTGAGTAAAGTACCTCGTAATGAATAGACTGCGGATGTTTATGCAGATTGAAATTTTTATATACACAACTAAAAGAACAGAACGCAGACAACGATTTGCTTCAGTCACTGTACATGAAAACGGGTGTTGCACTTCAAATATTTACATATTTATTTATGTCATATATTTTCTATGCATTTTTGCAACTATCAATTTCCTACAACTGCATAAAATTTCGCCGTCTATTATTAACTTTTATATAAACACTATAAATCGGATATCTGGTGTTCAGAGCATCGCAGTAGTACATATATTTAATATTACTGGAACACCAAACAGATTTGGAATTTCAGCCATCAAAATTGAATCGAGTGGCATTAGTAATGCAGGTTCCGAATAATATAATTTATTGTGCACTTTGTCATTCTCATACAAAAAGCATTAGGATATTTAATAAGAAGATCCTTGAAAACTGAACGTTCAATTTTGAACCGTTCGTTTTGAAATTGGCATAAGTCACTTTACCATAATGAAAAATGATTTTTTAATGACCTACACGAAATTATTTATACTGAAAAAATATAAGTATCCAAGAAAAGAAGTGCAGGTAAATAATTTCGAAAAGTGACATAAATATTTTTAAACACGTTAAAACGCAACCTTTAAATATCTCGATTCAAAAAATAAGTGACTTATGCCATATTCAGAATAAACGGCACATTTACTAATTTAATTTTGATTTCTGAGCTATAAAAATTGACCTAGTTCTTGTGTATACTTGCAGAAAAACGTATCATAAAGATTTATACGTACATCACGTAATAGTCCTAGCTACACGAATGTTTGTTTCATTAATGACAAAGTATAATCCACAAAGTATAAAGTTGCGAATAGTCTTATTAAAAAATGTTATAGTTCACTGATAGCCTCACAGGTAGAAAATATATTCAGTCCTTGTCTTCTAATTTTTATCAATACTTAAGTATATCCTTTAGATTTCATTGTTAGCTTAAAATTGTTATTAAGATCAAACGGGTGAATTCTGGGAAAATTAAGAGAATGATATAATTATCAATTGTAAATTACAATATACATGAAAGTATATACGTCTACGCATGTTTTCATATAAAAAGAACTTTAAAAAAGAGTTCCGACTATGGAAAATACCAATATTAAAAATAAATTGTTACCAGTTTATAATTTCACCGTAAATGGAAAAATAAATTGTATACGTGCTTTTTGAAATGCATAAAATTTCCAACACTTTACGATCAATTTACTTATTGCCCCTATTAAAGTGAAAATTTTCAAATAAAGGATTGACTCTTCCGTGTTGCATAACACGTTAGTAGCCACTGGTACAGTCAATTCTATGGCATGTTTTTGTCCAGTATATTTAGCAAAAACAGTCATTATAAAATTGAATTGTACAAAATAAAAAGTATTTGTAATTTCTAACTTATTTGGTTACTCCTCTAAACGCAAAAAACATCCATAGACGCTCTCGCGTTTTCATTGATGTACGAAATGGCAGCACATTCTGCAGCTACTTTTTATTGCGATCTGTCGCAGTTAAAAGTTCAAATATAATTTAACATGGGAATACAGTCGAATCGTCGATGATTGACATAATAATTAACACGTTAAACGGTTAACCCATTTGCATTCGTACGTGGAATAACGCGAGCATGAGGATACTACCTTTGCACCAGCCGCGGAATATTCCGCACTCTACAATTTTTAAACCGTGTTTGTGAAAATGCGCGGTACTATGGGTGGATTTCCGTATTTACAGTTGTGATGCAAATGGGCTAAATCGAAGTACAACTCGTAACTCTGTAATAGTAAAAACAAAGTGCTGTTATCATAAATAAATCTTTCGACTTACGCGTGGCGCAGGATAATTCACAGAGGAACACGATTGAGATTAATCCACCCACGAGGAGCGTAGTCAGGAAGAACGATCCCGAGCTGCAGCCCATCACGGCATCACTACTAATCACTATCCTTCGCAGTAATCCTCACCAAAGCACCGATATAATCACGACCGACTCGTTCCTTTCCAGGATAACTTCAACGCGTATCACTGTCACTTTTCAAACATTCGACTGTCATCTGCCCAAGAGTCTATCCAATTGCCAGAGACACGTCGAGATGATCCAGCGTCAGTGTAATAGCGCCGCACGAAATTGCAGTTCATTCGCGTCACATGACGTTGTCAACTTTTCACACGCATCATAGTCATGCATCTCCGTCCGTGTATGACTGTCTCACCGATCGAACGAGACGTTTCCTCGATGTTGCACTTCACCAACTGGCACGTTGGATACTCGTCGAATCGTTATCACCGGATACCATCTCCTCATTCGCGTCTAGACCTCATGGTTTCACGTTTCTGCAATTCATCGAAAAAATGAACTCTAACACTAACCGATCCACCCTGATCCCCTGGTTTCTATAGCATATAATGTCTCTATCTTTCCCTCTCCAACAATCCTCTCAATTAACGTTGAATGCAGATTAATATTATCGAGGAGAAAGAAACGCCGTTATAGCCTCTCTGAATAGGAATCTTTTCTTTCGGCAGCTTCAAACCAGCTGATGCAATTTCACTGAATGCATAGTACCCGGCCAATTATCGGAGTTTAGGGAGCCGCTCGGAGGAGGATCTCCTCGAGCGGAACGTAGACGCGGCGGACTTGTTAAACTTCGGCACTAAAACGCCCTTGTAGGCGATGTAACTTAAATCGAAGAAGCGGTTCCTTCGAGAACGATAGAGCTCTCCGATCATCCAGATACCAGGGATCTACGCGTAAAACCTTACGAGCATAAAATTTCGTCGATTCGAACGTAGCCGTAAATTCAATGGAATCACTGAATTATGAGCAGCAGGATGTAACGTGCGTTTTCCTCCAATTTGCGGTGCATCGCCAGGATCCAGCAGAGAGGCGAAAAACAAAGAACCGATTACAAATGCCACGCGACCCGAGACAATTCTCTTTTTACCACTGCGTCGCGAATAATTTCGAGATAGCAGTTGATAACACTCGAAACGGGAATAATTATATATAATCGATGCAATCGCGATTCACTCTCGGTTGTATTCGTAACATGAATCGTTACCGTTGTGTTCGTCGAAAATAATATAACGTAATGAACCAGCCAGTCATTTAACGTTTGTTTTTCGAATCAATGAGCTACGCGTAATTGAAGTAGCGAACGGTATCGCCCTCGTTGTCATTTTCCACCGGAATTTCCCGTCTACGGCGAGCAATTTGTACAAATCACGTATTTAGGACGGAACATAAATCATCCGCGCGTTCCAGGAAAACGTATGGCCTTTTAAATTGATCGTCCCTGAGAATCGTTTCTACGGTGTAATTTAATATTCAGCCACGATGTATGCACGTTTTTTCCACCAGATATTTCGAGAGTCACTCTTAATTCCGTTCTTTCACCGATCCAAATATTTCCCGACTCAACTTTAAGATCCTAGTATTAACAACATGATACTTTCCACTATTAAACGACAGAATTTTACTCAAACTGATTAATATCATGGAATTCCAACGTTCATGTTAAAATGTTGAAAATTTCGAGAAATAAACCGCAAATCGTATTTGCAGAAGTGATATATCTTGGTATCGGTTTATTCCCACCTCTAATCATTGGTTCGCAAGCTGGGTACACAAAATCCCTTATGCATATGCATCGTGTACTCGCTTTGTCTTGATCGTTACGTATACTCGTATACTGTTTCTATTCTCGGATCGTTCGACTGCGTGGAAAAGGATTCGTAACCTCTCGGTTGAAAACCTCGTGTCCACGGGTAATACGTTTCTATATTAACAGGACGAATTCACGACACCGATAGCGAAAACATATTCGACCGTGTCCGCCATGAATCATAACGTCGTTCTCATAGATCCTTGGAAAATATTCACAGCCCGTGCACCATGCGCGAAACGACACGTACGAATTACATGCAACGCGCGTTTGAGGAAATCGTGTTTGACCGTTGATATGTCAACGTAGTATATGACCGTGATCGAACGCAGTTGATTGACACGAGTACAAAATAATTGCACGCTTACCCGCGAGCCACGTGACTATCTCGTTTGATAAATACGAACGGTCGTCGATGATCTTTCGCGCTAAAGGAACAACGATTTTCTCTATATATCGGATGTCTCTCTATAATCATCCGAAGTCGGAACAAAAGCGCGTGACGTAAAAGGGTCCGACTTTGACAGCTCCGAGAGTTCAAATATCATCGCTAACGCTCACACACACGTGCCTGGCAAAGTCGATCGTCGAGCTCTTTCGTTGTCACGGTGAAAAGAGGGATTCCCAAAACGAGGAGAAAGAAGCAACGCTTTGTTGTTCCAAAAGGACCTTTACGCTATCGGCTTCAGCTGCACGTTCACTCTCTACAGCCGAGACACATTCGCGGACCTTTTTGCAGTTCCCTTCAGAAATCTCGTTGCACACTCCCAGTCCCGCTCCAATTCTCCTCTACGAGACCGAGTATCCCTAATCGTTTCCCCGTTAAAACGTGGGAAACCCTAGCAGAGGGAACATACCAAAAGGAACGGCCTCTTTAGATTCCCATTAAACTCCAATCGGGAGGCGTGTGCCGAAACGCAACTCATAAACAGTACAATCGATCTCCTCGATCTCGTGACGTACACGACCAATCGGGAAGCGCGTAGAACTTCACGACGGATGAGCAAAACCCGACGTCAAAACGAAGCAGAGAAACGGCGAGAGCATCGACACAGCACCGCGCTCGAAACGACCGAGCTTTGACTGTACTTTCGGCTCCGGCTCTGCTTTCGGAACTGAGTCGAGAGAGAGAACATCGCCGGAGTTTGGAGGGATTCACAACCACCCCTACCCCCTACCACTCTTCCACCCCTGTCTCTCTGTAGCCCGCGTGCTCCAGCACTCGTAGTTTTCCCCTGAACTGCCACCCCCACTCGAACCTCGAGGATGCCCCCCACTATGGGGAACATTGCCACCCCAGCCGCTCCTCGGCTTGCGCGCTCGCCTCTCTACGCGCGCACTCGAATCCAGTCGAATCCAGGCACGCGCGCTACCACCAACTTTGGATCTCTACGGACCACATGCGGGCTTGAAAATACGCCTCGTTACTCCGTCGCCGCAGTTTTAACGGCGATGCCTTTTTTTCTTTTGACTTATCTTTTCGCCGGAGAATAAAGCATTTATGCATGCGTATTATGGAAATTGATTCCGATAGAGGAATCTTACGGTATAACCAGGTGTTTTCATTCGATGGGATCAGCGACGCGAAACTTTCTCCGTTGATAAAGAGGCTGAGTTGATACGTGTCTTGCGGGGTTGGCTGGTTTTTATAGTAAGACCTCGCTTAACGCTGCTCCGCTTAACGCTGTTTCGGTATTACGCGGTAGTTGGATTCCCGGAAATCAGAGATCAAACAGGGTTGGATAATATAAATGCGCAGGATATTGATGAATTATTGCAAGTTACAACAGGTGAAAGCCTTTCCAACGACGATCTTAAAGAATTAGTAGAACAAGTGCGCGAAGATGACGAAATTAGCGTTTCTGAAGATGCGGAGCAAAAGGAACTCTCAACGAGTTTTCTAAAAAAAAGTTAAGCCTCTAGAACGGAAATTATAGATCAATTTGTACAAAGTGATTTAAATTTTGATAGAAGTTCAAAGGCAAGGCGAAGTGTCATTGATGCTTGCTATCGACGACTGCTTGTTGAACGAAACAGGCTTAGACAAACGACTTTAGATGAATTTATCACAAAAAACAAAAAATAACAAATGAGAACAGACCTTCCTTGTCACAAACATGACATCTTTACTCGAACTTTTTTTTATTTTCATGAATGTTTTATGAATAAAAATGGATATTAACAATAAATAAGTCTATAGTTGATGCAATAAAAAACTATTTAACAATTAATGTTACAAAGTAAAAGAAAAAAAGAACTGATAAATTTTCTTATTCTTTGTTCTGTTTCACTTATCCCCATTATTTACGTGTTAAGATGACCTCGTTTAACGCTGTTTCGTTTAGCGCTGGAACTTATTGGAATGTATCCCCCGCATTAAGCGGGGTCTTACTGTATTTGAATGATTACAATGTTATTGGTGCATACAAGAAATTTGAACATGTTAAGCACGTATTTAGTTTATTTTGCCGTTTTTTTATTGAAATCGAAGTTTTAGTACTGTAGACATCTTTGTAGGGTAAGATCTTGAAAATTTAAGTTGTTGTCAATTTTCAATTGTACTGGGATACTTAAATATGGGGAAAACTCATCAGCGTTGCTTTGAATTATGGACTTTCGCCACAGATTATGAACTCGACCGCAGATTTCAAGAGAATCGTGCATTTATAACCTTTAGTAAAAGCCGATACACTTATTGAATCAATTACTCCTGAAATATAGCGTATAATTTTGTCTAATCTTGTTATCTCAAAACTGAACTTTCGACGGGCAGCAATCGTATAACAGTATTATCATTTAAAGGGAACGGAAAATCACATTAAATATAGTAGCGCCATTTACCGATGACTTCCACGACATTCAGTACTCACATTAACGGTAATAGTTTTCATAAAGTGAATAATTTCAAAGTACTTACCGATCATCACAGTTTAATCTCTAACAATGTGGACACCAGACACAGTGTTCTTTCGGGCTTGAGTATCGTTGCGTATCTTTTGCCGTTAGATATTACGTTTTTAGTAAGCCTACAGTGGGAACGAGAATAAAAGTTCGGAATCCCTAACAGTGGGACTGGAGTTCGAATCGCCATTACATACCTCTGGGAATTTTTTTCTATGGGATATATACAACATATCTTCAATGGCTCAGAAAAGATTAAGATTCTAGGGCCTCAACGAAATGATCAAAGCTGCAGAAGCCGAAAATAAAAGTAAAAAACAAACGCTTTTAGTTGAAGTATTATAGTAATAATTTATTACGATTGCATAAACAACTGCACATTGATTTTTATATTGATATACTAACCGGTCGTTATTAGAAGATGAAAGTTGCGCCGGAAGTGCTCCAAACAAACGCGGTAGTCAAAAGGTGTTTTCAAAGTTCAGCGCCGAGTTTTCGCACATATACGGACGAAGTATCTGGATAACCTCACGTCTTTCAACAATAATAATTAATAAATTATTTATGAATTTAAAAAAGATAAGCAACATATGCGGGATAATTAATTTATTTGCAAAAATATTTTGCAAAATTAACACTGACCTTTTGTAATTGAACTCTCAGAGATAATTAGGTTTCAGGTACCTTGAAAGAATCCTTAGGTAGAAAGAGACTTGTTAGAAAAGTTAGGAAAAAACTTTTAATACGGCAGTGTCTGACATCTTTCACCCTCAGATTTTGCATTGTTATACTTGTACAAAGATAGATGCGACAATCCGAAATAATTAATTCACATACCAACATCTAAAAAACCATAGACTATGAATTAGTGTCGTTGATTTAAAATATGGTATTGTGGAAAAAATAACGAAGTATTTCATTTCGTATTCATAACGAGATGATTATATGCTATTAATATAGATGCCGTATTTAGCTCTTCAAAGTTTCTAATTATATTAAAGCTTAACCTTTCTTACTTTGCATTTGCGAAATTAATTATTTCGTCGGAATTAATACAGCTAATTGTAAGCAACGAATTACGCGAAAACAGAAGGGAATATTACGTGTCCTTATCCAAGCATCAACCAGTTCTTTACAGCCTTTAGTTCGTTGAGACTTCTTGCCACCATGGCTGCATACTTTCGCAGAAACACTATGGAATATACGTATCAAACAACCATTTTCGTACACTTTTAACACCTAATAACTTTACCAACGCAACACCGCTAATTATGTAATTAAAGAACAAATTTCATTCAATAACATAATTGGAAAAATTATAGAGTTAAATATGAAATCAAATTTGGAGGCGTAAATTGAAATGCAAATAAATGAAATAAAAATTCTGTCACACATTAATAATGGGTGTAGTAACATATTTCTTCCAATGAGTTTAATTTGGATGCCACATTTCTTTGAACCGATACTACCTCCCGCTCTTTTAGCAATCTGAAGTGTAGATATTAAAAATGCACGATTCGGAATACATTACAATATGATCTAAATTTACATCGTCAACAATGGCATGACGGAAGGAGTATATTTGAAATGCCTGTACTACAACCCGAATGTAGTTCAAGGGACAAAGGAAGTTATTTTTTCATGAGTCTAATTTTCACCTATTTCGGTCTCCGCAACATTATTTGGCCAACACAAAATTTCAAGAAATAGATGATATCAGAAGATACCAAGGTGAATTCATTTCACGAAAACCTTCGAATTTCTATCGTGATGGGATTTGTATACTGCCACAAAAATAGCTGAAGCTTATAAACAGCAATGGCGGTTGTGTCAATGATTGACCATGAGTACCTTATTTTAAATAAAATTTTGACATTACCGAAAAATCCTCAAGAACAATTTTTCTTGCACCTAATATTATTCATCGAGCTTGTTTCCTTACATTCATATTTACCTGCGAACAGTTAAACGATATAACAGTTCTGATACCATTCTGAAGCGTACAAAGTAGTATTTTCATTATAATTTTCACGTACTAGATAAAAATGAAGGTACGTGATTCGGATCAACAAGGGAACAATCGGTGCTGAATGTATAAGTATATACGTAGCCAATAAATGAGATCTTTTAGAGAACGCGGACACACGTGTAACGTATACGAAGATTAAAGCATGTACGTGAACAGATATAGATAGGGTATAAGGCGAGGAAGAGGGTAATTTAAGCTCCGCGAACGTACCTGCTTGAAAGCTAACGGTTTAAAGCAGAATGGAAGAAGAGAGGAGGAGAATCATTTGGAGCTACGATCCACCAACGTCGAGTTTAAACGACACCAAGGATAAGTGCGTGGTTAAAAGTTGCATCTTTAAGCTTTCCGACCAAAAGCAAACAGCGATGCGTGGACTTTGCACTTGGCAAAACGGAAGCTGTGGCAACGAAGGCGGAGGACTTGTCTTAACTCCAATCACGTCCCGAGAAAAACTTCACCTTGCCTCCAGGGGGCTATTTCCTATTTTACGGTATCTACAGGGTGCTATAAACAAGCTCCTTCTAAGAATGAAAGGTATGAAAGGAATCGAATGCGAAGCCGGAGAAGGCCTTTCGATGAAAAGTTTGCTTAGAGTGTATGTCTCGCCTATTGTTCGGTGATTCTGAAACTCACAATCGTCTCGAACGGCGATACATATACGAATTTCTGACAAAACTTCGGTGATGCAACGAAAAGTTCGCGGCTATATTCTTCTTGGGAATAATCTTCAGAAATCTCAAGCCTATTGATATATTTTTATCTTTTCAATAATATATTTAAATACAATGGGTGGGGTCGATTTATAGGTGAAAGTTGTCTGTTAACCATCATTGCCACAAAAACCTGTGAAAGCACGAGACTTTGGAATAATCTCATTTTGACCAATTTACATTGAAATTACGTTAACTAACTGTTAGAAACTCCTTTCTCTGAGATTCATTTCACTGTTTCGAATCATCAGTTTTAACCTAATTAGTCGTATCTCGAATATAACCTGTGCAATTTTATAATAAAATTCATGTGCTCGGTGATTCGGAACCGATCTAAAGTGGTAACCGTCCTGTCAAAGTGACCATGGTAATTAAAGCCGAAAAAGAAGAAAGAAGAAAATTCATGTCGGACGGGAAAACTGAAAATATATTTTCTACATGATTACTTGCACGTAAAGTTCAACAGGCTTAGTAATTTTGAGCAAGTATTGTACGTATTTTCTCGTATTTAACTGCGGAGAAACGCATAAAACAATTATAATAACATAGTCTGTGAGAGTGGATAGTGATAGTGAAGTTTACCAATACTTTATGAGACAGCAGAAACACAATACTACGCGAAATTCAGGTAAAAATAGAACATAGCTAGTACAAAAATATTGACAACTCTAATAAAAAATGGAACTGAAATGCACTGTTTCTATGGCTAGAAAATGGCGCAGACGTTATAAATACATATATTTAAAAATAGTTCTTCGAAATATCTTGTTTAAAACTATTAATACGTTGCACGCCACCGGTATTTCGGTAGTTTCATCATTTTTACTAAAGTGAAACATTTTCTATTAAAATCACAACATTACAATACAGAAGTCGTAAAGACACAAATAGATGTATAGTCACCAGGACTTTACCTTTTTAATGTCAATACTTAAATATTGAATGTATTAGAAAGTTCGTAAATATTACAATTTAAAAGTAATATGAAATTTCATTGAATTCAATAGCGCCGGTCACCGGTGACCCCCATGGCATTCCACGTGTTATGGAGGTATTGTTGTCTAGAGGTTTCAAAAAATGAATTTTTCCTTTATTGCACTTTCTTACAATATATGTTTTCAAAAGTATGCCTGCAAAAGGATTTGCTAAAATTCTTAATGTTTACGAAGCTATAGCTGTTTCAAGAGTTGCCGCTCGCAGATGGAGCCTGCAATCGTAAAACTTTAAACGCGTTTTTCTCGAAACATTACTTCCTCAACTGATGTGCACGATATTATAAATTCCAATAGGCGGATCCTCTTCAAATTTCGAGAGAACAGTCAGCAGACATACACTTATCGCATGAAACTCGGATTGTAAAAAATATTGTTTTTTCATACTTTTCCACTATAACATATGTATGTGGAAAAATGTGAAGAAAATCGATATTCGAACTTCAAACGGCCGCCAATTTGTTAATTAACACGATATTTGAATTTCCGAGGTTCAGCCGATAGCCATATTTATACTATTCAAGATGATCTTTGAGTTTTATGTTTCAAATTAACGGTACGCATAGAACGTTACTGACCAGCAGAGCACTTTTTTCCGCCTCGGCTTCAACTTCTAGAACTTCCGTAATTATTACCATTTTTGCATTAAAAAAGTAACATTTACTCCTTAAATACTAATAAAAACGTTTGCCAAAAATCAAATATATAGATATCATTGTTCCCCAAAAAAAATTCCTGAAAACGGCCGCGAAAATGTTCTTGACAACAATACCTCCTTAAGAGCCTTTGCATGAAGTAACTCTAATGGAACATGTAGTGAGTAAATACCGAATAAAACTCCAGTAGCAAATCTTATATAAAGCAGTGACGTTTCATAAGAGTTAATTAAAAGCTACATAAACTATAAACTATTTGAAGCTCAAAAAGAGATCCAGGAAGGGAAAGAGGATCGGGATATTAAAAAACTTGGAGTAAAACGTGATATCTATCAGATCGGTTTAGAATCGATTGAATCAATTTTTACGGTTAGTACTCCTATGATTTACGACTCATCCCCATCCCCACCCCCAACGAAGGCCAATGCTCGTCCACCTATCCCCGTAGTTTTGCATAGTCCGCCGTAAAGTTCGTCGAGCTGCCCTTTTGTCAAAACAATGTGTGCCAAGCCGGCGTCGCGTGTTCTTACTTCCGGCACAAGCGATAAAGTTCACCGATATTAACATCTTCGTCGGTGCTGTAACTTTCGCTCGGTCTGATATACTGCAGCATTTCGTTGCGGTGGTACCCGTATTACGGCTAATATTTCTCTTCCGTACAGAACGAAAATTGAGTACTTTATAAGGAGGTGGGACATTAATAACTTGTACAGCCGGCTGGTATTTTCAGGACAGCTTAAAAGCCCCCACTGCATCGATGATGTATTATATGCTTACAAAAGAACTGACACGTACTGCCTCCTATTCTCTCTTTTCGTCTCTCCCACCCTCTTCGCCTCTCTCTCTCTCTCCCTCTCTTTTTCTGTCATGCTCGGATGATTCCCTCTCTTCCACCCTTATTCTCTCTCTGTATCTTTCCTCTCCTTATGCGTAATGTGCAACTGCGGGAGATGGAAAGAATGCAGGAATTATTCCCAAACGTTCACCCCGTTGGTAGTGGCTTTTTTTCCTCGGCCACTCTGTAAATTACGGCTCAATGATCGTAGGCGGAAATGTACCATAAATTCTAGTTCAATAGGTTCTATAGATCCCGGTAGAATCCATGACAATGTAGAGTCCGTGCGTCTCTATATTTTCAGAGAACAATCGCTGCTGATTGCAAAAACGATGATAAATGCATGCGACGTAAAAAGCAGTGTAATGACGATTCGTTATCATAGCACATTTCTGTCGGATTCGTGCGTTCATTTGCGATTTACGAGTCGTTGGCCTCCCCCGTATTGCTACTTTGACAACAATGATGTCGTCAATAAACCTCGAATGAAAGCATCCCGCGTACTAATCAACTTGCTTTCCACGTAATACCCAATCTCAAACGTTTGTACCCCTGGCTTCGGAGCACAGCAACCCTGCCTCTATTCAGTTCATCCCCCCGAAAATCTACGTTAATTCCTAGAAATAATCGATCTTACATGCGTCTGTAACAGCCCGTAAGAATGTCGGCTTGATTATACCGTCATTTTTCTTCATTTAATTTGCCTTTCATCGTGCAAAGTGTCTCGTGTCGTGAAAATGGTATTTAACTCTATTATTTGATTGAGTGTAATTATCAAATGAATTCATAATTTTGTGCGAGTAACTGTGAAACTTATAAGTACTTACAGTTTGTAACATGTATAATATATGGATAATATAGGAAATTTGAAGTTCACAAATGAAATCGTTTTTAACTCATAAATTACTGGTTCTGCTTTTCACCGTATCGACCACTTCATGACTTTTGCTGTTATGTTATTTGTATCTTAACCGAGAGTGATCTCTGAAAAACAAACTTATAAAGTGACTTTTACCGTGATTATTTTCTCTGTATTGCGTGAAGTTTACTTATTTATGAGATTTGCTATGAAAACATTGAACTTTGCATATTTCTTCTTATGACGATGTTAGTGTAAATTACATTAATACAGAAATCTTAACCGCCACACATCCTCATACCCACTATTTTCCTACAAAAATATCTACCATTGATTTTATCACTCTACCTTTCTTATAATTCGTACTATGACATTATTATTAATTGTTAGTCACATTTAGAAATGTTCGGGTGATATTGCGTGTCTTCGGTATAACGATCTTTAATTTGTGCATTTCCGGTCTGTATCCTGGTGCTTATTGTCATTATTATTATTATTGGGTAAAGCGAAAAGACCTGTCATTTCTTTTATGTACCTGGTAAAGTACTTCAAATGTGATGCATTATGAATTATTAAAACTTGGTCTGTCTATCACAGCCTAAGTCCACTTTGCGCAATTAGAAAGAATAAATATACATTTTTTTGCAAATAAATTTTTTCACATCGCAAAACAAGAACGACATTTTATTTCGCTTTACTTAATACTTATAATAAATATAAATATGTTGATATTTACAAATAATACAATAGCTGATAATATCCATCACAATTAATTGTTTGATTGTATTCCTATTGAATTAATTTGATTTCAGACCGTGCTAACAATTTCATCTGTTTAACAGAGCTATCCTCGATATTTCATGCTATCAAGAAATGCAAATATACCCTTCATCATGAAAGTGGCCCAACAATACGCCTAAAATCTAAAAAAATGATTGTATCAATTACTTCGCATTGGATTTTCTTGTATTACCGTAATCTGAAACAATCTTTTCGAAATTGTAAAAACTAAACTGTTAGATAGTGTTGATTGTTGTTTTGTTAAACAGAATTCAGTTCGTTTTAATTATAACATTGGACTAATATAATTCAGATACGCACGGGTGTATTTGCAATTTATATACACCTAACTAACTATTGTATTAACAAGAGTAAATATTTCTTAAAACATTTTTCTATACACTGAAAAAATATTTTTTAATTTGTTTAAAGTCAAACGTTTAAATATCTCGAAATGAGAAGTATATAACTTAAAGCAGGGGTGGGCAAAGCGAGTTTTGGTCGATCACAGCCAAAAGGAGACGATTTCAACACTCAAACACCTTTGCCCATTGTCACTTATTGTTAGTAGTACACAAGACACAAATTCGGATGTAATAAGTGACAGGATTTTTTTAGGTAAATCGCTATACATTTTAAGAAAAAGAGAGACAACCATATACCTACATAAGATGGCCACCCCTAACTTACAATTAGATCAATTTCATTATCAAATGCACAAATACCAAAACGACGGTACAGAATCTGATAAAACTGAATTCACTCAATGCACGATACATGAAAAAAAAGAAAAAAGAACTAGTTCAGAACCGCAAACAGTTAAAACATCCAGCAATCTTCGAATCCCCATTTTCCGATACAGTCACAAAGCATCCTTGACAATCGAGAACGAAACATCTCTCCTTACCGCGTTACTCGTATCTCCAAATCCCCGTTTCGCCAGTCCATGCTTAATTACGTGCCTCGTGCGAGCGCTTCATAAATCACTTTCGCCGCAACAAAACTCGAAGCAGTGGGGTTATCTAGTCGAGATTTTTTGCCGAGTGATGACGAGACGCGAGAAGCTACTTGCAGGCTCGTGATTAGGACAAAATAAATAGAGAGGAAAAGGAGGAAAAGCAAGGGGAGGTAGAGAACGAAGGAGATCGCGAGAAGGGGGATGGAGGGGTTGAGGGTAGAGAGATAGAAGCTTTTCGAACTCTTAATTCGCCTGCGGCCAGCCCCTTTCTCGACGACCCCTCTAGATCCTCCGCACATCATCATCGGGAGGGGGTGAGGGTTGGAGGGAAGGGGGATTGTAGAAGGCGCACAGTTCTGGCCCCACGTCTACGGTAACCATGGAAACAGACGCATAGCCGACGTCGACGTCGTCGTTGTGTCGTCGTCCTCGCGCGCGCGCACGCGCTCACATGTACGAACGGACACGCGGCACGAATACGTGTACGATGTGCACACGCAAAGGCACGTCCGCAAATGACATTTGCGCGTGGTTGAGAACACGAGTTACGGGACGAGGGGCGGAGAAGGGGTGAAACAAAACGCAGAAAGGAACGAGAAAGTAGTATCAACGGAGACACGTCTTTGAGATATATCTTGATTTTTCGAAAGCACAGAACCTTTGTGAAGGGAAATATTTTAAGTACTTCGAGGCGCACTGCTGGCTTCTGAAACGATGCTGTGAGATTGTATCCACTTTTTTAGAGAGAGAGAAAGAGAGAGAATTGAAATTTCGGAATTACACGGAGCGCGGTGTAAATTGAAATAGTCAGGGCAGTAGAGCGCCATGTTTCGTTATTCTCTTTCTGCTGTCAGGAAATTTAAAGTTTTCGCGGGATGTTGTGGATTGAATGTGGTGTAAAAAATTAATCGTGTATTGCATAAAATGCCCGATTGGAAATTAAATAACAATTATATCGAATATATATCGTGGAAAATAATTTCTAATTGGGGAACAGTTCCTTGTGGGAATTAATACGCACATTTTTTCAACTATACACAACTAGCTTTTTTGTTATTCGAAGAGTACAATTCATGCAATAGGGGGTTAATACTCGTATTCGCATTAATTTTGATGTATTTACCGTTTAACCTTCATCTGCCCCTAAAAAAAATCACACTGAAGTCCGCAGGCTGTATTCTGACGCGTAGTCAATTTTTAACTAAAAAAGTGCGATTTATCTACTTCTTCTTAACAGTAAGTGTATTGCGAATAAACGTATTCACTGTGTACAATCTCTCTTGATTTAGGTCAAATTAAATCTCGATTTTCGTAAAAAAGGCCCCAAGGACGAATGGAGATTCACTGCACTTGTCGTTTTAAAGATGTTAATAAATCTACGATTTCGTATTGGTATTTCCGCGAAATTGCCGATTGTAGCTAACTGTTTTCAATCACCTATATTTGAGTGTTGTAATCAATCGATACTTAAAAAAAATTATGCATTTTTACCACGTAGTACCATTTCAGCTTCGTAATCGCCATTCAATGTTTTACTCGTATTACTGAATAGGAAAATATTATAAATATTATTATCAAAGTGTTATCATATGAAAATACCGCTTTATACATCTGATCATTATCGCAAGATATGCGATCAAAAACTGTTTTATTGTTTGGATCTACCAAAACTCTAGAATAGTTAAAACTGATTGTGAAATAGAACAAAAATCGATCCTATTTGCGCCAATGCTTATCCTGATCGTAAATCACTAAAACTGTAACTTTTTGTTTGTCTCTAGTCGTTTAACCTGTGGCGACCGTGTCATGAAGTACAGGAAATCGTAATAATTCTGAAATCATAACTATCTGGATGTATTTAGTAAAGTAAAATCACTAGCCGCGGACAATATGCAAATGAGCAACTTCATGACACGGGGGTCCTAATATAGATATACCTGCCTAGGGCCTTACCCCCGCATTACCTCCTTGACCAATCACAAGCGTCGAAGGGACACGTCTAGCGAGACATAGGTAGACGCCCCCCACTCCGACGCGCACATTACAGAACCATATAAATTAAGCCGAAAATTGTATTAGACCAGTGTAACCAGAACACGTAGAAGAACAACTCTCTCGACATAATAAAACTCTCGGTTCTGGGAATCACGCTCACCTGCATCTTACCTTCAAACCATTTGAGTAGTACAGACGCATATATGTGGTCAGAGAAAAAATTCAATCACAAATTATCAGCGTACCTATACGTAGTTAGAGATGATATATTGAAATATAATCGTTAAAATATAATCGTGCAAATATTAATTTATAATTTTCACACTGCAACCTTTTGGCTCCGTGGTAAAAAACTATTTCCCGATCATAAAATGAAGAATTATTTTTCAAAATTCAAGAAAACTTCCATCCGCAATGGGTTCATTGAGTAATAACTGATTTTAATTAATTTCAGCATAGAAGAACCGCAAACATATGAGACAGTTTCAAGTGGTATGCCTTGCTCGAATGATGAATGAAGAATGCAGAGTATCATGCTGTCCCAGCAATTATTCTTCCTGAATCTTGAGTCGAAGCGAATCCGTAAATTATGGCCTGTTTACGGCCTAAGAAAAGGCATTACCTCGACAGCAATAAATGTCGGCCACCGAGAGAATATCACCTGAAGTGTATACACATGCCCCAACGATTAACGTCAAGATTCAGGCCACTCCAACGTAGCCTTTCTGTTGTTGACTTATGAAGAAGAACGACTTATTGCTCGTATCTTCAGTTAATTGATCTCAGTATTCGAGACTTGTATTTCGAGAAATTATTCCTTGTTAGCGACCTTTGTACGCCTTTATATTGGAATGAATTAAATTTATAATTGCACCATTACGGATTAGATGAACCGAATGCTATTCATCCACCGGCTAATGGAAGAAAATGAGATTTGCAATACCCGTAGAAAATTCTATGATACGAATTTGAAATGTTTACACTATAACAATATATGTATTTGATTGTTATTTGTATTTATAGTATAAGATTCTTACAGAAAATTCATTGATCCTATTAATCTTCTTGCCTTTCTAAATACAATATTTCTTTATTCAGTTGATCAAATTATTTTTTCAAGATTCTGACATGTACCTTTAAAAAAAACTTTATGGCTACATGCGTTTTCGTTAGACTCACGAAGTAAAATTATTTCCCGCTGTGACAGAATTTCGGAATAAAAGTCGATCCAATCGCTAAAGCAAGTTAGCATTGAAGTAAACATTTGCAAGATTCATATGGTATTTGTTGAATCAATTCAAGTAAACATTTGTCCGTATAAAAGTAATCTGTATTGAAAGAGATAGCTTTCACGTGAAAGAATCGCATCGTTAAAGTGCGTCCCATAATTCAAAATAAAAAGTAGACTGTGAAGTACTTGCGTTTCGCGTTCTCCAGTTACCTATAAAAATAAATTGCACTCACTCGCCGGTTGAGCGAAGAATTTTTCACGGAGGAACATCTGCCGGCATTTGTACCCTTCGACGATGCTCAACCTTACTCCAGGGCATAGACAAACCTTTGTAGGTCGGAAATAACCCTAGAGGGTCTGAGAGGACACTACCAGGAAAAGGCTAAGCGAAGATATCTCCTTTGGTGGATACCGTGAGGTCCGAGACAGCAAGGAACAGTAGAAGAAAAGAATTCTATGGGTTCGTGAAAAGGATTCTGTACTTTTTGCTTCGATCTTCCATCATTCGCCACTTTTGAAATTCCGAAAGCAACAGAATGTTACATCGGTAGAGAAAATCTGCCACGTCAAGCGAGGAGAAGGCAGGAGTCTGCGATTATTAAATCGGGGATTCACGATGTAGCGTTTCATAAATTCGTTACATTTTTTACGACTTTACGACGATAATTTCGCTCGCTCAAAACAGGGTTGGCTCATGGTATTTGGTTACTTATTTTCTTACCCCTTCTTTCGCTCCCTTCCTCTCAGTTTAAAATTTTCAAGATACGTACCTGTCGGGAAAATTACGAAAAGGATTTTCACGGAAAAATAGATGACTTTAATGTCTCTCGTTTAAATCGTTTATTAAACGTTCGTAATGTCTTTTTGGCAGTAATGCAAGACTTTTTTCTTCCCTTGTGACTGACTTTCCGCGGTGAAATTTTAAGCAATATCTAAAGAAAAGAGAACATGTAGTACTCCTCATATTTATGAACGATATTATAGCTTCCTTTCTTCGCTGCAAAATGCTATTGTATGCAGATGACCTAAAACTGTTTACTGATTTAAATGAACTCTCTGAATGGTGCAGAGCCAAGAATGTTTTGCTCGATATTTTCAAATACCCCGCAGTTTAAGCTTCTTTTTCACGAAGTCACAATCCTGATAAAATTTTCATATTAAACTGATAATACGTCATTTAGAAAGATTTGTAACTTGTGCAATTTCTACTTTATCGTTGATGTATTATCCTCATATAATGGACAGATTTTTAATATTTTTAAAGAGTTCTTGAAGCTACAGTCCCTCTGATTTTTAGGTCTATCTCATAAAATGTAAGTCGAATCTACTATAAAAATGATGAACAATATTTCAATCAAATTGTGACGCAACACACCTTTCTTTGAAGGTAAGAACTTTCGAATTATATTAAGCGAAGTATTTTTTTAGGAAAATGGAGAGAATCAATGACACTTGTAAAACTACAAACTCTAAAATCATATAGAATTTATAATACCACTTATTAATTAAAATACAGATATTTATATATATGTAAACTGTATTTTTGTAATATAAATTTCAAATAGTGAAGTTCATGAAAGTAAAAATCTTATAATCGTGTCTGTCACTTTACTTGTCTTGTCAACAACGTTTAGCAGTTTCAACTTCCTTCAATTTATTTTAGTCAATTTTCTACAAACTTCTTGTATGAAACACAAGCATGCTATCTCTATGAGTTAATTGTAACAGTACACACGAAGAATATTCTAGACTGATATACACATCAACTCTTGGCAATCTGAATTTTCCCGATCTCTCGTCAGTTAATTAAAATTAATTTGGCAGCATGTCCTACCGTTAACCTTCATATGCTGCTCAAAAATAGTTACATGAAACATCCTCGGGTGATATTTTACCCACTTTCCCTTTACGCTTTAATTAATTTGAAGAAATAATCCTTTATTTATAATATGAAAAGAGCCTTGCAAAATAAAATCAATGACGAAAATGATGTAAACAACGGTCGTCATACTTTCTCATCAATATTGTTATATACATATAAAGCTATCTCTCGTTAAATTATATAAACATACAGCAATCATGTTGGTAAATACAAAAATAATAATATACCAAAATAATATCACGCCGTTAATGTTATTTATTATCTATTATACTGTATTACTCTGTTTAATATAGTTAGAATGTATTTAGAAAGAAATCAAACATTTCATAGTATCTGGAAACCGAGATTCGGTTAAACACCCGGCGAGCGTATGAGGGTTAATAGAATTCAAAATAGTTAGCCAAAATCAAAGTTACTTTCACAGAAAATCCGTTACAGCGGAAAGTTACGTCGACTATGGTTCAACATAAGACCACAAAGGATTATATGTCCACTTAGTCCTCTGATGTTTTATCTACATGACAAACTGATATCCTCGAACATGAAATTGTACTTATCGTTAGTTTATTCTACTCGTGATATTTTATTAAATGTTATACTGCTTTTATATACATGAAAGTTCAATACTTTAGTAGTGCAAGTATATTCCATTCGCATTAACAATCAATGGCATTGATAGAAACTGCATTGCAGGGTTTCTCTTGTTTCGTATCAATCGTCAAAAACATGGAGTACTTCATACGCCAAATTCACTACCTATGAATTATTAACAAAAATTCCATGCATGGACATTGTTCCGCAATGTAATCTGAACAACTGAATGATACGAAAAGTGAGTTTCCGGTCGATATTTAACATTATCGGTAAAGCTGAATCAGCCTAACGTAGCCAGCTTTTCAGAAATCAATGCACCGCAATAACCGAACGATGCACTCAGGACTCTTCATCACGTTGAGTTCCATCATGAAAAAGCTGTTATATACAGTGAAAAT
Source organism: Cerceris ruficornis (assembly GCA_963989415.1). Classification (NCBI taxonomy): domain Eukaryota; kingdom Metazoa; phylum Arthropoda; class Insecta; order Hymenoptera; family Crabronidae; genus Cerceris; species Cerceris ruficornis. The sequence goes on from OZ022526.1 coordinate 3,909,432, forward strand.
AAGTTTCAATAGGCCGGCACATTCGAGGGAGAAAGAGGGAACCGGAAAGAGACGGCAGCTCATTAATGGACAAAACTATCGACCCGATGAACTGAAAGGGAGTATAATATACTTCGTTTTTATTACTTACATGCACCGATGATGACCAGCTAAATTCAAAAACTTAAATAAATTAACACCAGAACTACCAAACCAGTCGAAATAATTGGTTTCTAATTTTTTTCCAAAAGTTCTGCATGTTTGTAGAAGAGCCATGCAGCAGATATTTTACATCGATCATCTTTTCCATCTTTCGATTCCTCTTCTTTCAAAGTACTTATTTAATATATTACAATATAATAGATTTAACGGCGGTAGTTCCAGTGTTAAATATTATTCGACATTGTTTTAACATCGGTGTCGTTGAAATAAAAAATGTTAAAAACTGGACTATTTTTATCATCAATTTCGGCTGGTCTGTATATACGAATAACTCTTGTATACGCTTCAATGAAAAATCGATTTTATATAGAAATGGTTAAATATTTCGCGAAATGAAATATTAGTTTTAACGATTCTACGTAGTTGCGAAAATAAATGCGCAAGCTATTGCGAAACGCAATCGATTCGCTACTTTCGATGATTGATTAATTCAGAAGAGATCCTAGAGTTCAGATCCGAGGTGTCAAAGACCCCTGCCTACTCTTTTCAGCGACCATAAATCAAGGAACGATTACACGTGTAAATATACTACTGCTCCTCATCCCCTACACCAGCTGTGCTTTTCGGAAATGTCCCTTTCGATCTGTTTACATGCGAATCAGTACCCGTGAAAAATCACCGAGGGAACAAGCAGTGGCTGAGAGTATATAAAATCTGTCTGTCGCACGCTAAACAATGGATCGATACCTAAGTTGCAAAAGTATCCGATTATGCATGCGGCGTTATATCAGGTACCGGAGAAAATTCATGCGGATTCTTAGATCAAGATTCTAACACTCTAAAATTAAAAAATAATAGTTTCACTTTACGATGTAGTCACCATTGATTTTTATGAAGCTTTCCCAACGGGTAACAAGCTTAGATATCCGTTTCTTATAAAAATCGGGAGTTTCGTTTGAAAAAGTTAATTAATTTCCATTTGACCTCGGCGTCACTTTTGAAATATGATAAAGGTAAAAATAGATAACAATCAGGAGACAGATTAGGACTCTAAGGAGGATGGGGTAAAAATTCATATCCGACTTCCGTTATTTTCTGAAGAACCGGAGATGCAACGTGAGGCCTTACGTTGTCGTGCTAAATAAGTACTCGTGCTTGTTCTCCTTTTTTAAACGATACGGTATCTATTTTCTCAATATTTGCACAGGCTCCTGCTGGCTGTGCGTTCAGCACATCGAAATACTTCGTGAATTTCTAACTACAATCTGATTGATATTCATTGCTAAAAAGAAAGCAGCACGCATTTTTTCTGGTGTGTAATATAAGTTACGCCCCAAATCGTTCGATGAGTGAAAGTAACGTTTACGAGTTGTGGACAATTTGAATATGAGAATATTATCTTTTCTACAGATGTTACAAATCTCATTTTCTTTCGTTAGCCGTTGGATGAATAGCATTCTGTTCATGTAATTCCTACTTGTGTAATTACAAATTTAATACTTTCCAATACAAAGACGTCAGAAGGTGACCAATAAGCAATCATTTTTTTAACCCTTTCAACACTGAATTTCATTTCTTCGGAAAATGACTAATTTTTAGCAGTGTATATTTTGTGACACAGAAAATGGAATAAAAATACGAATGAGAACGAAATATATTTTCTTTTATTTCAGGAGTTTTCAGATTTTCAGCTGGGATAGCATAGATCCCAGTAGTGTGTTACTGCTGGAATATTTTGATCCCAGCAACAAATATTGTCATATAAACAAAATAATATATGGAATTAAATTGTACAATAATAACATGAAAATTATATGATAATGTTTGGGATATAAAATATCCTAGTAGTGTTGTAAGGGTTAAATACAAGTTTCGAATACTGAGATCAATTAACTGAAAATATCAGCAATAAGTCGTTCTTTTTCAGAAAAGGCTTCAGAAATTTCCATGTTCAATTTGATCATTGCATTTTATGGCAAAACTGCGAAGACAATCAAGACAGGTGTTTTATCTTTTCGAATAAATATGCACTGTATTAAAACGATTTCCATCTAGGCGCAAGTCGATTTTAAAATGTACGCACTAACGGAATAATATAATTGCTGCTGAACCACAACCTGCACCAGGAACTTGCACTTTTTCGAAGGTTGCTTTTCACAAGTGAGCTATCCAAGACCCTAACCACAAACGAGATTCCCATGACTTGCATGGGAGATGCCATGATGGCGGTAGGGATGAAGATTGAAGTTTCCAGATAATGGGACTCAATTTGAAGGATTGCATGTACACTTGGCTACGATTCAACGTAATGGGACTTAGTATACATGTTTATAATATTATGAGTCAAATTGACTCATACATCAAAATTGAAGTTTTAAGAATTTTTGATGGACAACGAGAGGAGTGAGCGAAGGGAATGCATTAATATTTGTATATATTTCATTATGTAATTAAGAACCAGCGTATGCTTTTAAGAAGTAACATTTAAGTCATCTTAAATATATGTAGCAATAGAATCTTAAATTGGTCAACCTGGCTCATTCAGTAAATCTAGTGTTAAAGACTCAGAGGTTGAAAACAGACATTGAAATTATACGTTTATTTCTTTGGGATTATAGATTTTTAGATTATATGTTATTGAAAATTATATACATTTGTCAACGTAAACAATTGTACTCTTTCTGTTAAATTACGACTGTTTTGCAACGTATTTTGAATGTTTAATCGCATAAAAGGTATAATTGTTTTCCTTCGACTGTTTAATATTTGTGTAAAATAAACCGTTAAATCTATTAAACTGAAAAATACCGTTAAATCTACAGACCATGATGTACGGACGCAATTAAAAACATTTAATCACCACTGACATTCTGAAAATAACATTTTAAACTTACAGTAAAAGGTTACATCCTCACTTAAATACTGTGATTCGTAAATTTAAAGGAGATCACCATTTTAAAAACCAGCGTATATTTTATTTTTGTTCTATCCATAACTATGCTATTTGGAAAATTGATATTAGGGATATAATACATATTCAGATATTAGCAACAAATAAACATTTTAATGTCACATTGAAAATTGCGTACTAACAGTAACAGCAGAACCAAGGAACTTCAGTTAATTAAATGTATCGATCAGTGACGAAATAACTAAAAACGACACATTATTTTAAGAATCAACATTTGCAGAATTTACTCAACAAGTCAGGAAAAACAGTTAATTAGAAGCACGATTATTTTTCCCTGCGTACGAGAATAGTGTCTCCACGGATGGTCGGATATCGTATGCATTTGCTAGGACGAACAGTTTAATTTATGCATTTTGTTCATACACATGGTGCGTAGTATCGCGACCGATGGGACCGTGGAACGTGCGCGATCATATTTATATGTAAATGGAGATACGTACACGCCGAAAAAAACAGAATCAACGGGATGGAGAGTTTGATCAAACTTCCATTATAATTACATGCAGGATTACGTCTAGCGAAAGACACGTCGTGGACAATGACATTGGAAGCCTGATTTGGAAGAGATTCGTGAAAAATGAGACTCATTGGAGGTAAAGTGGCTCGATACAGATTAATGTTCAATCTTTACGTCCATTTTTGTAACGCAATATTGAATTAGACTGTCATGTCAACGTAATCTGTTAACAGTACAATGAAACGAGAAATAATGTGAGGAATTTGTAATTTTGACGCGTTATTTTTCATATTGAATGCAAAATTCGTGATATACGCGACCCATGTTCTTTATATATTATTAAATTTTTTGCCACACAAGTATTTGGTTATAGAAAATTTCTTTGTATTTTGGCGTAAAACTGAAACAATTTTTTTTACATTTGAAATGAAATTTAATGGGCCAAATGTGTGCCATTTTGTTTAACCACCTTTTGTCATTTTTCACGTAAAGCAATAATCGTCACTGGGCAAAAAACTTGTTTAATTTTGCGCCAAAAAACGGAGAAACTATTTCCCCAACCTAATATTTATTGCCTTGGCCGTATTGTTACGTCCCAAACGAATTTCAGACTAATAGACGAGAAATCGGTAAAGATTCCACGGAAAACTGTGGTCAATGATGTAAGTCAATTTACGCACAAGACCGCTGGTCCTCTTTACACGGGACCGGACCCAAGAACGCGAAGTTGTGCAAAGGTACGAGGTTGAAGGTGAATGAAGGTTAAAGGTGGGAAAGGTTGATAGCCGGAGTGTAAAATATGAAGAAACTTACTTTTATTTTAACGAAGTTGATGCCATCCCTCGGAGATACAGTTCGTGGTTTTGGCACAATATACAGCACTCTTCCCGAATCTGACTCTATTTTCAACAACTGCTTAATATAAATAGTGATCATTTAATAATGAATGAACAGACTCTGTCTATATCTCTAGGTTTTTTTCTGTCTGACTCTGTCTCTATATCTGTCTCTACGTGCCCGAGTTTCTAAGGATCTTATATCCCTTTCGCGTCCCCTACTCTACGCTTTAAAACTACGTGCGTTTTGAATTCTGATTGGGTCAGGAGTCGAAAGAGGGGACTCGAAATCATCTCGTAGCATTGGCATTTTGAGGCAGGGACAATCAGCACCTCTGATCTTATTCTCACAAGGAAACTACCCGAGGTGTCCGCCTCCGATTATAATTTTCGTAAATTTGTTAAGCACGTGAAAATAATCGATACGTATTTTTTTATATCGGCTAAGTCGCACGTTTAGGGGGTGAAACCACCCATCAAAGTTTCGACATTTTTTCATATTTCGCTTATAACTTCAAAACGGTTAATGATAGAGATTTACGATAAATGTACGAAATATTCGTTTTTTTGATGTACTAAACACCTATGGAACTTAAAATTTTATTTGACGACTTTTTGTTAATTTTTTATTAAAAAATGACAAGTTTTTCGTTATATCTTTAAAGTTTGCGATCCGATCTTAACCAAACTTTTTTTAAATGATAGAGCAATAAAAAATAAAGGTTATGCATTTTTGTGTTTTTAAAAAAAGTGGTTTATATGGGTCGATAATATGGATTACCGAAATAAATAAGTTTCGACAAAAATTACCCTCTGAGTTACGCATAATAATACTGTTTTCTTGTATTAGTACCAATACATATTTAAAGAGGTTAATTTCTACCCTTAAATTACAGCCATCACTTTTCGTATTTTTTTTTAGTTCCAGCAAAATTTTAGGAAACCCATTCCTTTTAATAGGAGATTCCCAATTCTGTTATTTGCAAAATTTTATTCCCGCTCTTCTGTAGTTCTTATTACATAACTAAAGGGTATAGCAGGATAAGGGGGTCAAAAGTGCCCTTCAACCGATTTCAATGGGGCCGGTCTCATTCGATAGATAATGCTCGGCGATTGATGTCTACAAATTTTTAACCCTGAATTTTGACCGGAAGGGTAGTTATGAGGAAAATTAAAAAAACAGGTTTTTGGCCCTTTTTCCCCATTTACTGAGGCGTAAAAAATCCAAATAAATTCTGACATATTTTACACGGTACCGGACATATTGGAGAATTTTTTCAGATTTTTCCGTCGATGTAGCTAAGCGTGAAAAATCGGCAAAGTCAAAAAAAAACGGAAAAAAGAAGATTTCGTATCGAAATCTTCGAGGTACAACTTTTTGGTTTATATAGTAACAATCTAACACCTACGATTGTTATCCCCAATTTTTTTCAGATTTTTAAACCACCTGCGTCATTGTGAAAAAAATCGAAAACCGATTTTCGGGACGTATTTTGATCTAAAACGCAAGAAGTAATTGTTATTTTTCCATTATTTTGATAGAGTATGTTAATTTTGTGCTTTTCAATGTTTCTGCATACAAAGCAATGCAAAGGATTGAATTGATTCAATTATTCGTAAGCCACATACTTCCTTATCAGCTAAAAATACGAACGTTCTTTCAACAGCAGCGATGGCGCAGTCGGTAGAGTTCTTGGCTGCGGAACCTCTCGAAACTTTTTGTCGCCGGTTCGAGTCCCAATGAGGCAAAATAATTTTTTTTTTTTTTTTAATCATTCACTGCATAACAACAAATAATAATTATTTTTCAATTTTTCAATAGTTTTTAAACATTTTTAAATACTTATTCAATATGAAATATATGTAAAAATAATTATGGAGCATATTGTTTTTTTCATTGATTCGTCCTAGCCACATCTCGTTATTCTTTTGTACATTGAACGAATATTAGTTTACTGTAACGAATGCAAATATGTATTCAATATTAAAAGGATCCAATTGTATATTCTGATGAATTGTAATGAAGGTGATGTCTAACGGAAAGAAGCGTCTATTTCTTTTTAAACATTCTTATTTTTGTATTTACCGCTTCTCCATTTATGCAGAGATCATCCAAAATAGACAATGAATTGAAAGAAAGAAGGTATATTGGGATTTCGTCGGTTATAATTCCTTTACTGTTTTTGTTAAATATTTTTGTCAATATCTCTGAAGGCCTAACAATTGTCGATAGATACCGTGCGTGCGACAGGTAGTATATTATTGCAGCAATGTGCGAACAACAACCTATGGTACCGTTACCACTCGCACATTCACAGCAATAACATTTGATGCCCGGAATTCCAATTATATTAGGGGTATAGTTAATGAAGCAACGATAACTTCTTTGATTAATGTGGCGTGATCGGACGAGGCATTTAAGAATATTGAGGAGTTGATTTGCATAAAACAGTAAAGGAATTATAACGGACGAAATCCCAATATACCTTCTTTCTTTCAATTCATTGTCTATTTTGGATGATCTCTGCATAAATGGAGAAGCGGTAAATACAAAAATAAGAATGTTTAAAAAGAAATAGACGCTTCTTTCCGTTAGACATCACCTTCATTACAATTCATCAGAATATACAATTGGATCCTTTTAATATTGAATACATATTTGCATTCGTTACAGTAAACTAATATTCGTTCAATGTACAAAAGAATAACGAGATGTGGCTAGGACGAATCAATGAAAAAAACAATATGCTCCATAATTATTTTTACATATATTTCATATTGAATAAGTATTTAAAAATGTTTAAAAACTATTGAAAAATTGAAAAATAATTATTATTTGTTGTTATGCAGTGAATGATTAAAAAAAAAAAAAAAATTATTTTGCCTCATTGGGACTCGAACCGGCGACAAAAAGTTTCGAGAGGTTCCGCAGCCAAGAACTCTACCGACTGCGCCATCGCTGCTGTTGAAAGAACGTTCGTATTTTTAGCTGATACGGAAGTATGTGGCTTACGAATAATTGAATCAATTCAATCCTTTGCATTGCTTTGTATGCAGAAACATTGAAAAGCACAAAATTAACATACTCTATCAAAATAATGGAAAAATAACAATTACTTCTTGCGTTTTAGATCAAAATACGTCCCGAAAATCGGTTTTCGATTTTTTTCACAATGACGCAGGTGGTTTAAAAATCTGAAAAAAATTGGGGATAACAATCGTAGGTGTTAGATTGTTACTATATAAACCAAAAAGTTGTACCTCGAAGATTTCGATACGAAATCTTCTTTTTTCCGTTTTTTTTTACTTTGCCGATTTTTCACGCTTAGCTACATCGACGGCAAAATCTGAAAAAATTCTCCAATATGTCCGGTACCGTGTAAAATATGTCAAAATTTATTTGGATTTTTTACGCCTCAGTAAATGGGGAAAAAGGGCCAAAAACCTGTTTTTTTAATTTTCCCCATAACTACCCTTCCGGTCAAAATTCAGGGTTAAAAATTTGTAGACATCAATCGCCGAGCATTATCTATCGAATGAGACCGGCCCCATTGAAATCGGTTGAAGGGCACTTTTGACCCCCTTATCCTGCTATACCCTTTCTCTGATGAACAATTCTTGCCATTTCTTATAAAAAGAAAAATGAAATCGAATCTTTTACATTAAAGGAATATTATAGTCATTTAGGAAGTTATAAGGTATAAATAAAGTACACAGAGTTTCGTATCTTGACTCACTATAGAAACCCACAAAGTTCCATCAAAACCGATAATCTCGGATTCTCGAGTCTTCCTTCGCAGTTTTGTCACGTTTAGTCTATAATCTAGACCAGTGATGGGTAAACTTTTTTAGGAGTGAGGCAAAAAAGAAAGAAAATTTTGGCGCGTCATTATTTATTGTAAAACTCAATGAGGGCTAACAAAAGAGATTATTTTAAAAATTCTTTAATACTAATGCAATGAATGAAGCTGTCACTGTATTTCTAAAACTTTCTCATAATCTGGTTCGAACCTGGAAGTACTGATTCTGAGAAGTGAAGTTAAACGCTAAATTGTAACTTGAATTCTCTCACCTATATTTTGCCCATGAAAAAAAAATATTTAAGTCTCTATGGAAAATTTTCCATATGCCAAAAAAGGAACAAACCCTTAAATGAGTTTTTTTAAAATCCTGGAATTAAAGATTGCTATACTATTATTTTGACCCTGAAACTACCGGCGTTATATCTGTTGTATTTAAATATACTGAATAAATAGAGAAAGAAAAATCAGAAAGCGAAGAAGATAGTCAATTAAGTAATTTTAATTTTATAAGATAGAAATGGAATATTTACTGCATGTCTTCCCTATCAATTTGGGGAATTTTCGAAAAAATTGGGAACAGGTTATTTTTACCGCCTTGGCAGTTTTAGTGTTACGATCTGACGCTCGGATGTAACCTTTAAGCAGGTCAAATCTGGCCCGCTGCAGATTTTAAAATGATAGTACAGAAAGTATCAATTTCAGTATTTTAAAAAAATTATTTAAAAAGGTGTCCTTTTCTTGCATATGCAAAATTTTCCATAGAAATTAAAATATTTAATAAGTTACATTGACCTACCAAATTTTTTGTTCTCCAGGCCCGCTCCTAAAACAGTTGAACCATCGCTGATTTAACACTAGAACTACTGGCGTTAAATCTATCATATTTAAAAATATTAAATAAGTATTTTGAAAAAAGGGGAATTAAGAGGTGGAAAAGATAGTCGATTCGGAATTTTATGTTTTATAAGATAGACGTAGAATATCTATTCTATGACTCTCATATAAACTTGGAGAATTTTTGGAAAAAATTGTGTACCAGTCATTTTGACTGGTTTGGTAGTTCTAGTGTTAAAGCATGGGTGTGACTCGGAACGCTAAGACAAGGGATTACAAGTGTATCAACACTACATGGCACTCGAAATGTTAAGCTTTCAACAGACATGTGAAAATACCAAAGATAAATTAAAATATTCGTCCACTCTTATTCTGCTGCATGTGCGCTATGACTTCGTCCGAAGAGATCAAGCATTTTTCAACGCAGATCGTCTAGCCTGTCGCACATATACGATGAAATCTGTTGGCTCGAAAAAAGCAAAGCCAGAAGAACGATATGCATTGTAACAGCAGAGGCGGCAGCTACAACCGAGCCATGGTTGTCCCGATTTTTTCGCCGACAATGGAATTTCCTGGCTGACTGACGGCTCGGTCGCCGTCGATTCACGGAGCAATCATCCGTGAATTCCCCTGCTCCTTTACATTCCGCAATAACAACGCGAGTCGCAGATGCCAGAGGCATATACATACACACGTGTATACGCGTAATACACGGAACAGAAAGGACGAATAGAAGATAAAAGTAATACATTTCGGAATATCCGGTCTTTGATCCAACCCCCTACCACCTACCCCCGTCCCTCTTTCCATCTAGCTTGTCTTTCTCTCGTTCATTTCTCGTGAATCCTTCCGCAGTATCCGCTGATATTTCTTCGAACCAATTGTCCATAGCCTCGGGCAACGATCTGATTGCAAATGTTTATACAAAGGACGTTGTCTGTTATCGTCTTCATCTCTTCTTTCATCTGTGCTACCCTATCGCTATCCTTTTTACGATTTTCTTCCCTATGATCTTGACGTTTGCATTTTTCCAGTCACAAATTGACCAAGGGTAGCGGAAGATTTTCTTTCATTCGTATATGTACACGGAGGATAGTCCTACAATGTGGAGCGCGTTATCGAAATTGTATTCTGTTCATTCGTTTCTTGTCGTTACGTATTAGCGATGCTTAATTCCATTTTGTTTCCTGGTCTAATCATCGATTACTATGATCATTAACCTTGACGCTTACTTAGAAGTGTAAATAATTTAGCACGAAACGTTACTTTAGCAGTGTTTAAAAATCAAAATCACCCTTTTGCAAATCACATTTACAGATTGACTTTTGGTTATCTACTCATCGCTTTGACCGATTCGTAATTTATTAAAAAATGTCGGACAGCCATTTTAAGTTTGGAAAACACTGAGGGAATAACAAAACAATGAAAATTGTTTTTGTCATACTTTTTTTTTAATAAATGCCTAAAATTGTATGTCCAATTTTGTGTATATCTAGAATATGGAACAATACGATTTTCGCAAACACTTGAAACAATTGCCTCAGTTATATGAATTCTAAATCCCGAGGATTATCAGCGTATGGAATAAATGCACACTGACAATGGGAGGTATAAGCACAAAACGCAGATTAATGTTTTGTTTTATTTATCCTATAAGTATTAAGATATTCAGGTAGGATTGATATAATGTTTTGCTCTAAAAACCTAACAATATCATTTTGATAGTTTACACTATGTGACGAAAAGTGTGATATTATTTTGATTTATTTATTATCATTGTGAAGTTACACATGTTTATTGTTAACAAAATTAACGAGAGATGGCAATTTGGCATAATACTTTGCGGAGACATCTACAAAAATGTAAGAGATATCAGAAGATCGTTATGGATAATATGGCAGTTAAAAAGTGATTTATTGCGAGAATATGTATCAAATTAAATATTATATTTCATTGTAATATATTTTAAACGATGGATACATAAGTTAGGTTATTAACGAACTGTTCCTTTATAAAAGGAATGACAACGAATTAATTTGTTGCTACGAAATAGATCAATAAGCCGTTCACAGGACAAATTAATTTTTGAATTTTTTAAAATTTAAATCTCAAAGCACTTAATTGAACGTTAACTTTTTATGTTTAGAATAAATTTCCATAATGATAACGATTAGCACCAATAAATGACGATGTTTTTTCGGCCATCAAATAATAAATAATCAAATAATAATAATTTTGTACTTCGTTACAGGAAAGCTACATGCGATTATACATTCTACAATAGGTATTTGTATTTATATTTTCAAGGGAATTTTGAAAAAGAGTGTATACTATTTCATCGCATTTCTCCACTTTAGCTTTTATGGAGTTAATCGATTTGGCAAGTGAGTGGCTCATATATGACTACGGATAGGAATAATTTCATGTGCCATTTTAGAATTATGTTTCTTTGCTTTAACCTTTTGAAAATATACATATTATTGCCAAATGGAAAGTAAAACTTAAATAGAAAAATTCATGAAACGTGTTAGCAAAAAAACCCAGAAGGCCTACTATTGCAAAGACTAAAGTTTCCATCGTACTTCAGAAGGTTAAAAATCCGAGGTCAAATTACGAATACGTTTTCCCCTTCCATCCAATATGTTTCATTACGGAAAAATAATGTCTCAATGCACGTTGAAAAATGATACACATTAATTTCAAATAGACACGACAGATTGTTAATAACGATCATCGATCGATAGCACGAAATAAAATATTACAAATTCTTCTGTATTTTACTCTCACTACTTACTTGCATTATACGCAGTATCTAGGATGTTATTAATTAAGGAAGCGCGTAATTGAGTGCCCCATTATCGAAAACTAGAGTTGCGTTGTTAGTAGTTAGAGATTAATTATTATTAAAGCTCCTTGGCCCCACGAGTACTCTCAGATAGCGAAGCCGATGATAGGGAACCTACCTTCCAGTGCTCGTGATCGTAATATACATACCAGCTACTTTTCCCCCTGCGAATGATTACAGCGTAAGTATCTTTGATTATTATTTTCCGGGTTAATGAACACACTTCTGAAAATGAACGAACAGTTGCTTAAAGAGCGAAATTATTTTAATATTTGGGCCGTCATATTTGAAATTGGTACAAGTCTCTTCCTTCTCCTGTTGAGATATTTGAGAGCTCGTACCGAGGCTTTCGTGCTATAAAATGTAGCAGTTGACACTTTTTTGGACGAAATCGTGAGAATATTTGTTTCTATTTAGTTTATCATTCGGAATGCGAAAAGGAGATATGTACCTACGTTTAGCTAAAATTAACTGAATTAAACTTTCTTAAAACTGGACTTGTACCACATTCGAAATTAACGGCTCATTTGATACGTAGTGCTAAGTTCATGACATTATTTTGAGAAAAATTTTACGATATTTCTTTGTGCAAGTCAAGTCAACGAAACGTTGATGACAGTTGTTTGTTTCGTTGTTCGGTTTATATTTTATATAATAATACGTAATGCATATTTAATGATGATGCGGTAATGTAATAGTAAGTAGAGAAGAATATTTGTAACGTAATAGTAGTAACAAGTGCGAACTTTACACTTTCCGGTAAGTGGAAAGTTCTGGTGGACTATTAAATTAGTGTTGAATTTCGCGTAACAATAATCGATATAGCTTGTACGTAAGCAATTCTACTTAGACATGGTGTAAAAAATAATATTATAATATTTATTTTACCATTACAAACAATTATGTATTCTTTAAAAGTATAGTCAAATATTTAAAAAAAAATTACTGTGCGATACTGTTAAAAAGATCTAAATACGATCTGATTGAACAACTGTGAAGTGTATAGTCAATAATTGAACGTAATGTGGTATATGAAAAATGTTTTCACTGTAATTTAATGTTTTGCTTGACTTGATAAAATATTTCTATCATTATGATACACATGATGGTACTCAATGTAATTAACGGTAATTACTTTTTCAGAACAATAACTATATTCAATAGCGCAATAAACAGAAAATATGCAGCAGGGGACAACACATTGATAACGCAAACGTTGATACCTATCGACAGCTCTTAGCTTTCTTCTTAAAAATTATTTCTCATCGCAATTCTTAACCCCTAGATACAATTACCATTACTATTTGTTACTATATAAAGTTAATGCTCATCTATTTTCACGTATTTACCCTATAAAATTCTAGATGAATTACACTACAGCGCTATCTAGCACTATTCAATGGAAACAGAAGAAGGAAGATTATACCGTTTGATATTCAAGCGGCTACAATACCGTCGGAACTTTCAAAAATGTGACAAAAGCATTGGAGTTGAAATTTTGAAAATCATTTCTCAATATTTAGTACAAAACTTTTCTTGTTGTAATGTCATCCCCTGTGTTACCGGCATAACACAGATAGCTAAACACAGACAAGAAGTTATCATAAATATTTGTAATCAAACGCTGTTTTTTTCTTTTAACACTAAGTATTTTATAACGGGAGGTCCAAATTTAAAGGGCTGTAGCGTCACCAAAGTTTCGAGAGATATATCATGTTAATATTTATTGGACGCGGTAGCGCCTGCGAGTTTAGTGTCTGTAAGAGAAGGTAGAAAAAATCGAATTTAGTGACTTTTATCACAAATTTGAAATCTGGCGCGCTTAATAGCTTTCGCTTTTATTTGAACAGTTGTCATTTGTCTCATAAAAAGGAGGAAAATTGTTATAACGGAAGTGTTAGCATTATAGGAGAAAAACGTCAAGAATATCTATCAAAAAATTGTAATGCGCACAGAGTAGGTTTTACCTAATGCTACCACCTTCGTAGGCGGAAAGGCTTATAAAATGGATGTTTGCGTGTTGAAATCCAAACTTATCGAGCATTTCCACGAAAACACTACGAAGTAGAAAGTCGTGTGAAAACCAAGCCGAAAAAAGATGGTTGCTGCACTGTTATTTATCAAGGACTGCAGTAGCTACTTCCAATTTACCAGGTATAGTAAATCCCTGAATACGTTCATTGTACTTTTGTTTGCACTTGTATATATGTGTTTATACGCGTATATGACTGTATAGAGCGGAAAAATTCCTGCAGGGTTGTTAAAGAAGATTCGCTTTACGGTATATGCATTGTTATTATGTTAAGAGAGAGAGAGAGTGAGAGAGAGAGAGAGAGAGAGAGAGAGAGAGAGAGAGAGAGAGAGAGAGAGTTAAGATGCGAGATTCTTATTCTAGTTCTAGGCCCGTAAGGTTGCTATGAATAGAAAGTAGAACTAGAATTAATGCGATACCAAATTTATATAAAAGTAATTACAATTTTTTCCAAAATATGACAAGTACCCCGACTGCGATACCATCAAAGCTCATACAGGAAATATTTAAAAAATTGAAAACTGAAAGAATGAACAAAATATTATTCGTACTTCGAGAAATTTCAAGGTAACGCAGAGTACGGCATGAGGCGTGTCCGGACCTTCATTATGGCAGCAGATTGAGATTACGAAACTTTGTCACAACCTGTGATGACATCAGATTCTTAGAAGAAAAACAGTATTTCTTCAAAAGAAGAAAAAAATCATTTCACAGAAAATTTTTGGTATTTTGTTTATGTAATGACATAATGAATGAAATAATTGTTGAATTCTTCATTCTGAATTATGAAAGTTTGGAAAGTAATTCTAAAGCTGGAGAATGGTTGATAGACATTTAGAAACTTCTAGATTTTTTGAAATTCCGTTTATTATTTAGTCGTTATTGCTTTCAATGAGAGAAAAATAGTACGACGTAAAAGTTCTTAAGGCATTGCGAGATAAAAATTCACTGCTTTTAATAAAAACCGCGAGAAACCCGTGTCATGGGCGTCTCTTATTATTCACAGCGCTACTTTAAAGCCCGCCTATTGCCATTTCATGGCTACCATTCGCAACATTATTTAATAAGCAATTGCGTACTGCCATTCCGAGGCTTTCTTTGTTCACAACGCTACTTCAAAACCCGCCCGTTGCCATCCCGGGGACTCTCATAATTCGCAACACTACCTGTTAAGAACTTTGTGAGGGGCATCTGCATTTCTCGGTGGATGCAGATGCTCCTATTCTTTCTCACGGTATTTCGATAGAGGTTTAAGTCACGTCCGCTTCAAAAGGGCACTAGTTTTGAGAAAAGGTAATTTATTGCAAACACATCTCTTCACATACCAGGCTGAAGAGGCATGAGACTGTTACCTTTTTAGGGATATTTATTGCCTCTTCAGCCCCTCACTAGTGCATGACGCGCCTTAGACTTCGACGAGGATTTCTAGACCACCCTGGAATAATTTATGGCAGGCAAAGAGTGCCCAAAGACATTGGGACTCTCTCTCCAGGGGTGGTTCTGGAAATTGTCACCGTCACCGTCCTTCTTCCCACGGATCTCCGGGGCCCCTCTCCTCGGCCTTGCAGGAGAGGGAAAATTCCAATATTTTCACCCCCGCAAGGGATGAGGAAGAGGGACGGTCCAGCACCTTGGAAGGGCCGCCTCAGTCAATTTCAAGGCCCAATCAGGGCATTCATATCTCCTCCCACGACGGCTTTGATTGGATCTTTAGCTCGTGCGGAGGAGATATAAGGGCATACTTTCACAGAATTTGGAAGTTAGTCAGAACACAGAAGTCATACAGAATTCGTCGAAATTTACACAGAGTTTTCTTTGTAGTTCACCGGAACCGATCGCCGCGATATCACTAGTATAAGTCACTGTATTGTCTACTTAAATTATTTAAAATAAACAGTGTATACATATCAGAGGAGTACTGACCAGTTCCATGACCATCAGAAAAATACAGTCCACTTTTAAAATTGAAACTCCTCATCATTTGGTCCTTCGAGCCGGATACATCCGGAAAACAGTGAACAGTGATTAGTGAAAAGTTTATGATCAATAAACTGTAAGCGGCTTAGGACAGCATTGTTCTGATCATCAGTTCAACTACTAGTAACCTCACACCAGTGACAGTGGTTAGCGTTTAGATTGAACTGAATCAGAAACTATAACAAAGGGTGCACACGTGACACTAAAACATAGTTTACGAGTCATCAACATTTCGTGGGCCTTCAACAACTTGGAGGACAAGATTCCGGTGTCAAGAAAACTTGGACTTTTCTTTCATCATCACATCTGGACTGACGTCTGCTGGACACAGCGGATTAATCAGCCCTCACTATCAACAAGGATAGACGCCTGCTGGACACAGCGGATTAATCAGCCCTTATTATCGAGAAGGACGAACACCTGCTGGACACAGCGGACTGAGTTACTTCGAGAAGGCCGGACGCAACTACATCCGACCAAGTTCCTTCTTCTACCCATCGTCCTGTAAGTACGTGCATTGTTTTAACTGCGTTACCGTATACAAGCTATGGAATCCCTCAAAACTCTCGTCATTGAACGCGGTCATATTAAGGCAGCCTTGACTCGTTTTAAGGCATTTTTTGAAACTAGTTTGACCAAGCCAGGTTCAGCCGCTTCCCTTCAGGAACGACTGAATAAAAAAAGACAGTTGTTTGATAGATTTGATGAAATTCAAAATAGAATTGAAACCCTCGTTGTTGGTTCGGAAGATTTGGCGACACATTTTGCTGAGCGTGAGAGTTTCGAAGACACATATTTTGATTTAGTAGCAGACATTCAAAGCCATTTGAATAGATGTTTGCCTCAACGCTCAGCAATTAGTGCAAATGCGTCGAATACTTCGACTCCTGCGACCACAGAGGGGAGTAAAAATATTAAATTACAAGAGATACCCATACCACATTTTGACGGTGATCGCCGTAAATGGATAAAGTTTCGAGATAGTTTCGAGTCATTAGTACACAAGAATGAGAGTCTAACGAACATAGAAAAATACCATTATTTAGAATCATCCATAAGCGGCGCCGCAGCCGAAGTTATAGAATCGTTGCCTGTTTCTGACAGCAGTTATGAATCGGCATGGAAATTTATGTATACAGAGTTTGAGGATCCTAAAGCGTTAATACAGAAACATCTAGAAGCGTTGTTAGAAGTTCCAAAGATTCAGAGGGAGTCCTTACAAAGTTTGAAGCAATTGATTAACAATACAAGGAATCAGTTAGCATCATTGGCATCTCTTAATGAACCTGTAAAGTTGTGGGACACACTTCTAGTTTATATTTTGTCAAAAAAGCTTGATCACGCGACAAAACAGGAATGGGATAGGGCACAGGGGAAAATTCGAGGAAAGGTTACATACAGTGACCTGGAAGCTTTCCTTACAGAACACTGTAAATACCTTGAGAGGACGGGTGGAAACAAAGCACCCGTACAGTCAAAGCCAGTGAGTACCGCGAACGTGAGACAAATTCGCGGTAAGACTGAATATGTTTCTTCACATGTCATCGCAAATGTGAATTCGAAACCACAATGTCCGCTCTGTAAAGCTGGACATGCAATTTTCTCGTGCGAACAATTTCGTAATTTAACGCCAAGCAATCGTCGCGATCAGGTAGCGCAATTAAATTTGTGTTTCAATTGTCTGATGCCCGGACATCGTACTGCAAATTGCAATCGGTCGCTATGTAAGAAGTGCGGCCGCAAACATAATACACTTTTGCACTTTGAAGACCCTGCACCTGTGACGTCGGCACCAGGTCAGAAAGGGACCGAGTCACAAGGGCAGCAGGTAGTTTTAGTAAACACAAGTTCCACAACGGTTTCCAATCATTTTTATAGTGAGAGCTTGTTATCAACAGCTGTTGTATACATCCAAGACAAATTCGGAAAGAAGCAACAATGTCGAGCTCTTCTTGATTCTGCATCACATTCGAATTTCATTACAGAAAGTCTCTTTAGATCACTAAAGATACCGCGAAATCCTTCCGATGTCGTTGCAGTAGGCCTCGGTAAGGCAACACCTCAGATATCAGGAAGAGCAGATGTAATACTTAATTCGCGGATTAATGGGTTTACTACTGCCATTTCATGTCTGATTATACCGGAAATTACATCAGACCTTCCGACTGTCGCGATTAATTCAAACTTGATTCCGATTCCAAATCATTGCGTGCTGGCTGATCCAACTTTCGGTCAGCCCGGTAAAATTGATATGTTAATTGGAGCAAGTCATTTCTGGGATTTACTTTGCGTGGGGCAACACCACATGGGTCCATCATATCCAAGACTGCAGAAAACGCAACTTGGGTGGATTCTAGGTGGAAGAATAGAAGTCCCGAAAGCTAATCGACAGAATAAATCCTTGTGCCACGTAGTTACAAATCAGGTTTTACACGATCAATTGCAACAATTTTGGGACGTTGAGCAAGTAACTTCATCACAGACAATTGACAACAAACATGACATTTGCGAAGAACATTTTACGAACACAACGACACGCGACTTTGACGGACGATACATCGTTAATATTCCTTTTAAAGAAACTGTTGAGAATTTAGGGGAATCACGGAATATAGCATTGAAAAGATTTATTTCCTTGGAACGTAAATTTGACAGACAACCGCGGTTGAAACAAGAGTACTGTCATTTTATGCAGGATTACGAGGCACAAGGACATATGTCACAGGTTACGGACGAACAAGGTCAATTCGGAAGGGGAACATATTATTTGCCGCATCATGCAGTTTTCAAAGATTCAAGTACAACCACGAAACTTCGCGTAGTTTTCGATGGGTCGGCAAAATCCTCATCCGGTTTATCACTGAATGATGTTCAAAGAGTAGGTCCGGTCGTACAAGACGATTTGCTTGCCATCATTCTGAGATTCAGAAACCACCGGTATGTGTTATCGGCCGATATAGCTAAGATGTATAGGCAGATACGCATCGAACCGGAACAGCGTCAATTGCAAAGAATTTTATGGCGGTCGTGCGAAACATCACCTTTAAAGACGTACACTTTAAATACAGTTACGTACGGCACTGCATCGGCTCCCTTTTTGGCGACTCGAGTTTTGCAACAAGTCGGGAAGGACCATGCAGTTCAATTTCCAGTAGCCAGCCGAGTCATAATTCGAGATTTTTACGTAGACGATCTGTTGACCGGCACAAACACAATCGCTGAGGCGCGCATTTTAAAAGACGAATTAACTTCTATTTTAAAAACTGCGGGTTTTGAATTACGGAAGTGGGCGTCCAACGTACCAGAACGCTTATTCCTCGCAAGTCAGTCAGACGAGGAAATTCAGATCGGTGCAGACAAAGATCCCAAAACATTAGGTCTCTTGTGGGATTCGCACCAAGATACATTGAGATTCTCAGTGCAAGAATCCTTCGATCAAAGGGTAACTAAGAGAACGATTCTTAGTGATATTGCACGAATCTTCGATCCGCTTGGACTCATAGGTCCAGCAACTGTACAAGCAAAATTGATACTACAGAAACTTTGGCAACTTAATGTGTCGTGGGACGAATCGTTGCCACAAGAAATTTTCACGCAATGGCAAACTTTTCGAAGAGAATTAATTGCAATTAATGATATCATTATTCCGCGACATGTTTTAAGTAATACACAGCAGTCACGCATCGAATTGCATGGTTTTTGCGATGCCTCGGTGAAAGCGTACGGAGCATGCATCTATCTCCGTTCCTTAGCCAAAGGCAAAAATTACATAGTACGATTGTTGTGCGCAAAATCTCGAGTCGCCCCGCTCAAAACAATTAGTTTGCCTCGATTGGAGTTATGCGGGGCCGTACTATTGGCGCAGCTGGCACACAAGGTGAGGGAATCTCTCAAATTCCAAAATTGTAAAGAATTCTACTGGTGTGATTCCACGATCACACTAGCATGGATCCGGGCTTCACCCAGTAGATGGCAAACGTTTGTTGCAAATCGTGTCACAGAAATCCAGAATTTAACTACGCAAAACTGGAATCATGTACTTTCCGAGCATAATCCGGCAGACATAATTTCAAGGGGCATTAACCCGAACGCTTTGGCTTCATCCGAATTATGGTGGAATGGCCCATCGTGGTTATCAAAAAATGAGCACGATTGGCCTTCTTCGGATGAAGAAATTTATACGACAATTCCAGAGGCAAAAACTTCTTGTTGTGTTTCGCTTGCCACAAAAATATTGGACACAAGTATCTTTGATAGATATTCATCGTTTAATCGATTGCTTCGCGTGATTGCGTATTGCTATCGTTTTATAAACAATTCGCGATGTTCCATTCAACAAAAGAAAACCGCGAATTTGTCTCAAGGTCGTGCCGAATCCGACAGTGAAACACACCATCGGATTATTCAGACACTTTCCCTGAACACCGACGAGCTAACGCATGCCAGACATTGTCTTTTGAGGCTCGCACAAGAGCAGAGTTTCTCGAAAGAAATTGAACAGTTGCACAAGGGTCAGAAACTTCCATCAGGTAGTAAACTTGTCTGCTTACACCCATTTTTAGATTCAAAGGGACTACTCAGGGTGGGCGGTAGATTAAGCAATTCCGCTCTTTTATTCGAAGAAAAACATCCTATCATCTTGCACCCCGAACATATTATGACAGAATTAATTATTCGGGACGAGCATATCAGGCTATTACATGCAGGCTGTCAGTCTGTCATAAATTCATTGCGCATGCGATATTGGCCCTTGTCTGCAAAAAATACAGTAAAAAAGATTTTACGGCGTTGCGTCAGGTGCTTCAGGGTTAAGCCAGTCAATACCGAGCCATTGATGGGTGATCTACCTGCCTCTCGAGTCACCCCGACTGGCCCATTTCAGACCTGTGGCGTCGATTATGCGGGACCTTTCCCTACAAAGGAAAGGACGCGTAACCGCATCACAATAAAATCATATTTGTGCATTTTTGTATGTTTCACTACAAAAGCAGTCCATTTTGAGTTGGCAATTGATTTAAGTACCGATGCTTTCCTTAATTGCTTCAAACGCTTTATATCTCGCCGTGGAATACCTCGTAATATCTATTCAGACAACGGTACAAATTTCATTGGAGCTCAAACGGAATTTAAGGATCTTCAGAACTTATTATCAAGTAAAGAACACATTGACAAAGTAACGGGTTTTTGGTCAAATATTCAGACACACTATATTCCTAAGTGGCATTTTATTCCTCCCCGTGCACCGCACTTTGGTGGGTTATGGGAAAGTGCAGTAAAACACGCAAAATATCATTTGAGGCGTGTCATTGGCGAGACGCGACTTACATACGAGGAATTGTATACGGTATTAACGCAAGTTGAAGCGTGCCTCAATTCCCGTCCTCTTTCCCCTCTCTCCGAAGATCCTCATGACCTAACACCGTTAACTCCCGCACATTTCTTGGTCGGAAAATCATTAACAATACTTCCGGAAGCTGATATTAAAGATTTGAACGAGTCACGATTAAATCGCTATCAGCATTTGCAGCAAATGTTCCAGCATTTCTGGCATCGTTGGCAGAAAGAATATTTGCAGCAATTACAACTAAGGCATAAATGGAGCTCTGGGACTCTCCAAAAGATTGCAGTGGGGACCTTAGTTGTAATAAAGGAGGACAACCCCAGTCCTTTACGATGGCGCTTGGGTCGAGTCATTGACCTCCATCCAGGAAGGGACAACATCGTCAGGGTCGTGTCTGTCAAAACAGCTGACGGGATCATCAAACGACCGCTGGTAAAACTGTGCGTCCTACCGATGGGTGACCAAAGAGATCCAGGGGCTGAAACCACCGTACCTGTCACCAAGGGTCAATGACAGGTTCCTCAGGAGCAAGTGCCGTTTTATGGCATCATCTTATATTCTTATTGTCATTTTACCGCACATTTGTATTTTATGTAATCCTTGTTTATGTATAATTCGTACTTACCCGTATATTTTTAACTAGTTTATAATTCATTTAGCATTTTACACATTTGTTTTTTACATTCAATTGATATATTCTTTGTAATCGTTATATTGTCATCAACGTTCTTATTGTAGTTTCAAGTTAGTTTGTTAAGCATTATCATAGCATATACTTTCACATTTTGTTCTTTTTTTGATTCAAGTTTACAATTATCGCATTTTTGTATTGAAAGGGGTCCTTTCAAGGTGGGCGGAATGTTAAGAACTTTGTGAGGGGCATCTGCATTTCTCGGTGGATGCAGATGCTCCTATTCTTTCTCACGGTATTTCGATAGAGGTTTAAGTCACGTCCGCTTCAAAAGGGCACTAGTTTTGAGAAAAGGTAATTTATTGCAAACACATCTCTTCACATACCAGGCTGAAGAGGCATGAGACTGTTACCTTTTTAGGGATATTTATTGCCTCTTCAGCCCCTCACTAGTGCATGACGCGCCTTAGACTTCGACGAGGATTTCTAGACCACCCTGGAATAATTTATGGCAGGCAAAGAGTGCCCAAAGACATTGGGACTCTCTCTCCAGGGGTGGTTCTGGAAATTGTCACCGTCACCGTCCTTCTTCCCACGGATCTCCGGGGCCCCTCTCCTCGGCCTTGCAGGAGAGGGAAAATTCCAATATTTTCACCCCCGCAAGGGATGAGGAAGAGGGACGGTCCAGCACCTTGGAAGGGCCGCCTCAGTCAATTTCAAGGCCCAATCAGGGCATTCATATCTCCTCCCACGACGGCTTTGATTGGATCTTTAGCTCGTGCGGAGGAGATATAAGGGCATACTTTCACAGAATTTGGAAGTTAGTCAGAACACAGAAGTCATACAGAATTCGTCGAAATTTACATAGAGTTTTCTTTGTAGTTCACCGGAACCGATCGCCGCGATATCACTAGTATAAGTCACTGTATTGTCTACTTAAATTATTTAAAATAAACAGTGTATACATATCAGAGGAGTACTGACCAGTTCCATGACCATCAGAAAAATACAGTCCACTTTTAAAATTGAAACTCCTCACTACCCATCCAGAAAAAAAAGAAGCCATCGTTGGGGGCCAGCTTCCTGAGGCACTCCATGGGGAGTTGCAATTATATAACTCCAATTGCTGAGTATCAACTCAGCAAGTGCGCATCTCTCTCGGCTGCTTTTGCATTTTGCAACACTAATTTCGCGATTGATCAAGGAAAGCCGCTTCAAATTAATATTTCCCAACGCTAATTTAGAATTTACTAAGAGCAAACTCCCGAGCACCTATTTCAGGTGCTAAATCGCGATGCTATATTCTACAAGTTAATATGAAAATTCTAATTTGCAACAATATTCTATAAAATAGTAAAACAAACTCCCGTTCACCTTGTTCAAGGACTATGTTGGAACGCTACTTTAATGGATTATTGTTTAAAGGAAAACCGGACATTTTTCGTGCTTCATTTCGCAACGCTACTTCTAAAGACTAATTGAAGCAAACGCCCGTGCGCCATATTTATCTCGCAACACTAAACACCACCAATTAATTCGAACAAATCCGTGGGTACCACACGGGGCTACCTTAATTTCGCAACACTAACGATCAAGGAAAACGCAACTCTAACTTCGCGATCAAAAACCGCATGCAGCCGAGGTGCTCTTGTTGGACGGGAATATTACATCCGTCAGAGGACATACACAGAAAGCGAGCATAGTGAATTAACAAATACTAACAATGACTTTCCATGCTAGAACCCAAAAGAGATTCGAAAATGAAAAGCCATTCGTTGCAGCCCTCTTCGTGGCAGTCTGTCGGGCCACTTCAGCACTTATTAACCACTTCTTCTGCCGCTAGAGAATGCTCGAATACTTTGCACCAAAATATTCTCCCTTTTTTCAAATTGGGCGATGTAAACCACACCACGAGCGTGCAGAGCGAATTTATTCGCTGCTCGTGTAACGCAGTTTTCATAAAAAAAGGTAAAGTATTCGAGCCTCGCGCCGGGAGTTTCGCCACGTGCGCAGAAAAATTTACATACTAGAAACTACGGTTAAAAAGAGGGAGACACTCAGTTTGATCGTAATTTAATCCCAGGGGCAGAAGTCTCACCCTACTCGCGCGCGATTTGTGATAGCCTGACCTCTCCTGCCCCTACGTACGTATGTTTAACTCACGTTCCAGAACGGTATTCTACCTACCTACCTAAAGCCTATATTTAAAAATGCAAATCGCGGCACAAACATACAAACACCCATCACTCCACGGTCCTCAATCAGGAGCCCGGGTGCATTGACCTACACTAGAGAGGACTCCCCGAGGTTCCTCCGACACCCGAGTTTGCAAACAAATTTCATGCTCTAAAACGTACGTACCAATTTTCTGAAATCGACTGACAAGGATAGCGACCATTGCCTTATTTCATTACAATGCTCTATTGCGATTTGAAATGTTTACAGAATTATAAATATCTGTAATTGCATCGTTCGATATTTAAAGCAATGTATATGATATATGTAGCACAGATTGAGAAAACTTTTGTATAATTGGCATACCGTATATATCGATGAGTTATAGTGACAGTAAAAAAAAGAATGGGGCAAAGTGTACGGCTCAAGTCTGTATAAATCATTTTACGATACAAGAAAGAAGCGACGCAAGATCCACAGCCTAACATATGAGCCGTTCAGTGCACAAATCGATTAACTCCATAAAACCTAAAGTGGAGAAACGTGATGAAATAGTATACACTCCTTTTCAAAATTCCCTTCAAAATGTAAATACAAATAAGTATTTTAGAATATATAATCGCATTTAGCTTTCCTCTAACGAAGTACAAAATGAATAAGGTGGAATAGCCTTGGAATTAATTAGATTGACTTCTGAATTCAATTATTTATTATTCGATGGCCAAACAAACTTCGTCATTTAATGGTGTTAATCGTTATTATTACGAAAATTTATTCTAAACGTAAAAAGTTAGGATTCAATCAAGTGCTTTGAGATTTAAATTTAAAAAAATTCAAAAAGTGGAGTTAATCGATTTGTGCATTGAACGGCTCATATATCACACACATGTAGAAATTACGTCCTGCGCGATTCGCGACCACAGTGTCAGTTGCTAATTCTTTTTAAAAAAAGGCCGTGCACACCATCTTTACCCATTTCAGTAGCACCTGGGCACTCGAATGGGTTCAGGCTTAAAGTGAACACGGCAGGAATTTGAACTCACTGTGAGTTTTGCTGAAAATCCTAGCTAAGAATATGATTAATAGGATTTTAACGGTCTGATTTATCCAAGATTGAAGTAAGTGGCTCGAATTTGATATATGTTCAAGCAAATCATTTGACTTCTATATTTATTTGAGCAAGTGACTCGACTTTTATATTTGTTCAAATAAAGAGAATTTAAATTGAAAACTTGAAGTTTATAAAAAAGAATGACTCTACTTTATATATTTGAAAATATGTAAAATTTACTTAAAATTGAAACTGAATATTGAAAACCGGGAGATGGCATCTTGAGAGGGAGAATTTTAACAGGGAAATGTATTAATTATCACTCTGAATTCGAGATCTAACCGTCGCGAAATGCCTTCTTGCAGATAACACTATGACTGCCATTAAAACGACGCAAAACATACTTGCAAAATTTCGAAACTACGTGCATCAAACATAAATCGTCTCATTGAAATCTACTAAACGCGATCTTATAACAAATTTTGTTATAAGAATACTCTTCCAATCAATATAATGAACGCACAATACTCGTCAATTATTCATTTGTGCCGATAAATACGCAGCGCTAACTGTAAATTCCATGATTCTATTCAAGTCAATAATGCAAAAATGGCGCCACAAGAAGGTCCTATCCTAAGCTACGATAAATGTGACAGTGAACAAGGAACATAAATGACAGTTTCTACTCGCGAGTAATTTTTCAATTGCTCGTGTTCACTATGTACGCTTTATAGAACAATACAGCCAGTCTCCAGTGCCTCTTCGGACCATTCGTCCTACGGCATGATTTAGAGACCGGAGGGACAGTTAAAATTTCTGACTCACCAGTGTCGAGCCACCAGAATACCTTGACCTCTGCCGCTGTTATCTCTGCCATTGTAGTCACCGCCGCTGTTATCGAAGTTGCCCTCAGGTCGTCTCACGGAATGTCTAAGGTCTAAGCAAAAAAAAGTATTTCGCGTTGCGAAAGGCAACGTTCGTAGAACATTAAACTGCCTTCTTTTCCGATTTTGCAAAGAGATCTAATTTACTTTTGGAAATAGAGGATGAAAAAAAGGTCGTAATTATATATCAAGAAACGTTAAGATTTCGTAAAAATCGATTAGTTTATCTATGTTTTTGAGAATTGAAAATGAACGGAAAAGTTGTATTTCGAAACATTACGGAAAGTACTCAGAAATTAAATTGGCTTTATCTCCGCGGCAAAATATGTCTGTGTTTGCGTTACACTCACCTTCAAAGCGCAAGTTGCGCCGCAGTTTCGCAGGGTACAGCGATGCCTCACGAATTCTAAGAAAGTCTACAACAAAAATTAGACGCACATCTTAAATACTTATTCTCTGAAAATTTCATACGTTGGGAAATTCTTTATTTTTATTTATTTTATTGGTAGAACATACTTAGTAAGAGCAAGAACATTTGAAAGGAAACCTCTAAGGACATTTTGAGCAAATGTTCAAGTACCAACTGAAACTTAGGGGGAAATTGTGGGGTATATACGAATTAAAATTTCAGCTAACCTATAAAAGCTTTGCCCTTTTTCATTTTCATTAGTATATGCCGTCTTTGTATTTCTCGACCGAATTTTTATTTACCGATCATGTGGTACTTACTTTTCAAATTCGTGAAACATTGCCCGTTGGAAATCCTTTCCACAGCTGCTCCTGTTTCACTGACCCTACTTCCGGCTCGGTGTAATTAAAAAAAAAAAGACAAATCGCGACCGAGAATCATTTTCAGCGAACAATTTGACTCTACTTTCGCATAAAGTTGGAATAAATTGAAAAACTACTGGAATTTATGTTTACTAAAGAAATATTAAGATTTCCATATATAATATAAAATACGATGCAAGCACTGGCTCTACTTTCATGCAAAATTACTACTTTAACACTTATTAAAATATATACAAAACACGGAACAAACACTCCAGCGATACCTCAGGGATTTCGAACAAAATCTGTAACAAAAATAAATCGCAGAATTTAAAATAACTTCTCCCTGAAAACTTTAAAATTCAGCTAATTCTTCAATTATTAAAAAAGTATTGCAAGTATCTTCTGAGAACCTCAAAAGTTTATCGATACATCATTTTCTTTAATTAATTTAGAAAGAACGAAGTGAAATATGCAGAAAGATTAACAATTGTCAAACAGAAATTGTAAAATTATTAAGTATGTACGTGATAAAATTCCGGTTTGATACCATTAAAAAAGAATAAAAGGTAAAGACCGTAACCCAACCAAGAATTTTGTCAGCGAATAATTCTGCCTCTACTTTCGCGGAGACAAGGGTTTTTCATGTTTGTAATATTTATTCAAAAGACATTAATAATTATAATAGCGGTTTGCAAATACTGGCTTACTTTTACGAAAATCATTATACAAACTATGTAGGCAAATACGATTTTTAATTATGTCTATAGCCACGCCGCGGAACCCATATAAAACCATTACAGCGTCTCAAAATAGGAGGTTAAGTTGTAACGTCAAAATTCTGAATAATAACGATCGCGATATAATTGTAGCATCGAATTATAATTGCAAAAATGTAACACCATAATTGGTAGCCAATTCCAGAATAAGACAACTATCTTAAAAGTCGGATATCCTATTATTATTAATGAATTCATACTCGTGTATGCAAAAGGTTTAAAAATAATGCCGAACGACTTCAATCGTTGCATGCTTTCGTAAAATAGTATTGATCCATATAAATGTAGATTCAACTCGTCAGTGGTTCGACTCAACAACAATTAATAAGAGCACTGTATAAATTACTATAAATTGTATCAGAATATCGCAAAGATACGAAGAAAATAAAAATGTTACGTATGTGGATACGCAGCGATACCTCATGCCGTGTTGTGTTGTACCGTGATCATGTCTCAATGTGTCCAACCGCAAGGTCGCCTGAAGGGTAACTCCAAACTCTGTAAGCACGCAACAATAAACTATCAAATAGCTGCGTAAAAGTCCCAAATGTATAATAGCGTTTCAAAACAATATTACACGCGTTATTTATCACTAAAATATAAATATGAAGCTACTATACGAGTATCAATGGTGCAAACGAGAAAAGTGAAGTATAAATGTCGCGAGAGGTTGCGTTAATGCTGTTAATTGCGTAGTTATTCTGCAATCACTACTAAATTCGTAATTAATATTGTAAAAATTGATAAATATGCAATAGTACAAGTAATGTTACGTAGGAAACAAACGAGAATACTATTTTTTAACGATCGGTAAACGAGGAAAGTGTAAAAACGACACTCACAGCAGATTAATGTTGACCGCGCCAAGCGAAGAGAGAGAATGAGGCAGGTGCTCCATCTGGTAAGAGTAGGGGGAGCTCACAACGGCTCGGTTGCCGCATGGTGGGGGACCGACGGACGAATCGGAGCACAGCAGCATGCTATTACCCGCTACACTATCTACTAGAGATAACGTGGAATGCCACATTTGAATCACGAATTATTCGAGATTCGATCACGCTCGTTCTCAAGCACGGTGATTTTTCACAGTGATTTCTGATTTTCCGTGACCGTTTTTAACTGTAGTTAAGCAAATCTCTTCTCTGTACACGTCACATAACCAGTACATTTTAGGTATATAAAAAGAAAAATGCGATGTACATCGCGTAAAGTAAAAGAATCATGAGGAACGATAAATAAATTAATGATTATAAATTGCAAACGCAAATCAGTAGCGGCGATCTCGAGCCGCGATTTATACTTTCCCTGAGTTTTTTCTTGTTAAATCTCTTTTTAATGTAAAGTCCAACAAGAACATGATTTATACAAAAGCTTCTTTTATGTACGACTGCTGAATCCGTTTTTTCTTGCACTATTATTTTAGTATGATATGAACCTTATCATACTGAAAGAAACAAACGAATTACAGAATTCGTTTCCTGCTTAATGCAAAGAAAAAGAAAAGAGTAAAGCGATATCATATTTCTTTAGAATTATAAAAGGTTACATTAATTAGCACATAATATAGGATGTGTGAGTATGTGTGCAAAGTTAAAAAGACACGCCATTTATGTGTTGAACCATAAATGTGTATGTGTCTATATGTAACAACGTTTAGGTGATTAGAAACAACTGAAAGATATTCGGAAAGAGAGTAGCTAAGCGAAAAGGCTTACGATATCAATAACGTTGTACTTTAACCTTTCTACCACCTAGTTCAATTTACTGTTATCTAATTGGATTTTATTCCATTTTCAAATCAATTATTACTACAATTCTATGCCACATATTTGTTCTTGAAAACATTTTGCAAGGAAAAAAATATTTGCATTCTGGATTAGGTATAACTAAAACAGTTACGAATGATCAGAATTTCCACTCAACTAATACGCTTGCTACCAAACATTTAATGACCGTAGCTTTTATTATTGCAATGTATGTTTATTTTTATATGAACGCTACGAATACCTCCACAAAAAAAGCATCTCAACAGCTTTTCACTTACTGCCATTATTAGCACTATGCCATCTGGTGACACTACGTTGATGTCGCGCGAAAATATGCGGACAATTGCCGGTGACACCACGTTGGTGTCGCTTTAAAATTTTAAGACAGTCGACTATTATATCGCAAAGGCGTCGCGGCTATTTCACAACCACAAATTGTTGCAAAGTATCGCTTATATCCTGTACAGGCTGCAATACGCTACATATCCTCGAAATTTCGTCAAAAATTGCGGGACAGAATTGTAACTTACTGTGATTAGTAAAACGCGATGTTTTATGAGTTCTCGACAAATTCGAAAAGCGCCGGCGCTAAACCAAGGAATCTTGATTTATCGCGCGGACGGCATAGTGTTAATACCATAAATCAGGTAAACATTACACCAAACGGTTCTCATATTGTATTACCTATTGTCATAATAAAACTCAGGAAACTTTTCTTTATAATGAAAATAGGAGGTTCGGCAAATTCTAATAAAGCAGATTAAAGTTAAGGAAAAGCAGATTTATTCAAACTTCTTTCTATTAAAATATTTCATTGGGGATACTGACTTAAACTCATAATATAATCTTTTCTTATATATATTTATGTACATTTCAGCATCTTAACTTTTATTTTAGATTTTAATAAATACAACATATTATACTCTTCTTTGTTTCCTTGGTCTCGGTGGCTTCCATGAAACTCTGGTGTCATCTGTGACGGAGACTATATTGAGCCCTGCCATTTGAACTCCCTTTATAGAAGACTGAAAAAGTCAACAAAATTGAATGTAAATTAGTAGTATAATGAAAAATATTCAAAATAACATATACGGGGTGTACCATAACTAGATAAGGGCATAAAAATAATAAAAAAAGTTTGTGCAAACATCTGAAGGTTATAGCCATTTTTGTGTTTCAATAACTCGTAATAACTTTCGTTAATAGAACATGTTCAACTATTTTCAATCTAGGTTTATAAACACTAGTTTATATTTTCTCAAAGTTCTTTAACGTCGCAAGTTTCACATTATTCGTCAATTAAGTTTCTGTATTTCAGCAAGAAACATTGGATAGTTCATTATCTACTTTAACCTATTTTCGTCCATAAGCAGAATATTCCGCGGATGGCGATCGTCTTTTATCATCAGCCGCGGAATATTCCGGCCTGTACAATATTAAACTGCTGCGCGCAAAAATGCACGGAACTGCGGGTCTTCTGCCGTATTTAGGGCTATGATGCAAATAGATTAAGAATCAAAAGGGCATGATAATTAAGAGAATGAAATATATTCAGTTGACGAAATGGCAGGAGCAAATTTAGTGCAATCCTCTGTCATCCAAAGCAGATCTCACATGTCATGGTCCACCCTGTGTGTACGTGTAAATGTATACATATAAAGCTTGATAGTTTTCCTAAAATACCTACCATTCTGCCAGCTCCAATACCTTGTATTCGTACCCTGACGTACTTAATACCTTTTTCAATGGTACGCTGAAAAATACAAACATGTGTATAATACTTTGTATATAAATGCATAAAATTGAAATTAAAAAGTTTGTGCTTACGTTGGCAACTGTAATAGCAGTATACTGTGCAGCGATATTTGTGCCTTTTTTTGCATTTTTATAACCTTCTACACCAGCAGAGTGCGTTGTTAGAGTCGTCCCTGTAGTAGTTGTAAGAACAACTTCTTTTGGTAAAAGTGATCTTTGCAAAGATATTACTTTTGTATATAATAATACTGACCTTTATGATCAGTAAGTGTCATTATTGTGTTATTTTTTGTTACTTTAATATTGATAATTGGTAGTTCCTTATATAATATACCACCGAACATTGTGTTTGGTGTGTCTGCAGTTGGAAATATATCCCCCCTAAAAATAAGAAATTATATCAGTCATTTAACTTTGCATCATTTATGAAATATATGTTTGAGTATAGCTGAAACTTATATTTTGCAATACAATTATCAGCTCAAAAACAATGTAATAAATGTTTGTATGTCGAATAGACACAAATTAGAATACACAGTCAGCTGATATTAATAATATAGGTATATCAATATGCCCACAAAATATATCTGTAATAAGTCTATGATGAAAATGACAATCAAAGGAATGATATATTTTTAAATGTACGTTATACAGATTCACAAACATTATCAGCAATGATATTAAATGGAATAAGGCACAAAAAGAAAATATTTTGGTTCAATTACTAATTAAAAAAAAATGTAGTTGAGAAGATCAGTGGAATCAATAGAATAAAGGTGACGATGAATAAAAGTCTGCATATAATACACATAGGTATGTAGTAAGATAAAATTTTTCATGCATAATATAGTTACATATAGTATAACATAAATCATTTGATTTTCCTGTAATCCTGAAAGGAATTAGTTTCAATAATTGAAATTCTACTATACTTAAATGATATAATATATGTATCTACTGTACAGCAGACTCTCATGGTTAACATGTTCAGTGCTCATGACGTAATGATCTGTTTCTTACAACACTGCACTCGATGCACCGTTGTGTCACAAGTATTGAACGTGTCAATGTGTACCATGTTGTGGGAATTCACGTTATAGGAAATCGTGGAGTATGAAAATTTTTCTCATATAATGCGTATAATTTAACTTAACATGTTTGAAATTATTATTGTTATATCATATTTTATTTTCTACATTTCATTAAATGAGACAATATTTTGAAAGTAAGTGCCATATATACGAAGTTAACTAAAAAAACATATTATTAATGTATCCGAAAAATCTTATATTTCATTGAATTTTACCAAAACTGCAATTATACAAATATATATATATTTTTATTTAATTCTTAAATCAGATAATTTCTGTGCTTCATTATCTGCCGCGTTGTACGAAAAATCGCATTATAGGAGGGAGTTTACTGTATTTATATCTCGTATAATATTGTACACAAGTACACAAAGTGGAATTCTCGTTACATTATCTTCAGCGGCAATTATGATAGAAAAACTCTGCGTTTGTATTACCGTGCAACATAACCTAAGAAAATCTTTCATTAATTGCATGAACAATAATGAAATACTTACAAATCGCCTGTACTTTCAATCCCGACTGAGAATTCTCCGTCTAGGATCACTGCATTTTTCTTGCCTACATTTACTTTCAATTTGTGATCTAATCGAATCTCTTTTGAAGAAGATGAGGTTAGATGAAGAAATCTGGGAGTTATTGTATTTAAACACGAGATCTTTGCGAATTTATCAATAGACATAACTTCTGCCCTCATAAATGCAGTTCTTGACAATCTAAACGCCGAGTGGAACATATTTTCAGCAATATTATATGTAAATATTTTTTATTATTTTCGTATTAAAGTTACAAGCACTTAGGTTAGAACGGTAAAAACACTGTACACACACGCATTCACCATGGCCCTATGCAAGTGATATATGTATACGTATATACATTGGAAACCATATACCTATGGAGACTATTTAATTTAATTTATTGGAGTGATTATTTAATACATTGTATATTTCTAGAGTATAGATTCAAATTTACCGGAAAAATTTTCTCATATTTGAAACAATAGAGGCATCAACTATGTACGTAGGCATCAATTTGTACGTACATACGTAATGTTAGTATTTTGCCCTTATGTTTTTATTTTGTAAAGCAACAGCATATCTACGATTTGTAAACAATGACATTGATTTAAAGACTTTGCGACATTTTCTTACGAAAATTGACGGTCAACTTTCTTCTATAGATTGGTATAGAATTTGAATTTGTTCCGCGGAATTGTGTTGGAGAGTTTCAATATGCATAATATGATATAAAGCATATTTCTCAAGAAAGGCATAAATCACTTTACATTTAAATCGAGGTAGGGTTTGCGTCTTAACCTGTTTAAAAATATTAATGCCCATATTCGAGAAGATTTACTTGGACTTTTTATCTTGGATGCTTATGTTTTTATCAGTATATATAATTTCGTATAGTCATTGAAAGTCACTATTTTTTATTAGGGTAAAGTGATATATCCCACTTTCAAAATGAAGAGTTCATTTGGGCCGTTGTATTTGTAAGTGCTACAAATCCTGTTCTTCTAATGTTGAGATATTTGAGAGTTTGTACAACAACTTTCACGCTATAACATGTGACAGATCAGCTTTTTAGGACGAAATTACGAGGATATTTCATTGTATTTACTTGGCCCTTCAAAATGCGAAGAGAAAACATCTATGTTTAGCTAAAACTAATTTGAACACATTTTGTTAAAAAATTGACTTATACCATCTTAAAGAATAACGGCTCATTTTTTGACTTTTGTTTGTTCAGTTAGGGTTAATATGTCAATGCTACTGTTTCGTTGCTGGTAAAATTCATCCCTATCTTCTCGGCGTATATGTACATATATTTCTGTAATCGGCGTAGTAGAAATTTTATGGTAACGCATCACTCATCATTTAAAAGATGTCTGCTATATCAGTAAGATTGTAAGAAAAGAAATGTTTGATGATATATTAAATTGATTACATGTAAAAATATATGTTATAAAACTTGTTCCATTATGAAATTTGTTCCATTTCAGTTTTGTTGTTACTTTCATATAATGTAGTTGTCATATGAGCATGGCTTTTATACAATCATTATGTAAGTACTATAATAAGTAATGAAATTATCAACGTAACATAAACAAAGTATACATTCGACACACTTTTTATAAACAATTAATAACCACCAACTTACTCATTCATAGAATAACAGGTTTCCTCTGTTGTACCAATCTGTGTAAAATTATCCCGTTGTACTTTTTTATAGTTTTCGAAAAAAATGGCACTTGTACTGCTTCACTTATGTACAACGTTGACATCAATTTTTTTACAGTAATCTTATTCGTATGTAAAATACATTTTTCGATTGTGAAAGCATACATACACGTTACTCGAGATTTTGTTAATTTCGAAAAAACTTATTCTTACTCAAGGTATGCTGTAAATTGCAGTATAATCCTGAAAGTAGTAGTGCGTCGTAATATAAGGTTAAATATTTTTTGTACCTTTCTTCTTGAATATTCCCTAAAGTATTTAAAAGTATAGTGAAAGCAAGAGAAATAGTATCTCTGAATGATTTAAACATTTCCTGAAAATCAGATTCGTAACCGTGAGCTTGCATATATTTTCTCTACCGTGTGAATTTACATGTTACTTGGATTTTGGTAGCCGAACTTATAACTAGGTCTTCCCATCTCCATTTTACTTACCGTTAACATAATTGTGCCCTTGATTATGAAAGTGCTCCAAGTCATATATTTCTCGTTTCGAGATATTTAAAGGTTTGAGCTTAAACAAGTTACAAATTATTTCTGTTCATTACAATAATATGTTTTAAAAAATATTTACTTTTGCTAATAAAATGTTTAAATTGCTGTATATAAATTGCAAATTCACCCAAGCGTAACTGATTTATGTTAGTCCAATGTCATAATTAAAGTGAACTGAATTCTGTTTAACAGCACATTAATCAACACAAAACGTTTCATTTTTATAATATCGAAAAGATTGTTTCAGATTACTGTAATATAAGGAAATGTAATGCGAAACAATTGATAAACTCATTTTTCTTTTAAATTCGTGACTTATTGTTAGACCAGTTTTGCAATCAGGGACAGTTACTTATTATTGATATATAATGTGTATTTAACAATTCTATGTCTAAGAAGAAATAAAATATCACGAAGACATGTATGTACGTAGATACGAAAGAAAGTTCAATGGAAATGAAATTTATTTCTTGCTGTCTCAGACGCGAAATTTTTTGACCGAAAGCTTGATTTTTAAAATAAACGTCTTGAAGTAAGGAAAGCTCTACTTTCTTGTGCGGCAAAAGTTTCAGGCGAAAAAGGAAGTCTGCATGAAAAACTTTATATCCTTTGTCAACTTTTTATTGAATAATAAAATCTGTTTGAAGTTCTTACATAGCATTTAGAAGATACAGTATCTGAAGAATATAAGAAATGAAGATGGTAATCCTATAAATTATTCAATTGCGTTCTACTTCTTCCATTTTTCGTATGAGAAGCGAAATCACGATTACAGTTCTCTGAATTTAAGTTAAGAGGTAATTTCATTATAGAAGACAAAGAAATATCTTATGCAAAACAGACAGCTATATAAGAGTTATAATACTAATTAAACTGCGTCAGAAATATAATCCATAAATGTTACATTATTCTTAGAATTAGCTTAACACAAAAGACTCGATAATTTTTCATTAACCATGTGAAATTGTTTTCATGAAAATCTTTGCTTTAAGATATTCAGTTTGATTAGATGATAATGGAAACTGGTGTTACTGACGGATACTTATTCGATGACGATTTAAGATCATTGTAAAACTTCAAAATCATTATTATGTCATCAGAAAATGAACTACAACTGGAAGCTACATATTTATGTTGATTGTAGTTGGCCATACTATTGCGAAGTACGTACTGATTCAAATCAGTAGATCCTCTTCAATTTATTATTTTAATGTATCTGCCAAACTTATATTTGGTGAAACGGTTACGTTTTATTTTTTATACAGGGTGCAGCGCTATCTCTATCCACCTTGAATATTTCCATTATTTGTAATAATATGAGAAAATGTTACGTACAAAACTTCTACGGTATAGAAGGGGACATATTGTGATACAAGCACTTTTTGCGTGAGTGGAGGCATAGAGGAGATTTCAAGGTCAGCACATTTTTTTTTTAAATGGAGTGCTATTTTCGTTATTGCTATGTGATAGCTGATGTTGAAACGTTTTCTGCGAACTATTGTGGAAGGTCATGCCAGGTCAAATATGGTAGTAAAATGAACCTTCTTATACTACTACCAATTCATGTTAATCTTACAAACTTCGTTTTCAACAAACCTAAGGATCTACGAAATACAGCATGTGCTAGAATAATATGTTTAGTGACGTTAAACATGAACGTGAAGCAGTGATACGAAGATCCCAACTTTGTATTGGCGCTAACGGTCATCAATTCGATCTTCTACGATAGCTCGCTGAAATCAACATTGGCTATCACATAGCGACAAAAAATACATAGCATTCCATTTAAATTTCTATGCCTTCATCCACGCAAAAAATGTTTGTACCACAATATGTCCCCTTCTATACCGTGCAAGTTTTGTATGTAACCTTTGTGGGAGAGGGAAAGAACCACGGGAGTAATACTCTTATTTAAAGAAAACAAACAAAAATAAATCTTTATTAGCGTTCTATAAAGCTGGGCAAAAACGACCTTCCGGTGCGTCTTTCTGGCAGTTACTGCCTTCAATTTTTTAACGCGCTTCGGCAGCGCACCACACACACGCACAGACTCACACACATTTGCATAGAGCTGCGGAACCGTTTCTTAGCAGCTGAGACGGAAGGGGAGATTGCTCTCGCACCGCCTATCCCCGCCATGTCGGTCCTGGAAACCTCAGATCGACGAATGACAACCGAAAATAAAACACTATTTTCGTCGTTCACATGACGACGCAACGAATGTGCCGGTCTCTCTTGCCAATAGCGCGTCCAAATCGAAAATGCGTGAGGGAGAGGGACGTCCCTATCCGTCGAGCGAATCAGAGAAAATTACCCCTCAGCTGCCAAGTAAATATTCCACCAGTATACACAGCGCACTTCCAACTTCTCCGCAGCACGATGCCACACGCGCCGCTGTATCGGCGGCAGATCCTTAACCTTTTCGCTTCGAGCGCCGGATATATCCGGCATCTATATGATGAACATTTTCTGTTGATTTGATTGACATATCATACAGAATTATATTACTAGTCTCTACATATTAATATACTAACTAATTTGCGTTACATTATTAATTATATTAAACGTTTAATTTAAAGTCCAGTAAGTATGTAAATACCTAAAAACATGTCAACTGTAATTGGTCTAATGTTTTTAAAATAAGTAATATAATTTTGTATAAGTCTTCTCATATTAAAAATGTGAAGAATACGTACTATATTAGAGCAACAATTGTTTTATTAAGTATAGTAATTATGTAAGACTTAGAAGAACGTATATACAAAAATCACACGCATTGTGCAACATTTCTGGCGCGTGCTTCCGTTCGGTGACGGCACTTCGGCGGACTGGATTGCCGAAGCGAAAGGGTTAAGACTTATTTTCCTTTCTGTTCTGCCGCACGATAAGCCCGCGTGCGCATCGGGCTGCCGCCAAAACGTCTCGGCCCTACGCATTTTTTCATATTAGTATAAATAACGGAAATAATCAATGTGTTCATCCAGTTTCACCCTGTATGTCCAGATCCGTATATTCGTAGAAATACGATTCTAGTGCATGTTACAATCAGTAACATCTAATTTTCTAGTACAGAATGAAACATGATTCGACATTGCTCAATCGAGGTTACATTGTTCGTGCAATTTATTGAAATGACGACGTAAATGATGACGTAAATGAACATTGTGCGAATATATTCAGCATGTGTCAGTAGTATGATTAGTGTACTTTATTAATGCCACATCGTGAGATTTTCAATAGTACGGGATTGCGTATTAGTTATCATAAAATGTGTCTACATTGTGCTATCACATTTCCCTTAAGAGTCGTTTGCAGCACTTGCGTTTTCCATCTATACTAGCGTAATCGCAAATAACGTGCACACGATGGTATTGTACGTGTAAGTGGCGGGTATCCGATTTCATATTCATGCCATAAACTTTCTCTCGTTTAAGAATCTTCGATAATGTCTACGAGCTTGTTCATGCCTCTATAACGGACATGTATTATGTATACTGTTCTTGGGTACTTCATAAGTTCCGTGGAAACGTTAATTGACAATTTATAGATCAAATTTGTTATTACTACAAAATGACTTATTTTGTACATAGTGAAAAATCTAAGGATTATAAAAGACTTAATTGAGCCGTATTCTTTGAAAGTGGTGTAAGCCCATTTTTGATAAAAATATAGTTAATGATAACAATGGATGCAATCTGCTATGACTTTTTATCTATAAACAGTTTCCAAAAAAATCCTTCAAAATTTTATCAATATAAATTTACATAGTTAATGAAATTACAAATATTATTACTTTGAAAGTGGTGTAAGTCCACTTTCGGCAAAGACATAATATTTAGTTCAAAAATTATATTACATAGTTTCTGTACTTTACTTTTAACTACTACTTTGAAAGCGACCATATTATAAACTTAAATCAATTTAATAATTAAAAAAGCATAAAATGAGCGTATTACATATACCAAACCCTTAAATATCTCCATATAATATAAAATGGACTTACACTATTTTCAAAGAAAGCGGCTCAATTCTTGAATTTTGAGAGAACATTTACTTGTTTTAAATGATAGAATTACATAAAGAAATCTGATAATTCATAAAAACGATCTCATCAGTTTCTATGCATTTGTAATATACTCACCGCGGTGAAATAAATTGTAAACAATCCTTACGCTCAACACTAGGTTCATCGTGCGGGTCATTTTGACTCATTCCGAACTTCGTGAAGGAAATTAACGAAATCGTTTGTTTACATGTTTTTCTAATACTTGTACTGACTTTTTATCCATTCAACGACGCAAGTATATATATTGAAATAATAATAATAATAAACCTTTATTGCAATGAGTACAGTTGACACATACAATAAAAATAGTAATATGTTTTAAACCAGTTGCTTTGTCTAACGATCAAACGTTAGCGATCATTTAAGGACTAATAAGTCTAATCTAGAAATAAGTGTAGAGGAAAAATTAGTATTGAAAAAAACCTCAAAGATATCGAAATTCATTTTCTTTAAAACCTTCTAATTTAGAAGTTCTCTATTTGGTATACCTATTGACCCGTATCGGTAGAGATAGGTATATAAGAAATATCGGTAAACCTAGTGTTAACAGACTGTTTATCTGTACTATTCCACTGAAAATATATAGATATCGTTACAGCATGGCGGTTGTGTGTGCTCTTAAATATAGGGAAAAATGCCTCGTTTTATAGCGGTCTATACTTTTCTTGCTTGAGAACGTTTTGCAGAGTTACAAAATTATGGATTGTTTGTTAGTCGTAAAGGTCAAGCTTCTCAGACCTCAAGTGTACTGAACAATGTATGGCAGATGTAACTGTGTGTATCCAAAATGCAATGATGTGGGTGATTGCCAGATTGCAATTGTTACGCTCAAAATAAAAGTAAGAAGGACCAAGCTGCGACTCCCTTTTATATGGTAGCTTAACCCTTTGTCGTAAAATTTCTTTTGTGATCGCAATAATTCACAATTAACTGTTGGAATAATAATTTATCACTTATTTCCGATATACCGTGCAACTTATACCGCGCAAAATTTCATGTTTCATTTATCGCGTCACAAGTGCCACACGCCATTGTAGGGCAAGGAGTTAATACGTTGATGCTTCCCCTTGTTCTCCATTCAAAACGTTTTAGGATGAGCCCATCCATAATCGCAGTGCCTGGACAACTACGTTCATGTGTGTGAAGCACCACTGAGTGTAATTAATTCGTGTACACTCGCGAACAATATATAATGAAAAAAAAAAGACACATGAAATGAGGCAGGAAGATAAATGAAGAAGACTGGGGGAGGAAAATCATTGGGATGTGCAAGAGGTTATGGTAACCTACGCAGACATTCCTCTTGCTGGGGAAGTTCCTAGGACAAGATCCAATCGTCTCTGCCACATATTGGTCCCAAACGGAAAGATCAAAAAATGTTTGGTTCTTTGCAGCTTCAGCCCACCAGACGAGTTTGCAGGAGCAATTTCTTTTAACAGTAAATTGAACATACGAAACGAAGTGAAACGCGAAATGGAGAATTAGA
This sequence comes from Cerceris ruficornis, assembly GCA_963989415.1. Taxonomy (NCBI): domain Eukaryota; kingdom Metazoa; phylum Arthropoda; class Insecta; order Hymenoptera; family Crabronidae; genus Cerceris; species Cerceris ruficornis. The sequence goes on from OZ022526.1 coordinate 3,949,861, forward strand.
TTCACGCTAGGTCAAAAGGCCACATTATAGTGTTAGCAAAAATAATCGCATATAATTACTTTTGTGTCCATACAGTCATCTTTGCAACTTGAAGATTATACAGCTCACCAGATACAACGAACTAATTCATTTTGCACTTAATAAAGTAACAACGTTGATCTACTGCTTTATAAAATACTTTTAGCGAAGGATATATGCTGTACATGCTGAAGGTTGTGCAAGCTCTCCGTAAGTCACCATGACTTCATGTGGTTCTCAATGCTTCCTTCCTCCCCTCTTTCTTTTTCTATCTTTCTTCCTCACTTCCTGTTTCTCTTTTTTTTAACCATGTTCTGTTCCTAAGTGTATGTGAATTAATTACAGAACCTTCCATTTACGCAGGTTATTATGAATCTTATGTTAAGACCATTACTGAATCACAATGGAAGCCTGAGAGAAAAGCGTCACGTGCCTCGGTATCCACCTATCTCACGTAGATCGAACTGAAAATTCGGCTGTAAACACACTGAGAATCTCTCCTTTCTCCTTACCTCCATTTTTATGTAAAGCTTGATAACCACTGTTTGAGAAGCTTTATTCTATTAATATCTACAAATATTGCCACGACGTATTTTGCGTTGATGTTTTTCTACTGTTTTGAAACCTCATCTTACTTTCGTTAAAATTATACTATTCAAATGTGTCGAATTCGAATACTGTTTTTGTAGTTTGTAAGTCATTTCTCATATATGTATGTGTGATAAGGCATAATTTACAACATGGGCCTTAAGATTACGAGAGTCAAACTTTCTATTTTTTAAAATTATCTCCGTAGCTGTGCAGGCCTGACCCATCTTGAGAAAACTCTTTAATGACTGAAGGGTGGGATGTGGGATCCAAGTTTGCACGGAAACTTTTTTCCAAACTAGATTTATTATGACGTCTGCCATAAATCTGGTGTCTTTATGTAACCACGTTAGTCTCGTAATCCAGGGCCCCATCTGCCTGGGCCTTCGCAGGGTTTCAGCAAAACCAGTGCAAACTATGCATTTTTGCTAACCACCCAGGAAACCCAGGTAGAGCCAATAATATTTAATCACGGGCCCAACATCCTCCTCCTATCAAGTTACCACTCCTTTCTCGCAAGAGATGTCGACGGAGGAATGGGTGCTTGAAAAATTGATAAAGAGGTAAGATGCGTCCTCAAAAGACACTTCGGCACTTTTACAAACAGTTTCATCCGCAATACATTTTTCTTACCACATTTTATTGTCCGCGCTCGCTAGAGTTACTTTTGTTATACTTCAAAGTGTCAAGTTTATTGGAGAGAAACGCGAAAGAATTAGACTTCGACGATTTAATTGTTCGGTGAGTCATCGTGGTTTAACCTTACGACAAAAGACACACGATTCAAGAATATTTCTTGTTGCGGAGCAAAAATACGCCCCTGAAGCTCACAGATGTAGCTTCAAGCTCGTCTCCTTACTTGTTTTAATCGTTCGCGTATTTCTTAGAAAAAATAGCAGTCGCGCATTGTTGTATATTTATGATTTCAAAATCAATGCGTTTTATGGGCCTATTGTCGTCAATATTTCTTCAGGAAAAGTTTTGTCCTGCAAGAAGTATTGACCGGGGACCTTCCCCCATGCGAGCCGGGTTTTTCCGGCTTCGCCTATCGTCAAGGGAGGTTCTTGACCAATGGGAAAAAGACGATTCCTTTGCCCGTCAATCACAAAATTAATATTTGTCAACAAAAGATCCTCCTAATCAGCAGCTTTTCCGCTTCGCAGCAGTGACCGCCCCCGCCGAATCGTGACGGAATCGCATTTTCGCGCGCTTCAAAGAATCACTCTTCATAAAACATAGAACTAAATAACAACTAGCGTTCTCGATAGGTGCTCCGTTCACGAGACAAAAGTCCGGACGTATTTGTAATATCTGTTGTACAAAGGTATAAATAAACCATAGAGTAAGGCAAGTGGGCCTTTTTCAAACCTTTGATGTGCAAGGCCCTCGTGCGTGGCTCAATTCGTATGAGCCTGTTTATCACACGCTCACTCCCAAGGTGCCGCCTAAAAAATACGAGAAGGTAGTATACTGATGGAATATTTACTTGGCAGCTGAGGGGTAATTTGCTCTGATTCGCCCGCCGGATAGGGACATCCCTCTCCCTCACGCATTTTCGATTTTGACGCGCTATTGGCAAGAGAGACCCGCACATTCGTTGCGTCGTCATGTGAACGACGAAAGTAGTGTTTTATTTTCGGTTGTCATTCGTCGATCTGAGGTTCCCAGGACCGACATGGCGGGGATAGGCGGTGCGAGAGCAATCTCCTCTTCCGTCTCAGCTGCCAAGAAACGGTTCCCCAGCTCTGACTCGTTAGGCGTGTATCCGTAACATTACTGTTACTATTTCTGTAGTATGATATCTACTTAGAAATGTTAACCGTAGGACTTACGCATGTATAATAATGATAAGTGATTTTGAAAGGTTAAAGAAAATTTCATATTTTTTATAATTACATAAACAGCCATGGTATATACTAGGTATACAAAATTGTACGTGTGTTACCTAGAATATAATCAGCATTCACTTCTTGTCAGTCAGATGTTTCCGTATTTTTCAAACATATAACAGATTCTTCCGTAAACTTTGTAGAAATTGAGGCATAGGTTAATGCATGGTAAAGTAATATTAACTTATAGCAATGTTCACAAGTTTCTCTAATTACAATTACATTAAAACAAAGTCAAATCTTTCCACTTTGCACAGTTGTCGTTCTGTAAACATCATACTAATTTAAAAAACGGTTAAGATAACATTTTTTTCATACTGTGGGATACAAATTTTGCGAGCATTTGGCGTTCGCCTTGAAACTGCCACACACTAATTCACTGTCACCAAGTGTTGATTTCTAACTATTGTACAGACTGTTTCAAAATTATGTGTCACGACCTACCAGGCGTTGTGCTATACCTTCAGATTGGTGGACACTTTTAAAATAAATGAGCCTCAAAATCCGAGAAAGGGTTAAAAAAGGTTAAACTTTTTTATTGGCTCATCGCATTCGTATCTGTGCGAAGGCAAAATGCCTGAAAGGAACCATGGAGCAGAAATGAACCATTTTCTTGCAAAAATAACGTTAAAGTTGCAGTTCCGTGATTGGCTTTCAAGACTCAGATCGTTAATCAGAACAACTTTCTTCGATTCATATAATCGTATCTGGAAAATTCACCTCCTGCAATTCACGGTCAGCAGTTTACCGCCAGCAATTCACCGCCACAGTAGTTCACCGCCAACTACAGAACTACTACGTCCGCCAAAACGTGAGATTGCCCCCGGTATGAAGTACGGGGTAAAAGGAGAGTGTCGCCCGCGCCGCCTATCCCCACCACATCGGTTCTGGAAATCGGAGATCGACTAATGACAACCAAAAATGCAACTCTTCTTTCGTTGTTCCATGACGACGTGTCGTCGCGACGCAACGAATGTGCGGCTTTATCGGCCAGTTAAGCGTTCGAATCGAAGTGACGTCAGAACGAGGGATGTCTCTATCCGTCAGGCGAGTCAGAACAAACCAGAGGCGAGAGGCAATCTTTTGTTTTTGCGGGCTGTATACACCGCCACAAAAGTTCGCTGCCAGCAATTTACTGCCATTAATTTACCGCCGCGTCAGTTTAGCGCATAAACAATTTATACCTTACAAATGATCGCTACCGCTATACATTTATTACTTATTTAGGATGATTAAATAATGAAATGGAAGAGAAACACGAAAATTAATTTGTTCTAAGATGATTATAATTCATTATTATTAATAAATTCCCTGCGATAAATGAGTAACTTATTAATTAACAATCGATTTTGATAATTACACGTGAAAGGTCCCACATTACCGATTTCAACGATTTTTGGATATGTTGCCAGGATTATGATTTTCACATGTTATGCACATTTCACACTGGATATCTGTTCCCGGAGGTTTGGCCTAAATTAGGTGTATGTAATAAAAAGATAACTTAGTGTTGGTCGGGCATAGTTTTAATTGAGGACCGCCGCAAGTCGGTCCGACTAACATAAAACAAGCGGTAAACTGCTGGCTGTGAATTGCTTTGGCGATGAATTGCTGGCTGTGAACTATTGTGGCGGCGAATTGCTGTGGGGGTGAATTGCTGGCGGTGAACTGCTGGCGGTGAATTTTCCTAGACTTGCGTACAACAACTTTTTGACTTTAGTTTTTGAGATATCGGCAGGAACGAACGATATCTGGCTTCTTTAAAATCGTTTGCATGCCAAGACGTTATTTCAGCATTTTTCATTCACTTCAGGCTACGAAAAGAGGCTAGTCTCTGAAACACAAATTGAGTCACCAGTCTAGACTGGCCTACAGGCCCCCTGCTCATTATATATGCAGGATCATTTAACTAATACGCTGGACATACTCAGAGGAAAGGATGAACAAGTGTGTCGTATGCTAACGTTACGGACCAGGTTGCACCATACCCCTGTAACCCTGAATTGGGTTTGACCTCATAGTGGTTAGTGGTTTGGCGGAAATCCCCGCGGAGATGCCGTTATAATGAGTAATATTCAGGTATGAATATTTAATTCGATCCCTGACATGGCCCAATTGCCTCCTCTCTTTCGAGTGAAGTGAATCCATACATGTTGGACCAGCCTTTTTCTATTATCACAAATAGATGAGCAACAGAAATTGACAAAACTAATAATATGATTTAGCTTCTGTACGTCACTTTGTGTCCAACAGGAATATCTTCAAACTAAATCGAATCTTATTGTATTTTAAATAATTCACACACAATACTTGCTTTTGAAATCGTTTTCCTGAAAATTTATTATCTTTTCGTGAAGAGTCGTATTCTTTCAATTTGAATTTTCAATAAACCGTTCGCACGTATATCTATGGTAATAGAATATCTTCTTATTCTATCGTTCAATTATCTTAACCTTTCGGAGATAGAGAACATTAAATACGAAGTATCGAGAGAATGACGTTCGAGAGAAAAATTTTATTTTCAATATAAAACGATTCCAGAACGAGAACAGAAGAAGCGTGATAGAAAGAGAAGTAATCGCGCAAAAGTCAGCAACCATTCAGGCCACTCAAGCTCGGTTTATCCAAAGGAAAGGTATCGAGTATCCGCCGCGGTACGTCCGATTTAAACGTGGCCGGATATACCATTCTTTAAGCTCCCTCGCTTTTCCGATATTTCTTAAAGTACCTATTATGCGTTAAAACCAGGTGCGTTCATTTAATCCTCGTACTTTTTCAACTTACGCCGATACACACGCTAAATCGTTACTCGTATCTTCGAAGGCGGACAGTGCGGCTTGAAATGTTCAGTCATCTATCCATCGATATGGTATTTTTTTAGAATTTTAGTATAAAATTATATCAGCGCAATATACAGTAGAACTAGTAAAATACTTCCCTATAGTTCAAACATGTGAAGAACATTTAAGTGAATATTGTTTGGGTTGACAGCGGACATTATATGAGGGAATTATTTTTTCGTAGCGCTAGTAGCGGGAAAGATTTTAAAATTAACGTCATTTTTAAATTAGAATTATGTAACTACGTAACTTTGAATGGATTGGTTCTAAAGGTATTTTAATCCAAATATTCGGAGGCTAGGAAGATGGTAATTGCTTGTGGTTGGCCTTATTTCTGCAGGAATTCTGACCAGACATATTTTGTTGAAATATTTTTCTGATATCTTGTTTGTGAGATATTATCCACAAGCGAAACGAAACGAACGATGAGCACATCGTGTAAGTGCAAGCTCTTTTCTTTTTATTAATTAATATTCATTCTGCACTACACTCCGAGGCACAAAACTACATTTTGAAATTGTAAGTGTTAACATTTTGTACAATTAATTTCATAAATCATAAAAATTGGTAATTTTACCATTTAATCGTCATGCATTAAAAATTACTGTAGAATACTCGGAAGAATCCTGTTAATTGCACCACTGTCGGGTTGCTTAACGCGGTGATTTGCACGAATAGCGCAGGTTCATTGCCTCTGGACTCTCACTCTCATGGGGATTATTTTCCACATTATTTTCTCGTATTTAGATATTTATTAGAAGGTACCCACAATCGCGTATTATCCCATTAAAAATTAAAGAAATTTAATAATCCTTTAAAAAGACATCGAAATAACTTTTATGCTGGATTATTTATACTGGTTTAATTCCCATAAATGTTTCACCCTTATTCTGTACGTGTTCTTTGGCTTACACTTGGAATATTTTATTTTTCCTAGTCTATTGATATTTGTATGTAATATATTACATATTTATATTTTCATACTTTGTTTGATTATGGTCCAGCGTACTTGAAAATAATGTCATGTTTGGAGTATCTTTTTATTAAAACAATGTTACTGGCTAACGTGCACGTTATTTCCGATATTTACAGACATCTTCTGATATGACTTACTTTCAGTTTGAACAGAAAATGGGTTACAAAAATTTAACGTATTTCAGTTTCACAATAAAACTTTAAAAATAATTTCATATATTACATTTTGATGAATCAGAACATGTTAAGAATGTGTTATCGAAATTATTATATACCTGCTTCACTTAGCAGGAAATATAACGAATCAATTATGTATCATGAAAAGAAATAATGTTAGACCTTTTGCATAACTGAATAGACTTTTTAAAATTCTTCATTTAATATTTCTTGCTTTTGAGTTAACTGATTTTATGCCAGGTATGTATGGAATAAAATGTTTAATATTTCATCATAGCTACCTTTTTTTACAGAAGTTTCGTACAATGTGCATAACTGCCAAAAAGCAATCGAGAAAAAATTTTGAACGGACATACCTTTGCAACACTATTTGATTTAAATTTTTCTCTTATTGTTAGATTGAAATTACACTTGCCAGACTACATTAGAATACGTTTTTGCGAAATCATTTTAACATTCATCGATAACGTTTCAGTTTGAGAGTAACGGTTCGAATTTCGGTCAGAACTCATGACAATTTAAAAATGTTTGTGAAATTGCATACTTATAATCAAAGACTACGTCGAGAAACTTTACCTGTTCGAAAGAATTTATAATTGGAATACCTGACAAAAAAGGACCAGTGCAATCCTGTTGAAAAATAACCGTACATACATATATGGAAACGTATTAAGTGCATATACACACGAATAATTTTGTAATTCTTCACTGCAATAATTTGTTAAGATAACGTGACGTGAATTGACCTGCCACTAAGAGCCGTCTCATATTGTAACGTTATCACAATGAAATATGAACATTTTTAAATTGTAAGAATTCGGAAAAGATATTTTTAACGAGAAACAGTTTTTGGAGTTGACAAATTTGTTCATGTCACATGGATTTTGCTTTAGTACAGTTGTTAACATACATATTAATAAAGTCTGCATTCTTATCTCGTTCAATAAAGTACGTAAGATAAGAAAATTCTAAAATCCGACTTTAATCCTTTTCCTGCAAGTTATTGACCGGACAGGCCCTGTTCAGTGCGGAATTTTAATAAAGCGAAAACTAAATATTTCGCCTCGCTCATCAAACTTAAATTCCTTCCAAAAATCTAGTAAGCCATAATGTTATTTTTCTGTACATTTTTATCTCGAATAATTAACATAATAACTAAAAATTCTGAATTGCAAGAATATCATCAAACTGGAACTACATTAAATAATCGTCAATGGGGAATTCAAAGTATAAAATGGTATAGTTTGCACAAATGCAAGATAAAATATTACGTCAAAACTCATGTACAATATATTTTTGAAAGATTAATTCATGCATGTATTTCAGAAACGCAGGAGTATCATCATTTTTTCACGATACATTACTATTCTTTATTAAATAATGGAAACTTCATTGCTTAAATTGTTTTGATTGTTTTATTTAAAATAATTGACTTCCATAGGATGTCATGTAACTAGTAGTACAATCGGATAGGCGCTAATTATATTTAGAAAATAAGTCGAAAATATAGAAAAAAAATTTTTTATTTGAGATTTTGTTTTCGAAAAAAACGACTTTGAAAATCTACTCGGTACACGTACAGGGTGTTTCAAAAGATTTTATCATGGCTTCGGGGGGTTGTTCTAGAGCTCGGATTGGATGAAGATTTGTGAAAATTACTTGCCGCTAAATTATTTGAGGAATCCCCGATTCAAACTGGCTCGGCTATCTTCTTCGTATTGTTACGTAGGTAAAATGTTTGAGAGGAACCATGGGTCAGAAGTGAACCGTTCTCTCTGTACACTCGACCGAGTCACAACTCGACAAATATCACTGTAAATTGTCTTTATGATTGACAACTAGTGTCGGGTTTGTAAACATCGTTAGGGTTATCATTTTTTCTATATATCTTCTTTCTGTTTCATTAACATGAAGAAGAACGGTCTATAATTATACCCGTTGAGTTGAGCCTTAATCGAGTACACTCAAACCTGTTTTTGTGCGATTTTTTTTTGTGTGGTATATCAAATATGAAATTTTCATATACTGCACAAAAAAAATCGCATAAATGAAAAATCGCACAAAAAAAGACCGCACAAAAACAGGTTTGAGTGTATGCATACACTCAGTAGATTTCATAAAAACAAATTCTCGCATGAAAAAATTTCATTCTACATTTTTTACTTATTTTTTTAGATAGAATCACCCACCATCTGGTTGTACAATCCGTTATATGTTAATTTGTTTATACCTATAAGATATATTTGATACATTTAATTATTACAGCTTCAATGTCCAACTCCGCGTTCGTAATTCTATAGTTTTCATTAAAATCTTTTGCAACATAAACATCTTATCGTTTTGTTAATATCTCCCGTCAATTTATATTGGTTACAAGAACTTTTGCAAAAACTATTTACCTCTGTTTTGCGATCATTAACAGTTATTAACAATTTGCGAATACATTTTCCTAACGCAAATCACAATCAGAATGATTCAAGTGATACGTCAACCGAAGGACAAATAAACTATTTGTTGAACAACAGCTATATTTACTAAGCCTAAACAGTTAACACACAGCACACTGATCGATTATGTTTGTTCCGATGTTTGTATTAGATTGTTAGAGATACACTGTTTGTGATAGACCGGCCGATTTGCTGGCTATTCCGTGCCAACGTTCACTTTTTCACGATATCGCGACTAACATCTTCCTCGAACGGTGTAGTTGGCAGAGAAGAATATATGTAGGGGAAACGGAATCACGTCACGGTCATTCACTTTTTGGCGGGCAAGTTCACCTCGAACAATGTCTGAGTGGGTGGTCAGGCGACAATCGTAGTTGAGAGGTCTCTATGACCTGCGGATCAGGGAAAATATGTAATTTTTTAACGGGTATTCCCATTTTTCGCGTTACTTTTTAGGACTTCTTCTGGAATTTATTTTGTTACACCAGAAAACTGCATTGTATTAATTTTTTAACAGCCTATTTACTAATATGCTAACTATATTACATATTTTTTAACTCAAAATCCATAAAATTCGAGCAGGTACGCATCATTGAAGGAGGCAGTTTTCTAAGAACATGTGATGGCTGACATAGTTCCAGCCGTTGTAGTAGATTGAAAAGAACGAGGTGTTATATTCTTCAGGATAAATGTGGTTATAGCTCGAACCAAAATAAATTTAATATCTCATTGTTCAAAAAAATGGAAACTCTTTAAAGTTAAAATTGATTATTTCCTCTTAATTTTTGAGATTTAACATAATAAAAAAATTTTAAAAAATTAAGTTAACTTATAGATTTTGGTACTGGCCATAGCGACAAGTTTTATGCATAACATATTCAATTTTCAAGTCAATCGGACACCAAGATCTTGAGATTTCATTGCAGCCACTCATCCGAAAACATCGTTATGAGAAACATGCATTTAACCCTGCTGTTCTTCTCATTTAAGTTTCATGTTTCGTGTTTCTTCGGGTCATAGTGACCCGATGAACAAACGTTTGCATTCTAAAAACTGTGAAATATATACACTAACGAAATTTTAAATACATTAAATATCAAAAGCAGATACTCAAAAACATAGTATGTGTTAAAGTATAATTTTCATTTCGGGTCACATAGACCCGAGAAGAATAGCAGGGTTAAACCTAACGGTGCAGCTATAGGAAAGACGACATCGGTGCTTCTTAAATATCTATATCTTCGTTATAATGTATTTACGAATTCCGGCATATCCTTTGACAAAGATATTCTCGAAGATATTTCCTTTAAGCAAATGAAAACAAATTGATTTTTTCCAAGCCTGAAATGGGAATGCCCCCTTAATTCATAAATATTACATATGCTCTGAACGAGCGACAAGTTTACATTCCATCCATTCCCAAAAGGTTGTTTTTTACACGTCCTAGTAGATTATTGAAGTAAATCCTCCACACTTCCAATGTAAAATTTGTTGGTTATTGATTATTTTACTTTACTTTTGTATTTTTTGTCTGCGGTACATAGTTTTAACATTTGTTCAGAGATCTACGCTTTACGTAGATTTTATTTTATTATTATTTATCAGCTAATAAAAAATCCTTTGGAAATTACAAGAAAAGAAAAGTACAGACTATTGTTGAATTAGATTCTAAACTATTGAGAGTGCAAAATATAAATAGAGTAGGTAGAATTTTTTGTAGGTAATAGCGACTCTAATTCGTTCTCTACTCTTTAAACGTCCAAGTATCAAAAATCATTTTCTTTATTTCGCACTGCACTAAATATATTTATATCGACATAATGTTTTGTGTATGTCTGAAATGCACTTTCCTCTTCACTTTTCTCTTCTATTAATAAAACTTTCGTAGTTTAAAATATTAATTTATTAACTACTAAGATTGCGAAAATTCCATTAAATTAGAGTTTGTCATATTATAGTTTTTGCTAAAAGAAATGAAATCTAGAGAACCATAATATCTATCGACTATGTCACGGTTCATTTTGTGAAAGTAGATGTTCCTTTATCAAAATCAAATATTTTGATTTTTTTTCGTATAATTTAGCTTTCAAATGCTAGGCAGTACATATAAAAAATAATTTCCAAATCATATTCGTGATTCCAAATATTTAACCTCACCACAGCCGACGTTACACCGTGAAGTAGAAAAGCACATATAGTGCTGGCGCACGAAGTAGTATGCGCCAGCAGAGGTAGCGGCTGAGATAAAAGCTTAAACTTTCAAATATTGGGCCCGTGTTCGAAAAGCCATTGCCTCTGTGACATTTTTCCAACGTGATATATACACACATCGTAATCCCAGTCGACTAAAGTCCATCTAAAACAGTAAGTTTTCGGAAAAATAACTAAAGCCGTTGTGGTTAAAAATTGCAAAAAAACAGCGTGTAAAAGATATTTGACAGTAATGGGAATGGACAAGTGTTGTTCGAAACACGGGTGTCATCTTCGAATAAATTGAGTACATCCACAAGGACACGAATTACACGCTGAAGGATCATTTCCTTAATAGTCTAAAATGTCTCAAAATTAGTGAACGTGCTTGCATGAGAAAGGATCATCTGAGTTCTAAATTCACATTGTTATCTATAGAAAATACTGTTTCAGCATGTCTTTCTGCAATTCATTTATAACTGACATTTACTGAAACGATATTCATTCTTTAACTTGTTCGTAATCAATCTTTAATGTTCAGGAAGTTTGCGAAGTATGTATCTCCTCTGTCTGTCACTGTTTTAGATACGCTAATATATCATGACCTCACCAAACTTCTACTTGGATGTTCGAATTTCATCTATACAAGCTTGCCTGGAAGATTCGCACATCTGGGACACTGACGAAGGGATAAGGCATATATGTGTACACTGGCAAGATCGTGCCACTGTATCTGCCTTTAGCTATGAATAATTTGAAAGGAAGTATATGGATATTTTTCAGATCAATAGTCTTCAATATATCGTCAAATCACTTTTCGCGGAATAGTATTTTTCAAGAAATATATCATTAAATTACGATCATTTTTACAGCTTTGTTTATGCAGAATTATTGTGTTCCGAAACTTTTGTATACATTAACGCCGGGTAAGGCGAAGATTACCACAAGTCACATTTTTCAGAATGTGAATTTAAGTTGAAACATACGATATGAATGTATAAATCTCTTAAGCGGAAAGAGTGGTGCAAGATTTTATTTCTTTCTCAGAAGCAACGGGGGATTAATGTAAGATTGTTTATATTCTGAATTTCGATAATTTTTTCCCTGCACAGCATTTTGTTAATAATTTTGTATCAACTTAAAATAATCATATACCAGTATTAGATTAATGTTGTAGGTCTACCTATTTTCAACAAAAATATTCTTTAACTATTACCGAAAACGTACCAAAAAAATGTACTTTTTTTTTTAATTAAAAAACGAAAAGAAGTTTTCGGTAGGCCTTCTGTATTTGAGAAATAATTGGTTGTTTAGTAAATATGAAATGATATTACCTAATTACAACATTTAAAAATGATTTCTATAGACTCTTTTCGTTACACTGTGGCATACATACTTGAAATAATCAACACCGTCTAATAAATTCCACTGCTTCTACAAACTCGAGTGCTAGTAACGTGAATTTCGTCGTAAGATAATTCTTTTTTGGAAATATCGTTTCTTAACAGCATATTGATATCTGCTTTTCCAGGAAGAGTGTTACGTATTCATTAATCATAACGGATGTAATCTATATGTAATAACGTAATGCAATTATGAGCAGTTTTTCTGTCTTTCAGGAAGATTTTGATGAAAAATTACCAAGTTTACGTACACATCTGCGTTTTAATCCTTCTCTCTTTTCAAATATCTCCTACACACAGAAAAATGTCGAATATGTAGCGTCAGATATATTTGCGTTAATAACACCGAAGGCTTTCCAGTTTAGAAGAAACCTATTGCAAAAGCCGGACTTCTAACGGAAGGATTTTGCAATTCGTGTAATCCACTTTTTCCGTTTTGTAATTTTTATCCGGAATAATCTCCCTAAATTTACACCTGCGAAATATCAGACGGCCGTTACGGAGTCAAACGAATGGATCAGAACTTTCGAATGGAACGGAGTTATGAGCCGATCGGGAATCTCTCTCATCTTCATTATTTATTCAGTATTGGTACACATCCGCACGCTGCCTGAGCTTGAATATTTGATAGAAACCATTGGCCGTGTCGATGCTTCGTGCACTGTGGATTCTAGGATATGCGTTGACGATTCGAAGAATCAAATCGATGAGTAACCGTTGAAGGCACCGAAGGAAACCTTTTTACTGAATTAGCAAAGCTACGATTGCAGGCGAAAGAAGGAAAGTATTCAGGCTGTTCCGAATTTTTTTTTGTTTTATTTTAACCCATAGAATCTTCGATCCTAATTAACGAACGATTTTTAATATTGAAGAGATTGAAAGGATCTCGAATTTCAAGGTAGACGGCACAAAATCGATCAAGCCTCGTTGAAAGTTGAGCTTCGCAACTTTCATTTACTTCCTATTACTTAGATGTTCAAGGCTTTCTTTAAATTATGAATCGCTCATAGGGTAAATACTTTTACGTGGTTCAAAGGAAGCACCACAGATCCGAAATGTTAATAAATATTTATAGGTTCATCTTTTAAATTCAAATAGGTCGGCCTGCGGCTAGTAAATATTTTTGCATCTAATGAAGAGCAGGTTGAATATTAGTCATATGATATTTAAAGATTCTCGAAAAGGTAAAATCCGGAACATTTAGTCCCCTTTAAAATGGTTGAAATGTTCATGACATACTGTTTGCATCAAGAATTATCGCAAAAGGGCGTAAAATCTGGCATTTGATTTAGTATAACGCTTTACTTCGTAAACAATTGTTATCCGTTATTTTGCCGTAACCCGAAGAGAAATTTAAACCTCAGCCAAAGTACATCGACCTCGCTTTTATTATAAGCTTACTATCTGCCGTGCACAACTTTCTGTCCACTCGAAAAATTGTCAATTATAATTCCTCTCTATCTCTTCGTCCCCAATGCATACATTCCGAGATACATCTCGTTGGAAATCTACGATGTGAATATCACGCGTAGAATTTAAAAGAGGAAAAAAAGAAATAGAACGATGACATTCAAACTTGGCTTAGTCACATAAGAATCCTAAACTATATCCGTTTGGCCAGGGTGGCCCTCGATTCTACTGACGTTCCATCATCATTCGGCAGATCCCGATCGACGGTCTGCAGGTGTGGACATCGGCTACGAGTAAAACACTCGCTGTTCTCCTCCACCCTTGTCGCTCCATTCTTTCGCCCCCTTTCTCTTCCTCTTATTCTCACCACTCAGTAGCCCCCTCTTCCTCTCTCTTTCTCTCACCGAGGGTGGACACATGCTCGGCTCTCGTCGCCGTCCCAACGAATTCCAGGGATCAATGCGTCGGAACACCAAAACGCCTGCGCCACCCCCTTTAACCCCACCACGCCCTTGCCACCCAACCGAGCAGCAGCAGCAGCAGCAGCAGCAGCGGCGGCAGCGGCGGCGGCGACGACGGCGACGACGGCGGCGGCAGCAGCAGCAGCACCAGCAGCACCAGCAGTGGCGGCATCGGCAGCAGCAGCAGCAACGGTGGTGGTAGCGGCGCAGCAGCGACACGAGGTTGTGGCAGCAGGAACGAGCTCACTAGCACAATCACTGTAGCACCATCTACATGAACTCCAGAGCACATAGACCCCACGCCGGTGTCAGAGTGCTAGTGCGCACCCTATAGTGGTACTGTTGGCGTTCTTGGTCGTTCGCCGAGAATCTACTCTCCTCTACCGTAGGCAGACCCGCCAGCTTGCGCCCCTCTATCTACTCCCACTCTCTTCGAGATATCCGTCCCTCTTTACTCCCTCTTGGGTACCCGCTCCTACTTTACCGCGAGGACGCTCCCCTCTCTCTGGCGTGCGCGGTTCCCAACCCTCGGAAATTCTGAAAGCGGTTCGCGCCTGTGCAACGCAGGGGTGGCAAGGGACCGAAAATCGAGGTGAAAGGAAACTCCGCGGATCCGGCCTAAGGGTCTCTCCTAGGGCTGGTGCATGTCGGCTGTACTTCTTCTGCCGTGTGTGCGTCGCTGTAAAACGTATAGTTTCCATATCTGTATGTACGATATCTTACGTATATGTGCGTATACGTATGCGTATGTATGTACCGCTTGTGTACACTATAGTGTCACATTCGCCCGTACATCCGGTTGTGCATATCGTGTGAGCATCATATTCTCGTTTAGTTTTATGCCTTCTTGGCGTTCGGCTTGGTGATCGGTCGAACGGAGTATATTCGTGGAGTGACGAGAAAAAAGGGAAGTTTTAACGGTGAGACCTTCGATAACTCGGTGATGGTAGGCGTTCGATCGCGGTAGTTCCTTCCTCGAGTGACACACTTTTGTCGCGAGAGAAGAGAAACTCCTTGGCAGCCTCGTATGCTCGAGTGAAAGAGAGCGAGAGAGAGGAGGATAGACAGGATAAAATATCAGTTCGGAGTGCGTACGATAACCCTGGCGGATCGTGGGCTACGGTTTACAGTGTGACAGTGTATCGTGAGCAGTGACCAAAGGAAAGGATATAAATTCTCGGTGTCTGACTGTAAGGAACCCAGTTTGTTTGTGTTGCGTTTCGTAAGGAAGTGCCTCCTGTGAAGTGTCTTCGAGTGACTTACTCGTTCCTCTGAACTTCGTCATTGGATTTCGTGATTCGAACTAAAGGAGTATTCAATTAAAGCCCTAAAGGATTGTGAAGCCAAAACACAGGGGATCATGTATCCCCGATTGCAGCCCTCCTTTGAGGGTTGAATCAATCCGATTTTACATCGGCTCGTCGAACGATATTCTACGACGTACGTATCTCTGTGCGGACGTCGGATCGGGGTTGTCTTCGCGGTCTTCCGACTTCGATAGAAGAATTTGGTGCCGCCAAGGACCAACCGTGTACCACAATCCGCGCTGAAGGTGAGTCTCAGTTATAATTTCTCTGCTTTTCCTTGCGTTTAGACTTTCCCATTAGGTGGATTTTACCAACGTCAGGTAATAAACACTTAACGCACCTTCGTTTTTAAACCCTTGAAAAATATTCGATTGATCAGACCGTATTTCCTTCGTAGCCCGTCGCAATATCATCAAAAGTAATGCTTAATGCAATGGTACTCGGCATTTTTATAACAAAATTTGAAGTAATTAAGAGAGACATCGTAAAAAGGGCAAGTTCTTTTACGCGCTTGTTTCTTCTTCTTTCTACCTCCGCCTTTTTTACAGCGATTTGTCACTATTAAGATGGTAAAGGGATTCCAATCGTGTTGGCTAGATTACTACAAACTCGATCAACAAAGTGAAACCTTATTCCGTATAAATCTCACGCTTTCGTGAATTACAAAGCTTTTTACCGATACGCTGTGCTATACTACTAAGGCTTTCACGATCGGGGCGCTCCTTTTCCGCTCAATTATCTGGAAGTATTTCACTTAAATATACGAGGCTACGATTTTTCCCCAGCGTGGGAAGAGACGCCGAACAGAAAACACTCCATTAAAACATAGTACTTCTCAACGTAACGACATGCGACAGTTTTTAGAATTTAGTAGTCTACATTAATTTTATTAACCGGATTACATTAATTTATTGTAGAAGGAGATAATAGGAAAACGACGTAGTTACCTTGCCTAGAAAATTAGCATTTCTTTGTTATCTTTCTAATCTTCTATTTGGCATTATTTGTTCGAAGCATATATAAATATTTACTTACGGAAAATCTTCATGTTCGTAAAGAGATATTGGCAGTATGTTTGCTCCTTTAGCGACATAAAGTGACAAAAGGCGTTGGAGGTTAGTGAAAAACAGATTTTTCTGCAGAATCAGTTAAAATTTGCGTTAACACTGCTAATAACTTCGATATTCAATCTAGTTAATCTAATTAAGCGTGAGGGGATGTCTTTTTTCGCGCAAATATATTTCGTGTTATTATCGACGTCCTTTTTAATTCATGAAAACTGATGATTACGTGAAACACTCCGATATTCATATACCCTATTATATTCATAGAACAGATTAATATTCACGAAGGCCATAAGTAATTGTTGATATCTAAAACTTGTTGAAAATGACTTCGCAGATGTTTTCGGGTATTTTAACACTGTTTGACTTTTCATTGCTTATAAAGGAATAGTGTCTAGACACTCACATAATTCGTCTTTAATGAAAAAAAATTGTGGGTAATCTTATTACTTATTACAATTTAATTTTAAAGTTTGTGGGGTCTTTAGTGTCATTTATCTTAGGAGAAATTTCACGTAGATTGGATAAGCGTTCGTGCCTTAACGTAACATGTTATTCGAGCACGGCTTAGTGTCTCTAGCGTGATTAAAATCTTGATGTTTCCACGCCAATCGATTTCATTATCTATAACTTTATTACAGATTATCAGCTAATAAACATCACTGCTGGTATAATAGGTTCAATAACATTACCCTTATTTTTTATTCATCTTTATCTCTTTTTACTTTGATGAAGTGCAAAGACAACATTAGCTACAAAATTCTCATTACGAACATCCTTCTGTGATTAATTGCACAATTTCATCTCGAATAAAATTACATATTTACATCGATCCAATTTTTTTATCACTATAAACATAGCTTTCCACTTGTACAGTAGTTGAACTTATCCGCCGTAAGGCTGAATTGTTAAATAATACCATTCCTCGCGTGGCTGCATTGTTACGTGATTTATCAAGATTTTGATTATGTACCGAATAAAAACTTGCTAAAGTACCTACCATAAGATTACATTTTTATCAGGGCAATCGTTACGGATATGAGATACAACGATTAATGTGTTACAGTTCTTAAATAAAAATATCTTTATTCGCTATAATAAGTAGTGAAAATTAATCACATATAAAGCAGATAAAATTATTATATCAATATACCTAAAACACTCCAGTAAGGTATTTGTTTTCTGCTCTAATGATTTTCTAAAAAATGCTCTATCTCAATGGTAAGATTTCGAAGTTAATTTATAACAATAAACATCATACATTTTAATAATGTAACCTCTAGACTTCGTCTAAACGAAATCATAACTATAATTTCTGGATGATACAGCCAATTATGATATAACAAAATTAATACATCGCGAAATCGTTAATATTACGGGGACCGGAAAGTAATGTCATTTTTTTACATTAAATTCAAACAAATAACTTTGTAACAAGTTTTTATTTTCAATGAATGATGTAATCACCCCCGTTATCAACAATTTTTTGTCATCTAGTGTGCAAATTTTCAATGCCGGATCGATAAAAATCAATTGGCTTTTGAGCAAAATATCTGGAGGAACGACATTAGTTTCCGGTCCTCCTAATACATACTTCCATTTGACAGCAAAACATAGATCGACTTCGCGTTAGTCACGTCCTACAATTATCGAACACAGTCAGCCCTTTTTTGTCAAAGAACGTAATGTATCCCTCCTGATTGCAATAGTCACGTAATGGTTTTGCTTATTCCGAATGATTAATAAGTTCCCCGCGATAGCTATATAGTCGAAGGTCGTCGAGTTACTATAAATCCATCACTATAAATACTCGAGGAGCGAGTGTACGTTCATCGCGGCGTGTGTCGTGTCATTGATCATGGCGTAGACACGTAACTCGCGTGGTCGAGGGCCCGAGGCTTCAACGTAGTTACGTTAATTTTACGAGCCGCCCCAGTTTTCTGCCACTTGGCTCGTGCCTCCCTTCGAGCAGGCAACACCGTTAGGAAATTACGAGCGGTAGTGTCTCGACGAGCTATCCTTCTCTTTATCCTTCTACCCTTCTTTTACACCTACCGTTCTTTCCCCCTCATCTTTCCTCTCTCTATCAGCGTCAATCTCATTGCTCGGCTATCGCGCATCCCCTCTTTGAGGGGCAACTCACCGAATTGGGAGCAAATTCAATATTTATTACTACGTGATCACAGGTTTGAAGTCTTAATTGCGCCGCGTTTCTGTGTGTTTGTACACAGTAATGAATTTTATGAATTATGTCTTGTTTTACGGATAGTTTGAGGATGCGCAAATAGGGTCAAAGAATCTAAGCTCGTGTCCTTTGGAACAGTGATGGGCAAGCTACGGATTGTGGGCCAGATGCAGCACACTTAGGGATTCCGCTCGCATGTTTTAACCCCTTGTCCTACGACTTATTTTGTGACTGTTTCCGCAAAAATTGAAAATTAAATTGCTAAAATAGAAATATCTCAGTGATTTCTGATATATTTTAGAATTTAACGCAATATTAATAACATAGGAATAATATTATCGTCTCGTGTTCCACTGATATTTTCAATTTGATCATTTTTGAGAAGCTTCAAAAGTTCCTGTTCCATCAACCGCATCACGAGTGTCACTCGTTGTCATAGGGCAAAGGGTTAAAGTAGTACAGAAATGTACAATTTCAGTGTTTTACATAAATTCATTTTTATATTCCATACAAATTCTCTTACAGAAATTAAATATTAATTAAATTTTTTATAGAAAACTTGCTGAGTTAGGTAATAAGTTGTATTTATCACATATAAGTTGTACAAGTTACCTCATCACAGCTATAGAGGATGTGCATTATCATTTTGTGGTTCTTTGGCGCATCATAGGGCGATTTACTATCAGTGACCAATACTTTCTGGCTAAAAATTGTGTTAAAAATTCTTTATCAATTAACTCTACATTCTTCTAACAATTTGATTTAATTTGATGGTATCAAAATGTAAAAACTTAACAGAATTTACTCAAAAAATGGCTGAAGGAAGGCATGTAACATTGTTCGTAAGTCTTTTTCCAGGCGATCTATACGCCTGGAAACTAGTTTTATTGGAAAACACATTAATAATGCGTTACGACCATTCGTATAATTATATTTTATTCTTGTAGTACTTACTGTGTTTACATAATTGAAACGTAAAATATACCTTGACACAAATCCATTAACAGATGCTTTACTCAACAACACAACGAAAACCAGAAGGTTTAAGGGGAGGGACTCTTTGGAACTAAATACTGAACAATTAAATGCACGTACTCCAAAATAATAACCAGTGCGCAACACTTTCTTACACGTTCTATTAATTTGATTTTCTAAGTGTTCTAATTAGGTCAATGACAAATTAAAAATATAACTAGTAAGCATAGTAATATATCAACTGGACGGACGGAATTCAAGAAAAACCACATTTAGCAAAAATTCATAAAATATCCATTACCAATTTTAATGGCATTTTCTGTATCTGTAGATTTTACAAATTCAACTGTGGTCGTAAGATTGCAGGAATTTCAATTTTGAAATTGATTTTTTTTCTGCGATAGTGATAGATGTTTTGAGTTAGTGTTACACAAGGGTGGGGTGCAATCTCTGCCCACCGTGAGTACTTCCATTATTTGTAATAATATGAAAAAGTATTATGCATAAAACTTGCACGGTATAGAGAGGGACATATTGTGACACAAATATTTTTTGCGTGGGTGGAGGCATAGCGGAGATTTCAAGGTCAGCTCTATTTTCTTTAAATGGAATGCTATTTTTTTATCGGTATGTGATAACCAATGTTGAAACAATTTCAACGAGCAATCGTGGAAGGTCATTCCAGGTCAAATGTGGTAGTAAAATGAACTTTCTTATATTACCACCAATTCATGTTAACATTACAAACTGCTGGGATGTTTACATTTCTATCTGTATGCGATGTACTGCTACAACATAAACCATGATGCAAGAGGATTCGTTTAAATGAAATTATAAAAGCAGACAGTTTTTTCCGGATACAATGTATGCACGTGCCGATTTGACAACGGTCCGGTCTCCTGGGAAATCGTGTCAGTCCGATATGTCATAGCGTAATGACGACTTCATTTTCTACAAACTTGAGGATCTATGAAATACAGCATGCGTAGATTATAAGGTCATAGACGCTAAGATATATATGTGATGCAGCGATACAGAGATTTCAACTTTGTATGGACTAAACGGTCACTCCATCGAACATTTCCTGTAATGTAAGAAAGTTCATTTTACTATCACATTTGATCTCGTATGACCTTCCACGATAGGTTGTTGAAATCGTCTAAACATCGGCTATTACATAACGATAAAAAAACATAGCATTCCATTTAAAAACGGTTTCCAGTCCGTCTTCATTAGCAATTGAGTTCTTTTCCACAGAACCGGCATTCACAGTCCACACTCTCACAGTCCACCGCAGTTTCAACACTGACTAACCCAGCAGCTCTGGTTGTTTCTAACTCTGCATCGATTTCTTTAAAAGACAAGAGGAAGAATAAACGATCATTATTTTTCGATGTTCAATAGGAATTATTTACTTTCTATAAATATTTTTAAACATATAGAGATGCACAATCAGTATGAAGCCGTCATTCAGTTATTCAAGATGGAACAAACGATATAACTTCTTTTTACTACCACACTTGACCTTGTATGACCTTCAATGATGGCTTGTTGAAATCGTCTTAACATCGGCTATCACATGGCGTTAAAAAAACATAGCACTCGATTAAAAAAAATAGTTTTGACCTTGAAATATCCTCTATGCCTACGCCCACGCAAAAAATGTTTATATCACAATATGCCCCCCTCTATACCGTACAAGTTTTGTATATAACATTTTTCATATTACTAAAAATAACGGAAATATTCAAGGCGGACAGAGTTACAGCCCCACCCTATAGTTTTTGACACAAACGAACCTAACGTGTATTACAGTGCGAATGAAAAGATAGTAAAATATACATAAAATCCTTTTGGCTACGTTGAAAATACCCAGAAGTCACCGGAACAAATTATTTATTTTGTGGCCTGGGTTGAGTGTGTTTTTGTATTTAGTTCAAGTTATTTTAGAACTTTCAGAAGGTATGGTCGCAAAGCTTTGCCACTTATTAGATCGGAAGTGTGAGGAATTTGCTTATTAAAAATTAGGCGGTTGCTTTGTATTTTGCAATAATCATTAAATTTATAATACCACGTGTAAAGTTAGTACAGAGTTACACTTCGAACTATTTTTTTAATTTGAATGTATGCTCATCACTGTGAATGTGAATATTAATAACAAGAAAGTCGTGCAACTAGCAGTTTTTTACAAATTTAACAAATTGATGCCACCTGAATTTCGCTGTTTTCATCATTTCCATCGAACTGAAACTTTTTCTATTGAAATCATATCTTCACAGAATACAAACATTAAATGTACAAATAGTTCTATACTTACCGGTACTTTACTTTTCTAACAGCAATATTTAAATATTGAATACATTACCAAATCCGTGAATATTGCAATTTAAAAGTCATAAGAAATTTCAGCAAATTCAATAGCGCCAGTCACTGGTAACACCCATGACATTCAACGTGTTAAATGTTCCGTGTATCTATTGAATGGAAATAAATTATGAAAGGGAACTTTATGAGTTATTTGTTTTCGATCTGGTATAACTTGAGGAAGCAAAAATGAAGACAATGCGATTTGAGAATTGAATTACGGATATAGTATGACCAACATATAATTAACCAATTAAACAAGAATTAATCAATCGCCTCTGATTTTTTGAAGGTACAGTCGCAAAATTTGTTAAAAAACTTAAATCATTCAGTACGTTGAAGAAAATATTTGTATTGTGCATTCAATTTAAAACGGTATAAAAACGTGCAAAATCAAAATTTGCAGTCGGCTCTATAAAAATTTTATTTATTTGCAATATGCCCACAATTTCTGAACATGTTGCTCCTTAATGAAGCATGATATTACAACTGCTTTTAAGGAACAACAAAAATGCTGGTTTTTACAGTAAACGATAGAACGGCCCTTCGGATATATTCCCTTCGCTACAGCACGTGATGTTATTTGCATTGTAAACAAAACTATCTACACATATACACGGCGGCACCAAAATCAATGTCCAAATTTTGTTACCATATTCTGTTATTTCCAAGAATGGAAAAATGTGTAATCAAACGCTCGGAACTTTTCTGCTTCGAAATATAAAAGATTTTTGATTACAAAGAAATTCTATAGAAATATTTCAAGCTTTAATGTATTTAAAGAATATTAAAGAAGCTGTTGAATATGAATTCCTTTTGCAAAAATAAATGATTCGCATTCATGATTTCGGCAACGCCAAATAGATGCTGGTGGATTCCAAATTTTGTCATGTACACTAGTATTTCCAGCTATTAACATTATTATTACCATAATTTTTTTTTGATATGACATTAATTTGAGTCAGGAGAGATTGTAAGCTAGCCAGTGGTCCACACCTTCCAATTTATCGATTAATATGTTCAATTCTTATCAAGATATTTTTCTGCAGCTTGATGAAAGCAAACTGAAGTTATATCGTGTATAATCCACATTGGTTAACTATCTAATGGTATTGAACATTCAGTTATCTAATAGTATAGGAAGTTTTCATTCCAAATGTTGCGGATAATATCTATCGTTAAGTGTAGATGGAAAAAAAGATATTTCAAAAAGAAAGTCTCCACTAAGTCCGTCTGTTACATAAAAACTGATAGTGGCATCGAGATCTATTCACGGTATGTAGATTTTCATAAAGCCATAAATATTAGCTGTGATAATCGTCAACAATGTATCGTCTAAATCTTGCGTTAATTGTGAACGGTTCAGATACCTCACAATAGGCTCCGAAAATGCACGGTTACAAGTGGCATTAGCAAAGTATTCCTTATAGTTGATAACCCGATGGAAAAAAATCATATACTTGCTTTATATAATAAGATTATAAGAGATTTATTCGTAGTACCTCTCGTGCTGTTTCACGAGAAATATTTTGCATTTATGATGTAATGGATACCGTGTTCTGATAAGACTTACGTGAGATGCATTATAGTTCTCGAAAAAATATTTGACACGTATTTTTTTTGTTGGCCATCGTTTATATTGAGGGGGTAAAAGACTTCTCAAAGTAGCGAGTTGAAAATGCATCTTTTGGTACATCTGGGTAACTAGAAGATATAAAAATATATATATTTTTTAAAGTTGTGTGTTCTTTATCGGAGAACTTTGGACCATATGAAAAGTTGCATAAAAATTATTTATTTAAATAACAGATTAAAAATTCCAATTTCTTTGTTAATTTTTACCGATAAACGTTCTTTCGCTTTCGAATCAATTTACCTACGTAAACAGTGATCCAAATTAGGGGATACGTGATTTAGAATTTTTTAGTTTTTGATGTTAACTGTTATTATTTGATGATTAACTTTCTCTCGCGTCGTGTGAAACTATCCGACGGCAACAGACGTCTTTCAAAACAAAGCTGATTTGATCGTAAGGACTAGCATTCTGTGTAGCAACTTTCCTTATGCAGCTAATTTCTCTGTTAAAGAACACAATTTAAAAAAAAAAAGTGTTTTTTATGTCCTCTAGTCTTTGACATATTCCATTTAGGTTTTCGAACATATCTATGTCTGCCTCTTCCTTTGGATAACGGTCGAAATTAAGAATGATCTAGTATTTTAAAAATTATGATAGACTGAAAAAAAGGTACTTTTAACGGAAGATCTTCTCTGAAAAAAGCTCTGGCAATAGAAATGCTGAGCTCGTCTAGTGTCTCCGTTAGCTCGCCCATTTGTAAAGTGAATATCCGCCCACTAGTTAGTAGAATAAATCATTCTGATAGCAACGCCTTAGCTATGATACGTTTAAATACAGTCTGATTTACTGGAACAACTCATTTTCAGAGACAAAAAACTTGTTATAAGACATTGCTTACTTGCGGTAAAAAATTAATGACAGTGTGACATACTTTACGCGACGGTTATCCTAATGAATTCCTAACGAAAATAAGAAGTATGTATATCTGGGAAAGGAAGAATTTCCAAAGATATGCTTGTCTGGCTTTCTTCACACTTAGAAATTGCAAATATGATATCAAAAGACAGTCATTTCGGCAGCATCCTATGCATATTGTTGCGTTCAGTGGTTCTGGGTAAAGCACAAGCAACGTTTCGACATACACCTAATTCTGTTTTTGCACGATAGATATGTCCCCGAAGAATACGTGTAAAAAAAAATCGTGTAACAAAATATATTGCATCTATGGAAAAATAGAAGATTGGTTCCAGCCTTAAGCAATCAGAAAAAATAATACTATAAACCATGATATTTTCTGTTAGAATCTTAAACATTTTATTTTATAAAGATTGCACATGTATCGTACAAAGTAAATTATCATTTGAAAAGGGAAAAAACATGTCACTAATTCATGAACACAGAAATTAGGCAAAATAATATGAGTTACACATAAAAATATTTTATCCGTTGTCACTTGCTGACAATAAACGCATACGTTTACGTAAGACTGCAATATTACTGATATCACTAGAAATGTCTTAGTTATCGTCTTCGTGCTCGATTTGTGAAATTCTTTCTGTAATTCGTGTTAAATCAAAATAAGTCGTGTAAAAAGAGAATTAATTTTTTTTTCTAATTTGTGTTAAATCAAAATCGTGTAAAAGAAGTTCGTGTAAAAACAGAATTGGGTGTATATTTGTCACTTTTACTGTTCCCTCCGACCTTTATGCAAAAATTCCTATGACACTTTATTTATGGTCACCGAAGAGATCACACGCTAAACAAAGTTCCTCCACTAATAAAAGGTCTTTTATTTGAATTTTTCTCTACACCCTACAATAGAATATTGCACGAAAATAAATGCTACCGTGAAATTTCAGAACTCTGGAAAGCTATATTTAAGTCTGTGTGATTTTCCTGAAACCAAATTTGTTTGTTTATACTTTCTTCGAAGGTAATTATAAATGTAACCTTTCATTTGACGACGGGATTAATATCGTTTATATAGATATCCTTTATATGCTGGATGTTATTAAAGAAATATAACTTTGCAAAATTGTAGTGTATTAGGTTGGTAGGAAATTAATGTCGGTTTTCAAACTTTATCTTTAAATACACATGTTGAGAATGGAAATAACTTTTTTTAATCAAAATAAGTTCCATTACAATTTAGACATTTTCCAGGCGAGAAACAAGTTTTTTAATAAGTTTTTTTGTTCGAAAATAATATAAGAAGACAAACCGAATACAATTAACGGCTATCTCAAAATTAAGCGCCGAAGTTTGAAAACTCGAAAGCCGACATTAATTTCTTACCAACCTAATATTAAGAGTTTTACTTACTTCTCGTGGCATTAGAAAAATTTAAGATTCATTTTTCGAAGTCTAAATGTACAATTGAATTCCTAATGATTTTGTGGTCGTATTACGTACAATCTTAGTTTGTTATTAAATACATCCGGAATGTATTCGTATAGTAACACAGTTGGCATGGTGCCTGTGCTGATAATGAACGTGCAAAGAGAGCGGACACTGTTTTAAATATGTATACCAAACATTTAACACTAGATTTATGTTTGTTGATTACCTGCACATTTTTACTGAATTGAGTCAAATTGACGTTTACATCAAAATTGAAATTTTTACGAAAAGAAAACAATTGTTGATGGATAACAAAAGGAATGAGCATGAAATTAATTTAATTAATGTAATTAAAGACCAACATACGCCATTGAAAAATAATACTTAAGTTTTCTACATACATATAGTGGATAAAAAAAGTATTTGCACACACAGTTTTGTTGGAATATCTTTAAATTATAAAGTAATCTATTAATATTACCTATGTTTATTAGTGTCTTTTGACACACATAAACAGTATGTTGGCTGAGAATTCACAGCTATTTGTTACAAGGAACTAAAGCAAAGAAAACGAAAATTCCATTCTCAAAAAAGTATTGGCACACGCATGGTTTTACTATAAGTATAAGTGTGATTCGCTTTTGTACGCGTCAAATTCAATTCTAAGGACATAAACATAAACAGAATTTGGCATTATGAATCGTTTCTCTCACAATCAGTTAACACAGTCAGTTTGTGTTTACACTTTGAGTAAGAATCATGGCTACAAAGAAGAGCGAGTTATCACTACTCGTGCGAAATGAAGTTATTTCATTATAGAAAAGTGATGGAAGTTAAATACCGAACAATCGATAATTCATTAATCCTCTATGGGCCCGTGTAACTTTGAAGTAACGCAAGACAAATCTAAGCTTTTATTCTTCAAAGTCAATTTTTCAACTTTGCCAAATATTACAATTTAGATTTTAAAGATCATGCAATTCTTCATAATTCAATGTTTCAAAATCAAGTTAAATCTATTATTTATAATAGTATTTTTATCATTTTCTAATGTGCTATCGTGTAACTGATTTTCAGATGCTACAGAAAATTCGGACTATAGAGGGTTAAATTGAAATTTCTCGACAGTGAGGAATGTAGTAAAAATATTTATGGGAACTGATAGCGTCGAGAACAAACCACGATCAGATCGTCCGCAAATATGTATTTACAACTAAAGAACGAAGAGACATCGTCAAAGAAGCAGTAAAAAATCCTTTTTTAAGTGCCAAAAGTTTAGTTGTTGACATCGCAACATAATCAGGAAAAGAAGTGACTAACCAAACAATCCGAAGCGTTTTGCATTCGGCGAGAGCAGCAAGAAAACAACTGTTCATTAATGAGAAGAATTATAGTAAAAATACTGTGCTACTATAGTAACTTTAGAGATGGTAACGTTTACTATATTATTGTAGTAAACATACTATTTATGTTTGTCACAAGACGTTGATAAACAGTTATAGTTAATAGCTTCCTTTATAGTTTAAAGATATGCTAAAGAAAATTGGGTGTGTCAATACTTGTTTTACCCACTGTTATAGCAATAAAATGTTGAATGAGTCAAAATGGATTATGCCGTAAAACTACTATTAAGGGTAACATGGCAGTGTAGTTTGATTATTACGAAATGGCAATGATTATTACGAAATAATATAACTACTTTAAAAAATAAAGGGCGGCATCTATATTTCCGAGAAAATTGTAGATAATAATCTATTGATTCAGGAAAGTTATACAGATTAAAATATAGCTCAACTTTTGCCAATTATGATGCTTCATATAGTTTTACAGAACTCCTGAATTTTCATAGTGATGTAGGGGTAATATAATGTATGAGTGAGGATAGTAAGAATGCCGGAACGAATGGAAGTGTTTGAAAGTTAAGAGTGGCTGAACGAGAGTGTAGAAACAATGACAGAGTAACGCGAGCTAGAGATTTGGATGTTTTAAGAATGCATCTATGTGTGTGAGCGTGAGAGGGTTGAAGCGAAATGGGTATGCTTGCGAAGAGCGACAGTCTAGTTCGAATCGAGCACAGAAAAGGTCGTACAAAATAAAAAGATTTTACACGCATTTTCAAGTCAATATTAAACTCATCCTTTCCCTCACGCTAAAGTCACACTTGCAACGGGTAGCTTATATATGCATATGTTTATACATATATTAAAGTTTCTTGACAGTTTTTTTTAGTCTCTCTTCGAAGGTTAGATGCTACTAATAAAATTTCCAAAAATTTGGGAACAATTAATAAATATACTTGATCGTTAAAAATGTATAAAGTGTAATGAATTAAAAAATTATTTTCGTTTAAAATGAATTGCATGCATTGCAGAATTAATCTTTGCATTAATTGTCGTGTCACTGAAATATAATCATGTTTCCACTGCTTCTGGTAGACGTGATAAGTATTTCTGTTATCATTTCTCATTTGTAATAAATTAGCTAACTATCTGCACATGATAATCGTGTCCTTTTCATTTCTCTGCTATAATTTTCTCACACAATGGGTTGTAACTTTTACGCGAGAAGAGACAATTATTGCCACACAATTGCTTTGAATATAATAGACTCTTATACATCTACATTTTATTAAATGTTTTTGTCAGGAAATTGAATTTCCCCAAACGCTTGAAGTTTCTGCGATGCTTTAAACCCGTTTAGCTTCTTTGTTATTCGATCATTAACTCTCTTTAGATTCCCGCAATTAAGAGGTAAAACAACGTTCGTACATCTGTGTTATTATTGTCTGATATATGTATATAACTTTAATGGGTTTATCAACCTGTTATATTAATTCCTAATTTTATGGTTATTTTTACATTAACTTTAATCCGATTCTTAAAAAAAATCATTCGAAAGTCCCCAGGATTTTTCTCGACCGGTAGACTATTTCTGTTAAAAATAAGTTTTTTGTTTACTTTTTCTTTATAACTTCATGCAGAATAAGATGTATTTATTATATACAAAATTTTGTCGATTTGGGTCAATTTACATCTCAATTTGGGCCAAATTAACTTTCAATTTCGGTAAAAAAAGGCCCCAGGGACTAATGAAGGTAAAAGACCTGGAAATAATATTTATCTTTTACTGAAAATTAATAACAGATTAGTTATTACTAATATGTATCAGTGTGCTAGCGTATCACTAATTTTGAGACACGGCGACAAATTAGGATTACAGAGTATAACGACCTTTCGACAGTTTCCGATTGTTTCATAAAATTTAAATTCGGCTAAAGTATCTTTTGAGGCACGTACTGTTAATCTGTATTGTTCTTGAAATCAATAATAATAACAAACGGCGAAATCTTTGGTCCCGACAGGTCGCTTTACTTGGCTCCAAAATGCGAGCCGTAGCAGCCCTAGAAGTACAAGAGAATTTCATCGTTTATCAGCAATTTTAAAAATAATATCAATTAGCAATATGCGTCTCATCAGTATTAATATTTTCTTCAATAAAAACAGTTTCTCAAATTGTAATTAAACGCCCTCAGGAACTGAGAAGATGCTGTAACTTTGCATGCTACAAATATTTAAAACTTTTGTGTCTAGAGAAGTATGATAATATTTACATTTTTAAAGTTGCAAACATTAGCTGGTTATATCTTTCAGCGTTTGAGAAACAATATTTGAACATCACAGGTGTAAATATACTATCGCAAAGAATACTTTATTATTAGAAAATACATTAAACTAACGAAATTATAAAAGATGACTGTTGTAAAAGTTCTTTTTCTTTTCGACTATCACATGCTGCTTAATATTTTGAAAGTATGAGTTACAACTTTTGGTAAGATCTAAAATGTGTATTCGAATTTCAAATTGACAAAATAACATTGTCGGCAGTAAGTTCGTAGATGACTGTCTGTGAAAATCAGGTTACACGTTCTTATATGAAAGTAACAATCAGAGATGTTATTTTCAGAAAGCGAACAGTGATTTCCGTAGTTAATTTGAATAATAAGGAATTTGATGTGGATCGCTAACTCATCACTCTACAAGAGGAGATGTGTCATTATCCGCCTCGATTATAGCCTGCTTATAATAACGAGGACCACAAAACTGATCACTGAACTACTTTGGACGGTTTTAGAATTGTGTTACCTAGTCGATGTTATAACGCCATTAATGAGTGTAAGTTGATCTGAAATCTTAGAACGAGATGGAGGTACATATATAGTCCGACGTATAAATATCGACTTGGCTTAATGAGATAATAGGGAAAGCAAGTTGATGGAATCAACGTCAAACTTAAATAGTTCATTTCGTCTAAAAAGAAACAATGTTCATTCCTTGACAGATTCTCATTACAAATCGAAATAATGTGTCGATGAAATTTCCTCAAAGTCTAGTTTTTGAAGAATAAAGTATAAGTCTATTTTGAGAAGAGTCATTGAAAATGTTAACATTAAAAGATAATAACCATGCATTAGTTTATATAATATTACGATAAAAATGTATAATATACAATAATAATAAATAATTTCAACTCTCGCGTAGAAATTGATGCATGAATTAAAATTCGGCGTGTACTGTGTTCTATGGCGTCGTTGTATGGCGACGCCTGAAGGTCAGGTTAGATCGATGGGTATGGTGTTCTTCTTCATGAATATTATGCACCGAAGTTAAGATTCTTTTCGTGGCATATTTCATATTAAGATAGGATGGAAGAAATAAAGTGTTACAAGTTGTTTTCTTCAGGATAAAAGCAAATGCTGAATTCTGTTCTTTTATTCAAACAGAAAAAGTTCATTCAATTAGTTGGACACATTAACCGAACATTCGTTGTTTAGATATTAGGTCTACCGGAAAGTTTTGTCCATTATTTTAATTAAAAGAAAATAGTGCATTTGTTAATATTTATTGAACAATATAATTTCGTTCGTTACTACTAACGGCTTCCCAGCGCGATGGTAATTTGTGGATTTTTTTGTAAAGTATAACTGCAGAATAATCCGCGCAAAGGAAATACTTCTACGAAGAATTTTGTATTTCTTCAAATATATTATATTGTTGCGGTGCCACATGATAAAACAACTAGTCGTTTATGAAAATAGCGATTCTATTTGAACAGGCCTGGCCGATCTGGCAGCTCAGAGACAACTCTCTCCAACATATTATTATAAACATTCGCATCTCTTTGCTATTGCTCTGGCAATCGACAACATATAGAGGGGAGGCAGTTTCGTTACTCATAATAATTCGTAACAATATAATAATTTGTATTTCAATGCTGGATCACAATCGCTTAGTATTAACACTAGAACTACCAAACCAGTCAAAATGACTGGTACACAATTTTTTCAAAAAATTCTACAAGTTTGTAGGGGAGTCATAGAATAAATATTCTACGTCCACCTGAAAAAACCTAAATCACCGAATCGATCAGCATTTCTATGTCTTAATTGACGTGGTTTCAAAGTACTTATTTAATTTATTTAAATATACTAGATTTAACGCCGGTAGTTCTAGTGTTAATGCAGAATAAAACAAACCAAAAGAAATTATAGACTACATTATAAATTACTCGTGATCAACCTTATATATTTCAATAATATTGATCCACGGTGAGGAGTGCAATTACCGTTATACGCGAAGAGTCATACAATTCGAGCTTGTTTGCAAATTAATTAAAAACTGAACGCCGCACGAACAAAAATTAACCTATGTTATCAGTAATTCGAAGTTCGCTTCGTGGAGTTACCGAGGCATTTCCTCTTTGGAGTACAGAGGAAAAGATAGAGGGTGGTCGGATGATCCGGGATAGGGTCTTTTTCCGAGGCACAGTCTGTGGCGGACATGAAAACTCCGTCGCGAAAATTTATGAGTTAAGAACGTCGAAAGATGTTCTCTGAGATTGAAATTGATGATGGCTGCCGGTTATTACGACGGAGACGAGTAAGATGGGGGCGAGGAAATATTGTACACGTAAAACGTCTTCGTGATTGTAGCGGTGATGACAGAATTTTTTAATAACAATGAGTTAAGAAAATTTTGACAGTTCGCTGGCGAGAAAAGATGAATTGGTTTATTAAAGAGTGGACCAAAATTCGGTAATAACTAAAACTTGAACGTAATTCCTCCATTAATTGCCTCATTCCGGTGGGAGGTCGTGCAAATTACAATGACAACTTTTTATGTGGCGAACCTGCGTCTGTTTGCAATTAACGCAAAACACTTATCTGTTTTAGTCGTTAATTATATGATAGTTTGCAAATAAGTGATTTGAAGTAGAATTATAATATTGAAATTATTATTGAATTCTTGGAGGAGGACATTTTTTGCTCAACAATTCACCTAAGGACATCACAATGTTTGAAATTGATAATGAAATTATCCCGATGACTTTTCCATAAATATAATATTATTTTGAGTCCTTATTGAGTTTTATAATACAATAAATTATATTGGCCTGCCAAAATTCTTTACTTTTCTTTGGCCCGCTCCTAAAAAAGTTTGCACACCACTGCTTGAAAAGAACATTTTTACTATAATTAACATTACTTTATTTTATTGAGATCTTGTAATACAAAAAAATATATTATCTCTCATTTATCGCATGTAAGTATTATATTTTTCGTGTATTTAACTATACAAAAATGAACGTGTTTTAGCACTTCTGTAAGAAACGGAAAAACTGTACATCGACAGTCGTTATTCTGTAATATATTATATACTTGTGAACGTTTGAACGAATAGTGATGTATGTAAATCGCATATACGGACAAATTGATCCATTGACGCCAGTACTGTGTCAGTGGACCTTACTCCAATGGGTCGTTTAATGACATTCCCGGGCTATTACAATCAGTCATTGTAGGAATTAAGCGTGAAATTTACAACGCTTTATTGGAGCCCGAGGGCCCGCTTAACATTCGATGCGTACCGCTAATAATTAGGTTAACTGACCCATTTTAAATTCTGTGATAGACACTGTTTCGAAAAATTACTTCACCAGTGGTGTAAACTTTACCGCTTTATTAATAAATCATAAAATTACGCAAAAAAAGTTGAGTGCGACACATAAATAAATTGTAAGTTTACTTCTATATTATCGTGAATTAAAATGCATAGTACACCTTGTAGAACTTTCAAGATTGAAGCTTGTTACATCAAAAGTTCTATAAATTCTATGGCTAGCAAATGTTAACGCTGGTGCAATTTTGATGCATCGTTATATCGTCGGCAAGAAAATATATTATGCTGCTTGTCTATTCAGGATGACGTAGATTCCATATACATCGAAACTTGATGGTACCTATGTTAAATTAGCTTGATAGCTTATGAATCTTAATTAACTTGCACATCACCGCAATCTATACCCGAAGACAATAATTTGAACTTTGTATCAGTTCCGTCCGCTATAACTACATTTAATCTGTTGCACCTGCCCTGGCAATTTCCAAGCAACTACAGCTGTGAATGTGTAATTCAGATATATCACTGCAAATTGTTATGAATATTACATGATTATAATTAATTGTTTATAGCATTGTATTATTTCTTACTTTAACATTGCATTATACACGATGCATTGATATAAATAATGTAGTCGGGTGTAGGTGAATTCCTCATGACAAAGTAAATAAGAAATATAAAATAATGTTGTTTTATTTGATACTTTATTTCTGAGAACGAAAATTGTTCGCTGAAAATATTCAGCGACAGATTCTGTATAAGATGTGTTTCAAAACAGGTCGTAACATTTAGAGGTCAACATAGCAAGACTAATACGTACATACATACTTGTTTTATTGTTGTGTTAATTAATGTCATGAAGTCCAGTGTTATCATCGGTTTATGCTTCGTTTACAGTATCAATACTGTGTTGTTTTACAGCAGCATAGACGCATTATAAAGTTTTATGGTTGTACATTACAGTATTAGGATGGTTATTTCTACTTTAAACAATTTGAGGCAGTTTGAAATGCAGTAGTATTATACGAAATAGCTTACTCTTTTAAAAGAAGTTTAATGCTGTATCGACATTCAAATAATTAGAAGCATGATATGTATGATTTCTATTACTTCAACAAAATTACACAGGAGACTATTAGTTTTAGTTGTAGGAAACAGATTTTAAAAGTTTTCTACAGTTTTGAAGATTCTTTCATTGGCAAATTTCAACGTATACTTTGATCACTGGTACAATTAGGCTTTTTATAGTATGATTATATAAATTATCTATGCAAGTAATATTTCAACGACAATGTTTCTTTAGGGTGTGTCGCATTCTCGTGACAGCTATTAACTGTTATTTAAAACAACTTTGTTATTTCCAATAACACTAGAACTACCAAGGTAGTCAAAATGGCTACTGCCTCATTCTTTATATGTACAAATTCTCCAAGTTTATAGGGGAGTCATAGATTAGTTCGAATCCTCTTTTTTTAAAGTGCACATTTAATATATTTACAACAGATTTCACGCCGGTAGTTCTAGCGATAAGATTTTTGTTTACAATGACGTGTTCGTACCAACATTTTGTAACAGTCATTAAATCTCGTTTTTTTCCGAGTCTCACTGTTTATTTCTGGTCTGATATCGGTGTAATGTCTATTGTTAGAATATTTAATGCTTTTTGATTGCTTTATCAGCAGTTTCATTATCTGAAATCGTTTAACCCAATAGTACGCACGATGCCGTACCTAAAACTCGGTTGTTGTGTAATTCCGCATAAAATTTAAGAATATTTGATATTGTCCCTTTTAGCTAATAGTAGTTGCGTGGTTTCCATAATTATGGAAATTAGTTACGATTCCACTACATTATGCGTCTTTAACACTAGAACTAACGGCATTAAATCTATTATATCTAAATATACTAAATAAGTCCGTTGGAAAAGGGGAATAAGGAGGTGAAATAGATTACGAATACAGTAATTTATATTTTATAAGATACGCGTGGAATATCTACTGTATGGATTTCCTATTTTATAACATTTTTATAACAAATTAGAGACCAGCCATTTTGATTGCCTTGATAATTCTAGTATTAATAATCTAGTGTTAATAATTCGCAATCCTGCGTGTATAATATTAAATACTATTGTATATATTCCTAATATCCGATGAAATTATTCAAAATATGGATCATTTATTGTGGAAGTGATGTAAATCCATTTTTCATATTTCAAGAAATTAGAGGTTAGCACTTTAGTCGATTCAAAAATATAAATAAATTTTACTAATTGTAAGTTTGGCAATGTTTCTATGAATTTAGGAATACGTAATTTAATTAAATAAATTTGTTTTATTAAATTACTTTTAATAAAACAATATATTGTTTCTGGGTCGTAAATGGACTTGTTACATGCGGCCCTGAAATCTTTTATTTCAGCGGCCCTGAAACTTTTATTTTTCATCTGATACCAGCCGGCCACTTAGAAAATTTACGAAAATATGTAAACACAAAGGGGTCTTGCTGTACAGGGCCACTGTTCGAGCAACTATTAGGTCATTAAGTATGAAACGTCTGATTGGCTAAAGTATCAAGTTTGATACCCGATGTCTCCGATATTTCAATTCGACCGTCTTTTGTTTTTTTTTGCATTGAGAAGGTACGCCATCTGGCTTTCAGACGCACTCTTTTATTTTTAATAATCTATCGTATTGTCATTTGGAGGTTAAATATTGCAAGCCATGGATAAGTAAAAAAATCGCGTTATTTTCGAATATGAGTTCCGTCGTGGAATTAATGCAGCACAGACAAGTCGAAATGTTAACGAAGTGTTTGGCAAGGACGTGGCTAATGAACGTACAGTACGTCAATGGTTTAAAAAATTCCGATCTGGAGATTTCGATCTCCAAAATCAACCACGCGGGCGACGTGACAGCAAGGTGGATGACGATCAACTGAAAGCTGTAGTGGAAGCGAATCCATCTGAAACGACGCGTGAATTAGCAGCAAGGTTTGGAGTTACAATTCCGACAATATTAAGCCATTTGAAAGCAATTGGAAAAGTAAAGAAGCTGGATAGGTGGGTTCCACATGAGTTAAGCGAGCGTCAGCAAAGGAACCGCTTCGAGGCTTGCTGTTCTTTAGTGTCACGACTAAAAGGCGATCCATTTTTGCACCGGACAGTTACGTGCGATGAAAAGTGGATACTTTTCGATAATCGCAAGTGTTCGGCACAATGGTTGGACAAAGATGAAGCGCCAAAACACACCCCAACGCCAAGTATACACCAAAAGAAATTAATGGTGTCTGTGTGATGGTCCAGCGCGGGTGTGATCCACTTTAATTTTTTGAGACCTGGACAATCGATAACGGCGGACCTCTACTGCAATCAGTTAGAAGAAATGATGAGGCAGCTACAGATTAAGCAGCCGAGATTGGTGAACAGGGACAAACCGATCCTCCTGCAGGATAACGCTCGACCACACGTTGCAAAATCTACGTTATTGAAACTACAGGAGCTGGACATTGAAACACTTTGTCACCCACCGTATTCGCCAGATCTCGCGCCAACTGATTACCATTTTTTCCAAGCTTTGGATAATTTTTTGCAAGGAAAAATATTTAATTCCCAACATGCGGTGGAAAACGCCTTTCGCGATTTTATCACCACCTGCCCTCCAGATTTGTTCGCTAACGGTATTAATAAGCCATCGTCAAAATGGCAACGTTGTATTGACAGTTTAGGCGCATATTTTGATTAATTATATTGCTTCTTGCCCGAGATATAATAAACCGAACTTTCAATCTCAAATCGGACGTTTCATACTTAATGACCTAATAGTATAAACAAACTACGATCCCCTAGAATCCTGTCAAGATTTATCCCATACCGCCTTGGTGTCCCTAATCTCCCTACCAGAATCCTACCACCTCCACTCATTTTTCGTAGTTTTTCCCAAAACCGGACCCTATATAAGCGAGACATTTTTTGACTCCTCGGGCCCAGTATTCCTTAGAACGTCACGCTGTTATCTAGTGTACAGAAATTTCAAAGTCCACGACTTTCGCATTCCTTTGACTATTGTGAGTATAAGACGTGGAAAATCCCCGCGACGCAATGCGTGAATTTCGGCTAAGTTACATTTAAGAATCATTCATTGTAATTGCATTCTGAACAACAATTGATTATAACTCTTAATATACGTTTGTACTCACATTTATGACATTCAAACGTTTTGGTTATTTCAATTTACTTCCTTAATCTTCGTGCAACAGAGCAACGATCTCCCTTATTCACTCTTACCGCTCGGGGTGAATAAGATTTTTTAAAATTAAAGTTACGGGTGTTCGTAGAAGAGAAAGAGTCTATGGGTTGCAACAACTTCCATTTCCCTTATACCAGCTAGTGGCGGTACCCCCGCATCCTTTGGTACGGGACTAATCTGCTATACTTGTATCGTGATTGACTGCACGATACGTCCCGCTTCAACTTAATGAACCGCGACTGATTCGTTTTAACTTCTTTATTAATAACCAAAATATAAACTTAGAAAAATTAACAACGTTCTATGCAAAATGATAGTAGTACAATAATGAAAAGAAGCGCTGTAGCTATGGTTGCACTACAAAGTACTAGAGAAGTGTTTTTGATGCGTTTACGTTTTATGAATTAATGAATTACCTTCGAAAATTTGGAAAAAAGGTAAGCTTTGTCTCCCTCCAAGGATCTGGATACGAAGTTTCGTCTTCTCGGTGGGGACGTCAATCAGCCATTCCTGACGCCGAATGGAAAATTGGGCGTAACTATCCCCACCGTGAAAACTGACGTTGGAAAATTGTTTCCTTGGAGGGGAACCGCGAACTTTCCCAAATTATGAGGTGTCGTCCGCGCTTACCACCCCTCCCGCCAAGAAAGGCCCCGAGGTAACGGGACTCAACATGTGGTGATCACCAGGGTGACCGTGAGCGCTCCGTCACCTCGAGCGCCCAGGCAAATTCCTTTGTCCTAGGCAAAGAGGGAAGTAAGCCCGGACGATGTACAAGGTTTACTGCAGGTTAATTGTTATTGAAATAAACGGATTAGCCTTTGACAAAAAAGGGACCTCTAGTCCGCTCTCGCTGAATTCTCAGAAGGAGAATTCAGCGAAATTGCAAGTTCTTTTCAAAAATAACCATTACCAGGACATGCAATAAACCTTTTAAATGACTTCTTAGTACATTGAAGACGGATGTTTTGCTCCCAAATTCGAGCCTTAACGATACAATGAATTTGAAATGACAATGTGAATAATAAAGCAAACGGACCCAAAAGTTTCTGTAAATCGTCTTCAATCTACCAAGTTAATTGTGAGGACCGAACAATACTAGCGCGAAAATACCGCGAGGTGTCTTTCGTTATTAACGGGCATACGGCGACTCCATAGTTCTGCTATAGATTAGTCCGGTCCCCGGAGATTTCCCTTATATTATGCGGGAACGGCAACGTGGCACCTGAGACGGAAGGGGAGATTGCTCTCGCACCGCCTATCCCCACCATGTCGGCCCTGGAAACCTCAGATCGACGAATGACAACCGAAAATAAAACACTACTTTCGTCGTTCACATGACGACGCAACGAATATGCCGGTGTGTCTTGCCAATAGCGCGTCACAATCGAAAATGCGTGAGGGAGAGGGATA
Source organism: Cerceris ruficornis (assembly GCA_963989415.1). Classification (NCBI taxonomy): domain Eukaryota; kingdom Metazoa; phylum Arthropoda; class Insecta; order Hymenoptera; family Crabronidae; genus Cerceris; species Cerceris ruficornis. Next base: position 3,988,686 of record OZ022526.1, read on the forward strand.
GCCCTATCCGTCGGGCGAATCAGAGCAAATTACCCCTCAGATGCCAAGTAAATTTTCCACCAGAATACTAGCTAGTCGCGGTACCCCCGTATCCTTTGGTACGGGCCTAATCCGCTATACTAGCGCGAAAGTACCGCGAGGTGCCTTTCGTTATTAACGGGCATACGGCGACCCTATAGTTAGCCTATAGGTTAGTCCGGTCCCCGGATATAATTCCCCGACTCGTTGCAATCCTGAACTCTCGCAAGTACAATTGCGTTAACGCATTCGGTCTCGTTCTGCCACTCGCCCGGTTCGTAACAGGCCTCACCACATTTATGACTATTGATTTGCAAAAATCATTAAAGCCAATTATCTAAAATTAAATTTCACTTGAAATACATTGTGTTTTATTCTGATTTTGTTTAAAAATAATAACGAGAAATAAAATATTGCTTTTATTCACAACGTTAACAATATTTACTTATTATTAAACTATTCGAGACGTTATTTTTGGAAGTGGTGTAAGTCTATTTTGGAGAAAAGTGTGTTTCAGTTGGTTTTAGCTAAACGTGGGTGTCCTCTTTTCGCATTTCAAGTGGCAAAGTAAATAGAGTAAAATGCTCTTATGTTTTCGTCTGAAAAGGTCCCGTTGCTACATGCTATAGCATGAAAGGTTTTGTGCGAACTCTGAAATATCTCTACATGAGAAGAAAGGCACCTTCACCGCTTTCAAATATAACGGCTTATTTAATAATAAGTCTATAATTATTACGAGCTTAACATTAGGTACTGCTTTTCATTTACACTCATCATGTGGAAGTATTTTGAAGAATTTATGATGTACAGGGGGTATACAAAGCAATAACTGCATCATGTCCTTATATTTCTCGTATGTTACGAGCCTGACATATTTATGTAAAGGCGTCAGTGCGATTCTTTTAAATTTTGACGGTTTCCCTTAACTGGCTGGTGATATGATACATCTAAAGTCTTAAATCTCATGTCCTCCATCAAATGTTTACAATAAGAAATAGTACAAAATATTATATAAAATAGTATATGGTACACTTTTACAAAGCCTCATACGACATATTTTTAGCCAGTTTACTTTTTTTCCTTCAGTATTCCTTCTCCTTTTTTGAAATGAATTTTCTACATGTTTTGAAATTAACTTTTCACGTTTCGTTTCATACAAATTGAACTTATTATTTCTTCGACATTGTTTTATAATTTTTTCATAATCCTAAGATATGTACAACAAATTCTCTCTCTCTCTCTCTCTCTCTCTCTCTCTTTCTCTCCAAACCACTTTCATAATCAATCGTTACGCAATTTCAGTTACTGACCAATTTAATGGATCAAAGCATATTGATCATTTAAAATAGTAGGAAATATCTCTTAAAAATTCAAGAAGGGTATTCAATTTTACTTATGATACTACGCTCCAATTACCTAATATTGCGTAAAACATAGAAATATGCTGCAAAAGCCCTTACTGTCCGAGAAGCATGTCAGTATGCGATGCGTTCCGGTTTAGGAAGTGTTGAGTGCACATCTTGTTCGATTTCTCGAAGTCTGACGTGTCGGCTACGGTATAAATTAATATAACGTAGGCTGGTTGTTTTGGGTCTCCCGTGGTCAAATGATAAACTCAGTTGAACTTAGGTGTAATTTCTGTACATTTAAAAACGAAAGAACATTAACACAACAACACTTAAGCTACTGTATCTCTTGGTTGAGATGTTTGAATGTATGAATTCTCCTCAGTTGAGGATGAGATTGTAACGACGTCGATAATAATCCTCAGTCGAGGATTTGAAAGCAACTGCTTTTGAGGGAGGATCCTGCATCGATCCTCCCTCCTTCCGATGGCGCTGAGCTCAAGGAATTCCTTTTGAGCACCATCGGAAGTCACGCGGAAAATTGGTGAAAATTAATTTTACCGCGTGATTGTGTTTTGGCGGGTGCGCCTCTTGGACGCCCGCCCCCAGTGACCGCCCGCCCCCTTTGGGACCGGTGGGTCTTCGGTAGAGAGGCTGAGGCCCGTGGGTGGCGAAAGAGGGTGGCTCGTCGGCGCAGGCGAAGCTTTATGATACGGCTATTCCTACTGAGGAAGAGAGAAGTGACAATGCGAAGCTTAAGATTAACTTTTGCACTCCTCTCTTTGCAAAAGGTCTGGAAGGAAAATGTTGATTTGAATATTATTGCAATCCTCACAAATAGCCTTGCCGCTTGTACCCTAAGCCTATTGTTTGCACGGAACCGGACATCTGCATGCCAGGGAAACTCGGAATTATTGTAAGGAAAAAATGATAACTATTGAGGAAGAAAAATGACACAAAGAGACTGACGGGGTCCGAAGGCCTGTGAGCCTAAAACGATATCATTTCCTGGAAATGCATTATCAATTTCAGCAGAAATATTCCGTGAAACAATTAAACTCCTGCCCTGGACGCCTTGATAGTATCAAAGCTCATTCGAGAGGTAACAATGCGCCAACAGGAATATATTTTATAGTTCTTCTTTAATTTGTTATATTTTGGAAAATAAAGTTTGTATATTCTACACTAATCTATAGGCTAACTATAGGGTCGCCGTATGCCCGTTAACACTTGAACTACCGGCGTTAAGTCTATCATGTTTTAAAATGTACAATAAGAATTTTGAAAAAAGGGGAATTAAGAGGTGGAAGAGATGATTGATTCGGCAATTTATGTTTTATAAGATGGACGCAGAATATCTATCCTATGACTCTGCTATAAACTTGGAGAATTTTTGGAAAAAAATGTGTACCAGTCATTTTGACTGGTTTGGTAGTTCTAGTGTTAATAACGAAAGACACTTCGCGGTACTTTCACGCTAGTATAGCGGATCAGTTCCGTACCAAAGGATACGGGGGTACCGCCACTAGCTGGTATAAGAGAAATCTCCGGGGACCGGACTAATCTATAGCAGAATTATTGAGTCGCCGTATGCCCGTTAATAACGAAAGACACCTCGCGGTATTTTCGCGCTAGTATAGCAGATCAGTCCCGTACGAGAGGATACGGGGGTACCGCCACTAGCTGGTATAAGGGAAATGGAAGTTTTTGCAACGAGAGACTCTTTCTCTTCTACGAACACCCGTAACTTTAATTTTAAAAAATCTTATTCACCCCGAGCGGTAAGAGTGAATAAGGGAGATCGTTGCTCTGTTGCACGAAGATTAAGGAAGTAAATTGAGATAACCAAAACGTTTGAATGTCATAAATGTGAGTACAAACGCATATTAAGAGTTATAATCAATTGTTGTTCAGAATTCAGTTACAATGAATGATTGTTAAATGCAACTTATTGTTATCCGAAATTCGCGCGTCGGTTCGCGGGGAGATTCCACGTCTTATACTTACAATAGTCAACGTATGTGGAAGTCGTGACTTTGAAATTTTCTGTACGCTAGGTAACAGTATGACGTTTTAGAGAATACTGGATCTAAGGAGTCAAAAAGTGTGTCGCTTATATAGGACTTGGTCCTGGGAAAACTGCAGAAAAATGAGTGGAGGTGGTAGGATTCTGGAAGGGAGATTAGGGCACCAAGACGGCATGGGAAAAATCTGGAGATTATAAAGAAACGCAGCTTGCTTATACCAGCCGCACGGATAGTGGTCCTTTACAGTGATACTCTCTTGTGTTTACATCTTCCTGTGATTTTCTAAGTGGTCGACTGGTATCCGATGAAAACAATAAAATTCATGGCCGCGTGTAACATATAATTCGTGATTATACATACAATATTTGTGTTACTTCATATTATATATAATATTTTAAAAAAATATAAAGTTAAAAAAAATTTTCAACTTTGCACAAATAAAGTCCACATACTGTTAACAACGGTGCAACCTTTGTTTCATGTAAGAAACAGATGCAAGGGGTCAAAACGTCTCTTCAATGAAATTTCGATATTTCCTGTTGCTGCGGATGTTTATGAAACTAGTATAAGATTCAGCAGGAAAGTTAAATTCAATGTCCTTTATAACGAGATTTATTATATACGTATATGTACGTGAGTATTTATGCATGTGCTTATTGGTAAATAATAAATCTCTAAAAACTATTTTAAAGAGTATTCATATAAATGAGTTCATTGATATAATACTTATTAAAAGTGATATAACTAAATAAAGTTCATCTAAAAAAAAAAATTATACAAAAAGTCGAAGTGTTTTTAGAGACAATCGCCACTTAATTTGTATCTATTGAATTCTTTAATTATTCATCGCATCAATATACTCGCATAGTCGCAATACATTACTCGTTATGCAAAGATGAGATTTGCAAACTCGTGCTTTAAAGAATGCGAAGCACAGCGATACTTTCATTCTGCTTTCCTGCATTTGAAATTGTATTCTCGTAGCTGGGCACGTCCTTGAAATAAAAAAGCAAAGCAGAGATAGCAATTCGATGATAAGCACAAAAATACAAGGACAACGAGAAGCGTGCTTCTGCATTTTTTAGGCATCAGATCAATCGGAAAGATTGTTGTGTTCTATACAGAGTCTCTAAATGAGAGCACACGAAGTTTGGATTAAACAGAGACCTTAATTTTTCGTAGAAGAGAATGCTCAACAATCATCAATAAACGCATGCGATTCCACTGTCTGTTATTTCGTGGATAATTACGATTAATAAATAAAACGGATTTCGTCATTATGTTCTTTACTATATTTAACTTGAACGAAAAAATGGTTTTTAGCATAAAAAATAGCAGTTTTGCGATTTCGTTGAACAAGAAATAACGCCATATTTAACAGATGTAATACAGAATGGAACATGATATATGTTATGTATTTTTATAACACGAATAATGATACGTATGATACATAAACCTCCATAATTAAAAAACGTATTTTTGTGCAGGATGTGCAGAAGGCGTTAAGGGTAGCTAGTAATAATTAAAAATGTAAGAAATACGAATATCCATAAAGCTAAAAAGATTCATCGTAGTCATGCAGCTGTAGGTCCTTGGTAGAATAAACTAATAATGGGCAAACTATGACATGCGGTCATGGATTTAGCCCGCCCGATTTTAAAATGATAGTGTAGAAAGTTTCAGTGTTTCAGTGTTTTAAACAAATTCATTTAACCCTTTCGTTACGAGCGCCGAATATAGTCGGCATCGAATTATACCGTACTTGTAAAGTATCCGTTGATGATATTGACCCGTAGTAGATTAATTCAGCTCAAAGAACATTTTGAACATACACAATACATTTTGGCCGTTTAGACAACCTTCTATTTTTTTTATTCGAAGGGAAATATTTGTACGATAAGAAAGTGCTGCGATAAAAAATCTTTTTTGGAATATACACACTTTTTCTGGCGCGGTGTCGCGTTCAGTGGGAGCTCTCCGGCGGAGTGGAATCCCGTAACGAAAGGGTTAAAGAGCCTTCCCTTTTCTGCTTATGCAAAACTTTCCATAAAAATTGAAATATTTAATGAATTATATAATCTGCTTACGCATAAATCGCGCCTGCATGTAAGCAGGGCTGTCGCTACATTACCCGCCACTCAAAACTCCTTTAATTATTATTCCCTAACTATTTCTACTATAACTTTACTATTATACAACTATTACGTAAAGCAAAAAGAAATGTTTTTTTTTATGTGTTTGACAGGATATTTTGGGTGTGACTTATGAATTATTAAAACCTGGTCAGTCTATCAAAGACGAGCTGTACTGTGCGCAATTAGAACGAATAAACATAATGTATTTTTTTTGTAAAGGAATTTCTTCGCATTGCAAAAAAGAAACAACATTTCTCTCCGCTTTACCCAATATATACAGCTTAACATTGTTAAATTTGCGATAGTACACTAATAATAGAGATTACAGAAATATAGATGCGTATGATACGTATTTCATTGTTGTCCACGATTTCTTTAAAGAGCGGATTCAATGAACGTTTTGAACGTTTTCATTTCGAGTGTCGAGGGTTGGTAACATCATCTTTCATCGGTTATCGTTCCCTCCACATAATATTGCGCGACACATCACTCCCGCGACAAAATATTTTGTCGTTTTATTGATACAGCTTTGTCGTTTGCTGCCACTACAAGCTAATACGAAGATAGGCGCATCAACGATACCTGAGAATATTTTATCGTACCATGTATCGTGTCGTATAATATCTGAATCAAATACAGTAAAGGAAAACATTTGAACTCCTATAAATGTCAACAGCTCAAATTTAACGGAATCTCTGAACGATCATAGTTATAACAGAGTCTTTCGCATAAAAACGTGGAAAGGTATTATTTGTTCTTAACCCCTTGCCCTACAATAACGAGTGGCGCTCGTTGTGCGGAAAATGGAATAGAATGTTTTGAAGTTTTTCAAAAACTGTTATATTGAAAACACTGGTGGGACATTATGAGAGAACACATTATGAGCATACTATTAACACGTTGAACGTCATGGGGGTCACCGGTGGACGACGTTATTAAATTCAGTGAAATTTCTTATAACTTTTGAATTGCAATATTTACGAATTTTCTAATACATTCAATATTTAAATATGGCGATTAAAAAGATAAAGTCCTGCTGTCTATATATTTATTTGTGTCTTTAAGGTTTCTGCTTTGTAAAGATGTGATTTTAATAGAAAAAATTTCACTTCCGTAAAAATGCTGAAATTAGCAAATACTGGTGGCGTTCAACCTGTTAATATTATATTAAATTATACGATATATCCGGAAACATTGATGAATTTTTATTTCAGCAATTTAAGTTTGAGTTATTGCGCAGGTAGTCAAAACAAATCGTAGGGAAATGGGTTAACATATTTTCTGATGGACTTAAAGTATAAAAGAGAAGATGGAGTATAATACTATATTCTGCTTTACGGCATGTCTTATTATTATTTTAACAATATTTTTTCTTGCATAAAACATTTGAAATGTTGATAGAGTTATGTAGTTGCTTTATATCATTTTCATGGATGAGACACACTTTCGCTTATGGTGTGGCTTCTTTTCTAATACGGCTTGATATAAATAAGCAAAAAATAATTGATCCATACATTAAATAAAAGGCTGACAGCTTGTAAAATTACTGCATATTTTCTGTAAAAGGTATATTTTTACTAGAACATTAATATTGAGAAGTACTTCTTTATTTAAAATCACTGTCTCTGTAGATCTGTTATTTAGTGAACCTAAAGAAATTTAAATCTATTGCGAGGAGTCGCATGTAAAAAACTCAATCGAAAGATATCTCGGGAAAATTTCATAAGTATTTTTTTTCTTTTAAAAATTCCGAACAGTTATACATTTTATACGTTACCTGACATGTAATGCCTGAACCAGGTATGCATGAAATCTGCACGGCCAACCAGTTTTTGCAGAAGTGCCGCCCAATTCCTTGAACCGCACGATAATTCTCAGGCTCGTGTCTTTTCAAAACGCGTGTAGCACATTGGGGATATATTCGTACTGTATTTTTTAACAGTAGGTGGCTCAAATCCGCAAAGAAGTTATATCGTACATTTTAAACTTGAGATGCAAAGTTATATCTTATCTGAACGCTTTGCGGACGGAGACTATTTTGAATATTGAGAAATAAACACTTCTTTGGCGATCAAAAACCACCTTTTTATCAGAAAGTCATAGTGTTAATGTATAGACGTTATAAATTACTATTTGCGTAATCATATTGCAACGGTTATATTACAATTTTTTAACTCTAATCGCGTATACTTGCATCGATAAAGTATAATCAGAATTTTCCTCATATGCGTCCGTAGATTTCAAACGGTTAATTACTAATATTTCTCCTTTAAAATCGTTGTTAAATTTCTTTCACCAACACCCTATACAAAATTGTATATTTCATTAATAGTGCACGTTAATATCTTATTTTAATACTGCATGTAATTTCATCGTTTACATATTTTGTGAAATACGTACTAAGATACGTATCATTTTCACCATAACGCCAATTGATTTTTTGATAACAATGTCGAGGTAGAAAAAATATGAAATTTTACTTCTATCGAGTGTTAAAATTTTAATTTTGTGCATTGTATCTTCTTCTACACAACACGGATGGAAGTAATTACGCCTGACAATATTTTTATGTCTACTGTTTACGTCACAAACAATACAGATATACATATCCTTCTTTTATGGCAAATGGTATTTTTAATAAAACCTAATGACAATTTTTATGTTTTTAGATGTATAAATTGTTCGATGTTACTTTACCTTAAAAAGAAGTGCTCCGATCACATTAAATTCTGAATCAAAACAATATAGATTATATAATAAATGTGATAAAGACATTGAATGACAGAAAAGCAATGAAAAATTAGGAAATAATAAATAATTAACAGTTTTTTCTAAGAAAATTCGGACTTCAAAAATGAGGCTGCCATTGGTCATTTGTAAGGTTCTGGTATCTTACTATATAAAGTTGTGATTTATTGAACATCCTGCATATATCTTGCGGGATATCCGAAAATTGTTATATCATAAAGTGAATAATGGCCCATTAATTTCTGTATTATACTTCCAAAGTTTATCTGTAGAACATATGAACCAATTGTGATTAATTTTAAGATTTATTAAACAAATGGAATATGCTTCTTATTTAAAGTGTTTGCTAAAAGAAAATCAATATAAATTATTATTAGTCTGTATTTTAAACGGTTGAATGGAACGTTCCCCTAACAACATTTAATAGCCGTTTCTCTTTAATTAACGTAGGATTAATTGTCCACAATGTCCTTCGTATCGAAGCAATTGCATTCGTATATCGTTATATCTGAAATTTTAATGGATCAGCTCTTATTATCAGAATAGATAATAATCTGTCTGGATAAATTAATATCTCCCATCTATATTTTAATTTCTTATTGCTATTTAATATTAATCTGTGCAGAATGAGAGGGAACGAGAGAGTTATAAGCACATAAAGTTAAATGTCGTATTTTCTGTAGATGTTTAACCAAACATACATTTGCATAATATCTTAACAAATCCAGAACCAGATAAAAGTTGTCTATCACTTTTTATACCAAAAGTAAAATTTCAATTTTTGTATGGACTAGGGTCGTAACTTCTAACATTCTTTCTATTATGTTGATGTATTATTAACACTAAAATTACTAAGGCGATCGAAATGGCCGGCTTCCATTTTTTTCTAAAAATTCCCCAAACTGACAGGGGAGCCATATAGTTAATATTCCACTTCTATTTTAGAAAACTAAAATTACTTATTTCATCATTTTTATGCCTCTTGATTTCTCTTCTTTCAAAGTATTTATTCAGTGTTATATAAACATAATAGATATAACGCCAGTAGTTCTAGTCTTAATATAATTCATAAATTGATTTTTAATAACACTCAGTCACATCAAAAGATATAAATTTTTTTGGATAAAACTATCATATATCATATATCGCAGCATATGCTTGTGTTATCACAATTACAAGTAGTTAGTATCATTTGATCATCTAACAATAAGCGTTAGAATTTTAACGAACCGTATGATGTCTCATTAGTACACTGCGGATATTTATGCCAATTTCAAGTTTGATACACGCTACTAATAAAGACGAATCCAAGTAGAGGACTCTGTCACTCGCTAAATGTTACAACAAATGCCGTATCTTGGATATACACGAGATATTTCATTTATATTCCATGTTTTTTACGTATTTTAGCAGTTTTTTTTATCATAGATGCATAAAAATCCGCAGTCAACTCATTAACTTCGGTATTTCCTAGAGAAAGAAATGTCGAAACAAATATAAAAAAAGTTTTCAATTTCTCTGCCAAACTGATTTAAAAATTTGCATGTGATTTTACCGGTTTACGATGCTGGGCATTAAATACTAGGAGCTTTATAAACATAGCAGAGTTGCAAATAACAGTTAAATGCAGAAACATAAGCAGGAGGCCATATTGGGAATGGAGTTGACATGAAGATAAAGACAAATTCGAAAATGAGGATGGCGATATAAAGATTAGCTCAAAAACTTTGATATGCAAATAACGAAGGAAACATTGAGAAAATGCTTCTCTGTTTGTTTAATAACCTTGCAATATTAAGATTTTAAGTCTTAATAAGTACTTACATGCAATAACGGTACTAATGTCAATTACTGATATTAGAAATTAAGTTTATTGAAATGCAATGAAACTTTAAGTCGTCAGAGTGGAATACAACATTCGAAGAATATCAAGTATTTATATCTTGCATTTTGTTTTAATTCATGAATATGGTTTTTGAATATTTTTCTTAATGAAGAAAAACAGACGCCTAATGAACCATTCTAGGAGACATGGAAGTGCAAATAAGTTGTAGCCATTAATACAATATAATTGATCGATGTAAATTCATAAATTTGCAAATGCTCCTTTTTTTATAATATTTTATGTGATACGAGGAAGAAACCGAAACAAAATTATGTATTATAAATATCGGATAAAGCTGTAATAATCATAGCTTCGTATTCTGAGCCAGATCCCTTGAATTTTTGCTTGAAAATACAACAGGCTAAACATTGAGCTAGTACTTATACAGAAAATATTTAATTATATTTTGTATTGATTTCAATTTATTATTATATACAAGTACTTAAAATTATTTGTGTGCGCCGGTAAATGATCTTTTAAATTGTCGATAATACACTGAATCCATTTTTGGATGAAAAGGGACATGAAAACCGTTTGGCGAAGTTGCATATTAGTTACGTGTCTTCAATGCATCATATGCAGTTAAACAGGTATTATAAGTAATTTGAATAAAGCAGAACTATAAATTAAAGACTTCTTCGTACAGAGTTACTCTCTGCAGTGTGCAGAAGGCTAAAAGAATAATGAAAAGTGACGGGGTATCAAAAGAGATGCAACAGAAGAGCGCTTGAAGTCAAATAATTTGCTACAGTAAGACGAGACTTTAACTTGTTCGTGAAAAGCTACTTTTAGAATTCCGATTTCTAACGCTTCGATTATTTATGGAGTATATTAAAGACGAATCTTTTAAGTATGTACAGGGTGTTTCAAAATTATTTTTCATGGCTTGAAGGAGTTGTTCTACATCTTCGGTTGGATGGAGATTTGTGAATAAAACTGCCGCAAAATTCGCGGTAAGTGAATATTTTAATTTATTCGTTTGATCAGCTTTCCGCATCGTCCTGTTACGTAGGTAAAATGTCTGAGAGGAACCATGGGTCAGAAACGAACCGTTCTCTCGTAAATTGACTTTTAATTGGGCCTCCGCGATTGAATTTTCGCTTAGTAAGTGAGACTACCAGCTCGTCCTTCCTGACTCCGTTTCGAACGAAATCTTTCGATGTAACTTTTTGGAGGCTAGGAAGACGACAATGACCTACGTTCGGTGTCAGGTTCGTTCAAGGGTCCTCCCGGGAAGAAGAACATAAACACTTGCACTTTTCTTAGTGATTCGGTGACCCAGTCCCCAATTTCTAATATCATGTAGCACGCTTCTGCTTAAACTATTCGAGCCAGCAAGTATATCTCGTATGTTTCTTTCCGAAGGACAAGCTGATAGTCTCACTTACTAAGCCAAAATTAAATCCCGGAGCCCCAATCAAAAGTTAATTTGCGAGAGAACGGTTTGTTTACGACCCATGGTTCCTCTCAGACATTTTACCTACGTACCAAGATGAATGCGATGAGCCAGCCGCCCAAATTTTGGAATTTTGCGGCAGGTTTTTTTCACAAATCTCCATCCAATCGAAGATGTAGAACAACCCCTTTAAGCAATGACAAATAATTTTGAAACACCCTGTACTTGATATGAATGCGGCGTTGATTTAATTTAAATTCACTTTAATAGCTTTTCCGATTTTATCTCAAAACAAGTGCTTCTAAGGTACTACCATTTTCCGATCAATGATGCATTTGTGTTATAAAATGCCCATTCACAATTTCCTAATAATTTATATCTTTTTGGGCAATCGGAAATGGAATATGAGTGGAATGATGCAATGAAAAAATATTTTTAGAAATGTGGTACGATTTCTGTAGTATCGGAAATTGGATCGAATAGATTTTCATTCAAATCATTACGTGAATAAAATTATACTTTCTCTTTCAGAATTAATAAATGTGATCTCTCCAACAACCTGAATTATGTATACCACTCATTGATAATACATAAAAGATGTGAAATTTTAATTACGTTGTAAAAATTTTAGTTTTATCCGACTGCACGTTCATTCAGATATACTTGAATTTTTATCAAGTTGAACTAGTAAACTGACAAGGGAACACACCGAGGTGTCCGGATCCAATTTTAATGAAACTACGTAAATTTGTCAAGGACGTGAAAATAATCGATACGTATTTTTTTATATCGGCTAAGTCGCACATTTAGGGGGTGAAACCACCCTTCAAAGTTTCGACATTTTTTCTTCTTTCGCTTATCACTTCAAAACGGTTAATGATAGAGATTTACAATAAATGTACGAAATATTCGCTTTTTTGTATACTGAACCTCTATGGAATTTAAATTTCTATCTAACGACTTTTTGTTACTTTTTTATTAAAAAATGATACGTTTTTCGTTATATCTTCAAAATTTGCGTTCCGATTTTAACCAAAGTTTTTTTGAATGATAGAGCAATAAAAAATAAAAGTTACGTGTTTTTCCGTAATTTTCTCTGGAGTTGTGAAATTAATCCTTTTCTTTTGCCGATTTTGACACTTTACGTTACTATATCTTATAAACGAGTGAAAATGGGAAAAAATGTATGATGCAACAAATGCTTCCCTTGTCATGTACCATGCTTTGTTCGATATCTTTGTGTTGTATCCCACTTCTGACACCAAATTTATGTTGTATTCCGTGAGGAGTTTTACAACAGTTTTATTAAACGAAGAATTACTTTCGCGTTTGGAGTTTTTACAAGTAAAGGTTAACGTCGTCGCAAGATACCGACTGTCAGCGATTCAAGACAATTGATGTTAATTTGGAAATGAGCCGAGGTTTTAAGGGCTCCGAAACAGCGTGGTGGGAGGTTCGGATAACCCCGACTTCTCGTAATTAGGGTTCCAAAGATCGGCCGCTTTTCCTGTGCTTCTTGTTAAGACTAAAGGTCCTTAAAATATGTTTTACTGGGAAAGCGATAACAAGTAAATAAGATTTCCTGTTTGGAACCTGAATCACGTTTGACAATATTTGGCGTTCTATCTTATAGAATTAGGTCGGTATCTAACAACATGTTTTGTAGGGAAAGCGATAACAATTAAATAAGATTTCCGTTTGGATCCTGCATCGCGTTTGAAGATATTTGGCGCTCTATCTTATAGAATTAGGTCGGTATCCAACATTTGTCCAATAGCAGATTACAGTAAGGAATTGATTTTTCACGTTTTTTTTCGTTCATATAGGAATTATTTGTATTAACTTAAGTACATAAATGAATCTGAGTATTAAAAAAACAAAAAAAACAAAAGTCATTTCATTGCAACTTAATTCCAAATTACTGTTGGATGACGCATGTGTTTGGGCATTTTCCTCACAATATTTAGGCAAGGATGACTACTGTACACGGGCCGCCGTGACTTTCCTTTGCATTAGTTATCTGATTGTGAGCAAAAGTCGCGCTCGTGTTGTAAGACGCAACGTGGAAGTCATCATCCATCCGTTCCACATTGCTTATAAAAACACTCCCAAAGCTCCGGGGTCTAGCTCTGAATTCCACAATCTACAGAAAACCTCTGTCACAGTAATCTCGTTCGATGTACTTCCACGGGTCAACTCTGGTCCCTCGGAAATAAAACTTTTCATAGTTAGTAGTAAAAAGTGTTGCAATTGATTCCTGACGCGGACTCCAACGTCCAATTGGTGTTAGAATTTGGGATCGAACATTACACATACTCTGAGTTTGAGGAGTATGCTCGTCATCGCTTAATTTGTGCGTCGTAATTTAGGTCGATACAGTTAAGCGCTTAATAAATCTTAAGAATGATGTTTGTTCCAAACATTATGAACTTTTAATATACTGAATGATACTTCTCCTCTGGGCCACTTTGTATTTTTGAAAACATCCGAATGCATTCTCGCTACATAACGTATTTTGACCAACTCCTACTACCGATTTCTTTTTCATATATTTTTTGAAACCATTTACTAAATCATTTACTTCTAAGTTCTATCTTTTTATACTTTTCACTGAGACGTCATTTTGTACGTAGTTATTTTTCCTAAACTTAACATCATACAATATTGAGATTTTTCGCACAGAATGAAACAGATTTATTGGTATCAAATGTTACCTGCATCAGGACGTGATATCGGCAAAACCTGCTACGTAATATGTCGAAAGAAAATAGCGAACTTCTTGTGAATTCTTGGATACAGCCTGATCTCAAATATTTTTGTAAGAGATACTCCGAAGTGACTCTGATCCCAAACAAGATGCATTTCTTATTTTCGCTCATTTATCGCTTTTTCTAAACATTTCAAAGTTATCAAGAGGTGTCATTGAGATAAATAATTTTATTTATATGGTTCTAATCGTATTCATTATGAAAATAGAAAAGTAATGTACTGCATATGCAGCCATGACCCACCAAAACAAAGCAAAAATACTGCAAATACAGTAGCCGTCCGCGAACGTGTTAAAGCAATACAGTTGATGAACACAAACCAGATATATTTCAATATTGCGTTCTATTGTTAGCGCTTTGCAACATAAATTTAGCGCCTGTAAGTGGTGGTCGCGTCAACGAATCAGTCTGTATCAACCGTCTTTACGCGCCAATAATAGCCAAAGGATTAATTGTAAGTCTCTATTTTTCGTCCACCGTAACAGCTAGCCATTTCTTCCGTCTCGTTCTTGTCTCTTAAATTACCGAACACTTTAAATGTTTTCCGACATTAAATCTAAATTTATATGGGTTGCGGCGTGTGGAATCGTGCGGCTACAAGGTTATGATGTAGTTTTTAAGATTACTACAAAATTTTTAGCGATACATCAAATATCTCTTAAAAAAGTACTGACGTAATCTTCAAATGTTTAGAGCTTATAAGTTAAACTTACAATTAGTTTTCGTATTTAAGAAGAATGTAGGTTTTGCGTCATATACCATTCTAGCTTCCACAGGGATACATTTACACAATGTACAATATAAAAGGTGCTAAACAAACTAGCTGTGGCTTAGGAGACTATTACTTATTAAGACACGTAACAGAGCCCAAGCGACATATGATGTAAAATGAATCCTTTCTTGATGTACGGTCGACTTTTATTATTTATTAACGTTCGATATAAGACGAGAGTCTCTTTGTGATACATTAAACGTATTGTTGATAAAAACAAAATAGCATTATTCTTCATTTAGTCAACGGAACATATTATTTTGCTTCTCACGCAGAGCAATTAGGAATGATGAATGAAGTTCGTAAACATGACATTTTCTAAGATTAATAACAGTTGCACAACAAAGCGAATGCAAGTAATTGATTTCGGGCACGAGCAAATATGAGCCTATTAAAGTGTCTATTAAATATATGTAGTATTGGGAAATTTTAAGTGTAGTATGGGCGTAGCATAAGACGTAGAAAGTAAGGACAGGACATTTACGGTTTCACTAATTATGGCACGAACTAACGGTGACGCACGGCGACGGGTACACAGAAGGGCGAGGACGGACGTCTCGAGGCAAAACGGTATAATGCTGGAACGGTAAGAAGGCAGCTGAGGGATAATTTGCTCTGATTCGCCCGACGGATAGGGACATCCCTCTCCCTCACGCATTTTCGATTTTAACGCGCTATTGGCAAGAGAGACCCGCCATTCGTTGCGTCGTCATGTGAACGACAAAAGTAGTGTTGCGTCATCATGTGAACGACAAAAGTAGTGTTGCGTCATCATGTGAACGACAAAAGTAGTGTTGCGTCGTCATGTGAACGACAAAAGTAGTGTTGCGTCGTCATGTGAACGACGAAAGCACTGTTTTATTTTCGGTTGCCATTCGTCGATCTCAGTTTTCCAGGGCCGACATGGCGCGGATAGGCGGTGCGAGAACAATCTCCCCTTCCGTCTCAGCTGCCTTCCTACTGTTCCAGCATTATACACAAGGGAGAGTGCGCGAGGCTGGCAGGCCCGGGAATTTCCCGGGGGTGAGGCCCAGCGGCCAGGTTGCACGCGCACTAGGGCGGACGTACCGTTTTTCCTCGAGTGACAGAGACAGACGAACGGAAATAAATAGACACGACGAACGAAGGGAACGGACAGTTTTGAATACGCACACAGTCAGTTTAGAGATACACGGAGCTGCGATACGCACGGGGACAGTTATAAAACACACAGAATTACGATATACACGGAGTTAGAATAGACACGAAGACAGTTTTTGAATACACGGAGACGAACGGACGAACGGAGACACGGCGTATAATTTAAGTGTAAGGATAAGCACGATCCGCGAACTTTCAGTCATAGCCTAATTAACAACCATAATCCCACATATATATACGAACGAAATTTTTAAAGTTAATAAATAGTTTTAGCTTTAGAATTAGTGGGTGTGGATGGATTGTACATAAGCGAAAGTGGGCATTTAGAATACGTGATTTGGAAGACGACGAATGTTAGGGCTAGTATGCAAGTTTAGTCTGTGGATAACGAGAGAATGAGTAAGTGCAATAGAAAATGAGTGAGTGCAATAGAGAATGCATACTGTGAGAAAGAAGAAAAAGGGAAAGTGAGAAAAAGTATTGAGGGTGGATGTTTGTGCAGTTTTTGAAAGCGAGTCAGCTGACAATATACAGTCAGTGGAGAAAGTATCGGGAGTGGAGAACATACATTGAAAGTGTGATAGCGTTTTTGAGTTATTTTTAGTTAGAGTTAATGTTTAGCGAATTTTGTTATTTTATAGTTTTACATTATTTTTGATAAAGTTATTCACTGTTTTATTTTCATATGTTTAGTTTTTACGCTGCGATACCTTTAACATATATATATAAAATCTACGGAACTTATTGAGTTAAATCAAAATACCGAATACGGCCCTATATAGATGTATTTAGTGTATTACGAAGAGAATTACTGATGACATTAAATCATAATAAGTAATAAAAGTTATTTCATGTCGAAGGAAATTCTGTTACTAAAAATTGGTTACTTTTGTCGGTTAGCTATTGTACTGCCTACGAGAACCGAATGCTTTTTTCAGATACACCGTATACATATTCGCAACACTACATTCAATAATGGACGTACTGCTACGCAACCGTACTATACCTCTTTTTTTACTTTATACCTGTATGTTACAAATGTTTCGATCGCAGATTCGTGTTACTATTCATCGACATATTTTCTGTTGTTCCGCTTTACCACAACGGAATCGAATCCGTTAAAATAACTTCGATTGACGTGTCACCACTATCGTCGACGGAATAACGGCGTGCATGGTTTGCGTGATACCATTACCCGAGAATTTCACGATACGCTTCATTGCACTAATCCAATTTAATTAGAACGGATGGATAATAAGCCTGTAATGACGCACTTTGCTCATTAATAACGATCAGACTCCAGGCATGATACTCTCTCAGAGAGCCATCCGCCGTTTTATCGTTCATCGTTTGTCTTCCTTATCGTATATATCTTTCCAAGTCTGACACCCTCGACGGAGTTATATAATGCGTATGGATTTCGTGCTCCTTCCTTTCTATCTCTCCCTTCACGCTTCTCTGGTCTCGTATCTGATCTTCGAACGTAAGCAGGGGTCAGCTTTAATGGTCACCTCAATCGTAAAGAGTTATTGCGTTACGTGAAAATGATACTGGCGAGTCTAATGTATCTAATCTGCTATTCTATCCACTTGAATTCGCGATGACCAAACTGGTAATTTAAGTGGAAAAGTTTCACCATGTAATAACCGCATGTCATGCAAACGAGAAATTTTCTGCGTGCATTCAGTTTCATAATACGATCCGAACTACACGAGATAGTTTACAGTGAAACTTTACCAAAGAGGATAAAGCTTGCCGTTATAGCCAGTAAAATATGTGCACGGATATCGAATTCACAACGCAAACGTAAGAACTCTAGAGTCTCTGTGATAAAAATTTCTTCAATTACATCTGTGTGTTTGCTAACTTGGCCCTCCAACTGACAATCTCACCGCCAAATACGAAGTAGCCAAATAACGTATTAATTTGGACCTTTAAATTATTGTACGCCTACGCAACGCTTACAATTATTCTTACCCATAAACAAATCTTTATACTTTTGTCGTGTGTTTATTTTCCTCTTTCAAAGTAATCAAACTCTGGAGTTGACTGGCAAACGTATTACAGCATTTTTCGAATGGTGGGGGTTAAACTTAGGACAAACCAGCTTTATTGAGTTCTTTTAAATGTTGGTTTATTTTCCAATATCAGCCGACGTGCCGTCATACCTAATCTAACTTAAAAGACGCAAAGGCAGAACCGAGCTCGGGTGAGACTTAGGGAAACTGGATCAAGCAGATGAAACGTGTTTATAATAACAAACAGTTCATTATACAATAGTAATATTTAGAGTATCAACGTTGTAGGTCACCGGTTCGGCTAGTACAGTGTTATACACACTAAATGCATGATCGTATAACTTCTACTTAACTTTTATAAATTGAGTAAAATGTATACTTCTAGTATTGACAGATTTATTTATTGTTAATTGTTCATTAGTAACAGCTACCGGACGCAAATGACTTAATGGCGCGTGGCAAGTGTTTTGGTCGTCAGTCGCACGTCCTATTCCCTCTATGTCATTTCTAAAAATCTGAAGCTCGGCCAATAACGGCTGAAAACAAAACTCTTCTTTCGACGTTCACATGGCTACATAACGAATGTGTGGCTTTTTCGATCAGTAGAGCTTTAGAATCAAAAATGGCGTGTGTACGAGGGATGTCTCTATTCGTCTGGCGAATCAGACGAAAACACTTGTCACGCGCCATCAGGTCGTTTGCGCTCGGTATGTCGCGTCCTAAAACCGCTGCGAATTATTTTCTACAGAGACTGCTAAAGGTAAAAATTTCTGCATGCCCTGTACCTAGATACGACCATAAAACGTTTGTCGTACAAGTCTAGGTACGAACTTTGGTCGGTCAGACCGTGGGCATGTAGAAGTTTTTCCCCTGTGTTTCCAGAATTTTCCATCCCTTCCATTAACCGTTTGAGTCCCAAGCAGCGCGATCGCGCTGTTGAGATTTTATGTCGAGAAAACCCAGCACATTTCGAGCATTGTGGACAACTGACGGTGCGATACCGATTGTCGAAGTCGCGCGCTCAGATTTACTGACGCAAGTACATCACACAGCACCTTTGAATGTAAATAGTACATTTTACAATAGGTAGAATAATACTATAATAATGCAATAATACATTACAAATGAAAATTTTTATTTCATTGTTATCTTCTCAATCATTTTTATCGAACAAAACTTGAAATATTTATAAACTTTACAGTATGCATATGTAATAATACATATGCATTTTATAAAATAACGAATTACAAATTAACAATATTTTTGTGTTATGAACAAACAATTTAAATGGACAGTAAAACTTATAATTTGTAACGTCGGTGTTTATCAAAACATATCGGATGAATTCCGTTTTTACATCGCACGCAAATTAAATGTGATCTTTTTATTGCATTTTTGGTGCTGCGGACTACGCATTGTCGATATAAAATAAACAAAGCATTATCGCGCCGCTTGGTATTTCTCGACATAAAATAAAACAAGCGCTATCGCGCTGCTTGGGTCTTTTCGTACTCATTTAGAGAAAGCGCGGTTGCGCTGTTTGGGATTCTTCGACAGTGTTTTTTCAGTACTCCCTGGGACTCAAACGGTTAAGGTCTAACCGACCTCCCCTTCGAATTCCATATATATATAAAAAGACGGAAACCTTAGACCCCACCTCTCTTTGCTAATACAAGTATCCTGTCAACGACGTTTCTCTGTCGCACGTCATCTTAACGTCCGCGTCCGGAAGTATTTTCATTTCAATTATTATTGTAATTTATGAGTCGCGCAATAATTCTTGTATCTTGTAGTTATCGCGGTGATTGTAAACATAGAAGTTATTTATTTTACCCTCGAGACTTCGTTTTTCAAAATTAACCAGTTCGTAACCTCTACCCGAGCGGAGTCGCCAGAGACAAAAATCTCTTACCCACGCGACGTAAAAAAGCTATCGAGTGGAAAAATCAAAAAATTCCTCATCGTCTTAGAATCTGTTTAAAATGAGGTAATTTCTGATATTAATTTTATAGAAATATTCAGAAACACGTAAATGTAATACATTTCCAGTAATTTACATAAGTAAAGATTAATTGAATATCTTCGAGGATATTCTTCTTGACGAATAAATTCTTTCAAGCACTCCGGCGTATCTTAAATTATTTTCTTCAAGAATTCTCGTTTATACTGTTTACATTTGTTCCATTCCTTTTCAGGCGTCGTTAAAACATTTCTTTTGATGTTATTGAAGTATTTCTTCTTTACCGTTCTAGCTCATCTCATACATTTTTAATGGGATTGAGGACTGGGGATTGTAGCAGCAGCCGTAATAACCTTGTTTGCAATAATAATTATATTGCAAATATTCATGCGCAATTCGACCTTATGCTTAAGTTCATTATCTCAATAGTAGTTAACCGTATGTTGAAATCCGACTTTTATTGAGCTTTTATGTAAATTATTTTTCATAATATTTAGGGAAACGTCATTCCAAATATTGAATGTGCAACTCTATTAAGTTTTCAATTTCACGGTTTATATTTGATCTTTCAAATTTAATATTAAATTGTTTTTCGTTTTCCTCCATATAATTGCTCATATTGTATTGACAACAAATCAGTAAGTATAAAAAATGGAAATGCAATAAATATTCTAATTTTAATGATTCATAATTTTAATGACGTTTCATTCAGCAGTTATAATATTAACAATATTCTTCAAAACTTGACACATTAGAGGTTAACGTTATAATTTTTTCAAAGTAGTGATCATAAAATAGAATGAAACGCTATCAGCAGTGACATTCGATGAGGTTTTTTTATTGTCAAAGGACTCTGTAGTGAATAGTTCTCCGACAGATTTTAATTTGTTATTTCATTTGGTATAACTTTAATTAAAAAAAACTAAACGTACGCATATGTGTCAATATCCCTGAAGAGATTAATAAAACCCTTCTCTCCTTTACTCCGTTTCTCTCTATAATTTAATCAATAGAACAAGATTTGCTTCGAACAATGAATAAGAAATATTATTTTATACGGGGTTTTCGCGATAAATCGTACCATCGTTTGTTTTTTCGTGAATGGTGAACATCGGCAAAAATTCGAAGAGGAGAAAGTTGTAGTATATGTGGTATCTCTCTAGGACCCCCAGAAGCCGAGAAAAGAAAATTCAAACTTTAACCAGCACCGCTCCGCACCTGGTCGCCCAACACTCACCCAGTGCTCTCGAAAATGATATTTCTCCGACTTTCAAATGAAATGTCTCGCTTCTTGTTTTGGACCGAACCCGACGGACCTTATTTCTACGTGTTTCTAGTAAAGAACCATCTTCCTCTTTTTCGACTTTTTCTGATGTTTACCATTTATGAAAAAAACAGTGGTAAGATTTATCGCGAACATATCGTATAAAATATTTCTTATTCCTTGTTTGAAGAGAATCTTGTTTTAAGTTTCATGGTGAATAGAAATTACAGAAGTGAAGTTACGTTGGTTTATAATTGACGATGTACTTTTCAAAGCTTATAAATATTTGAATAACCTAAACCCGACCTCTACCCAGACCGTTCAAAACTCATCGAAACTAGTTGAAAATATATAATTTATTAGTAAAATAAAAGTACTACATTAAAAATCAAATATTTATAAGCTGTAAGAAGTGAATTGTTACGATACGAGCACCACTTCATCTTCGCGAGCGTATGTTGCGTATGTGCGTATGTACATTTTACATGAGGTATGAAAATTAATAGTAACAATAATAACAATAGTAATAATAATGATAATAACAATAATAATAATATAATAGTAATGTTGACGATGATAATAATAACAATAACAATAATGTTTACGATGAGCGATATAATGCGGAGTGTGTCGGTTGGGGTTAGGCCGTAACAAATTCGTCAATTATAAACAGACGTAACTTTACTTTTATACCTTCTATTCGCCGTAAAATTTATTAAAAATAAGCAGAAGCACATTATTAAACAATAATGATATCATTTGCAATAAAAAAGGTACACGAAAATTGTTATAATGAAAATTGTCAAAATTATCCACGGAGGTGTACTGCGCATGTGCCACGTTCAGCGCTGGACTATACAGGGT
The DNA here is from genome assembly GCA_963989415.1 of Cerceris ruficornis. Lineage (NCBI taxonomy): Eukaryota > Metazoa > Arthropoda > Insecta > Hymenoptera > Crabronidae > Cerceris > Cerceris ruficornis. The sequence goes on from OZ022526.1 coordinate 4,011,027, forward strand.
GGGGCATTTAAATGGGAACACCTAAACATCTCGGTTATTATTAGTCGTACAAAAAATCTCCACAGAATAAAGTTGTACTGTTTCAAGGGGCGAATTTGATGACGGTAAATAATTTTTTCTCCAGGTCATTTTTTTCAAGATTTCAAGGTCATCGTATTTTTTTTAATGGGACTGCATATTTTCATTACAACAGTGTTATAGCTTATAAAAAAACGAATCCAACTAGGTGCAATATGATGACCTTCACGTGACCTTTGCGAGAAAATTATGAAATGTTTGTGAGCAACTTCAGTACGCGTTCGGGGACGGTAAATGAATGAATTTCAAATTCATTTCATTCACTTCTTCGCCTGTCCTATGGAAATAGTTAAAAGGTTGGCTTAGTTTGGCGTTAATTTTTTTTTTAAAATAAAGTTTGAAGCTTTCTGAACAAAAGTCGATCGGTTCCAGCTGCTACTTTCTGCTACCCTTCGAGTTATTAACAATTGTTGGTCGCGCGCGCCTTTCGTGTGGCAGCGCATATGTATATGCATAGGATGGGAGTGTGGGTTTCGCGTTAATTAAAATACACACTTACTAACTAAATAACAACTTTATCAGATGTTATATGTACTAAATGCTATCGAGATATTAAATATAACACTAGGTATAGATTCACTCGCAGCTCGTGCCGTAACGTATGTGGAGTTCGTCGCAGGCTATCGCAGACTGACTCTTTTGTCCTACCTTCGGTTGACACCCGAAGTCTTCATACCCCGGGCGTTCTCGGCACTTCTTTTGGCGGCGAGTTCGCCGAATACGACGATAAGCCACGGGTTCGCGGAATTCTAATCGATCTATCGCTTCTTTGAAGCTAAGATCTTTTACCGCGTCGCCACAAGAGTATCAAATTCTACTTGTTGATATAATGTATCCGCCATTGTATTTTTGAAATTTTTGAGTTCTGCTTACTGACCAGCTAAGTACTCAAAACACATAAGAATACTAATTTTTGTGCGAAACCAAATATTTTCGGATACGCATGTCCGTCACATTGAATCCGCCATTTTGTTTTTCAAAGTTTTTAGTTCTGATTCGTAATCAGCGACCCAAATAATACAAATATACCAATTTTCGATTAAATTGGAGCTACTTTGAGGTTTTGGCCAGGATTTTAGCGAAATCGACCACTGTGCGTCGTTTCAATTGTGCCAAAACGAAAACATTTATAACATTCTTCGCCGATAGCTTTTTCTTCAGAAATGTCCGCAGAATCCAACAATGTGTAGTAAAGTGCCAGCAATAGTACTCTACGTGAAAATGCAAAGTTAAAGCGTAGAGAATTCGCGTATCCGCTCGTTTTTATACTTTGGCAGCTATTTATTACCGTTAAAAAGTACGGAATATTATAACACCTCACACCTGTATACTCAGGAAACACTCCTCTATTTTTTGAGACCAAGAAGAACTGTCTACCGTGTTTACTTTTCACGTATTACCAGTTTCTTTGCCGAAATGCACCGCTTTTATAAAAAACTGATGTTTTCCGAAAACAGAAGGTGGTAGAGAAATTTCGTTGGTGGATTCGTGTTCAGGACGGCGAACACTATAATAATCACCCAGTGGCTATTATAAAACAGCAAAGAGTTTCTGTTGCTCAGTGTAATCTGACAAAATCAAAATTGTATAGCGCCACTATAATAAGAAAACCTATTTTATATTTTTATAAACTACCATATTCTACGATGTATGTTAGTAGGATAATGAAAATCGTTTTTCCAAAAATTCTGAGAGTGTCAAGGTGATGTTTGTTGAAAAACATAAAATAAAGAGGGACTATTTTAAAAGCTTGTACAGAAATGAATGAATTTATAAAAGTTGTAAAATACGCGAACGCGAAAAGAGTTCTTTCGCTCTTTATGGACTGTGATGACATTTGTCGCGTACATCTGTATTAACTAACAATTTTTAAAATAGCAAAATTACAGCGATTACGCTTAATGTTAAGCCAGAATAACTACGGAGTCCGTCGATTTTTTTCTTATTTTCGTAGTTTTCGTTTTACATTACGTTTTTGTTTTGGAGTTGTATAGTTCGTGCTTTCTTGTCGTGTTAAATAAAAAACAGCTCTTGCGATTAAAGTAAGCGGTGATGAATGTAGCCGTCGGTAAAGATATAAAGTGCTTGAGAAAATTAGCTTCGATAAGCAAGGATTTTGCTGAATTTTCTTCTGCTATCGGTATCTAAATCGGAGGTCTCACATATATTTTCACAAACGGTTAATATACACGTTAGCGTTTAAGGCGATTATGATATCAAGACAACTGTTTTAGATTGTGTAATTCTGATTACTGAATTTGTAGAAATTAGTTTATGAGTTTACGTGTGCCCACGAAAATTATTGTCGCATTTGAAAACTAAATATTTGTTATTTTCATTTAATTACACTTCACATCCTTTACTTTTAAACATAAAAAGCTTTTTATCGGACAGATAATAATGTATGTTTATTATGCAGAAGAAATAACACTATTTTAAAAACTTGTTCGTAATAAACAATTTTTTGTAAGAAAAACTTTAAGAATGTAATCGTATAATAAAACTGGTCTACAAAATAGAACTTTTTTTTCCCAAAGAATATTAAAGTTGATTTTTATAGATTTTGTGGCGCTGAACGCGAATCTGGAGAAGGTTTCTCTCCATCAGACTCCTTTTTGGGGAAAAGCAGTTTTGAAATAAAATGCAAGTTTTCAAATTTCAGTGTTATTAAAGCTTTTTTGGTATAGAATGATTCTATAAACCTTCCGAACAATAACGATGCGTATTACATTAGTGTTATAAAGATTTAAACATGTTGAAACAATGCTCAAAGCGAAAACGGCGCCCAAAGTGCCCTACTTTTTATAGATATTTCCCTATTTATCTTAAACATTAGACGTCCAGGAGAAATTCTAATTGCATGAGGCGATAGAGCAGACATTTTTCTTGAGAAAACCATAATTGAAAATTTCGACGCAAGTTTTGTTTTCGGCTGAGAAATTACAATATTTCCGCAACACGCAAGGTACCGTCAGTGATTCTCAACGCAGCCGTTTCACCCGCGCTAGTATTACAGCTTACTTTACAAGTATGCGTTTATTCATTATAAGTTATTTTGTGACTTTACGCGTTATTATATGTAGCTTGCTTTACAAATACATTTTATGTTTATGAGTTACTTTTTAACAATGACGCAATATTAAACAAAGTATTATATTTGTACAATTTGGTTATACAAATAAACAATATTGTTCAATTGCATTTACAATTTTAATATTAATTCTACGAGCAACGGGAGCTATTATTTCCACTTCACTGGCCAAGAAGTACAACGATCGCCGCATGTTGTCAAAATATACTCGGCGGATCTGGACGACCGTAACCTACAAGTGACCGTCTCGTGGGCCTACTAACAGTAACAAGTCGTTTCGATGTTCGTCTTGCTATCAGTTTGCCCTCGACCGCCGTCGAGCCATCAGTGCTCCGTGATCGGGTTCAACTATTTTCACCTATTAGTGCGTATATAATACTTTTAAAGACGAGATTCAGAATCACCAGTTACCTCTCGTTTTCTGGGCCACTTGGTAATTCATCTTTATATTGGTATGAACCCTCAGTTAACGGCCGTGTGTCTGCTTTCATTGTCAGTCACCAATGTCACTCTAAAGTGGTGGAACGGTAAGAAGGCGGCTAAGACGGAAGGAGAGATTGCTCTCGCACCGCCTATCCCCGCCATGTCGGTCCTGGAAATCTGAGATCGACGAATGACAATTGAAAATAAAACACTACTTTCGTCGTTCACGTGACGATGCAACGAATGTGCGGATCTCTCTTGCCAATAGCGCATCAAAATCGAAAATGCGTGAGGGAGAGGGATGTCCCTATCCGACGGGCGAATCAGAGCAAATTACCCCTCAGCTGCCTTCTTACCGTTCCAGCATTATACCGTTGCTATCGCATGTTTACTTTGCACCAACACAGCAAAGAATCAACACGTTTCTGAGGTATATATAATTCTTACTAAGATTTTAGTAGTTTTGTTTTAAGTGCGATTACACATTTTGTTTTAATGAAACCCAACTGCAAAGGGTTAATGAAAAGTACAGGGTGTTTCAAAAGGTTTTGTCATGGCTTCGGGGGGTTGTTCTAGACCTCGGATTGGATGAAGATTTGTGAAAATTACTTGCCGCAAAATTATTTGAGGAATCCCCGATTCAAACTGGCTCGGCTATCTTCTTCGTATTGTTACGTAGGTAAAATGTCTGAGAGGAACCATGGGTCAGAAGTGAACCGTTCTCCCGCAAATCGACTTTTAATTGGGCCTCCGCGATCTAATTTTCGCTTAGTAAGTGAGAGAGTCAGCTGTTCCTTGGGAAAGAGACACACAAGATATCCTTGTCGGTTCGAACAGTCTAAGGAGAAGCGTGCTACTAGACATTAGAAATTGGGGGACTGGGTCACCGAACGACTAAGAGCAGTGTAAGTGTTTATGTTCTTTTCCCCGGGAGGACCCATGAGCGAACCTGACACCGAGCGTAGGTCATTGACGTCTTCCTAGCCGACAAGGATATCTTGTGTGTTTCTTTCCGAAGGAACAGCTGACTCTCTCATTTACTAAGCGAAAATTAGATCGCGGAGGCCCAATTAAAAGTCGATTTGCGGGAGAACGGTTCACTTCTGACCCATGGTTCCTCTCAGACATTTTACCTACGTAACAATACGAAGAAGATAGCCGAGCCCATTTGAATCGGGGATTCCTCAAATAATTTTGCGGCTAGTAATTTTCACAAATCTTCATCCAATCCGAGCTCTAGAACAACCCCCCGAAGCCATGACAAAACCTTTTGAAACACCCTGTACTAGAAAAGAAATAAAATTTTGGCACAAAAGGTTTAATATGTAATTCTAATAGTATTGTGCTTAATTCAGATATGTAATCCGTTTGTCACCATGATGTAGGGTTTTTGTTGTACAAGCACTTTTATATTTAATAAGTCGTATAATCTTGAACTTGAGAATGTAATTGTACAATATTGCTTATTTATATGATCTAATTTTATAAATATACTTCTCTGTTTAATGTAGCATTATTGTCGCGAAGTAACTTATAATCAATAAATGTACTTGTAAGACATGCAGCGTATCATAATACTAGCGCGGGTGAAACGGTTGCACTGAGAATCACTGGTAGTATCTTGTGTCTTGCGGAGCTATTTTAATATCTCAGCCGAAAACAAAACATCTGTTACAACTTTCAGTTATTATTTCTTCAAGAAACATGTCTGTTCTATTGCCTCCTACTATTAGAATTCTTCCTTAGCGTCTAGTTCTTAAGATAGAGAGGAAAATATCCACAAAAGTTGAAGTATTTTGGGCGCCATTTTCCCTTTGAGCATATAGCATTAAAGTGATGTGCATCGTTTTATTCGGGAGGGTTTTAGAAACATTTGATGCAAAAAAAGTATAAATATTTTTTGCGGTTAAAATACAAAATATTCTGAAAGTTGAAAGTTTGCAGTCTTTTTAAAAATGAAGGCCTTAGAGACAAACGAAGTTCGTAATCGTGTTCAGCATCACAAAATCTATAATAATCAGCATAAATATTCTTTGGGCAAAGAATCGTGTTGGCCAGTGTAATTAAAGTTTTAGTTCCACTGTTTTTTTGCTTTTACGTATCGGTGGCTTGTCTGCCCAAATGTTAGAACGGTTATGGGGCTAGAACACTGAGGCTATGATTTACATATCATGTAGGAAAAATTTCGTATTGTTAGAGGTGATGGAAGATAACTTGAACTTGGGCCCACTGATTGTGAGTCCGTATCAGATGGCGCACGTCTAGAACCATAGACCCTTTTAATATTTGAAGAGGCTACCGACATGAACGACACTGTTCAACGGCCAGCGTTAATTCACCTTGTTAGTCAGAAGTTAGTCACAAGTGTAAGAGCTATTTTTCCTTCCACGTACATTAACATTCCCACCCTTCAACTACCATACATGCAGGGTGTCTCAGCCGATTTTGGCATTTTCTACAACTTTGTTTAGCGTATTATCACTGAATGCTGTAAAATATCAGCCGATACATTAAATAACGTATGCCGGTCCTTACTTCGTCGATTTAAAAAATGCTGTGATGCAAATGGTTGGTATGTTATATTATTGTTATGTTGAAGCATTCTGATATATAAACGCTAATGTCAGTGTGTAATTTGAATTACTATTAATTATAATCCTTTTCAGAAAAAAACACACCAAATCCCGTTCTTGAAATCAATAATCTTAACCAATAATTTTTCAAATTTTTTGTGTCATAGCACACTTTTTCAAAAAACACTGATTCGATGGCACTCCTCTTAGATGAAGTATACTATATTATATATTGAAAAGCAAGGCTTCTCGACTTGTTTTTTAATTAGCCCCGCGAAAATTGTTCTCGAAATTAACGCCTTCTTTGAGGAACGATTTTTGGTGTTTCCCTGTTACGGTTCGGTGGAGTCCGAAGACTGACAATGAGTTTTACACTTTTATTTAGCAAACACTTGTCGAGCACTATCAGTCATATATATACTAAGTAAATCTTCGTTACGCCCATAACCAATATGTTAATAGTCAGAGGAAAATTAAAGTTGTTGGACTAAGGTGGATGAGACACTCTATAGAATTATAAAATAAAAGGTACGAAAAGAATAACTTTGGTACTTAATGCTACCTAGTCACCAGATAACTACACATTATTTTCAAAGAAATACAGTTTCCATTAAAGTGGAATAAACTAAGATTTCTTTGCAATTAACATCAGGTTATTCTTTTCCATGATTTCTGTATGAATTTGGAATACTTCTTTATACAGAGCCTCTAATTAAATAGAAAAATAACGTCAACTGCTATGATCATTTGCTACCTTCTTATACTAATATTTCGCGTTTCGACTATACTTGATATCATATGTTATTGAAATAAGCTGCGTACAATGTTTCGTAAATTCTTAATTTTCAACGGACATTATTTGTAGAGCATTAACAAAATGGTGTATTGTCCCAAAACGGTTTCCAATCCAAGTTGACTTCTTATCATGAATTTATTAGAAATGTGTTGAAATATGTACAAATATACTATAAAATCAATTGCAGATTCAACACAGAACCGCATAATAATAATGTTTGCACTGTAAATTTTAGAACTGTTGAATATAACAGTTCCCGTTAATACATGTGCTACGTGCGATTGATTAATTAAGTTACCTTCCTTCCCTGTCCAAAATTCGATATTATTTTAACGTTGCCATATACCTTACTATATTTGAACTACACATGGTGGGCGCTATCTCTGCCCATTTTGAATACTTCCATTGTTTGTAATATTGAAATTAAAGCCAGTTTCCTAAAAAATGATCGTAGGACTGCTCATGCAATAAACCGTTAGAAAAGTTTTTGATCCGTTGAAGATGAACTGGGTGCTGAATATTGGGCCTTGAAGTACAGTTGGAAAGATTCCATGAAAAATAATATTGTATAGAAAATTCTATGAAAGTAATTTGAAAGCCGTCTTCAATCTATTAATGTTTAAATTGAATCCGAACAATGTGCAAAGAAAAAAAATGTATGCATTTATTAAGCATTTCAGTAGATACGTTTGAGATTTTGTATTCTTTGATGTGAGCAACGATATCGCAAGAAAATATTGTTCGGTTAAAAATAGCGAAGGAATTTCTTGCTTTTCCTTGGAAAGAATTTTTTAAAAGTTTCAATGATCGCTATTAAATAATATTTAAAATTTGACATATTTTATAATTTCCTCTTACTAAGTTCCTGTAGGTAGGGGGTGGTTCAACAGCTTTATAAGCATGTTAGTATGGAATGTCGGCGTACGGAAAATAATTAAAAAATGTACAATGATACGTTCTTCGTGCAGGGCTTTATTAGAGAAGAATTTATTAACCTCTTAGCCTACAACAACGTGTGACACTCATGACGCGGTAAATGGAATAGGAAACATTGAAGTCTTTCAAAAACTATTATATTGAAAATTTCAGTCGGTCACGAGACGATAAAATTAATTCTATACTGTTAATATTGAGTTGAGCTATACGAAATATCAGAAATCAGACAGAAATTTTCATTTCCGGAATTAATTCTGAGTTATTGCGGACGCAGTCAAAATAGAAATCGTGGGGCAAGGGGTTAAAGAAGTAATATCATCTCACTTTTTATAAAGTTGTGCTAGATTATTTTTTAACATTCTTACATACCCAATGCCAGGAATAAACGTATCCGACATTTATTCATATCAATAGTGAGTAAAAAACTAACTTATAATAATTTAAAATATGGCTTGAATGAAAGTTAAATTTGCTTTTCTAAAAGTAAATTTTATATGGAAAAATCACTTTATTTTCCTTCTTTCATTCTTGTGGCATTTATCTTCTTCTTAATAATTTCCATCATTGCTTCAAATGTATTACTACATTGCTGTCTGATTTGGTGCAGATGTGTATGCACGTGTGACTGTGAGCTATGAATGTTTTCTGCGAGCTTTGATTGGCTGCAGAAACGATGAAAATGCATTTCGTCACCGCGTGAAGATTTCATGTGATCCCTCTCTTATAAATTTATATTTCATTAAGCAGTATATTCCCATTTCATTTTAATAATAAATAATTTCTTTCCCCCCGTTCCTTCAAGTAATTCATTACTCCGTTTTATTTTCCTACCATATCCTACGCTACTTGTAGAATGCTGTGGATATATTTGCACACAGTTAAGTAGAGAGTTGGAATTTTCCTAAAATTTCTATTACTTGTAAATCAAAAGTGCCGCATTATCTCCCGAATGCAGTACAATAATATTGTATGATACAAGTGACCTCGCGCGATCATAATTACTTATTAATCGTAATTTCTGATTATTGGTCATTGCGAATATTCGAGATATCTAGTTAATATGGGTATGTGCTGTCACTGATATTCGTTCACCAATATTTGCGCAAATTGCATTATAAACATTAAATGTTGTCGGTAATTAAACATGGCAACGACTCGTAGGGTGGCTATGTTATCGAATGACCTGTTACCAATGATTAATCATTTGAAAAAAGTCATCAACAGCGAATATAGCTCACTGAATGTTTTGAATATTTTTCATTCAATCATGTATTATGATCTTTATATCATTTTTCCCTGCCACTTTCTAAGGCATGAAAGATACTTCACATGAATATTTGAGAACATGAGACTTCATACAATGCATACATGCATTTTTCCTGCTTTATAGTGCCAGGGTAAATAGTGCGTTCATAGCTGATAAAATATTGCACCATTAAGTGATTTGCGCTTATCACGAAACATCCTGAGAAAGTAGTAACAATTTATAAAACTATTCACTGTATCTGGAGATTAATATTGCAGCCAGAAAATTGAAAGATTTGCAACCAAGCTTACAGACGCTCTCCACAAATGTTGCGATGTTTATATTAAAATAATATGGTCATTAAACACTTATATAGAGATGATAATTATAATGATTGGGATATTGTACGCAGCGTACCGTGTCGAGCAGCAAACAAACTACAATATCCCAGTCATTATATGTATTGTAAAAGTTCACTCTAAATATACAAATATATATATAGTGTTCGTTCCTATTAACAATATTATTATATATCAATAATAAACTATAACACTTCAACACGCGGGTAAATACAATATAATGCGCGTTAGTCAGAATGCGCTTATATCAACTCTCTTTAAGAGAGTTGTTGACTCGTCGGAAAATTAAGTCATCGAAATCTAGTTTGTTTTTTCTTCTCCCGGAAATAAACTTGACACTCCGTAGTTTTGGTGTGCTTGTTTATTATAACGAAAAAACGAGAGTATATGCAGAACAACAAGATAACGATATAATAGATAACAAAAATATAACAAGCAAGCGAGCACAACGAAAATATAAGAGAAAAAACTTGGTATGTGTGTGTATGAAGTATTGTGTTAGAAGTCCTGGTCAGGACGCTTGTTCGGTCCCTTTATTAATTTTTTAAGCACCCCTTCCTCCGTCGACATCCCTTCCGAGGAGGAAGTGGTAACTTGGTAGGGAGGAGGATGTTGGGCCCGTGCAAAATGTTATTGGTTCTGCCTGGGCTTCGGGGTGGTTACCAAAATGCAGAGTTTGCATTGGTTTTTGCCAACCCACCGAAGGCCCAGGCAGAGGGGGGCCTTGGGCCACGAGATTGACGAAGTTTCCGAGTAGATAGTAGATTTATGACAGGTGTCACAAATCTAGCTTCGGAGGAATGTACGCGTGCAAAACCTGGTGGCCACGTGCGACCCTTCGGTCATCGAAGGATGCTTGCCAGGTGGGCCAGGTTTGCACGGCTGCGGAAATAAATACAGAGTTATATATTTTCTCTCTCGCAACCTTAGGCCCGCGTTGTCAATTACGCCTCAACAAGAGTATCACGGAGACATCGCCAAAAGCTTCAAAATCATCAATGAACAACTCAATCGTCGACAACTACAATTATATACAAATCAAGAAGCTTGTCAAACGTAGAACAGCAATTGTGTAATGCGAACTTGGAGTCTCGCGTTTGCCAGAGTCACCAAATCAAGAGAATTTTTACTTTTGAGTCGATGTATTCTGATTTAGACACGTTTGTGCAGCGAGACGGTATCGTGTAAGAGTAATGTATGATATAGAATAGAATTATGAGTCTCGGTGGAATTAACACTATTTCTACTATGGCTTTGTGCATACTTATTTCGACCGAAAGGTGTCTTTAGACACCTTTGCGCTTGAACGCAAACATCTTGGGAGTAATTATCAAAAACTAATTTCTAGCTAATATTTTTTCTAAAATCAGTTAATTAAGTCAACATTGTGACATTATTAACTAAAAAACAGCTTTATAAATGAAATATATGTACACATACACAACGTATGTAATGCAAATACCTTTGGAGTAATTGTTATAAACTAATTTCTGTCGAACATTTTTTCTTTTATCAGCTAATTAATTCAATATTGTAACATTATTAACTAAAAAACAGCGTTATAAATTAAATATATGTACATATACATATGTACATACACAGCGTGTTCGCTCTAATGCGACGCACTACTTTTCGCCCACTTCCAGCTATCTGATAAAAACAAGTTTGGAACAAGAATTGTAGGATGTGGAGTGTATTATAGATATCAGAAAAAAAATTCAAGAACAGTTTTGTCTTAGGGCGGAATTGAGGTTTTATATATGGGCACACATAATGTCTTCTTTAACTCTCATTTTCACCCTGAAAACAAGCTGTTTTTGAAATGTTTTTACTGATATCTATTGTATACTTCATCCCCTACAATTCTAATTCCTAACATTTTTTATGAGATAGCTGGGAGTGGGTGAAAAATAGTGCGTTGCATTGGAGTGAACACGCTGTGTATATATACATGCCTTTCTTTTATAACGCTGTTTCTTAGTAAATAATGTTACAATGTTGAATTAAGTTTAACCGATAAAAGAAAAAATATTGGACAGAAATTAGTTTTTAACAATTTTTCCCTAATATTTGCGTTCAAGTGCACAGGTGTCAAAAGACACCTTATGGTAGAAATAGGTATACTATGTACGTATTTTAGGTCTAGAAACAGATTGGAGAAATCAGATACCGCATAATTATCTTATCAGCCATTATAGGAAAAGTGAAATTTTCATTTGAGGAAAAACGGTTAAACTAGTGATAGTAATTTTAAGCGAAAATTTCAAAGGTGTCGTTTGACACCTTTTGGTAGAAATAGTGTTAAACGAATTCAGCGTTGAGTAGAATTATATGTATTATGAGAATTATGAGAATTGAGCAATTATTGAGTTAATGAGAAACATGAGAGTCTGCGGAAAGAGATGAAGGGTTTTAAAGACTTTCGGGAAAGACGTGGGAGAAGGATGACGGTGTTTGGGAGTCGAAGGTCAAAATAGGAAAATAAGGATTTTCTGTCTTGGCTCGGTGATTCGGGGATGAGTAATGATAGTGGTGACTGAGGATCGAGTCACGGCGCCGAAGTATAAAATATTTGCTAAGATATTACTAAACCTAGTCGACGGGTCGGTACATTATAATTCAACGACTCTAAACACGATCAATCGTATAGCTTTTGAATTACGCTTATGAGACGCGAACAATCAACAATTTCAATGTCACCTCGATTGCAAGAAATGGTTTGATAGAAGAGAAATCCAACGTGGTCATTTTTACGAATAGTACTTTTTATTGGAACGATAGTTTTAGATACCGAATTCATTGCTATTCGGTAGTATCGAACTCGATTCTACCTCCGAGTTACTCATTCCAACTTCTACCGGTAACCTTCGAGAGCCCCGTTGCAAATGAATAATACACAAACCTTCCTTCGCTTGATGTATGAGTGAAATTGCAGGAAGTACAACCGTAATGAGTCACGTTTTGGCCACAGTGCGAGATACGCGAAAAAAGAGGACAGTCGATTTCTCCTCGGTGCATAATGTCTGGGTATTAATTTAATGAGTAGTAATTAACGTGGGCCTGTTCTCTGTCTGTCTTTCCGCAATACTGATTAAGCGGTTTTGGTTTGGGATTTCTGCTATATGATAAACAGAATGAATAATAGCCATTGGGATTTCATATGGGAATGACGGTTTGTGCTATAATTTTAGTATGAAATGAACTGGAAATACTCTTTCCCTGTTTCACTGAAATACGTATGAATGTGTACGTTGTTGTCATAGTAAATTATGCACTTGGTATTATTGTACTGTACGATAAACGACAAGATTGGAAATGCTCGTTGCAGCTGATATCCTTTCGCGTGGAATGCATGCAACGAGCAGTTGCGAGCAAAATATATTTTAATTTTCTAGAGGCACAGTGGAGGTTCAGAGACATCTCTTTCTTTTCAATCTCTTTTCTGTTCGTTTTAGAAGCAGTATACTGCAACATAGCTTCTGGCAAAATTAAATACTTTTATAGATACATATGTATGTATTTGTGCTCATTCAACTACCTTCATAATTTGTTTTCGTTAAACATTCTTCGGACTTGACAGACCGAAGACTTTGCAGGTTGAAGCTGTTGTTTTATCTTCTTTCAATGTACCTATTTACGTTTGGTTACGAATTTTCGGCATTTTCATAACAATATAAATGCCGTTACAAATAATACTAATAATATTAAGTTTTTTTGTACAAATTTCACATCATTTCCTCTGTATAAATATTTGAACGTTTAACTTTTAATACATTTTTCAATCATTCGAAGCGTAAATGATTTAAGTTTGATTCAGAAAGGTGAAACGTAGGTTTATCTTTTCTTCGAGATTAGAAATGTAGCTTTGTAATATTTCCATAGTAAGAAAGAAATTGTAGACGTCAGGTGTTATTCAAATATATATATATATATATATATATATATGTAGGATTTTTCAAGGACAGCGTAGATTTTAAATTAAAGAATATATTTAATAACAATTGATCGATACAATAGTTCTCGTTCGCGTACGTTTTCTCACTGCCCGTCGTCGTGCGTTGCGCTTTTTTCTTCCTTCTCCCCAACTCTTTTGTTTTCTCCCACTGTCTCACTCTCATACCTCTCTCTCACACTCACTCACTCATCTCTCTTCTTCTTCCATTCTTTCTCTACCTTTCCAAACGCATGCTTTCCTACATATATATATTTCTCTCGTATAATAGCTGTTAAATTAACATTCCAATTATAGTATTAATATTATACTCAGGGTGGTAATAATCATTTCTTTACTAGATGCTTTTTCATTTTATGACCTATTTTATCCATAAAGAGTTTACATTTCTCTCGTCTGGTGGAATGTCTGTTATTGTCTATTGGTAAAATTTTCCTAATAAAGTGTCCCCAAAATACATTTCTCTTTGATAGAACAAACTGTACTAGTTGCATTCCAAGTTGTATTATAAAGTTTTTTAACCTGCATCGACAAGTCTGAGGTAGGAAATTATTTCTATTTAAGTGCACATACTGAAAGCTAATAGATTAAGGAGATGAAGTCAGAATGTCGAGTTCCATTTCAACAGCTTTTATATGAAACGTGATCTCAAATTGAAACGCTCGATCAACTTCTAGCATATTTTCGTCATATCTTGTAGCAATGAAAGATTTTATCTTTCGTTTCAATTAACTTTTTGCTTCAACACTGACATCATTAGAATTTGCATCGTGCTTCGAACGTAAGATACGTTTGAATTACTATTCGTTAAATTGAGAGCAATTAAGAATGCAATAAATTATTTTACATTTACTTACTTTTGCTAATCAATATTTTTCTTTTAACCATTATTTTATATGTAAAATGTTTTCTTCCATATATATATGATTTTTCCTCCATGATCGAAAGAAAACCTTGAATAAGAGCTGATACTCAATTATCTTCATCACATTTCCCAAGATAAATTAAAACATTTGAAATGTATCCAGAGTTGATGTAATCTAACACATACAATTCAATCAACATATTTGATTTGTACTTCATATAAACACGAAATCACACTCGTTCTCCATAAGCACATATCCTTTTATCTACACATTTCATACGCGATGACTCTGTGCCGTTGATGGACGAAAACATCGAAATTCGCGTGACGTTTCTGCGCTGCTAACGAATTGCAATGTCGAAATTTGCGCAATGCCTCGACGAGCTGCAAAGTGCATCGAGTTTTGAGCTACACTTTCCACGCCAATTAAGTATGAGGTTTGAATGTGCGTGATTACTATTTGCTATGTTTCGCGATTGTCTATTAAATGTAGAAACAAAAAGTGTGAAATCGCTGCTTACAATTTGATTTAATTGGCTTTATCGTTTGATATATAAAAGAGTTGTGTGAAAGCAGTGGTAAAGCTCTATGAAATGCATGTATTGGAAGATTTTATTCATTGTATATCACTTGTTAATACAATATATCAGCAACGAACACCATTTTTAATCTTACTCGGGTTATAATTTATTTTTTCATATTTAATTTAGTGCAGTATTTGTGTAAGTGTAAAATTTTGTTAAGGAATATAAAAATTAAGTGGAAGACAAAATGTGCACTCATGAAATTTAAATAGTCGTGTAAATATTTTAATAATTGGAATATTTTGTATTTCTTCTTCCCCGAACAATATTTTTTGTAGATTTTATGGTAACATGCACTTTCTCAGGTTATGAGTGACTACACTTATTTTGGGACAGTGCCATAGTCATGTACATTTTACACTTGATGATAAATTGCAACATTTTTTAGGAAGATTAGAATGTTCCGGCATGAGTCTGCATTTTGTATACGTCGCAAAAATAGAGAAGTTCTCTGGCCTGTGGTTTGTTCTGATTCGCCTGACGGATAGAGACATCCCTCGTTCCCACGTTATTTTCGATTCTAACGCGTTATTCACCGAAAGAACCGCACATGATCGATGCGTCGTCATGTGAACGACGAAAGAAGTGTTGCGTTTTCGGTTGTCATTATTCGATCTCAGGTCACCAGGACCGATATGGTGGGGATGTGCGGTGCGAGCGACACTCTCCCCTTACCCCGTACCTCATACCGCGAGACTTCGCTATTTTTACGGGGTATAGCATGCTTGCTGCGTCTGATATATTATATCGTACCTTTAACAATATTGTAATAATGAATAACACATAAAATCATATAACAGTTTGAAAAATCATTTACTTTTAAATTAGTGTTTAGATTTGCTCGTGGAATTTTTAAACTTCGGGTCTTGTGCTTCAACCGTTGTAGATCGGCATTGAAAAACTTACAACGCACGTATAGGAACACCATATTCGTTTAAATACAATACTTTGTTTAAAATACGAATTTAGCTTCCACTTTATTTTATATATGAAGTAGGACGGTCGCCTCTTTACGAGGAGAACTCTTACAATTAGAGTGAGGCTATAAAAAGAATTTGTCACACGCCTAAGGAGCCTATCGGTCTTAACATAAATAGACTAGTCGAAGTTACACAACTGCAACCTCTTAAGCATTCCAGGAAGAAATATAAGAGTTACTTTTTATATATGTATATATATATATATATATATATATATATATATATATATATATATATAGGATTCCGGAACGCGATAGTGGGGGAAGTATAAAAGAAAACGAATATACAAAGCTAAAACTATATTTAATAAAAATAACACATAAAACTAAGGTAGAAACTAAACTGAAAAATAACTATAGCTACGTCTTAAAATGATCGTCTTAAAATATACATCTTCTAATTCTCGTCTTAAAAAGTCGTCACATACCACTTATTCGTCCGACTAGGCGGTAAAGCGCAGTCGACGATATCGGCATAACCGATTCCTACATATATATAGAATATTTGTTAAATAATGTCGACACACCACGTCGGAGAATACAATTTTCAGGACGTTTATTCAGAATGGTTGTTGAGAACTTGGTCGAGCATGAGCATTCTGCAAATCGCAGGGATGCAGGGCCACTTTGCCAGCTCCCCCTCCCACCAAGCTTCAAAATAATATGATGGGACATTTGGACAACTCTGACCATCGTGACTAAGATTCCAAAAGGCAGATGTTTTTGCTGTGACATCCCCTTGATATGTCTAAAATATTTAGGGAAAATGTTGACTGGCCGGAAAATAAGCAGTATGTCCTGTTTGGAATCTAACAATAAGTCAATTTGGTTTCCGTTGTACAGAATATTTGAAATGAGTTGATATCCAACAATTTATTTTTAAAGCAAATATGCGTTTTTACACAAATATTCAAATGTTATGTTGGTAAATACAAAAATAATATCGCACAAATACAAATTCTGGTACTTCGATACCTCAAGGTATAAAATTCTCAATTTTCCACTCTTTTACCCAGTTATCTTATATACCTTCGTCTGAATTCAGCATTTAAAATTTATTTTAATAAACAATCGACCGATTGTTTACTATGTCACGTACAAATCTATTATACGAATCGTATCCCATCTACGATATCCTGCCCTGAAATCTATTGTACGAAACGTATTTCGCTCTACCCCTTAGACTTTTCATCCAAGTTTTGGTTTACGTTGCAGAAGTTGAGAGGTCAGGTCAGGGATATAGACCATATAAGGTTCAAAAGCTTCCACGTTCGAAACAACGTACGAGTTCTCGAGTCTCTTTCGCGTCATTGAACGTGACGGAATTTGAGCAACGAGAAAATATGGGAGAGAAAAGAAAAGCAAACAGACTTCGGCTTACAATTTCCTCCAATTACGTGGATCGTAAAACTTTATGTAATACAAGGAATTACTGGTATAGAAAATTGAAATACCACGGCATTTAATCTTTTTGAATTTGCTGCAAATTAGTTTCAGGGGGATGTAGGTTGTTATCGGAAAGCGACAAAAACTTTTATGTCGTGTTGAGTACAATTTTTTCTTCGACGGAACGTTCTATCATCTTGACGAGAGACGAAGGAAGCGGAAGAGCAGGAAACAGGCGGTGGAATAAAAATCTCAAGATCGTTCCGTGAGACAAGTAGCGACAATTTCTTGCCCTAAATAGCTACGGGACGAGAGGTGCGCTCATGGTGACGAAGTAAGCTGGAACGCAACGAGGTCGATGTTTCTCGCACGACTCTTCGGAGGTCAAGCGAGAGAAGACGGCCACGATGGCGAAGGTGGAGCCAGGGCGCATCTTCGCAACCATTCCGGAACTTTATTTCCCCGAGGATCGCTCCGGCAAAGTTTATCGTTCGAGGTAACACTGTTCTTCGTTTTATACCGCGTCTCCCTTTTTCTTCTCTATCCTCTTGCTTCTCATGTTTGACTTTACCGTTTTCTATTCTTCGTCTTTTCTTCCGACATCCCTCTTCAGCCCTAAACCAGTTCCACGTCGGTCGGACATTCGTCCAACGCGAGAAATAAGGTTTTCGAAAAGCGCGGTATCGTTCGTTCGTCTTTCAGCTTGGTATAAAGGCTTTGTCAATTTTTCAAGTAAATTCCACTTTCTCTCCTTACCCCTCCGTACGTTGTGCATGAGAATACGAAAGACTCGAAGCTATGGTGCACTTACGATCCAATAAAGTCTCTTAACCCTTTAACTACGGCCGTCGTCAATGACTTGATGAATTATGCTGGGAACGGGCGTCGCTTATCGACTTTCATTTGTTTCATCGACAAAATTTCGATAACGAGGTGAAAAAAACGGAAATATGTTACAACTTGGTGCGCTGAATGCAAAGTGGGACTTTGTATAGGTGAATGTTACAAAATTTATCACACCAGAAAAAATTTTTGATGAAATGAAAATGTTACGATTCAATTTGCTATTTTGTTATTATAAATTTGTATGAGTATTATAAGTATGCATGAGTTTCAGTTTCTTTACTTATAGGGGTGTTTTGTAAAAGAATATTTTATCTATATATTGTGTATTTGTACAACTTTTTTTTTGCGTTCAGACAAAGACATTTATGAATAGATACTGTTACGAAACGAGCACCACTTCGTCTTCGCGAGGAAAGGTATTGACTCGCGAATACTAAATGTATATGTTTTGTATAAATTGATATTTGTTGCGTTTTTTCTCTGTGTGTACTTGATGAAAGGTTCTTAAGAAGTGTTGTGTGAGAGTGTTCGTGTAAGAGTCGTCGGTGTGGAAAATTAGGAGAAGTTAGGAGTGGGGGACAGGGACCTTTGTAAGAGGGGATGAGGTTGTGAGGAGGGGGATGGGCCCTTAGAGTGGTCGGTAGGTATGCTGTGTGTATGTGTATCTGTTTATGTGTATGTGTGTATGCATATCTTACATGAAGTATTATAATTAATAATAACAATAGTGCTAATAATGATAATAACAATAATAATAATGATAATAATAATAATAATAATAATAATAATAATAATAATAATAATAATAATAATAATAATAATAATAATAATAATAATAATAATAACAGTAATATAATAATAATAATGTTGATGAGCGTTATAATGCGGAGTATGTCGGTTGGGGTTAGGACGTAACAATACCAGTAGCTAAAGGGTACGTAGTTTGTTACGCTTCAATTTGCTATTTTGTTATTATAAGTTTGTATGAGTATTATAAGTGTGTATGAGTTTTAATTTCTTTATTTATAGGGATATTTTGTAAAAGAATATATTACTATGAATATTTTATCTATATATTGTGTATTTGCACAACTTTTTTTTTGCGTTCAGACAGACAGATTTATGAATACATTCCAGTAGCTAAAGGGTTAAAGTAATTTGATGCTTTTAGGTATTTTTTTGTGTAGAAGACAGAATATTCTTGATTTTGAATTGCGTAAAAATGTTTTACTTCGAATAGAGATGTCGGAGATAAAATTTCTGCGTAGAGGAATCCTTCTGGGAGTCCTGGAAGGGTTGGTATTTATTAGGGATGGGCATGGTAACAGGAGGGTATGTAGCTGTAGGGAGAAAGATTGGCAAATGTAATTATTATGATACTGGTAACAAGCAATAAGAATTACCGTAGTAAATACGATGATATACAAATACAATAATAGTAGTAACGATAATGAAATAAAAGAGAAGATTAATAATGTAAAGTATATAAAACGGTGATTTTTCTTCAAAATGTCTGTGTAATTGAAATATATAAATAGCACAATTGTTGAGCTATTTTTCATTAATTAACGAACTAATTGAGCAAATCAATTGATTTAAATATAGACTGAGAAAACAATTTAACAATTAAAGAACATAAGGAACAATATGTCACATGTACAATAATTATATCGCCTTAATATTGTAATATTAAAGTGTCAATCGTATCCAATATAAAAACAGATTATATGTATTATTAATATTAATACATGAAGACGAATTCATTTTATATTATTTATTTTTCATTTTCGAAAATATACTAACCTCTCTCATTTATGTGAATGAAATTGGAATGTCATTTTGAAATTGAGAGGGCGTCATGAACGTAAGCTACTTTATATTACTGCTATTGAGCTGTACAAAGTTGTACAAAAACAAAATCAATATTCGTACTACTAAATGCAAACACATACGTTCACCTTACGAAAAGACCAAATACGAAAAGTAAAATGGGACAACACTGAAATTATACAAACGAACAGGACTAGGACATCATTTCGGCTCGATACTATCATGGAAGCGTCGCATCACTGCAAAAAACAAACAACTTAAACTGAGAAGAAAACAACTAGCATGTTTGATGGCCGGAAAATTCAAACTTAGTTTGGAAAATAAATTACTTATTCGCAAAACCATTTTAAAGCCAATTTGGATGTACGGTATACCGTTCTGGATTATAGCAGCAAAACCGCATTTGAACAAAATGGAGGACCAACAATCACTTACGCTACATTCCACCATCCACATCCCCTGGTTCGTTAAATATGAAGATGTAAGAAAATATACAAAAGAAATAAAGAAAAACCTAAAGGTCAACACTGTAAAGGAAGAAACATTTAAGGCAGCTAGCAAGTACAATGAAAGGATAGCCACACATGTCAATCCGTTGGCCAATAACGTATATAAAAAATATATACCGCGAAAGCATAAAAAAATACTTCCTTCTGACATAATAGAGCATTAACTTCCATAAGTTACTCATCAGGGCAATCGATTAACGATAAAGACGCTGCCTCAATGGAGACATCATCCTTGCGTTATTTTGTCATATTAAAGCAATTTGTCAAATGTTTAACATCAAATTCAATGTTTACCATCAAATAACTTCATATTATTAATAATTATTACGTAATTGGAAAAAAACCTCGATCAGTATTCCTCTAAATTTTCATATCGAATCTCCTTATGTAAACAGTTACCTTACCTTTTATTTCTTCTTTTACTTCGTATTAATACATATTTACTTTCATTATACTGAAGTTGCAATTTTGAGATTCCAAGTGTCACAAAATACATTATTATCCTTATATAGATGCAGAAGCGTTCACACATATAAAAGCAGAAATGCTGTTACCATTCAGAAAATAGAGTTGAGTATCTCATCCGATTTTATTATGCGGTTTTGACAAAAAATACATTTTCAACACTCAACTTTGAAGGGTATTTTCACCCCGTCAAAATGAATGATGACCGATAAAGAAAAGTATGTGTCAGATATTTTTTAGAGAACTAGATTTCATGTAAGTTTTATCAAAATTGGAATATACGGGTTCAATATGTTTTGACTGGTCGGACAGTTAAGTCGTCGGAATCTCGTTATTTTTTCTTCTCTCGGCAATATACTTAACACCCCATTTTTTTGGCGTTTTTGTTTATTATAACGATTATAAACAAGTATAAATACAAAACAAACAAGAATTTAACAAAAATATACAAATAACAAATATAAGACAAGCGAGCACAACGAAAGTATATAATGAAAACTGTCAGAAAATGTGTGTGTTGCACGGTGTTTGAAATTGTCTGTTAAAAAACCTGGTCAGGACACTTTTTCGGTCCCTTTATTAATTTCCCAAGCATCCCTTCCTCCGTCGACATCCCTTTCGAGGAGGAAGTGGTGACTTGGTAGGGAGGAGGATGTTGGGTCCGTAAACAAATGTTATTGGTTCTGCCTGGGCTTCGTGGGTGGTTACCAAAAATGCAGAGTTTGTATTAGTTTAGCCAACCCATCGAAGGCCCAGGCAGAGAGGGCCTTGGGTTACAAGATTGACGTGGCTTGTGAGTGGATGCTACATTTATGGCAGGTGTCATAAATCTAGCTTTGGAGGAATGTACGCGTGCAAAACCTGGTGGCCACGTGCGACTCTTCGGTCATCGAAGGGTATTTGCCAGGTGGGCCAGGTTTACACGGCTGCGGAAACAAATATGGATTTATAAATTTTTTCTCTCGCAACTTCAAGGCTCGCGTTGTAAATTACGCCTCAACAATATGTTTCTTTGTTAGCCGGACGTATCCATAGGATTTTCAAACTCGATTTTCTTGAAAATTAAGCCTTAAATGAAAACAGTTTATTGTCATATTTTGTTCTTACTTTTTCGCAAAAACTTTCTGTATCTACAATAGATATCTAATGATAACAGTAATTTAGTCATGTACGATATTGTTTGAAGTGCACTAGTAACCCCATTTTTTATAATTTAAAAAGAAATCAAGTGAAGAATAATTTGGTCAAGAAAGAGGTAATAAAACGGGAAATTCGCAGCCATTGTCCTTATAAAATAATTCCTCTACCAACATCTCAAAAAAGTCATCAGCATATAATAGAAATTTACATAAGAAAAGAACCTCAAGACATGTCGGTAATAAAAAGAATAAAGAACAGAGGGCCAAGATGAGAACCCTAAAGAAAACTGGAAGTAGCTCTAATTTCTCTAGAGTCGGAGTTCCTGAAGTAAACAATTTAAACTATATCTGGCACGATGCTAGTTAACACGGATGAACTTTGTCATTTATTTCTAGTAACGTCAATCTTTTTCTCAATGATGAAAAGATGCGGAAGATAAAATGGCTTATCGAAATCTGGATATACACCAAGAATTTAAAAACTTGTTTCAACGCAGTAGATAGATTTTGATGGTATTTCGCGAGATTGACAGCAGTAAAACGTCAAGGAACGAAACGATGCCGTTGCTCGATTATAATATTTCGCAAATTAAAAAAAGGTTACGACTAATTTGGTCCTCTAGAATTTTAGACATGGTATTGCGCAGACTCGACTTATAACTGGAAATCGGTGTACGGTCAGTAGATTGAGATATAGTTTTAATAAAGCATAATTTCCATAGTTGGGAACAAACAGTGGACAATACCTTATTTACGCCATAAAATTCTATAATGGATACAATTTTACACGATTTAGAAGAATTGGTGGTACACTAGCACTGCCCTCTCCACAATTATTTTTGAGATTATTTATCCTACAGAAAGGTGCCTCAATGTTAACGTGGATGTGGTTGTTGTCAGAATTGGTACATAGACATTCGAGAAGATCAGCAAAAACAATAGAAATGAATAAGTTATCCCTTAGTATGTTGCCAGCATTAATAAGACATGAGAGAGTAGATTCACGTCTGCTTATGCAGTTAATAAAATTCCAAAAAGGCTTAGCATTGCGTGAAACAGACCTTTCCGTACTTGGTATAAGTACTCCAGCAATATTTAGAAAGGGCTTTGCATTTTGGCCTCATTGTATAATATGTGAAAAGATTAATTGTACCCCGTATAAGTTTGTAATATTGCAACGTTTGTGTGGGCTTGGTAAAGTTTTTTAAGCTTTGATAGTGTTGCGTCCCAAGATACGCGGCCAACTCATCAAGCTGGACCAATTCGGGTCGTAAGTCCGAACCCCCACCTCGATTGTTGTAGGGAACGTATTCTGGGAAACGCGCCTCACGGGAGGTAGTTTCGTAGGGAGTGGAAGCAAAGGGTGAATGTTTGAGCCACTCCGATGTGGGTTTTTGCACTTTAATAAAAACTGTACTTTACAAAAAACTATTAACAGAAACTTAACAGATATTGACGGGATGCGTGTGATTGAAGTTAGTATGTCGGAGGTGTTGCTGGTTTGAAATGTTTGGAGTGACTGACTCCTCCAAAAAATGGAAGAGTCCTCCATGGATGAATTTCTCCCTCCACCGTCCGGTTATGCCCCCAAGAAGGGGGTAACACGCCACCGGAAGTCACGGTGCGATTTCGTACTTAAAATAAATATTTGTTGAGGCGCGCGAGCGTTTTGGCGAGACGCCTTTGGACGGTGGAGGGGGCAGCGGTTCAGTCCGCGCGGAGTGCGAATGCACTCGTCGCCACCCCGGTTTGGGACCGAGGGTGGCCGAAGAGGGTGGCGGGACCGGCGACTCGTCGGCGCAGGCAGAGCTTTATGGTGCGGCAATTGTCCATTAAGGCACGAGGAGTGAGAGTCCCAATATTGCTATTTTGACCTCTCACCCCCCTTTGGCTGTGGAAGGCCTGAGGCGCGCATGCAGATGTTAAAGCAGCCCTCAAAAATGGCCCTCACGCTCGCACCATAAGCCCATTGTCTTCACGGAATAAACCTCTGCATACCAGGAAATGTCGATGTTCAAAAGAGGGCCTCTAATCCCTTTTCCTTATTAAAGACTAATGGCTGACGGCTTGTCCTTCCGTCAGCCTGCAATACTACGGTTTCCTGGACATGCAGGGTCGATCTCAAATATTAAAAATCCGCGAGACAATGGAATGCCTGCGCTCGACGTTTGAGAAACATTACTACCTGCTCAAGGGTAGTAACATACCGGCCCCCCTTGAACGGATGCCGTTCAAAATCAAATAAAAACAACAATGTACACGTTGGCTTTAAAATGAACAGAAATCGTCGCTGACCTTAGAATTCAAATCATAGTGATCTAGGTACTACTGTTAATACTTACTTCATATCACTTAATATTACAAAACTTACAGTAAGTATAACAAATTATTGCGACTGAATACAAAATGGCGAGAGTCCTTGCAAGGTTGCCATATAGGAACTCGTCGCGGTTTTCACGGCTATCGGGCACGTGATGCCATTTTGCGCAAGACAGGTCACGACACTTCGACCCGGGTTACACTGCACAGGCCGTAAGCCAAAAGGTTCATGCCAACGTGTGCCTGACGGTTGCGTCATCTTGACGCAAGGTTGCCACGCGGAGCGCTTACACTTCTCCGCGGCGATGCAGTAAGGCTCGCATATAGCCTTTAATGAGTCTCCGCATAGGAAAGGACTCGGATGGAGAGCGGAGCGGCCGCTCGGATCGGCGGGCGGCCGGGTCATAGGACAGAAGTTCGGGATCGCTCCGATCTCATGGTCAATCGCTACTTTTAACTGTAGCGCCTTCGTAATAAGGTATCCGTAAATCACGGCGTATCCTACAGTTCTTCCGCGGTTACAATGTACCTGTTCCCTAATGTAAAGGGGTGTGCGGCGGTCTGTACCTGCCGTCTTAAGCGGTCGATTGGACGTGACGTGCTTCCTCTGAGGCAGGTCCGTCCGTGTTCGAGATCGCGCGGACTTCCCGCGGTCGTAAGCTACATGTTTGCACAATACGCTTTGTATTAATGCCCTTGCGCGGATTATCCGATGATTTTTGCACATTAGACGCGATTTCACCAGCGTACCCGTGTACAGATTTTTCGCGGGCGTGTACCGAGTGGTTAATGCAGTCACGTGACCGTTCATTGGTGGAAGCGGAGACTGTTTCCGTTCGTACCGGATTTCGAATTCGCGATGGCGATCGATGACTCGGAGTAGTGATCTCGTGGTTTGAGATCTTATCAACGGTAGTTCTCGTAAATCGAGACAAGACGCGAATGCTATGTCGCAAGTAGCGGCGGTCGATTGAGAAATTCCGCGGCGATCGTGAGTTTCTTCGCGCCACCGAAACCTCGTAAAACTCCTGCCCTTCGAATGAGCCAAGACTTGCCGACGCATCTTCATGATGTCGACGGTTGATGCAAAAGATATGCCGCAAGTAACAGCGGTTGCTTGGGCGATTCTATGGTAGTAGCGAGTTTTCTTGGGCCACCGAATTCTTCGAATGCTCCTACCCTTCGAATGGGCCAGGACTTGCCGCTGCCTATTCGCGATTTCCGTGGTGAGTGCACACGCACGGCTATGGAACTGAAAGGCTACCAATATTACGTGATCTTGATATCTGGGACCGATCCGTAACGCGCCATTCAAGGATAAACGTGCCATTGTTTCGGCCAACGCGTCAAACAATATTACAGGTATCGGGCCAAGGCTTGACCGCTTCCTTGGCGCGTAGCAGGGCAGGTAGCGGACCGTATCCCCTTTCGCGTCGATCACTTCCAACGTGCGACCGAGAGTCGAGTACCTGTGTACAGACTCGGAATACCGAACATGCAAATTCCTACTTCGCGCTCGGGATTTCTTTCGCGAGCGGTATCGTTTCAGAGCAGCGACGTGGAATTCTCCGTTGACTCTTACGTTATTTTCAAACGAGAGTCTCACCGTGTTTCGCCCGGTGATAGCGACGCGATGCGCGGTCCTCTTGCGATGCTTCTCGCAGGACTTAACCCCTTCCGAAAATTGTCGGTTATTCATTGTTTCGCCGATTTCCGCAACCCTGACTGGGTTTTGCAAGTTGCGCATCGAGAAATTGACATATGCGGCGCTAGAACCATCGAGGATTTCGAACATCCCGGTGGTTATCAAGCCGAGCTTTCCCTTACGGAGTAACGCGCGGTCACTGTGCAGCGATGCTCTGCCGATGCGGAATAATTCACGGTCTATTGCCGTTCTGAAAATCGCGTCGATTGATACCGATCTATTTAAGTGATAACTCATCACGCGACCGCTGCGCGGGATCGAAACTCTTGTCCGATCGACGAATAGAAACGGTAAATCGTTTATCAATTTTATGCGGCGGCCTATCTGCAAAATGATTGGCCTGCCGTCCTTATGGCGACGTGGCTCTACTTTCTTCTCTAACAAGTCGTTTACAAAATTGAATTTTGCGCCGCGATCTAACAATCCCTGTAACGCGTGCTTGTGTCCCTGATTGCTGGACACGTCCACAATAGCGGTTTTTAATGTCACGCTCTGTTCCGGATGATGTAGGAAATCCGCGGAATTTGTCCGCGTTTGATCATTGTCTTCCTCCACGCGATGTAACGAATGGCGATTGACGAAACGCGACTTGTAGTTAATCGCGTTTTCGTGATTAGCCGCGATGGGGCTTAGATTCAACTGGTTGAGACAAGGTTCGACTTGTCTCACTAGGATTTCATGATCCTCTGGAATTGTGCGAGTCGGCTGCTCGCACGTATTTGTGACATGATCACCTTCACGCGCGCGACTTATGAGATTAGGCGGCGCGGTCTGCGCAGGTTTCAGCGCGGCGTGCGCGGGTTTCGGCGCGGCGTGCGCGAGTTTCAACGCGAGATGCTTTATTCTCGGCGCGGGACACGGATGTTCCGTCGCGGGATGCACGGGTTCCGGCGCGAAATGCATGATTTTCGGTGTTTCCGAATGACCACCTGCTGCACTGTTGCTCACTTGCGCGCTCACGGAATTTACCTCGGTACCTGGAGTGCGCTCCAAATCGCTTGGAGCTTTCCCTCCTGATACCCTGCGATTCGCGCGGTCTATGAGGGAAGAAGCGTAATTCCCTAAGTCTAGGCGCTCCTCGATACTGACTTCTTCGTCTAGAAGTTCTAATTCGGAATGTAGTATGTGAAATTGATCTAAGTGGCGTTTCAGGTACTTCGCTCGATAATGCAACAAAGCTAAACCTACTTCGTCTGAGTTTAAAAGTATCTCAAATCGTTCGACCTGGAGGCGGAACGTTGCACATCTGTGTTTCAATTCGCGGATGCGCGGCACGCCTATTATTGTCATAATTATGCCGAATTGACCACTGAGATCGAAGGAGGTGAACGGAAGAATGTGACCTTGCGAAAGAACGGAGGGAGACTCAATTAAATCATGCGAGCTTACTTGTTCGCTGGCGGTGAGGTTTCTCGTGAAGCGGCGGTAATGTCTGCGAGGAACGTTTTTTTTCCTTGCAGTTGCAGCGTCTGCGGCGGTTGCTCTCTCTGAAGCGGTGGTGGCTGCTTCCTCTGAAGCGGCGGTGGTTTTCGACGTCTCGTTTCCTTGGAAACGGCGCTGACGGCTGCGACGTCACTTGCCTCAGAACGGCAGTGATGATTGCGAGGAATGGCCTTCCTCGCTGCGAACTCGAACGCACTGCTTCCCTTGAAGCAGTGATGGTTGCTTCCCTTGAAGCGATGGTGGCTGCGAGAGTGAGTCTCTCTGCAGCAGCGATGACCGCGTCAGTTGCTTCGTCTGAAGCGGTGATAGCTGCGAGATCAGTCTCTCGGCAGCGGTGATGATGCGACGTCTCGTTCCTTGGAACGGCCCTGGTGGCTGCGACGTCCGATGCCTCAAAACGGCAGTGATTACTGCGAGGAATGTCTTTCCTCTGCAGTGGCGATGTCTAAGACAATTGCTTCAGTTTTGAAGCGATGATAGCTGCGAGATCAGTCTCTCTGCAGCGGCGATGGTTCGACGTCTCGTTCGTTGGAACGGCTCTGGTGGCTGCGACGTCCGGTGCCTCAAAACAGCGGTGATAGCTGCGAGATCAGTCTCTCGGCAGCGGCGATGTTTCGACGTCTCGTTCCTTGGAACGGCTCTGTTGGCTGCGACGTCCGGTGCCTCAAAACGGCAGTGATTACTGCGAGGAATGTCTTTCCTCTGCAGCAGCGATGTTGATGCCACCGGAGTTGCTTCGTCTGAAGCGATGATTCTCCGGCTGGTTTGCTTCCACTCTGTGTTTTGGATCAGGCGCTTCTCCAAGGCGACTGTAATCCGGCTCGAAGGACCAAATGTTGCGTCCCAAGATACGCGGCCAACTCATCAAGCTGGACCAATTCGGGTCGTAAGTCCGAACCCCCACCTCGATTGTTGTAGGGAACGTATTCTGGGAAACGCGCCTCACGGGAGGTAGTTTCGTAGGGAGTGGAAGCAAAGGGTGAATGTTTGAGCCACTCCGATGTGGGTTTTTGCACTTTAATAAAAACTGTACTTTACAAAAAACTATTAACAGAAACTTAACAGATATTGACGGGATGCGTGTGATTGAAGTTAGTATGTCGGAGGTGTTGCTGGTTTGAAATGTTTGGAGTGACTGACTCCTCCAAAAAATGGAAGAGTCCTCCATGGATGAATTTCTCCCTCCACCGTCCGGTTATGCCCCCAAGAAGGGGGTAACACGCCACCGGAAGTCACGGTGCGATTTCGTACTTAAAATAAATATTTGTTGAGGCGCGCGAGCGTTTTGGCGAGACGCCTTTGGACGGTGGAGGGGGCAGCGGTTCAGTCCGCGCGGAGTGCGAATGCACTCGTCGCCACCCCGGTTTGGGACCGAGGGTGGCCGAAGAGGGTGGCGGGACCGGCGACTCGTCGGCGCAGGCAGAGCTTTATGGTGCGGCAATTGTCCATTAAGGCACGAGGAGTGAGAGTCCCAATATTGCTATTTTGACCTCTCACCCCCCTTTGGCTGTGGAAGGCCTGAGGCGCGCATGCAGATGTTAAAGCAGCCCTCAAAAATGGCCCTCACGCTCGCACCATAAGCCCATTGTCTTCACGGAATAAACCTCTGCATACCAGGAAATGTCGATGTTCAAAAGAGGGCCTCTAATCCCTTTTCCTTATTAAAGACTAATGGCTGACGGCTTGTCCTTCCGTCAGCCTGCAATACTACGGTTTCCTGGACATGCAGGGTCGATCTCAAATATTAAAAATCCGCGAGACAATGGAATGCCTGCGCTCGACGTTTGAGAAACATTACTACCTGCTCAAGGGTAGTAACAGATAGAGAGATAAGTTCATTGGAGAAACAGAGGAGATAAGAAGAAGAATGCGAATTATAAGAAGGAACGAACCGATCAATGATACCGTTAAGTTGCCGATACGGCAAATTTAACAGACTCATCAACGGGTAATTTATTTAGTATATTGTCTCAGTCGAAACAAAAAAGGTAATTAATTATACGTATCTGGGTATCTAGCAAGATCAAACCGCTTTTCAACAACAGGCGTGAGATCGAGAGAGGGAGAGAAAGGGAAGGATAATATGAAGAGGGGGATGGAAAGATTTAGGAGGCAAACAGTGTTCAGGTGGAATGATGTTATTAAGAGAGGAGAAAACAAGATTGAAGAGGTATTCAGGGGATGGGCAGGTGTTGAATTGGGAAAGGTTAAGAAGATTGAAGTAGTCACATATAATTTCAGCCTGTTTGGAAACGGGTCAATAGGCTATAGGACTGTACACTAAGACGTCGTCGACCTCTTTATGTACACAAGCACACGCGACATCATTGTAACCAGTAACAATAACAGTCTCAGAGATCTGATTAGAAAACAGTACCTCTGTCAAGGCTTATATTCTTAATGTGTCCAGGCTTATTATAATCACTCGAGAGGTAACGATTTTTGAAAGACTGATTAATTGTTTGACTGTCAGAGCATATTGGAAAAATCTAGTCAGAAAGAGCAAACGGTTAATTTCGGGGTACACTGTTTGCCTTCGAACTTTCAGTGGGCCGCATTCAGCCACAATCCTCATTAGCAAATTTAATTTTATTTCGGTGTTTCTCGACAGTTTCAATAGAGAGTGTCCGATTAAAAACCTTCTTGCCAATTCTTACAGTTTTTCGTGTATTGATATTGTAGGGACGGATGGTAGTAAAGATGTCCATATTCAGGTCAGCATCCCAGAGAGTCGAGGTGGTAGTACAAAACGGAGAGGTTATTTTTTCTAGGTTAGAAGGAATGATGTTGGATGATTTTCGCTCCCTTTTTAACATTTCTATGACGATTTCTTCTATTGAATTTGTATTAATCGTGGGTCGGCCGAAAAAATTTAACTTTCTCCTCCAAAGAGGAAACGTAATCAAAGATTTCACTTAAACTCAGACGAATTTTATTAATATCGGATTGTAATATTTCAAGTATTTGGTTTTCAAACACAAATTCTGCCTAAATTATGCCCTGGATTTTCATAAGAAGATTATTTAACCCGTCACATGTTACAGTTACAACCCCTTTACACAAATATTCATTACATGAATATTTTAATTCACTTTATTGTAATATAAAGCAAGACTAACCAACTCTGTCCGTTTAAATATTTTGGTTATTTTAAGCAATACGAGACATTGTTACTTACAGAATTTGTAGGGTTTAAGAAACTAAATAATATGATATAAGTGTTATTCTTGCAAGTGGAGGCGGAGAGAAGATATAATATTTGCACTTATTGCGGAATATGGTCAATGGAACTGAGAGCTGCGGTAGGAATGTAGAATACAAATGGAATTTGACATTGCAAGTGGACTATTTCCGAGGCAAATAAACATGAATTTGTCTGTGCTTTTATCATCTTCACGATATTAGAAGACAGGATGTGCTTATATTATAAGTTTAAAGCATAATATACCTAATTCCTGTTTCGTGCCCCTCATCGAAAGAATAAAAGTTAAGTGTACGGTGGAGCATATTATTATGAAAAGTTCTTAATTTTGAAATCGTTTTGTTCGTTAAGAATTTTCCTGCACGAAGAAAAGTTTCAACGGGTACCAAAATAGTACTGTGCTTACGAATTCACGGTATAAGATATAACTTAAAAACCGACGGCTTCTTAAGGCGAAAGGATAGAGCAAGAGGGATAAAATATTTAGGGGCGCGGCGTCTTAGGCGTACGATACGAGATTTAAAGTTTTAGGTGCTACTTTCGAGAGAGGTTGGCGCCGGCACCCTCTATCTCCGGATGCCTTCTTCGCGATAGGACTATTTTGGGATTTACTGGTGTTCGTCCTCTTTCTCTTGTCTGCATCTTCTACCCCCTAATAATATTCCCCTAAAACCGTTATAAAGGAGCCTGGAAAGATAGAAAACGTGAATTTCGTCAAGTTAAATTTTTTAAAATGTCCGACGATTGAACTTTAGTCGGTGACATTCTCCAGTTTCTTGGAGCTCAGTCATCATACGTAAATATTCGTTGATACCTTCTCATTTACTAACAATTTGGTATATCCTGATCTTTTACTGTATCGAAGCAGGAGTTAGTTTTCGAGGAGTATTTAACACCAGGTTTACCGGGCGGGTCATTTTGACCCATTTCGAATTCCGTAAGTGAAATTACAGAAACCGTTTGCATTCTTTTTTGTCGCTTGCACTGATTTTTATTCATTCAACGAGACGAATATATATCAAAATTGATTTTCTTCAAAGCCTTATAATTTTGATGTTCTCTATGTGGTATAGCTATCGATTCGTATTAGTAGAGTTAGGTATATAAGAAATGTCGGTAAACCTAATGTTAATAACTCTAGAAAGGACGTAAATCTTTGTAGCGTGAGAGTTTTACTATTACTATTATATTTATCACGTAACGCTCGAACTTCAGTCAAATTGGCTGTTATAAACGTCGAAAAAGAAATTCTTCATTAAAACTTCACCTCAAGCAATGCCTAGAATCAGAAAAATCAATTTTGAACGTCCAAATTAACAAATTTCTGTTACTTTCAAATCTATGCACGTCTCATATTGTAAATTTTGGTTTTATCGGTGATTACAATGCGATCTGTGGAGATGGTGATTGGTTTTGCAGCAGAATATCTCGAACATTACACTAATGATTACCATATTCCGAATTCGAATATAATTTACAATTTAAAATGTAGAACTCTGTATTTATGTAACGATGGTCGAATTTTACAAATGAACATTTATAAATATATCGACAATAATTATACATATTTACAAATTTTTCCATTTTTTGTTTTTTTGTTCTGAAGATTATTGGCCATATCAAGTACAATATTCAACCCCTTCATTCTCATACGTTCACCTTGCTCAGACCTAATTTTTTCCTGAATTCAGTATTTTGGAATAACACATATGCTGCGGGAGTTTTCACATCTCCACTTCATATGGAAAACTCTTGAAAATAATTATTCTTTTTTGTATTTATTCGCATTTTCCTATTATGAGTATTTCGTTCAGGACTCAATTTGGGTGAAGTGGGTTTTAAATCACCGAGAATATGATAAACATATCACATAGGAAAAGTTAGTCACAGGTGATGAGAGATTTGAATTCGAGATTACTAATTGGCAGCACGAGCCTTTAACCCTTTGACTACGGCAGACTTTGAGACGCACCGGTCGTACCACACGGGTAGAAATTCATTTACAATGTCCGCCGAGAGCGGCAAAGTTTTGGGTAGAGATGCGTTGTTGTGAAAACATTTGAATAATCAAAAAACTGTATTTCACTATATTAAAACAATATTATTTATTTATTTCTTCGTATTATTGACCAAATTGCTAGTATAAATATTAAAAATTTACCGTTAATGTATAGCTTTTTTTACAATATAACTAATAATGTGTTGAGCGCTTATATGCGCCCTCCATGTCAGAAAACACAAGCTGTGTTGAGTAGTCAAGGGGTTAACTATATGCCTACTGCAGCCTTCTAATGGCATTTCTTTTTAACAAAGTATACGTACCCGTGACATTGGGTTATTGCTTGTCACCAAATATATGAACTCATTAACCACGAATTTATGAAAAAATAAGAACAAAGTATGTTTGTACTTTTATGTACGGTAAAAAAAGGGCACCGATTGGTGCAGTCAAAAACATAACTTTCCATTTAAAAAAAATTGCAAATGCATATTTCTGATGCACCGATGCACAAAAATGCATAAAATTAGTTGCATATTATGCACAGTCTGATACCATTTAACTTTTACTTCTGACATGTTCTTCGATTCCCAACTGCTTAGGAAGTACAGTCTGTTCCATTTGCGTGGAACACATGCATAAGGGGTCAGCGAAGAAAATTGCAAACGTATGAGTCTCAAAGATCTTTGACCGGTCAACTGCCAGAATCTTTTGATATTGTCATGTCAACATCTTTTGATGTTGTAGAACAACGCCTGGCACTTCTTGACAAATCAGTTTGAAACACCCGGTACGGTGGGATTGGTTGTGGACGATGAATAGAGGAATGAACTTTCACCTGTAAATGCAGTCTGTAAGCCTAGTGTAGGGTGAATAAGGTGATAATCCACTGTCTCCCTTTGGCTTGGTTCCAACTTATAGCAAGTGTCAATGGAAGAGGTAAAGACAATGCTAAAGGTTATAACTATAATGATAATTTATTGGATAATACTAAGGCTATGGCTTAAATATTATACAACGAACAATTACTTCGAAATAGCAGCTAGGTTTAAAATAAAATAAAACAAGATGGTATGGTGTTGATTGCAATTCATATTATTCCGTTGCACTCTGCACATGTTTCAGATGGGAATGTATCTGTAGTCGATGAGATTTTTTATTGCAAAAGCTGTGTGGATCAGAATTGATCTGGTAATCCCGTAGTACACCGCGTAACTGTTAATCCTTCTAATGGCTGTTAATCAATTTATTCTATTTGTGAAGTTTAATTAAATACTATGCAATCACATAGTTTTTTTATTCAATTCTAAACGTGAAACCTTCCCTGTGGCATAGTTCACCCTCCCGCTCAAGGGCACTGTTCAATATTTCAATTATTCAGGAACACATGGCACATATCCCAGACGGATCGAACCGTCTACGCTATTAAGCAATCCTATTACCTGCAAAATATCAGATAAATCTATAAATAATATTCCTTTTTATCTTGGTTCGTCGGAATGCTATATTACGCTTGTAAAATGTGTATATGCATATATATGTAGTATCGGGAATTTTTTCCCGTAGTATAGGCATAGTATAAGACGTAGAACCTAAGGACTAAGGACAGGTAACTGACGATTTTAATAATAACGGTACGAACAAACGGTGACGCACGGCGACGGGTACGGACGTCTGGAGCCAAAACGGTACGCAAGGGAGAGTGTACGAGGCCGGCGAGAGACGAAGTAGTATTTAAGTTTAAAGTTAAGCACGATTTGCGAGTTTCCGATCTTAGCCGACTATTAACAACCACAATCCCACATATATAAAGTTTTTTTTATACACTTTCAAAAGACTTAATTGACGGTTTCTTTAATACAAAATAAATTGCTAGAAATCGTTTAGTTATCTATTATAACATTAGATAGTGCTACAGAATGTATTTTAGTAGAATCCACTTGCGGCACTGTACGCATTATGACTTTACAAAAGGCAATAAAGTTGCAGATGGAGGAGCGAGATAAGTTCACTCATAAAAATTAAAAATTGCTTATCATCTGCACTTCTCCCAGTCATATTACCACCCCTAACGTTTTATTTCCTTTCTTGTTAAACTATTTTTCGTTGCAATAAATAACTTCTCAGCAGTCTTTCGCTTCACATCTACTTTCAGAACAATTTTTCTCGATGTGAAACAAATACATGATCTTTCTTTAGTATATTTCATAACATTAAGTTGCTGTATCCGTCAGCAGATGCCTGCAAAAATTAAACGGTTACTACTGTTTACTATTCGATATTTGACATAAATGTTAGGTCCAAAATGTCGAATTCTTCTATAGGGAACCGTTTACAATGCGTTCCACATCCACACAGGCACGCAGGCACACAAAGAAAACGAACATGCAGGGGCAATACAACGACACCATCGACATTACGACGAGTTATATCTCCGCTGGATAATACGTTTCGGAAATGAATGAAAAACACGAGCAATAGAGCCAAGGTGGCGAAAAAGGAAAAAGCTGTACAAAGGATGAGGTAGACACTTAAGGTGAGTGTGCAGAGAAGTGGAACGAGTAGTAGACCGACGAACCGCCGAACCGTTGAACTGCCGACACCTTGTGGAATTTCATGAGTCAGTTGGAGAATGTACTAGGTGCAACGTACTATGGAGAAGGTCGTTCCAATGGCACGAAATGTGTCTACCACAGTTAAAGCGACCTGTATCGATCCCCAGATGCCATTTTGGTTTAAAAACGTGACACAGTGAACTCTGCGGTTTTTCTGCACTTCGTCATCTCGTTTTTCATTCTCCATTAGCCCTATTTTCAATTCTCTCCGCTTTCGAAGGAAAGAAAGAACAATGACTGCTAGATAGACGTTACTTAAAATAATAAACAGCAACGGAGGGTAAAAAGAATTTGGTAAAACCTACAACTTTAACATTGCCAGGGTTATTATACGGATCGAGAGGTACTTATTTTTGAGTGTTAATTAATTTCTTTGGCACACTGAACTTTGGCTTCTGGCCTTGAATGGTCCTAAACTACGCGACAGTCCTTGCCTTTGAGTTTGAATTTAATTTTGTTTACCAATTCATCCTCTGTTGGGGCATAGGCCCTTGACATCTGGAAAGACTTATTATACGGTCGGTAAAGAACTCCTCGGTGACTCGAGTTTGAGTTACTCGTATTTCGTCTTTTCGTTTTTTTTTCTTAGTAACAATAGCCGTGTAGTAAGCCAGGGACATTGGCAAGATGCCTCGAAGATTTATGAAACAGAGTCGTCGATGTCCTCTCATGATGTATAAGGCCCCCAAGTGTTGCGTACCAAATACGCGATTAGCCCGCGAGCATGATCCTACTCAAGTCGTAAATCCCAGCAACTTCGCTCCGGCTGTAGGAAGTGACGTATTTTGGAGACCTGCCTGCAAATCAATGGCTATGAGTGTGAAGCTAATTTCGTCGCGAGTGGAAGCAATAAATGATGCTGGGTTGAGTCAGTTGGTTTTGTTTCATAACTTTAATAAAGTCTAAACTTGTACAAAGAATAACAATTTGAAGAAGCAATATGACTATGTTAACAAGTGAAGGTTCAGTTCGGGAGATTGGTGGTGACAGTTTGAATATTGAAGAGTGACTGTTTGAACGTTGGAAAGTGATTGATTTCGAGGGAGAATCTTCCACCGGTTCTCCTTCCTTCCGAGGACGCCTTTCTCACACAATTTGTCTTGGGCGCCATGGGATGTTCCACGGAAAATTAGTAAAATACTAAGTTTTGGCACGCTTCCATTGGGACCGGTTGGTCTAAAGTGAAAGGGCTTAGGCCCGTGGATGGCGAAAGAGGTTGGCTCGTTGACGCAGGCGAAGGTTCACCATACGGCTTTCTCTATCGAGGCAGATTGGAGTAACTACGATAATTACCGCCAAGATTTGCACTGTCCCCAGTTACGAAAAGTCTGGAGTGCACGTGTGATTTGGAGGTTAATGTGATCTCGAAAAACAGCTTTGCCGCTCGTACCGTAAGCCTTTTCTTTACAGGGAAGAACACATCTGTATTCCAGGGAAACACTGGATTGTTATACGAAAATATTCTAGACATTTTTGACTTCGGAACGGAGTTTTGAATGCTATGGTTTCATCGGCATGCATTGGCTATCTCGAACAAAAAGATTCTGCAAAATAATTGGAATCCTGCGTTCGACGCCTAATTATTACTACCCGTTCGAGGGTAGTAAAAGTTATATATATAGGGTTCTACCCTAATTTAATCTCAGGCGAGCCACCAAAGAATATCGGTACTCGTCCTTAAAGAAACCGAATAGATTCCCTTAAAATGTAACTAATAATATCGTAGCCCAGAAACTTAACTGAACACGTGTAATTTAAAAATAAGTGATTAACTTTATTAACTATATATAACTATAAAAATACAGAACTCTTAATAACACTAAAATTACTCTAACTCTGAATTTCTCGCTAAAACTCTCTCCACTCACGCTATGTTTCTCACTCTCTCAACTCAACTGCATATTCTCAACTGATTCTTCCCAAATTTACACTCGCATCCACCCTTGATACTCTTTCACACAGCATGCATTTTTCGTCTTTCTCACAGCATGCATTCTCTGTTGCACTCACTCATTTTCTCCTTATCTATAGACTAAACATTCATGCTAGCCCTGGCATCCGTCGCTTTCCAAATCACGTACTCTAACATCCACTCTCGCTTGTATACAAACCATCCACACTCACTAACTCTAAAAATTAATACTATTTATGAGTGTAAGAAATTCCGTTCCCACATATATTTATATTCATTCAGTCATTCACAATCATTAGTGATAAGTCTGTCGGTTATGTTAATTCATTCATACTATGTCGGCCGTTATAAGTTATTCCTTACATTAAATGAATCAAAATACCAAGCCTGACTTCATCATTTTGAGTTCGATATTCAAAATTCTCACAGAAACGCATGTTCTGTCTAATCTAATAAATAACTACATAATATTAATTCGGAAAATTACGAAACTTTCAGCTTGAGATTCAATATGATAAATCTCAAATTCATTGCATTTATGACTGAGAGATTATTATTTGTTCAAACATTTAGAGTATTTTTTACTAAAAAAGACTTTAGAGGTGAATTGTACCGACATATTTAGACTGTTGGCAGAAACACTTTGTTAACTGCGCAACGAGAAATGGTGCAACTCTCTGGTCTCGGCAGATCGCACTTTTGGGCCTGGTAAAGCGAACTAATTGTAAGTAAGCTGCAATTATTTCATGTCCGTTGTAGAAACGCGGCCGAGAGCCAAAGAGATTTCTTACTACAGCTGTCAAGTCAGCTAAATCGGAATTTCTTAGGCTAAATGATTATTTCAAATAATAAAATGTATATTTGACAAAGGTATATGCCATTAAAGTATCCTTTTAACGACGCCAATATTGTACGACAAGACCTAATATGATGAAATGCAATTTTTCCATCTTCACTTAAAAAAAAGTTGCGTGTTGTTCCAATAACCAGAATTGT
Organism: Cerceris ruficornis; assembly: GCA_963989415.1. Taxonomy (NCBI): domain Eukaryota; kingdom Metazoa; phylum Arthropoda; class Insecta; order Hymenoptera; family Crabronidae; genus Cerceris; species Cerceris ruficornis. The sequence continues at coordinate 4,049,275 of OZ022526.1, forward strand.
TTTTTACAGAAGCGAGACATTAGATCACAAAAGAATAACAACTTAAAAAGCATAATAAATTATGTGTTTCTTAGAACTATATATTAGCGTAATGTATTTTTTCAATACCAAGGTATTAAATTGTAATATCTTGTACGACTCATCCTGGAGATGCTGCACAAATGTATGTAATTTCACCTCGACTATTTTATAAAATAACACTGTAGATGTTATCGATGTACATAATAATAAAACCAATACGTACAACAGATGTTATCCTCTAAACTTCATCGAAATTTTCAAGGGAGCTTTGCTATTTCATCACCAGGAAAAATAAGATACGTATAAAAGGTATTTCCTATATGGCGTCCGCTTTCTTCTTCGGCAAAACAACCCATATCTACTTTTGGTTGTTATCATCTTTCTGTTTCACGATAGATGAAACTATCGGCGATTGCGTATCACGATGCTTCGTTTGGCTTGATACAGATTACATATCACGTATAACATATGTGATGGCGCGTTACAATCCCCCACGATTGAACAAAGGTAGCGAAATCGGAGGCAACATTTGATTCGAGTTTTGGGCCTGTAAGCAAAAAGGGATAGTTATATAGATATCGATAACAGGACCTTCCGTTCTATCCTCTTTCAGGTCTCTGCAAAACTCAATTACGAATCAGCAAACCGACACACATACGAAAGAATCTCATGATAAAATATATCGGTCCAATACGATTGGAAAACTCGATTAGCTTACGAACGTACGTAGATACTTGCGACTGAAAACTTGACCTAAGAATTTCTGATTTTACTTTATTATTTAATGTCAGATTACTTACTCTGATCTGATTTACACGGTACTTTATATACACGACTTCAATTTTACATGGTTTTTACAATAAGGGATTTTTAAAAAAATTTCCCTTTAGTTATTTCTATTTAAACCTTTGAGGACTAGCGACGCATATATGTAGTCTGAGAAAAAATTTAGTTATAGTTTATCGCTGCTTGTATACACAGTCAGAGTTGAAAAATTGAAATACAACCGTTGACGTATGATTAAATAAATAATAATTTATAATGCATATACATTAACAGCCTAACTTGCTAATGAAAAGGTGGTTTTGGATCGCAAAATAAGTGGTTACCTCTCAATATTAAAAAATATCTCCGTCCGCAAAGGTTTAACGTTGAAATAAATGACTGAATTATACATGTTTTCGTTTGTTTTCGGTTTACGCAGTTTTACGTATCAAAATTCACGGTTTCGATTTCCACGGTATTCTAAGTAACCTATCTTATGTGTAAATTGGGGGACAGGTGTACTACCAAATATAATTTATGATCTATGCTTTAGGTAACATTTATTCTATTAAACAAGGATTTCAGCTGAGTAGATTATAGACAATGATAATTCGAAAGGGTCTAGCCGGATAAGGGAGCCAAAAGTATCTTGACCGTGACGGTAGTTACGGGGAAAATTAAAAATACCGGTTTTTGCACTATTTTCCCTATTTATTGAGATGACAAAAATTCAAAGAAATTCTGACACATTTTACATACGAAATTACATGATTGAGATTTTTTTCAGATTTTGCCATTGGAAATCCTAAGTGAAAAAAATGAAAACCCGAAAAAAATCGGAAAAATGTCGATTTCGTATCGAAATCTTCCGAACACAACTTTTCCCTTTTACAGTAACTATTCGATATCATGATTGTTATGCTCAATTTTTTCAGATTTTTCGCTTTGGTCCGCCATAGTGGGAAAAATCAAAAACCATTTCTGCGACGCATTTCGGGGTGAAACACGATCAGTATTTGTTACTTTTACATTCTTTTGATACAGTATGATCATTTTGTGATTATCAATGTTCCTGCATTCCGTACAATTACGTGCGAATGGGATGAATTGAAATAATTCAATTACTTTTTAAATTGTATTCTGATATATCTATTAGAATTTTAGACGAACGGTCAAGAGCGGCGTTGGCGAAGCGCCGTTTGAGTGCCTGTCTGCGGAATCACTGTACTTTTTTGTCGTGAGTTCGCGCCCCAAGAGGTATAATTTTTTTTACACTTTTTTTATATTTTTTTCAATTTAAAATTAGCAATTGGATAAGAGTAATCAATTATCATTCAATAATTTTTTTAAAATATTCTACAATTCTTAAAAACTATAAATTGTGCAGAAAATAATTATACAGCATGTTTCTTGCTTCATCGGCTCTCCCTAGCCATTTCTTATGTATTCTCTAACATTCTGTAAAAATTAAATCGAATAAATATCGGCTTATTACGATATATGAAAATGTATATTCGGCATTAAAGGAACATAATGTTATACCTTAATAAGTTGTGACGACAATGGTGTGTGCAATTTAGCTCAGGAGAGTTTATTATTTTATTGCAGCAAGATGACAATGGACAATGAAACCAAGCGGTACAGACTGAATATTACACACCATTTTCGTCAGAACTTATCAAGGTATAACATTATGTTCCTTTAATGCCGAATATATATTTTCATATATCGTAATAAGCCGATATTTATTCGGTTTAATTTTCCAATAGAAAAATCTGAAAAAAGTCTCAAACACGTATTTTCGTGTGTAGAATGTGCCAGAATTTTTTCGAATTACTTTCAACTCAATAAATAGGGAAAATAGGGCAAAAACCGGTATTTTTAATTTTCCCCGTAACTACCCTCCCCGTCAAGATACAGGGTTGAAATTTCGTACACAATGGTTTTTTTTATTACCTACCGAATGACACCTCGCTCATTGTAATTGGCACAAGGGCACTTTTGACCCTCTTATCCGGCTAGACCCTTTTCACGTCAATTATGTAGAAGAATTGTAATCGATAAAAGGTAATTACATAGTATTTTATATATCTATAACGTAATTGTAAAGTTTGTGATGACTCTCAGTTTGTTACATAATTAAACATTTGCAAAATTCGTATTGTTATACATAGTATGCTCGATGCAGATAAATTTTGGCACTCGACTTTTTTCATAACGGTGCTACAAGTACTTTAAAAATTCTATGGGCCGTTACACGAAAAAACCCTGTATATATGAAAAGGAGGTGACCCGCTTAACTCTCTCGCCCTTAGTAATTCTTCGATTTATCAGGATAAAAAAAGGTTTTCAAGAAAAGGACATCAGATTATGGGCGGGCGTGTGTTAGACTGACAGTGAAGATCTTCTCAAGGTTATACAGCCTAAAATTTTATTAACAGTAACATTATCATAAATAGAATGTCCTATTTTTTGAAGATCATTAAGAAGGTAGGATCAAGACGCGTTCAACCATGTACTCCACTAGCGAGAGACAGTCTTTTTTAAGAGCAAACCAAAAAAAAGAAAAGATTTTGGTGGGTCAATATAATTTATCGTGAATCTCAATAAGGACTCAAAAAATAATATTTTTTTGACGCACCGAAATTTACATATTTCTATACTCTTATTTTAAAATCTGCGGCGGGCTGGATAGAACACAAAGAATAAATTGCTAGTACAAAATAAACAGGATAATCGAATTATTAATTATTTTATTAAGTGTCAAAAGTGTTATGTCTTAAAATCAATTTATTTACTCATACGTAAAATTATTTGATGTCTGCCTCTTAAAATTTATACGTTATGTTTCATTAAATTGTAAACGGCCGAATATTTCATTAGGACTTAAAATTATCAAAAAGATATTTTAACAAAAGCTGTTTAGTAAGTGGAGAAATATCCTATTTTGAAAATTATTTTTTTATGAGTTCAGTAGTGCAGAAAATGTTGAAAATTCGTCTTAAAGAAATATTAACCTGCTTATGTCGCAAATCATTTGTTTAGGAAATACTTCATTTGAAGTATTCAGGGCTAGGAAGATAAAGATGACTCACGATTAGTCTATGTTCAGTGCTCTTCGCCAGACAGAAACATAAAAAAATCGCAAGCATTTTCTTTATCGATCAAACAGCTGAGTCTACCGTTTCTTACAGGTAAACGTGGTAGACCGCAATACACGCCTTTATCTATGTTTTTTTCATTACTTCAATCCATCCTGAGATGTTTGATCGTGTTTAGACAAGCGAAATATACTATATGTTGCAATTCTAGCAATAATATTAAAATACTATAATATTATTACTAGAATAATATTCATATACAATATATGTATATGAAATATAAGTCACGATTGTTTCTTCTTTTTTAAATAATGTGATTGGCATAATATGGCTGTGCCTGTTCACAGCATTGATGCTGAAATAATAATTCGTGTAATAACAAATGATTATGAGTGCATGATAGTAGATTATTAAGAATATATTTTGAAAATAAATTAAATTGAACCATTCTAGTGTAGCTAACTTTCGTGGAATCCGTGCAATCTTGTTTTTGCTTTCTACAGCCATTGAATAACATCGTCAAAGGGAAGGGTGATGAATGCCAGGCGAAGGACTTACAATTAGATCTTGTGCCGCATTCGAAGGAACTATTGATTGTTTCGAATTGATCCGTTCTCATGAAATACGCCAAAATGTAATTAACACTTTGACTGCCACGCCGAACTCATATGCTTAGCCCAGGACGCCACGGGTGCTTTAACAAAGTGCGCCGTTAGATGCAAGACTTATTCTAATATTTTCTTTTATTGATGTCCTAATAAAAAATGTTTACTGTTCAATAGGGCACTTTTTATTTCAAAGTATCTTCTATGCATCGGTCATATTCAAATACACTAACTCTCAATTTTCATTAATTTTTTTACAATTCTAAAACGTTCAAACGCTGCGGTCACCAATGACCACCGTGGCGTCTCAGGAGAAACCGTGGCCGGTCATATATGACCAACATGGCAGTCAAAGTGTTAACATTATAACTACAGGCGTTAAGTCTATTCTATTTAAATGTATTAAATAAGTACTTGAGAAAAAGAGGAATCAAAAGGTGGCAAAGATAATTAATTCAGGAATTTATATTATAAGATTTTATAAGAAGCTTGGAGAATTTTTATAAAAAATGAGGAAATAGTCATTGTGACTACCTTGGTAGTTCTAGTGTTAACAATCCAGATTGTAGTCTATGATTCGACGTCACAGGGTAGACGTTCAGGAATATTTGTTCATGAGGTGAAGGTTCAGAAAGGATTGTTTCTGCGTAAGCAGAGAAAAACCGTTAGATACTTGCATTGTAATTTTTCTTAATAACATAAAAGTGTTTAAGATATGAAAATATCTTTAAAACTCACATTTCTGTTGTACGAAAGCATATTTGTTATAAAAGGAATGAGATATCGATGGCTGGATACACTGCGAGATAAAGAGAAAATAAATGTAGGAATGCATGCGTTTTAGAAAGGAAGAGAAAGAATGGAAGAAGAAGAGAGATGATTGAGTGAATGAGTGAGTGAGAGAGATGCTTGAGAGTGAGACAGTGCGAAAAACAAAAGAGTTTGGTGAGGAGGAAGAAAAAAGCGCAACGCACGACGGCGGGCAATGAGAAAACGTACGCGAACGAGAATAATTGTATCCGCTACTTATTCTTAAATATATTCTTAAATTAAAACCTGCGTTGTCCTGAAAATCCTGCATAAATAGCTTTAACCAGTTAAGTGTGTTTGACGACTATATCCGTCATGGAGATGTGGCAGAATTTTGTGTCATGACGACTATATCCATCATGCGTAAAATTTTGTTACAATTTGATATTTAAATTGTAATTGTGGCGAAAACTAAATTATATTCGTAAATTTTAATATGTTTAAAATGTTTAGAGGTCAAAACGAAATGAAACAAACAAATAAAAATTATAAAAAAATTGATTTGGATTTATAACTTCCTGAGAGCTAACTCGTAAGCAGTGATTATCGCGACACACACTGGTGCGCGCTTTGCAAACTGATCGCCACACTTAACTGGTTAAAAAACGATAAATCTCGGCGATATTCAACTGTTTTGTGATAATCAAATCTTCCCCGCCTAATTCCGACATTAAGTTGACAATGATCTGTTGCGTACAGAGGAGTGAAAATATGTAATACGTTATACACAGTAAAACGTTCATTTTGCGAAATTATGTAATATACGTCGCTCGAAGAGAAATGATAAAGTATCTGACAATGGAGAATTTGCGGCTCGAGGCCTGGAAATGTAATCAGTTCGTGAGGATCTTGAATTGGCGGTAAAAGTAGCCGTCTGGTGAACGAAATGGCCGTGGTTCGATTCTGGCACTGGCGCAATCTCTCACGAACCGATTATGTTTCCAGCGCGTAGAAGCACACGAAATGATCATACACTAAATTGGAACCTTAATCTACTTTAAAATATAGTAGCGACCATGCATTCAAGCATATTGCGCAAACTCATTTGCTGGTTTAATTTCAATGGTCTGGTAGCGTGAAACTGTTACTTAGAAAATGTTAATTCGATATCCTCCCCAGGCTCAGAGGTTCTCACTTCTGTAACAAGTAATGATAAGCCCTGGGTAGCCAGGCTAAAAAATGAGACAGTACAATACATATTAGGAGGATAGCCTTTATGCATTTTGACTTCAGGCAATGCTGCCTTGAGATGATTATCGAAAGAAGTAGTTGAAGCACAATATTGTTATAATTTTTATTCAAATAAATGCCATTTGTTAGTTTTAGTTCTAGATATTGAGGACTTTTCTTGAATTTTAAACGACAGTGTATCAACAGGGGGAAAAATAACACACGATCGGTTTTCTCGTATCATTAATCAATGTTAGTACAAAATCGGAACAAGAAGCGTCTTTAAAAAGTTTGTTCGCTGAAATTTTAAAATTACTCAAAAGTTAAAAGAGTTTCATGAGAATGTGAGGTCAAGTAATACTAGGTCATGACCGGCTCCGGACATTCATAGTAACATCCTCCAAATTTTATTATGGCACAGTGAAAATAAAAATACGGTGTCACACTGCCTTAAAAGAACTTGAAAGCTGTCGCCTTACGATTTCTCGATTGTGGGAATAGAAAGTTAGGAAACATTTTCTTAACGTTGTGAATATTGAAAATGTGTCACATGCTAGTAATGTCCAAACTATTATAAAGATTAAATTGTATAATCCCTTATAATTTAAACAAAACAACGGTTGTGTTTTGTTGTCACACAATATACTACGTTTCTAGTCTCAGTTATACCTAAATTTTTCAGTATTTATGAACTATAAGAACTTCATTCTTCGACCTCACGGAGTTATTTATAATAAAATGTTTCCAGCAGAGAGTCATCTGCTACTTAAGATACCATTATTAATATTTTTATATAGTTTATTCTGTGGATTTTCAGACTCTACAAAATTTGAGTTATTGAGAATTAAACAAGAAAATTTGCCGAGTACAAAATTGCCTATCCACAGACACGAAATACGAGCCATATTTAAAACCGAACACTGCCATCAGCGTCGTTTAACAAGGATTATTTATATTGCAGTTATACATTATCCTGTGTCCTAGAATTCGTACTATTCGTAACGTTCGTCATTCTATTTATAATATTTGCATATCTAATTATGAGTCTTGCGCCTGCAAAATCGAATTTCAATAGTCTCCTAGTTGTATTAACTCTATCGTATAACCCTCTAAGCCCATATTGATTCACCTAATCGTCAACAATTATTATCGTGCATCAGGCAACCAAGTGAGTTCGTGCGGTTTTGCTATGTTATCAATTCAATGAAAAGTACACGAGCTCGACTTCAAATATTGCGCATAAATCGATACGCAGCCGAAAGCACATGGCGCTCCGATTCAGTTAATGTGCACCAAGCGTGAAAAGCAGGGCTGTAAAATTGTGAGGGGTGACGAAATCACAGCCGATGTTGAGCACATTAGAATGCATTATACGAGCGTGCAGACTTTATGCACATAAACTGGAACTAAAACGGAGCTGCAGTTTTCAAAAGAAATTTCTATAAGCTGATCAAATGCTTAAATGTATGTACAACGTATGAGAGCAAGTCGCGGCCATAGGCAGCGAAAAATTTGAAGTCAGCGTTGTGTTTGGTGTAGAAAAATTGTATGTATACAGGATGGGACAATAACTATGTCCATCTTGAATATTGCCGTTATCTGTAAGAATGTGAAAAAATGTTATAGAAAAAATTTGCAAGGTGTAGAGGGGGGCATATCATGATACAAACATTTTTTGCGTGGCTGGAGGCGTAGAGGAGATTCAAGGTCATCTCTATTGTTTTAAATGGGCTGCTGTGATTTTTTTGCGATGTGATCGCCGACTTTGACACGACTTCGACAAGCTATCGTGAAAAGTCATGCAAGGTCAAATGTGGTAGTAAACGCGTCTTAAACCATATTAAGAATTTCTAAATAATCAATTGCCAGCATAATTTATAGACTCAACGAGTGTCCTAAAAACGTTGGAACTTTTGCCAGGATTAGCTCTCGAAATTTTCATGTTTGATACCTTTCTTCTCACGGTTTTCGGTGGTCATTCTCCTCGTCCACACTTGCAGCAGAGGGCATTTTTCTGTACCATCACCTCTGCAGAAGAGAGGAAAAGGGATGACCCACCACCTTGGAAGGGCCGCCTACAATAATTTCAAGTCCCAACGAAGATAACCTTCATTTCCTACCACATGGCTTTAGTGGGATTTTCAGCTCGTGCGGCGGAGATATAAGGTCAAAGTTGTCAGGTTTTCGTTAGAATTTTGCTCAATTTCACTAGATTTTATACGAAGTTTTGCACCTAGGATTTTAACAATCATGCCACAGGTCACACATCTATTTGTATAACTTTTAATTTTTCAGTAATTGCACTACTTATATTAGTTGGCGGCATATATTCACAAAACGCCAACACAGTGCACCTGACATAAAATTCCTCATCACATGTAATAATTAACCCTTCGAGGACTAGCTACGCATATACGTGGTCCGAGAAAAAATTTAATTATAATTTATCGCTACATGTGTACACGGTTAAAGTTTAAAAGTTAAAGTGCAACCGTTGAAACACGATTACACAAATAGTAATTTATAATTTATATACACTAATAGTCTAACTTTCTGATTAAAAGGTGGTTTTGGATCGTCAAATAAATGATTATCACAATACTCAAAAATGTCTTCGTCCGCAAACGGTTAAAGTCAGCCCGATTTTTTTAGCCAGAGTTTTAGACAAAGAGGATATAGAGGTCGATTGCCGATAAATAAAGATATGTATCAAATATTTTTATCAGAACTACATCATACTTGAGTTTCATCAAAATCGGTGATTACCAGCTCGAGAGGTTCCCTTGTTAGACGATCCCAGATCAGGATCGCGAAGGTTAAATCGTATCCTGTCGGCTGTGCTCGACCAAAAACCGCTTCGCGATCGACACATTGCATATTTTTGCCGTTGATATCCACCTATGCAATATAATATGTTAACCCCTTGCCCTACAATAACGAGTGATACTCGTGACGCCGTAAAAGGAACAGGAAATTTTCAAGATTTGCAACACCTATGAAATTGAAAATGTCAATGTGTCGGGACACGATGAAATTATTTCAATAGTATTAACGTTACATTAAATTATACGGTATATCAAGAATCGCTGATCAATTTTTATTTTCGCAATTTCATTCTGAATTATTGTCGAGACAGTCACAAAAGAAATCATAGAGCAAGGGATTAATTGTGTACCAGACTTTCCCACGGCAATTTAAGTAAATTTTCATAATTATCATCTTATTCAATAACTAGCAAATGCTAATGGGTATTGATTAGTGGAATTGTGATTATAGACACATGTATGTAGTACATCATGCATTGCGCATAATACGGTATATTAGACATTATGCATGTATTGTAATATACCAATCGCTATAGTGTGTATGTGACAACATACGTCGAGAGTGCCTTTGTCTACCACTCTCATGATAGAGTGATTGTTATCATACTGATAGACAAAAGATTATGTGCTTCGATTGATTCTAATATACAATTCGTGAATTTAATCGGGATACTACGGGAACTTCGAATATTGTTAACACATTGAATGCCACCGGTATTCCTCAAGTTTCATCAATTCCACTGAAATGAATTTTATTTCTATTTAAATCACAACTCTGTAGAGCAGAAGCTTCAGAGGTATAAATATTTATATGCTCAACAGATCTTTGCGTTTTCAACATCAACAATTAAATCTTGAATGTATCAGCAAAATCATAAGTATTACAATTTACAAATCGTATGAAAGTTCATCGAATTCAAAAGGGCCGGTCACCAGTGACCCCCATAGCATTCGACGTGTTAAAATATATTGTGCGTGGACAATTGTTTTCTTGCGATGAATATTTCTTTGCGGAATGCTACATTTAGAAGTCCAAAAGCGTATTACCATGTGACTACAAAAAAATATTGATTTCCAGCGTTTTGCGAGCTTACCTCAAGACACACTCGACAGAGTTTTTTAAATAATCTTCGCACTAAATAACACCCTCTGAAGTCTAATGATAATTTAGTATTATTATTACATGTTTTTTTTACGCGTTTTATTATTACTCTTAAACGAACGTCGATATCCGAGAGAAGAGAATTAATTTAATAAATCACTTTTAGTAGATTAAAACATGACTAGAAAATTACGTTGAACCTCAACGTTTCATTTACATTCAAAAAATCTTTGCTTTCAATCGAAATTCATTATTCTCCAATCAAACGTGATTTCCCGTTTTTCTTTCACACTGCGTCAACTACACCCAATATTTTCACCAGCAGATATTGATTCATATGATCGTCACCGACGATGATTCACCCCGCGAAAGCTTTCAATCGCATTTACATCGGGCATGACGATCAGGTGGCGAAGTTTGCGAAGGGTGGCGCACGACGAGCGCAGAACTGGGGCAAACGTAGGTGGAAAGAGTACGAGGCCGCGAATGGCGGTTAGGGGTGGGGCTGGAAACAGAGCTGTATGACGTTTTGCAAAATCCATTCGATTCTCTGCGAACGCAGCAACGGGGCCTGCGTCTCCGTGTTCTGGGCCGCAATTTATGCTGCAGGTGCATTGAAAGCTATCCGCGGTCGGTTATATAACGACCGGTTGTTCCTGTAGGTGGAGGGGAGAAGTGGGTAGTCCTGTATACCGTATAACTGCCGACTGTTGAATATCTTGATTATTGGAATGTACAAAAAAATAAGTGATATTTTGTTATACATCTTCTTAACAACGAACATGTTTTTTATTTTATCACAGTTCCTTTCGCCATCGGTATTGTGGTAATTTTAACACGTTGCATGCCATGGGGGTCACCGGTGACCGGCACTGTTGAATTCGATGAAATTTCTTATGATTTTTAAATTGCGATATTCATGGATATGCTAATATATTCAATATTAAAATATTTCTGTTAGAAAAGTGAAGTACTACCGCGTATTCTATAAAGATGTGATTTTAATGGAAACAGTTTTGATTCGGTGGAAATGATGAAACTAGCAAAATACGGGTGGCATTTAACGGGTTAATTCTGTTTCGATTGGAAGTAATATTATATCTCCAATCGAATTTTCTCAGACCTTACTGCTAATTAAATGTAAACATCTTTTTGTGTTTTATTGTTTATATGTAGTGTTCTCGAGGAAGTATAGTTTATGTACTTTATTTCTTTTAACTTTTGTTTTCGATATTGTAAGAATGAATGATAAAAGTGAGGTATTGAGTCTGTCGAGTATCCCCGGGCACTTAAAATAATTTTATTTTTGAAACATCTAAAAATACAAATATTTAACGGGTGGAAAACAGATAGAGTCAGTGCATTTGACGATCAAATTAGCTGTAGAGAAATATAGCATCCCTTGTAGGTTTTATTCAACAAATAAATATTGTGGCAATCATCCAAGCAGAATGTACAATATTTAAGTGTTACAAAAATGAATAATATAGTAGTATTTGTAAAAATTACTATTATATTCAGCAAAAAATTAAGAACAATCAATATAAATGCGACCGTTCGAGGCTATCCACCAAACGCATCCATAAAAAACGAAGATTTAATTAATTTTCCTTTTCCTCTACTTTATAGGAAACATATGTTCAATCATTGAAATTATACTGAAAAAAGAATGCCCAAAGATTATTTTTTGAAAGTATATTTCCTTTAATATCTTCTGTTTATACCGTTTGTATACATCCTTTAAATGCCCGGGACTACTCACGCTTCTCCTAAACCGATTTCGGCAATTGGAGTTTCCAATGTGTTTACTAACAAACCACAATTCTGAAAGAAGGTTTCTGTGTTTCAACATTTTCAGTCTGGTCTAATGGAATTTCGGTGTTGAGTTTTTGAAGAATAAAGAAAACTATATATGCAAAATCTTTAAAGTGCTAAATAGCACGTAAACTAGTTTTGTCGAGATTGGCTTCTAAAATGCGTGGAATGTTTCAGAGGTACAGAAAAGTTCAAATGCGCATAAAAAGTTTTAAGTTCCGTGAAACGTGTTTGATTAATATAGATTGAAAAGTTACCTTTCGTCTAATTTAGGGCTAGTTTTTGTCAGAAGTATTTTATTTACCCAATGGATTTGTCTCTGTCGAGAGATACTAGAAAAATTTGATGCTATTTTATTTTTGCTAAAGGTATTGGATTTGTTAAGTTCATTTCTACATTTAAGAATATATGTGAGTACAATTTATTCTTTTCTTTATTAGCGTTAAATACTTTACTCTGTTTAAAGCGCACTTATAATACCAAGTAGTTGAAGGTGAAATATTGTTTAAATAGAAAATTGAAATTCTGAAATGCGCTTCTAGAAAATTTTTGTACCTTTTCAACGTAACGAAAAAAATTAGGTTTTATCTCCCGAAACTTTTATTTCAAATTCACGTGGTTCCTCAAAAATTATTAATTTAGTCGACATTGATATAATTACCTGAGTGATTGAAAAGTAATCATTTACCATGTCGAAAAAATTAACTTTTACCGCCAGTTTTAATATCTCAGAGAAAATACTGTAGGAGGTTAGTAAACGTTTCCGGTGAATTTCTTTGCAATTAATAGATTGTAATCGTTATAAGTATCGAGCTCGAAGAAATAGTGAAATTGGTGAAAACAAATGGAGATTGTTGAAAGAAGGTAATTTGTCTTTCGTCGTATTAAAAACTTGATTCATTTAATGAGTTTCATAAATTATATTTGTCTTCTTATCATTGCAGGGAAGATCGATAGAAAAGTTTAAAATGAACCGGGTGTGTACATAATGTTATGACTTAATAAGTAACGCTTCTTTATTGCGTGAAAATATCCTCTCTTAGTATTAACTTTTTGTATAAAATTATTTAACTTTAAGTTCGTATCCTACTGTATTTTGTAAAATCTCTGATACTAGCAATAAGTACATGATCCGTCTAATGAAAGCGAAAGACATTCATTTTTTGTTTAGACTTTCTTAGAAACAATGTTTATGCAAAATGTTTATTGAATCTTCAAGATACTTAACTCGCAATGTCGGAGTATCTCGTGCAAAATTGAAGCTGCCAAAACAATATTTTTACAGATGTTTCGAATAAAGTAGAGCAGTAATTGGAGCAAATTATTTTTTCTACTTGTTATAACAATCTCGATGACTTGCTATATAAAGTATTTTATTATTGCAAAATGTTATAAATTTTGTTGTGAATTTAAAAGTCTCGAAGGAGTCAAGTAAGATGAATTACTGATTGATTCCTGTTACACTATTATAAATAAAGGATGGACATCTAACGTATTCTGATGCTTTAAACTGAATGAATGACAGCAAAAGAATAAGAATGAATAATATAAAAGAAGTGTGTGTATGTGTCATAAGGAGAAAAAGATTCATAAAGAAGCATCAAAAGTGTAAAGAGCGAATGTGCGTGCGAAGAAGTGACTTTTTTTTATTACTTGTCTTAGATTTTCTATAGCCAGTTTGTTAGTAAACTAAGTTCTGGTAGTATAACGTTTAACTACCCAATCTCTGTACTATCCGAAACTACATAAAATGTACAGAAACCTCGAACTACATTATGATCAGTTTCAAAATCTTTTAAAAACCACTTTCGACGTAGAAAATCCGACCATGTTAAGGAATAAATATACTTCTTACATAAAATCCTTTTTTCAAATAATCATCAGTGTATAATCTCTCATAAGGACAAAAATATTAAAAATAGTTTCCATCGGCTTATTAAAACGTTAAGACAATCTACTCAAAAAACCCTGCTGCGTATCGACACTGTGCCTGAATGAAAATTTCGTCAGAGTGGATGTTATAATACGTTAAACACGTGGACTAATCTGTTCCTTCTTACAGTTAAGTTACAATATTTTTATTCTTAATTATTCTTGGGATATCTTTTTTTTCTGTTTTTAAGTAACTAACAGTTCTAAAGCAAGATAACGGGTTTTATCGATGCTGGTCACATTTCAAACATTTACAATCTGTACAAATCTTTTAAATTTTAATATTACAAAAGATCAAAAAGATTTTTTTGCTATCTTATAAACCAACTTGCTACATTAGAGGAAAAACGCTTTTCGCTTTTCTTGTTGCTCCATAGTCCGCTGAAGCTGTTGAACCAAGTCGTCTCTCTTTAGGTAGTGCTATTTTTAGCCCGATTACATATTATCGGCTAGGAAATATTTAATGTATTACCCGTAACAGCGACCACTTTCTGCTAAACTCTTGCGAACTTCTTTTGTCGAAAATATATTTTTGAAAATATACATCACATATGTTGTCGGAGTGTAAAATAAATAACGAATAATATATCGTTCAATAATTATTCTCACACAGAAGTTCTTGAAAACGAAGGACTCATTTATTTGACTATTAACGGGAAATCCTTCTTTAAACGATTTTAAAAAAATTCTATAATGCAAATTTTCTATCCTTTTGTAATAATAAATTTGAAATTTTTGCAATAGTATACATATTGAAAGCAGAAAACTAATTTTATAATATTTCATCCAATCATTGTAGATCTTGACCCTATTCGTCTCACTTTTAAATCTGACCCCCAAAGCTGCGATATTTGTAGGTACCAAAATAACGTTACACTTATCTTTTCAAATTGCCCTGATATAGTGAGCCTCGTTATAAACTCTAGCTGAAAAATATCCTGAACGAAAATGTTAGTCAGGGAAAACCAATTGCAAAATTAATCTCGCTTTTGAAAGACACAAAAATTATATAACGAATGGTAATTATTTTAACTTTTCAATTTATCATCGTCATTTATGACAACATTATATGCAATTAATGTTACGTTAATTGTGATTTAGAAAATCTTTTCAGTACATAATGTCATCGGAAGGTTTTTAAATTACTCCCTGCTTCAAGAAAAAATAATTTCAGACGGATTTATACAACGAAATAAACGTATTTTAATACAAATTATTCATTTACAAAAGGGAAGCTTCGGTAGAACAAAGCTCCATAGATTTTCAAACGAATATTCAAAATAACAAGCATTTTAAATAAATTGCACTTTCTTTCTCCTATTGTTCTCATTTCTATCGAAACATGATAGAAACATCTCTGGAATGCATAACGAGCAAAAATGTAGTGCCGTTTGTTCTCAATATGTTTCATGTAAGCAAAGAGGATCAATTCATCAGTAAATAATGATACGCATCATATGTATGATCTGTATCAAAATTTTTGTATTGAGATAGTATAATTTTGTTATTTTAGCAGTTTACATTCTGACATATACTGCAAATAATTGAATTTACAATATTCATTTCTGATTTCGTAAATACAGAAAAGTTAAGCCAATGACTTGGAATCCTACGTACTGTTTACTCAACTCGACAAACATATTTCGCAGAAAAGTAAACAAAGGAGAATGCAGATACGTAAAACATGTACCAGGTGTGTCGGTAAGTCCTTTCCGGTTTTATCGGTAATGAAAAAACGTTATTTAAACTGAATAGTTAAAATTTATTTACAAAAGTATTGGCCAATTGCTTCGATATATTTTGCCCATCTCTCAGGCAATTTATGGATGCCATTCCAAAAAAACTGTTTCTCCTTTGAGTTAAACCACTCATCGAGCCATTTTTTAACTTCTTCGAAATCGGAGAAGTGTTGCTCTGCAAGCGCGTGTCCCATCGAAGCGAAAAGATGGTAATCCGATGGAGCCAGGTCTGGAGAATACGGCGGGTGCGATAAAACTTCCCATCCAAGTGATTTCAGTACTTCTTTGATTGGTTTTGCTGTATGAGACGGCGCGTTGTCATGCTACAAAATCACCTTATCATGCCTTTGAGCGTACTGTGGACGTTTTTCGATCAATGCATAGTTCAAATTGATCATTTGTTGTTGGTAGCGATGAGTATTAACTGTTTCTCCAGGTTTCAACAGTTCATAATAAATGACGCCAACCTGGTCCCACCAGACACAGAGCATGGTCTTGCGACCAAAGCGATTTGGCCTTGCGTTCGATGGGGCGACTTCGCCTGGTGATAACCATGCTTTTTTTCGCTTCGGATTTTCAAAATAAATCCATTTTTCATCACCCGTTATTATACGATGCAGATATGACTTCCTTTCGTTCCTTTGAAGCAGCATTTCACAGACGATTTTTCGATTTTCCAGTTGCCTGTCATTCAATTGATGCGGCACCCATCTTCCCATTTTTTGGATCTTTCCCATTGCTTGTAATCTTTCAGAAATTGCTACTCGGCTCACATTCAACTTTTCTGTCAATAGTTTTTGTGTTTGTGTTGGGTCTTCATCCAGTAACTCCTGCAATTCTGCATCATCAAACGTTTTCGGCCTACCAGGACGCTCTTTGTCTTGAACGTTGATGTTACCACATTTGAATTGTCGGAACCACGTTTCACAGGTTCTTATAGTTGGAGCGTGCTCACCGTAAGTCTCTACCAGCAAACGATGACTTTCAGCGGCTTTTTTCTTTTGATTAAATAAGAAAAGTAATGCGTGCCGCAAATGCACGTTTTCAGGCACAAAACATGCCATTTTCAAAAAATTGTAGTTCTATAATGCTGATATTTTCGCGGAATGTAACTTATGTAGTTTAGAGGTTAATGTCAGAAGAAAAAAATGACATACGTATCAAATCATAATATTGCATAGTTATGGCTAGTGACGTCTATTATAAAAACCGGAAAGTAATTACCGACACACCTGGTATGCGATCGCACAGGGCTTGATGTCCTCTGGCAAATGTTCCATTCTGATACGCCTGACGGATAGAGACATCTCTTGTTCGCAAGTCATTTTCGATTTTAAGGCGCTACTGGCCGAAAACGCCGCACATTCATTATGTCGTCATGAAAACGACGAAAGAAGTGTTTTGTTTTCGGTTCTTACTGGCCGAGCTTCAGGTTTCCAGGAATGATTTGGTGGAGATAGACGGTGCAAGCGACACTCTTCCCTTATTCTTGTCTATTACCGCGCGCCAACAAGTCTTTTGCGCCCGATATCTAATTGTACGTACTGTTCGACAACCGAAAGATGGTTAGGGAGCGGCTGAACCTCTCGTTTTCAATCGACTACCCCCGCCATTTCGTTTTTGGAAGTCCTGAACCCAGTCTCGTAAAGTAAACAATCCGCAGTTATTTACCTTAGGAAGCTGCGTTTGAGGATTCCGAAAGCGCCGGACTGTAGATACACTTAAATTTGGGGTGTGGAAAACTTTACAATAACAATGTATCAATATACATTGATACTATTATGGACATATAGGATAGAAGTATGGGACTGGGTATTTGCAAAAGATTTCAATAACAAAACTTACCTACAATCACAAATGCATCGCGCTTGAGAGATAATAATATATTCAGAAAAACTGAATTCCTGTGAAGCATGAAACCACAGATTACTTCTTTAATTATTCGTTTATTCATTTATTTACTTCACTTATTGCATTCACGGAGTAAACTCTTTAAACGAAGCACGAAATACAGGATATATATGTACATATAAAAATATGTATAAACAAAGAACTTATAACTAATGAACTCTAATTGTAAGAGAGAAAAAAGAAACAGAATTTAAAAATAATAGACAAGACTATAGAAGGTATAAAATATAGAAGAAATGGACAAAAAAAATTATAGGGATAGAATCAAGAAGGTTTATCATCAGATTGGTGAAATTATTGTATCCATATGTACTAACGTGTCACTCATTGTCAGAGTGCAGCAAGGTATGATGTCTTACAATTAGACGTTTGTTTGGAATATTAAAGGGAAGTACTTAAGAAAAAAGGCAAGAAATGGCAGCATTAATCATTTTGACAGCAAAAAAAATACGCAAGTTGTTTAATATTTTCAGTTGTTTTCGCCTGAAAAAAATGAAATTTATGCAACTTTTTGTCCTGAATGTTACAAAGTATTAATTTTTAGCGGTGTAGTTCATTCTTATTCGTGCGAAATTACTGCAAAGGCAGCTCCGCCGCGTTTCATTCTTGATGAGATTCTTGTTCTGTAAAATGATATCTTGGCCGAGAGGCAAATCGCGAACTTAACTACAGGGGAAAAAATTCCCAGCGTACAGTTGCTCTAATTATCATCACTAGTAAAAAAGTAGTTCATTTACAAGGAATTTATCAAAGCATACATAAATGAAATGATAATATGTTTATGCTTCTGATTATTTGTAACGACAATTTAAGATTATATCGAGATGTTTCTCATTACGTGTTAAATAAACTTCCATGCGCAATGGCTTTTCGCTCTCCTCTTTCATCATACGCGCACTAAAATGTTTGAGAATAATTAAAACAGTCTTTTATATCGTTGGAAAAATGTTTCGATATTTTAACGTTTTGCCTTACATTCCCTAAGAACGTAATTATATATTCATGCAACGTTTTATCATTTTAACGATAAGTACAACATGCATTTAAACATTTCCAACGTATTTTTGATATACCTTTTATGGTAGAATCCATTTCATGGATTTTCATTTGCCGCAGTATGCAAGCGATTAAATAATTAACCCCTCCGCTACCGCAGGTCTAACCACTAAACCGCTCGGGCTGAACCCGTTGCCATAATATAAATATAAAATTCAGGTAAAGTGATAAAAATAAAGCGGAAAAGCAAACGGCTTCAAATACGATAGACAGGTAGAATATATATATATTCGTGTCCATAATAATTATTTACGACCTTAGAGATATAATTTAAATGAAGCCCCAGTTATACATTATCAGATGGCAAAACATCGTTTTGTATTATTCATGGGAACTCAAGTTTTTTTCATTAGAATGTTGCAGGAGCACCTGTTGGGTGATGATGAAAGTCTTATTTATCTTTCTAACTAGACTGGTAAGGAATGGCTATTCTGCTCTTCCTGATTCATGTGATATTCCGATGTATTCTATTATATAATACGTTTTCTCATTAGTTTCGTTGTATTTGCATGGTTAATATTTACAAATGAAAGAAAAAAAGATATTTCAACTTATTTTATGAATATCATTTCTCTTTTTCGTAAGTTGGGTTGACAAATGCTTATTTATTATCAAAAACGAAGTACTTTACTTCTTCTGGAACAGAGCGATATGCCAGTAAGGCGAAATCGTTGATTCCACTCAGAAAGTTGTTCCCATTTCTACTTTATTGCGGTTTACAATGAGCCGTTTTAGTTTCCCGTGATAGAGGAGCAGGCTGTCGTGAAGAGTGGCTTTAATCACCTCTGACAGTGAAAGGATTAATAATTGAGTTTAGTTTTAAAATGTGTAGCGATGAAGAAGTTATACCGTTTATGATATTTATTAAAAATCATTTCAGAATATTTGATCGTTTTATATACTTGCGAGTCCATTGAAAAAACGGGAAAGGTTTCATTATATTTGTGCAGTTAGAGTACTGTGAGGTTACAGTTATATTACACTTAGTGTGTAATCAATTGATTCAGTGCTCTGAAAACAAAACCGGTGATCGTTTTTTTGTTTAGGATACTTAACACATTGCGTACGGCGCTCTGCTCGCGCAACGCGCTCCCAGGGCCCGCACATTTTTGGATGCTCTAGAAACACTTTATACAATGCATATATTCACTTTTTTAATTCGCATTTGGTAGCAGATATTCAAATAAAGTATTCTTAAATATTACTATATATTTTATTATACATGTGGGATTGGATATATTAGGTGTTAAAAATATAGAATAAAACTAAGTTTATTAACTAAAACTATATACTAAAAGGAAATACAAAATGAGTATATCTTCGAACTGTCTCGTATCGTGGCTTATAAAGAACTAAAAATCATTCGCTCCGCTCAGTCACTCGTTCGTACTTATACATCCGTGCACTCATTCATACATACGCGCATGCATTCTTTAAAATAGGGACCGTAGGGCCTCCGCGGCACGTATCTTACAAACATCCGCCTAGACTAAACAGTCTAGGCGGTCGCGATGAGGCCACACTTCGATTATCGATACCACACTCGGCCATCCTGATAATCGCATTCGTCCCCGAATGCATCGTTTTCGTCAAAATAATTGTCTTACATCGTCCACGTTTCCAACTTAACGCTTCGACATACGTCCCGTTCTTACCTGCTTTACGCCGAAATCTTACAGACTCCCATCTACCTACGCGTATACAAAAGTATTTCTCGTTCATCGTAAATGAAATATATGTAAGACCGCATATAATTTTACATTCTCTCCCGATTACAAAAATAATTTTCTTTAAAACTACTACGGTTAGGACCTTGAACTCGTAACAACTTCTAAATTCGTTTTCCGTTTCCGTATAACATTCAAAATTCCACAAATTTTCCGCGCATCGCGATTTCGAAAATTTTCCGACGGCTTTAACTTTGATTTTTCCGTTGCGCACGTAGGAGGATTCGTCCTCCATGTCAACCGACACATACACAACACCCGCACTTCCCACTAAATTCATCTCCATGGGTGAAGGATATCTCTCTTCTTCTAATCTTCTCTCAGTGTCGACTTCTCTGTTCCTTCCAAGCTCTGCTTCCTTCTCGATCTCGGTCCAATACTCGTTGTCCTTTTCGTCTTCGGTACGTCTCGTTTTGCTTTCCTCTTCTTTCTCGATCCTCGCGGCATCTTCCTTCTTTACCCTTTCCTCCTCTACTTTCCTCAGTCTCTCCTCGTCTTCCTTCTTTACTCTCTCCTCCTCTGCTTTTCTCAATCTCCCCTCTTCTTCCTTCTTTACTCTCTCCTCTTCTGCGATTCTCAATTTCTCCTCTTCTTCCTTCTTTACTCTCTCATCTTCTGCTTTTTTCAATTTCTCTTCTTCTTCCTTCTTTACTCTCTCCTCTTCTTCTTTCTTTATTCTCTCCTTCTCTGCTCTTCTCAATCTCTCCCCTTCTTCTTTCTTTACTCTCTCATCTTCTGCTTTTTTCAATTTCGCCTCTTCTTCCTTCTTTATTCTCTCCTCCTCTGCTCTTCTCAATCTCTCCTCTTCTTCTTTCTTTACTCTCTCATCTTCTGCTTTTTCAATTTCTCTTCTTCTTCCTTCTTTACTCTCTCCTCTTCTTCTTTCTTTAATGTATTCTCTACTTCTTTCTTTATTCTCTCCTTCTGCCTTTTGATCTTCTCTTCCTTCTTCGTCTTAAATCTTTCCTCGTCCTCTCTCTTGATGGTCTGCGATCTTACAGGCACACCGAATTCTAATAACAATTCTTCTTTCATTTGCGTCCAGCTCTTCCAACATTTGGCATACCGTACGAACGCCAATGCCACTCCACGCATACGGGTTTGCGCAAATACACCTTTTATTGCATCCGACCACTGACTATCTTTCGTCGCTGTCTCAAACTTTTCAATCCAGTGATGGATATTTTCCTTTCTTCTGTCTCCGCTATACGTGTTGAGCAAAGCCGCAACTTCTGGAAACGTCTTCGCGGGGCGCGTGTATCTGGTTCCTCTTCTGTTACCGTATTCTTCTTCTTCGTCCTCGTCATCGTCATCGTCATCGTCTTCACCTTCGTTCTCCAAAATTAAAGCAGCCTTCAATCGTTGAATCAAGTCCGACTTGCTTCCACTGGTCTTAATTTTGCGTCGTTTGAGTTCTTTTCTCAGTTCATCCCCGTTCATCGTGTCGACATTTAAGCTTGTTACAGCTACCCCGTGTGTCGATAATTCCTCGTTGTTCATTTTGCACTACACTTTAGTACACAGTACCAATAAACTTTGTTTTTCCTTGGCTCACACAATCCCGGTCCGAGCCCCCAAAAATGTGGGATTGGATATATTAGGTGTTAAAAATATAGAATAAAACTAAGTTTATTAACTAAAACTATATACTAAAAGGAAATACAAAATGAGTATATCTTCGAACTGTCTCGTATCGTGGCTTATAAAGAACTAAAAATCATTCGCTCCGCTCAGTCACTCGTTCGTACTTATGCATCCGTGCACTCATTCATACATACGCGCATGCATTCTTTAAAATAGGGACCGTAGGGCCTCCGCGGCACGTATCTTACAAACATCCGCCTAGACTAAACAGTCTAGGCGGTCGCGATGAGGCCACACTTCGATTATCGATACCACATACATCTCTTATATTTTTACATTTTGAAAAATTTTAATTATTTATTTTACAAGTTTGAATAATCCTTTAACGTATGATACCGAGTGAAGCATTCTCCCTTGTGCAATGAAAAAAAAAAAATAATGCAATGAAATAAAATACTGTACAAGAGCCTCTAATGTAATGGCTATACTGACCGACTGATTTTTACGCTTTCAGAGTGTTGACATTCATTTTTTTCGCTAACCATTTGTTAAGGGAATACGCAAGACTTCGTTACCCTGGTAATGTAACAAGAAAGTCTATTTTTAGTTTCTTAAATCGTTGATTGAGTCGAAGAAACCTGAAAACGAGATATCTCGTCTCCCGGCCACAACGTTCGGATTGCTAAAGACGAGATGTCTCGTCTCCCGTACGCAATGTGTTAAATACATATTGCGAGACAAACTCAAGTGTAATGGTAATGCAAGAGAATTCTAACCACTGTGATCGTTTGCGAAATATCCTTGAAAATAAGTGATTAAATATGTGGGATCGATTTTTCTAAAAAAAGAACTTAGGTAAAAAGGATGTGGAAAAGAAATGTCATCAGGGAGAGGACGCTGGCACAGTGGAATCGCGCCGACCCAGGAGATCTCCGTGTTAACAGTTTTAGTGCCAGGGGTTTTTAAGAATCCGTGTCGGATTGTGCCATGCAGCGCGATAGCGCTTCGTCCATCTAGTTTGCGAGATGCAAACAAACAAACATCGCGACACAGTTCACCACAGTACGCGAACAGCGCGATCGCGTTGCCTGGCACTAAAACGGTTAAACAACACAGGCCGAGTACAGTGGAGGAACGGAAAGAAGGCAGCTGAGACGGAAGGGGAGATTGCTCTCGCACCGCCTATCCCCGTCATGTCTGTCCTGGAAACCTGAGACTGACGAATGACATCCAAAAATAAAACACTCCTTTCGTCGTTCACATGACGACGCAACGAATGTGCGAGTCTCTCGGCCAATAGCGCGTCAAAATCGAAAATGCGTGAGGGAGAGGGATGTCCCTATCCGTCGGGCGAATCAGAGCAAATTACCCCTCAGCTGCCAAGTTAGCGTTCCAGCATTATACCGCTGCTTGGATAAGTTGCCGCGCGCCTCTCTTTCTTTTTGACGATCCTACAAATATAATAAATTAAATGGATGTATATTAAAATGTTAATCTTACTTTTACTGTTAATAGCAGATTAACCCTCCATTTTATAAGGATATCTTAAAAAATATATAAATATCCGTTCCTCAGCCCCAAACTGATAACAGATTTACGTATCTATTTTCTCTATATACATGTCCTTACTAACCTAATAATATTTCACATATATTTATAGTGATAAAAGGTGCTTCGAAGAAATGATTTCATGTAACTGCGGAACTGAAGGATAGCTATTCACTTAACTTCACTCAAAATGTAGATTATCATTTAACGCTAAAACGTTTCTGCGATGTTTCTTCTGAAAACTCTTGTGTCATATTTAAAATTCATCTTCTTCAGGATAATTAAATTTCTGTTTCATTTTATCTCTGGTATTATTAGTAGTTCAACTTGCGCTGATTCAATGTAAAACTTGAATTAACTACATTAAGAGATGGAAAAAAGTGAAACAGATTTATCTATTTGATTAAATCCCTATCTCTCTCTCTCTTCCTCTCCCTTACGCTGTCCCTCATCTTTCTGCCCTTCCCTTATATACCTATGTAACAGATCATTTCTAGGCGACCGTGTAAGAAAGAAAAAATTAAAAAATGATGCCCCCACCTGAAACATTGTTCTTCAAAATTTCAGATCGCTACCCCCTCGGTTAAGGGTGATGTGGAAGCAAAACGTTTTAGTCTCATAATTTTTTTAGGCGCTGTACAAGATATGCAAATAAGCCCAATATCAAAAAATTTCTACCGACTAGCTGTACTTTGCATAGTTTTTTCAAATTTTTAAAACAGTTATTAATGGTAGAAAAAAATAAATTACACGTGTGCAAGGAAATTGGGCCTAGCGCTCCATCTTATCCCCTCCAGTTCGGACATAACGCATAGGGATAAAGCTTTCGTGTCCGCAGAGGTATATGAAAGGGCAATATAAATTTAATTCTAATTCTTTTTTAATTTTAATGCTCTTAAAACATTAAAACATATTTTTATTCTGTTAATAAATATTAATCCTTATTATCTTAAGCCGACCAATGCGTTTGAGCCGTTGCTTGTTGCGCTCTATCTCATTCTGTTTAGGTACTTAACCTTGGCGCCTTCGGTCGCACGATAAACTTGTAGATGTGATTAACTCACAGTCGGCTAATAGAGACGAAAAATAACAAATACTTGTAACTGGAAGAGGAAAATTAATTTGATTGCACGGCAATTTACCATCTCTGCATAGTAGTAGCACTTAAGTCATGATAGAAACTCCATCTGGAATATCTATACACTAATCCAAGTTTCCGAATTTTGTCTGAACTGGTTCAGTGCGTTGAATTGAGATTTTCTACAATCTCTGATGTTTTAAAAATGGATTTTGCTGCATAATGTTCTTAACAAATTTCGTCATCGATCAGAAATCGTCTCCCAGAGCGTGGCTTGTCATTAAAGTTGAAATTGCCTGCTTCAAATTATTCGAACTATTTCCTGTACGTGCTATCAGAAACTGTGCGTTTAACAAAAACTTCTACCTTTCTTAACGTTTCTGTAGGATTTCTATACCATTTGTTTCTGTTTTTGCATTCTTTAATCTTTCATCAATGGTTTATCTTAATTGCAATGTTAAAACATTCAGAAAATTCCTATCAATGAATTACAAACATTTATACACCATTCTTTTGATGACTTCAATAATTCTAAACAATTTGAAGAGAAATATATGTTAATTAATTTCCTGTAAACCATTTATGAGAAACTGGTCATAGTGCTTCACTTTTCAATTATAATAATGTAGAATGGAGAATGTATGAGGTGTATGCCGGAGGGATAAAATAAATAAAGCTTTATATCTCAAAGAATGATAACAGAATATAGAATAACAGAGATGGTCATTCACGCAACAAACAACATGACTTTTCAATAGCTGTCTTTTGGTAAAACCTTCGTTCCGTCTCAGAAGGCTGCCTCTTTATATCCCTTTCAATTGTCAAAAATACTATTCACCTTAAACCCGGTTCACCGACCCCGCAAAAATATTTTGCCTGGCCTATGCTACCAACTTTCTTATTTTCCAAGATAGTACTCGGACCAGGTGTTTGCTATTAAGGACAGCTGCTTACGCAAGCATCGCCTGACAAACAAAACGGTTAGCTGAAACGAGCACCGAGGTCAATAAAAATCGCCTACAATAGAAAAGAAAAAGAACAGTATCACGAATGTAAGCCGTGCACACTTTATAATCGTATTCAAAGTCTCTATTTCATACAATAATAAGTTAATTGTACAGTCCTTCTAGGATGACTCGTTATATACAAATTTTATATTTCTTTTTTTCTAGTACGTTCATTGTCTCTTTTGTATATCTCGTTGTTATCATTGGAGTACGATTATCGTAGCCACAGCAAGTTGAATTGTCAGCAGAATGGAATCGGCCATTGTTAACCGCGAGCGTGCACTGTTCTGACCTACTGCGATAGTGTCTGTTCTGTGAGTGCGTGTAATTGTTTGCGCATCGGAAATGCAACGTAATAACGGTACTACATAACGCCATACCGTACAATGCTGTTCAATACCTTGTATGTATGTTTAATCAAAGCAAATACGGCTTATAAGTAGTTTCTGTTGTATATAAGAGAAGAAAGTTAAATTCTAATTCTTCAGAGTAACTCATATTTCACTATGCAGGATATGAAATGAAACATACAATGAAACAAGTTGTACACTTGAAACGTTCTGAGCGATGAAAGAAATGCTGAAGGTGAAACTGAATTCTATGCTGTACTAATACTATAAATTAACTATGGGGTTGTTCGGAAAGTAATTTCGTTTTTTCCCAACAGAGGACATAATTGTATTTATTCACAGTGAACTTCGTACTTAAGCAGCATTGTCATTGTATACTTTGTTAGCTGATACAGCAAGGCTTCTTTGTGAAAAAATTTCTCTGAGTCTGCACAAAAATTTTTGTTTAGTGCCCTATCAAATATGGAAAGTCTGAAAGTCAAATATGGAAAAGGTTTAAATGCTGCTCAAGCAAGGAAAAAATTATTCGATGTGTATGGAGAAGATGCATTGACAGAACGCCAGTGACAAAACTGGTTTGCAAAAATTCGTTCCGGCAATTTTGATGTTGAAGATACGCGACGTTCTGGAAGGCCAGATGAAGCTGATGAAGACAAAATAAAGGCACTGATTGATGCAAACCGCCGAATAACAACTCGTGAGATCGCTGAGAGATTAAATTTATCGAATTCGACCGTTTATGATAACGTGAAATGCCTTGGTTTAATTTTAAAACTCGACATATGGGTTCCACATGTCCTTACAGAAAGAAATTTGCTCCGTCGCATTGACGTCTGTAATTTGCTTCTCAAACGTCAAGAAAATGATCCATTTTTGAAGCGAATCATCACTGGGGACGAGAAATGGGTTGGATTACTACTTGTTCCTCTCTCTACAAAAATTTTTAGACTGCAAAATCTTTTCTTCAAATAAAGACGTCAAAAATGTCTTGGATCAGTTTTTTGCCAGCAAAGATCAAACGTTTTATGAGCGTGGAGTCATGCTTCTGCCAGAAAGATATCAAAAGGTATTGGATCAAAATGGAGAATATATAATTCAATAAAATATTTATACACTATAAGAAAATCGTCTTTCATTTTCACCAAAAAAAAACGGAATTACTTTCCGAACAACTCAATATTATGCGTTTATATCAGTGCTCGGTATTATCTGCACTTCAGGCCATTTCTCGGAGAAGTCCCGCCTTCTTCTCCCGACCGCACATCCGAGGTTTCACTGATTCACAACTAGCATCTCCCACCAGGCACGGACCTATTCACTCGCGAGTGGTGGCGCATTGGGGCGACGCTTGTATTAACCCTTTCGCTACGGAGTGCTTTTCCACGAGTGTACTAACACTGCACCCGTACAACGGTACGGAGCAATCCTGGCGCGAACTAACTTATTTTGCTGCTAGTAGAATGTACAGGGTGTTTCAAAAGGTTTTGTCATGGCTTCGGGGGGTTGTTCTAGAGCTCGGATTGGATGGACATTTGTGAAAATTACCTGCCGCAAAATTATTTGAGGAATCCCCGATTCAATCTGGCTGGACCATCTTATTCGTATTGTTACGTAGGTAAAATGTCTGAGAGGAACCATGGGTCAGAAATGAACCGTTCTCCCGCAAATCAACTTTTAATTGGGCTTCCGCGATGAAATTTTCGCTTAGTAAGTGAGAGAGTCAGCTGTTCCTTCGGAAAGAAACACACATCTGTACCTTTTAATGGCTTGTGACGTAATATAAATAACTAATTCGAAGTTACAATGCATAAAATATATAAAAAGTAAAAACTTATGGTATTTAAAAAAATTTCAATTGCAAAATATGATCTAGTAATTAATATTGATATAACTTCGTGTGAAATTTTGACGGGTGACTATAGTCACCCTCAATATCTACATACATGGCAAGCGTCAGGCGTTGGGTGACTATAGTCACCCTTACTAGTGAAAGGGTCAAGGGGGTACTTCCGTTTTTTTTAGTCAAAAAGGCCGATACTTTAGCATATTTTATAGAAAAAAGCTATAACATGAATTAATTTTGTTGGGTTTTATTTCGAGAAAGACACGGAATGGCAGCAGAAACACTTGCAGACCAACCGAACCATGCTAATAGTCCCTTTTATTTGAAAAACTCCTTTTTATTGCAGTACGATGATCGTCCCATTCCTTGCAACCATGCACCCACATACGCACATACATAGATGCACGGTTTATGAATGCCAAATCCAACAAATTTGAAATTATGTGTGGGTTTTAATTACACTTTCTTTATGCTACATAAATTTTTTCATTCTGATACACTTCAAAATACTCTTTGAATTGACCGTAAAATAGGACGCTGCGCACATAATGGTTGGCAGGATATCCCCCCCCCCCCCCCCACAGTTTATCCGAAGTAAAAACTTCTAGCGAGGTTTTATTCTACACACATATCTGTTTTAGTCCAATGAGTATCTGCAATTTAAGCTACGAATAAGTACTTTATTCTATTAAAAGTAAATCTCAGTGGATCAGTCGCTGTAAAGATAACTTATATATTCTGGGGGACTATTCCACTATCCATAATTTGGCCTAGGCATTCGCGAAAAATTCCGCCATTTGATGCAAATGGGTTCCTTGGAAGATCAATGCCGCTGCATCGATTTCCAGGAAAGACATCGCGCAGAGATTCTTTTTCTGTTACTGCACTGATTAACCCTTAAGAGAACTCTTTGGATTCCAGGCAAAGACAATCAAATCGATGCACTAACCAATGACAAAAACAAGGTACAACATGTCCCTCTCTCCTCCCATCGTAATACCCTTTCGTGATGACAAACAGCGGTAAGAAAATTATGCAGATATCCAAAAGAAGGAAAATGTCCTCGTCAGTCACGTTAAAACCGTCAATCACACCGTTATTACTACTTACAAGTACATGTAAACACTAATTCCTTGTTGTATAATTTAAGGTTTAATGAAAGTTACATCAAATATGCCAAATGTCTTACTTGTCTGCACGAGTCATTTTAATCCATGT
Source organism: Cerceris ruficornis (assembly GCA_963989415.1). Classification (NCBI taxonomy): domain Eukaryota; kingdom Metazoa; phylum Arthropoda; class Insecta; order Hymenoptera; family Crabronidae; genus Cerceris; species Cerceris ruficornis. The sequence goes on from OZ022526.1 coordinate 4,078,482, forward strand.
CAAAGCTGCTCGTTTAAATTAATTTTCGAGCAAGCACGGCAGTCCGTTAGAGCTGTGCGGACGAAGAGTCAGCGTGAAAACGGAACTCGTGACAACAGACAATTGGGAAAGGGGTCGGAAAAAGCAACGAAACGTAACACTCGATGTACGAACGCCGTACCGACCACGACCACGAGCAATGCACTAAATAAAGAATTCTTTTCCGCATATAACGCTTAAAACTTTTTTTAATGTGCATCGCAGAGTCATACAAAAATTATAATAAAAAAATTCAAATACTGTTTAACTTGATGTTATTTTTCAACCTTGAGAGATACTTTTGATAAAACTTAAAATGTTCACTACCATATTTAGAGTGATATTACAGTATAATACGATAGCAACAAATAGAGAAAGGATGATCGCGAGAGCAAATGACATTATTTAATATACACTGATGGAAATTGAAAACATAGTACTTGGAAGTAGTTAACTCCTTAACGCACAATTTTATTATAGATTTGGATAGAAAATAACACAATTATTTTTCTTGCAGATAATTGAATCTTATGTTTATCTTAACTCGTTTATGTTAAAAACCAAAATAAATGATCTTTTCCAGTTTCTTAAATTGTATTCGATTGTAAGTATGATCTATTGTAAAACAAAACGCCGCACATAAATTTCTATTATTGTGTTGTAAGTAAATAAAACAATAAGTTTTCCGTGACGCATTTCCTATAACAATTCCTAGATTTAAGACAATTTCTTTATTTCTAATAACTTTATTCATCATGTAAACACAATTGTAGCTAAAAGAGCAAAGTTTGTGTTTAGCTTTGCCTTGAGTTGTGTTTTCTTGGTGCAAACTTACCTCGAATACTTTTGTACCTGCCGCAAAAGATCTGATGGCGCGCAGTACATCAGTGCGGCAAGAGGAGGTGTCACTCGCCCCTCCTATTTCCGCCATATCATTCCTGAAAATTTGAAGTTCAGCCAATAACAACTAAAAACTAAAACACTGCTTTTATCGTTTACATAACGACATAACGAATGTGCGGCTTTTTCGGCCAGTAGCGCGTTAGAACAGAAAATACGTGCGAACGAGCGATGTCTCTATCCGTCTCACGAATCAGACACAAGCACTTGTCACGCGCCATCAGATGTTTTACGGCTGGTATATACACTCTGTTCCACAAGAGCGTGTCGGTCATATTTTCTGAACAAAAAGGAATTGTTTATAATTAAACGTATAACATCGAAATATAAACATTGTACTACAATGCATTTACTTAATATGTTGTCCAGTCGCCATCATTGTCGATTATAGCCTGGCACCGTTTAGGCATACTTTCTGCAAGATTTTCCACCATTTTTTCGGTTAGAGACCTCCATATTTGGCGGATATGATGTGTCAGCTGCTTGACATTGTATACTTGCCTTTCCCTGAGTTTGACCTTCATTGCTGCCCAAACGTTTTGGATGTGATTAGTGTCAGGCGACTGAGAACGCCAATCCAGTGTCCTGAGCCCATTTTCGCGTTTCCACTCCGTGCACGCACCTCTTCGATATTTTTGGTAATTATCTTCTTTAAGCACCCACAAGCTGTTATCAGAGCCAAACCATCTTCGAGCAGACTTTAATAAACACTTTTGATATATCTTGCTCATCTTTTGAGCCTTAAGATTGTCTGTAAACAGGTACAAAACTCCAAATCCTTGTTTACAGAAGCAACCCCAGACATGCACGTTTACCGGGTGCTTCACTGTGCGCTGAATAACGGGCACGGGTCATATCTTTGCACCCACTTCCTAATAAAGGACACTGACTTGTCCATGTAGCGGCTGCCCGCTGCGAATGACATTTTTGGTCCTTTTGGATGGTTGCAGAGGAATACCGCTTCGAAGCAGCTAGCGTACGCTGCACTCATTTTTATTTTTCTCAAATTCAAAGCAGATAACAGCCCAAACTGCTGATTTATCCTCAAAGCATTAAAGCCAAGTGTTCAAACAATTGAATTAACCGAATGTTAAACAAAAGCGTTATCTAGTGACAAAATTAGGAACGACACGCTCTTGCTGAACAGACTGTACCACATCTCTTTAAAAAAAAAAATAATATAATTGTATTATACCAGGAAGTATAATGAGTTTCACTTATCTGGAATTACTTTACAACCCATAAAAGAAATATCATCACCTTCAGTTATTTTAGTGTTACAAGATTCTGTTATTAGACAAATATTAATTCTTATGAAATGTATATCACGTACTCATTACATATAAATAGCTAGCTGTGCATGCCAAACGTAAGGGATCCTAGTCCGATACGACTTAAAAGATCGTAAACATTCTTCGTAGAGGGCATAAATTAAAAGCGACAGTACGACATAATAACATGAAAACGATCACAAAACTGGCGCAAATTATGAATCTTGACCATTCTTCGTAGTCCGTACGAAAATAACAAAATGGGAGTAAGACACGCGAGAAGTAGCTCACTCTTCCTCGGCGTTCACCGACTTCTTGCAATCTTTTCTTCGATTCGATTTGACTGGAGAGCGAAGAAGAAATCGAAAGAAAGAAAAGATTGCAGTATAGAGAAGGGCAAAGACTCGAATAGATGAAAACGGAAAAGGAAGGGAGCGAGAAAAAGGAAAGAGGAAAAATAGAGATAAATGAAGAGGGAGAGAGAGAAGAATGGTAGCTTCCTATTGGGAAAGGGAAAAGCAGTTTGTCAGGGAGCATCGAAGCGGTCCAAAAAGGCGTTAGGGAAACACGTCACGTTCTGACCGGCGTGAAAAGCATCCCGCTAAGGAAAAGGAAAACGTAGGAAAAGCGACCCCTCGTTAGCCGTCCTTCTATTTCGATCTGGGTCGATCGTTCGACTTGCTCCGAAAGAAACCACCGTTGAGAATAGGTCGGTACACAACGCATCGTTAGTCATTCACCTGCTCGATGGATCCCAAAATCTGTTACTTTCCTTCATCTTCAATCGCAATTCTTTTCAATCGCAATGACATTTTTTTGTGCATCTATTTAATTATACAAACTGCTCCATCCTCTCTTAAATGTAGTTTATAAATTGACATTAATTTTATACTTAATAATTCGCATTGTAATAATTTCTTTAACACTAAGACTACTGACATTGTATCTAATATATTTAGCTATACTGATTAAGTACTTTAGAAAAAGAGAAATTAAGAGGTGAAAAAGATGATCAATTAAGGAATATAGGTTTTAGAAGATAGATGTGAAATATTTACTGCGTGACTTCTCTATCAATTAAAAATTAGCAACCGGAGATATTCTTTCTGAAATTTTACTTTAGTGGTTAACCGATTAAGTGCGATGTACAACAGCGAAATAATTTGTAACGAAAAGCTTGCGTGTATAGAAAAGTGCATCTCTTCACCCTACACCCGTTGAAATTGAAGGTAGAGGAATCGAATGGTGACACAAGATACGCGTTCATTGATTTGACGATAGGCTCAGTGCGTAAGTTCATCGCTTCATTATCATTGGTCATTATACTCCATGCGATTGAAAGCACAACACAAACAAATAGACACATGTAGTAAATAACATATTAAGGGCATAAAATAACTTATATTTCCCATTATTTAAAGTAAATTAATCGCGTTAGAGTGCCAAGTACATTTTACTAACAGCTGATCCTATTTCTTCCTTTAAATATCACATCTGCTAAGTACACCTATTTAACTACAATAATGGTTGCTGGCTGTTTATTCGAACCCGAAAAAGTAAACTGTATTTTTCCTCTATAGTGTACATACAGTTCAGTGATTTCGCAAAGATGAGGGTAGGGTTTTTCCAGTCCCTTCAGTCTTCCATCCACACTGAACATTACCTTGACAGTAATCTCTAGAAAGCACGAATTTCTTGTCAACTCCACCTAACAGGAAACCGATATAGGAGAAATCCGCAGGTGCAGCGCATCAGCCTGTCCGACCAAATTGCCTACATTAACCCTAGACTGTATTATTACCAACTAAAATGTATAGTAGAGCACTGTGACTCTAAGAATAATATATGTTTAATATTAGTACAGAAGATATTAGTTTCCTTTCTCCTCCTCAATTACTAATTAATTGGTGCCAATATGTTTCATTCGGCTTAGAATTTTCTTTTGAGTGTTGTATCATCTCGGAATCTCTACAATTCTTCAACTGTAAAACTGAATTGCAATTTGAGTATTATGTAAGTTAAGAAGTGAATATAATAAATATGAAAGATTCGTTTAAACACATACCAATGCCGGAACAACAATTTTTCGGACCCCTAGGCAAAAAAAACAACTTATATTTAGCTATATGTTCTTTTATTTCTTCAGTAGCAACTGAATCTTTAAGTATTTATTAACACTAGAACTACCGGCGTTATATCTATCAGATTTCAAAATATTAAATAAGTACTTTGAAAAAGGAGGAGTCAAGAGGCGGAAAAGGTAATCGATTCGGTGATTTATGTTTTTTAAGATGGACATAGAATATTTATTCTAAGACTCTTCTACAAAATTGGAGAATTTTTGGGAAAAATTGTGTACCAGTCATTTTGACTGGTTTGGTAGTTCTAGTGTTAATATCTATCTCTTATTAGTAGTATTAGAGAAATTACTAACGTCGCGTGGGTCCAGCAGGAAGTAAATATGCATATTTGTATCTATTTTAACTATTTCACTTTGTAAGTCATGACTGGCCCTACTCAAAACGTGTACAAAAATTATGTTCTTTTTGTCAGTATAATTTTAATTTATATTAAATTAGGGAAAATTTTCGTAAAATTAAAAAAATAATAAATCAAACAATTTTTGGCACTCTCTTACTTCGGACCCCTCCGCATTGCGGGTACATGCGGTATTGTAATGCTGTCACTAACGGATACGCACCACCATTTTCTACAATTCAAACAGTTTTCCAAATCGACGCACACCTTTATTTTTTATCTATTTCCAATTACCTTCCATACTTTCTTAACGTCTTTAACGTCCATTCGAAATTCAAGGCAAATGTTTCAAACGTGTAACAGAATTCACTGTTCCGTGGGATTTAATGTGCGAATGTTACACGGAAGGGAATTGGCGATATGGTTATGAGCTCTATACTCCTTGCGTGTTGAACGTCCAATTAGTTCAGCATGTACTCTCCTCGTAACGTTCAATACAGGTCACGTACCAGTGTTGTTAATTAGACCAACTGTGCACCATGTCATTTGAACGTCCAGGAAACTTGCAATATTCCATTGTAAAAGAGTAATTCCTCTTTTGGGCAGACGTTTCATGATATATCCAATAATCACGCTAACCGCTGTTCTATGCAAATATTTTTAATACGTGTGAAGAGGGAATGACACTAAATTTCGAGTTTACATATATTAATATGTCAAAAAACGTGTTCGTTGCAAGAGGGTCAACCGAGTATTTCTACGGAAGGAAGGGATATCGTTCCGCGTCGTTTGCTAACCCAACGGACAACCAAATCCATTAGTTCGATGTAAACGGTTTCTCGTTCCCAGCATACATAAACGCGGCCTCGAATTAGAGAAATGCCTCTACGTGCTTACCCTCTACTGATCGGAGCTGTACCTATCGAGTCATTACTGTAGCAGAATTGCTCTTAACGAGATCTGTCATAGGTATATCTAACTTTAATTGCATCTCATTTCATGTCTTTGATTTTAGGAAACTATTTAATAAAAATAATTTAGTTATTGTGCTTTAACAGAGATATTTTTTGCTGAAAATACTTTCTCTTTGTTCAAGAGGTTGTATTGTGATTACGAATAATACAAGAAATAAGTTTATTTAAATTCGTCCCCTGATCCTGGAACGTCGATAAATTCATTTTTTGACAAATTATGACTAATAGACATCACAGTTTTATGATTAAAGAGTCGTTAATTGTTGGTATGTTAAGTCATATGTAGGTATGTATGTTTCGGAAGTGTTCTATATCAAGTTCAGTATGAATGTTTGTAGTTTGCTTACAAAGCATCGTGAATTTTTAATAGCACGTTCATAGGTTTGAATTCTACATCGTCCATTTATTATATAAGTTTTACGAAAATTTCTTAATTAAGAAGTTATTTTCATGAATTTTTCTCCTTTGAATATACAGAATGTCTTGGGATTTCCCGGAAAAACGTTTTCAGCGTATTTTATGCACGAAAATAAGGAACAAATGTTACATGAAGGTCGACTAATAAGGCTCTATTAATAATTTATAACATAACAGTATGGCGGGCTTATTTTTCTGTTCTAAGTGCTATCCGACAACGGGGATGCAAGTCTGCCACTGTCGCAGCACGCTATTTGTGAAATTTCGAATTTCTGGATAATTTTTATTATATTAATCTCTACAACAGCATCCTTAATTCGTTGTAGCAGGGTATCACGCGTTGCTATTTAACTTGCATAAACTTTTTCTTTCAACGTTCCCCACAAATAAACTTTACCCGCAGATGAGGTAAACATAATTAATCGGGAAGCATCAGTAAACTGATGTCAATCAGAAATCGTCAGATCAGTAGAAAATAGTAAACATTACAGGCAACCGACTACCAATATTTCAACAATATCTTCACCAAAGAGGACAAAACACCCAATTTTTAAATTTCAACTTAAAATCATTTTCGAAGTTTTATTTCCTTTCATTCCATTGACTTTTCAACTTAAACAATTATCAGTTTTTTTAACAAATATTTTCATATCTTTCGCAGTCGAATGCAAAGTTGTTATTTCGTTTTTCTCATAAAGAAGAGCGACAAAAATAATGATAACTGTAAGCACATGATGGACATTTTGAAATATAGTAAAGACATGGTTAACAGTATCAGAATGTGTTGACAGATGCAAGTAGAAACTTTTTAATACCATTTTATTTTTTTCAGACCTTGAGCAGTTTCATTGATTATTACATAAAAAGGCAGGATAATTTATTTAAAACAGAACTGCAGCTGCACTTTGCAGCTGTACTCGTGCACATAACTGCATAATGATGTTTTAGAAACTTCAGTCACTTAATACCACTCAATTTGGCTTTATAACTTTTTTCTCGTGTTTCAAGCTAATACGACATTGGCGTTTTTTAAAGTTTCTTAGAACACTCTGTGTTTAAATGTAACTGAATGACTTACAATTCCCTTTTTGGCGATGAACATATATACATACTTCTGAATATGGAAATAAATTTCAAAATGGTATAATTTGTAAACTAGGTTTCATTATATTACGGAAGAACAATCGATTTGAACTAATAGGTTAATATGATACGTTCATGGTTATTTACGAGTGTTTCGTTTTTCCGATGTTCAGTTTGGTTAAGGAAACCACGATCCATGTACCAGTTTACAGAATTTGGTTAATCTGCATGTCTGCTAATTACAGTAAAGCTTTGATTATTCAAACTAATTGGAGTAGGTCCGATTATCGATTTGTTCGGATACTCAAACGCATTGACGAATCTAGGCGAAGTCGCGTTTTACTAGATGCATAGCATACTAATTTAATTTTAAGGAAATTTTGCCGTTAGAAAATTCAACCAAATGGAAAGGACGAAAAAATGGCGTGAGGTTTCAGAAATAGAAATAAAAAAGTGTTATTAAAGTCGATACCGATTTCGAGGTCATATTTCTAAATCAGTGACCGCGATAGGACCTCTAGGCGACCGTCAAGGTGCCTCTAAATTCTAGAGGACCAGACAAAGAGGTCACATACAATTACTTAAAATTGCGTTGAAATCAATCCAATGAATATATAAAAATTACAATGGTATAACAAAAGCTGCCAAATTATACATAATTGTTTGAGATCAGATTTCTTCTAATTTTTATCCCTTAACAGATTAATTGCGTACAAATAATTTAACACTATTGATTGTACAACATTGTTTCCAACATTCTGATGTTAATCACAGAGCTTAACATTTTCTAGTAATTCAAGTTATTTCGTTGCGTTTTCACATTTTGTTATTACGGTACAGTCGGCATTCAGTTACGGATAGAAGCATTGAGCAGATAAAAAAAGTTGTATTTCGGTATGCGACACACTTTAATGAATAAAATTAGAAACAATATTAAATACTGCAAACGGATCGTAGTAACGAGTGAAATCTGGGAAATAGACTTTAGCATTTCTTTGGGTAGGATACGTTATAATTCTGCATACCTTGTTATAATTATGTGTATATAATTGTATATTATGTATTAAATTATATGTAACAACATATTAGTAGCTTTGCTACAACATAACTCAACGGGCACTGCTACTTGGGAAAATAATGCAAATTACTTTACACTTAATTCAAGAAGGTAATGAAAAATAAACCACGGCATTGCCGTTAAACATGAACGTGAAAATCATATCGAAAATATTCTTCATTAGTGTTACACATCATTGTTCTAATCTGAAAACAAGGAAATCGCGTGTGCATCGCATGCAAACAACTTTTACATAATTCACACAGTTCTATAAAAATTGTTCATAACAAATGTAAATGATAATATTAGGAGAAGTGAAAAGGAATGTCATTTTTTTTATGTGCCTGGTGGAATATTTCGGGTGTGAATCATTCTGAATTATTGAAACCTGACCAGTCTGCCACAGCCGATGCCTACTGTGTGCAATTACGTATGTTGTTTGTAAATAAATTTTCGGCATTGTGAAAAAAGAACATTTCTTTTCGCTTTACCAAATAGTATTTCAACAGGTTTTAGTGTTACAATTACCATGTTTTACGTAATTTCAAATTTTACCTTCTTACAGATTTTATACTTTTCCATTCAAATATTATGTTTTAACACGAACTAAAAACTACTACAACACATCGTAGCAATATTTGTGTCAACCATAATAATGAAGCTGTCATTTCATCCCAATCTGAAACAACAAGTCCTGGTTTATTATCACCTCGTAGAACACAACGTTGTTCGGATATGTATTGCGTAAAACAAAGCTCGGCTATATTAATGATTTGTGGTTGTTTTAACCATTCAGAGTACGTGTAAATCATTCACAGCGTATTGTAACTGGTTAACAGCTGTCATGAAACGCAACAGAATTGCACAACGGTATTTGGGTGTTCAGAAATATACGTAACACGCCATAGACATTCATTTCACGCACTGAGCGAAGACAGGGTGCCTCGAATAATTGGCAATCTACCGCTTTTAATCCCTGGTAATGTCTTCCGACGTCATGTAACGCGATGGAATTACTTCCGATCCCGATTTGATCCGGTGCGTGTCAAAGTGTAGTTTTGGCGAGAATAACTCTTCGGCGTGTAAATGATAGGAGGAAATATAGTCCATTAGCGGAGCGTAAATCAGTTCGTATTGTCGACGCGTATAACGTGCACAAGGAACGCGGCTATAGGGTGGCAGCTTTCGATGTACTCTCTACTGCCATGGAGTAATCAGGTTTATCTCGTGGTTGCACACAGAGAGACGGGCACTAGTTAGTGACCACCAGCACGTTGTATCGTTTGGAAACGGCAGTTTGCTGCCAAGTGCAGTGATTGTTCGTGGTGGATGCCTTCTAAATGTTGATATCAAAATTTACTGCCTCCATGTGCTTCCGGTCTTTAAAAATCATTTTTTTCCCGATGGGATCAATTTATCTTCATACTGTGAATTAATTTCTTTAAACCTGTTTTACGTTAATTAATACAATAGATTATTGAGGTAAATGGCTATGTAATAATATGTTACATGAATTGTACTTTACTTGTTGATTTTGTATTTTTGAATTTATCTGCTACGATCATTTTAATAGAGCTTTCGGTGGGTTCTGAACCACCGCGGGTATGAAATATTGTATAATACGTAGGGAAAATTTCCCAAAGGTAATGACAACTAATGCGGCTGCACTATTTAGTTGGCAGTTTGAGCCTTCATCTCCATAACCACCATACTCCCTTAAAGAATTATATGCGGAGTACTGTACATTTCAAAGTTTGATCGAGAAGTCTCGTTATTGAAGTGCATTAGAAGAAAAATATTTGTGGAGTGTGACAGATCAGACTTTTAGGAAAAGTGTAAACTTCTGGGAGATACAGAATTCGAATGGAATGCCAAAGGTGTGAACTAGTGTAATTTTAACCCAACGAATTAGATTTTTGGGATTTTCGGGCAGGTCTGTGTTACTTACATCCGGTACAACAATATCGTTGTTAATGCTATCTTCAAGAAACTGACAGAATAATATACTCAGCAACAATAACAAGAATACAATGCAGTGAACAGAAAATGTCCAATAAAAAGTACAACAATAAACACAATTACGGCAAATCGAAGTGAAAAATCTCTAACAAACGAAATGCATATAGGCAAAAGAAAATAGACACATTGGCAACGAACCATACATTACAGTCAACCCTCCTATAACGTGGTAATCTTACGCTCTTTCCATATAATGCGGTACGAATTAATCTGATTTGAATTACAGTCAACTCTCCTATAACGGGATATTCTTATAGCGAGGTTTCCATATAACGCGGCACGAATTAATCTGATTTGAATTACAGTCAACCCTGCTATAACGCAGTTCTCTTATGACGCGATTTCCATATAATGCGGTACGAATTAATCTGATTTGATTTACAGCAAACTCTGCTATAACGGAGTACTGTCATAGCGCGGTACGAATTAATTGCGTTATAGGAGGGTTGACTGTGTGCACTACATCACGAAGGAGAAAAAGAAATACAGTCAGACCCTGCTTAACGCTGTTTCACTATTACGCGGTTTTTGGATTCCTCGAAATCGCAATCGGTAGTGGTACTTGTCGTATATGTGTATAAAAAAATTAATGGTCACGGCTTTCAGGGGTTGTTCTACAGCTTTGGATCGATGGAGATTTGTAAAAAAAATCGGCCGCAAAGTTCAGGAAAAGGTAGCTGATTTTTTTTATTGGCTCATCGCATTCGTCTTATTGTGTAGGTAAAATGTCTGGGAGGAACTATGGGTCAAAAACGGACCGTTCTTTCGTAAATTAACTTTTAATTCAGCCTCCGCGATTAAATCGTAGCTGGATAAAGTCAGACTTGTAGGTCTCCGTACGGAAAGAAACAAGGGAGCTCTCCTTGTTGGTTCGAATAGTTAAAGAAAGAGAGTGTCAAATAAAATTGGAAACCGGGGGACTAGGTCAACGAACTAGTAAGAAAGTGTAAATGTTTTATGGTCCTCTCCATGGGGCCACTTGAGCGAACCCCATACCGAACGCAGGTCATTGACAATTTCCTAGCCCCTGAAAAGTTACATCGAAGGATTTCGTTTTAAAGGGAGTTATTTTCACTAAAAAAAGAACCAATAAATTTTCTTATTCTTCGTTCTGTTTCACTTATCCTCATTATTTACGTGTTAAGATGATCTCGTTTAACGCTGTTTCGTTTAGCGCTCGAACTTATTGGAACGTACCCCCCGCGTTAAACGGAGTCTGACTGTATAAAAAAAACGGAGACGTACACATGGTAACAAAAATGAAACGTATTCTTAGAGACAGAAGGGTTTTTGCTGGCAATAAAGGACTAAGTTACTGCCACCAGAAAGAAATACATAATACAGGACCTACACATACGAGATGGCAAATTTGTAAACGTGTAAACAAACATCTGAAACGATGCACCATATAACGGGAGGATGAAAATTATTAGCTAGTACAAAATACACGGACAGACAGAACTCAGCAGCCAAAATCATATACAAGCCAATAACCAGTAGGTGCAAACCAGAATAACACACAACCCCGTGCTGCAAACGAACCTCGACCAACGTTACAGGAAATGCGGATTCCTAACTACAATAGTACATGACAGCGACCATAGAAAAAAACAATGAAACAGGCATCACATTCAGAAATAGAAAAGAAAGAATCACGTATCTCATCAATATTTGAATACCGAGCGATACAAATATACAGCCAGAATACAGAGGAAAAGTTGAAAAGTACACACCACTAGCACAAGAAATGCAAGGGATGTGGAAACAATGCGAAGTATACATAATACCGCTTACAATCTCCGCCTACGGTGTTACAGTTAACAACTTTAAGCAACAGCTAATTCATCTGCAACTACACCCAACCATACGTGAAGAAGTGCAAAAGGTTTTCGTATAATCACTGTATCATATAATCGTTCAATAAATGAACGAGACTTGTCAACGTCCCATCTGACTTCAGTAGTGATCCAAGTAAAAGCGGGAGAGGGGAAATCGATAGAAGCCACTACTCTTTGTCTTGTATCGCTGATAAAATGAGAAAAATACTAACAATCTTTAGGACTGAGGGTTAACTTGTTGCATGTAAATGTTCAACGGGGTTGGAAGTGGTTCGACTTATTTTGAGTATGTGCTTGTAGTCTGCCTTGCTTTGAAATAGAAAGTTATATTGGAGCATCATATTTATTAGCTACCAAGCATTGCGAAGAAAAATTTAATTCCTACCTTCCCTCAGTGAGACAAAGAAAAAAATTTATTAGGTAGAATTCGACGATTTTTATGAGCGGGCAAAAGTTAAAGTGGACTAATTTATAATCAGTTTCATTTCGTATTGCGTATTTTGTACTCACATAGTATTTAAACCCAAATACGGAACAAGTTAATATCATTGTAATTTGAACAAAATACACGAGCTGCATTGAAGTGCAAAAACTTCTTGCAAAACTTGATTAATGAAAAGTACCAACTATTGGACAAGCATGTGTAAAATTTTGCACGATTTACTCGAATAAGCATAAAAGAAATTTAAAAATCACAGTTTTTTTCCCCACTGTTATACATACGTGGGAATTTTTGCACAATTTTTATAGTTATAGAATCAATGAATAAAAGCAATCTAAAATTTTGAAATCATTCAATGATCACATTTGTATTTTTATAGAATCAAGGTATTGTTATATGATAGTTATTAATATGTAATCTTTTGTATTTTTATTCACATACTTGACTTAACCATGTGTGTGAGTAATCATTCAGAAGTAATGCGAAGTTTCTCTTGCACCTTTTGAATACCTGTTCCACAAAAGCTACCGATTTACATATATTAGGTGTAGCAAAAACTTCTTTCCGACGATGCGATCATTTGGATGCTACATTTATTTGACCCGAAAGAATTTCTCGCTCATTTAACAATCTGAAGCATAGATATTAAGAATAATAAGATGCTGCGTTATTCAAAAAAGCTTCGCAATATAACCTCCTTAATTTACATCATAAACAGTGGCACCAACGAAACGGAATGCATGTAGCTCAAAGGACAAACGAAGTGATTTTTTCATTATTCGACATCCGGCTTACTCGTCAGATATAGCTCCGTCTGATTTTCATCTATTCTGCTACCTGCAAACACTATTTGCTTGGCACAAAATTTCAAGAAATCGATGATGTCAGGAAATGCCCAGATAAATTAATTTCACCAAAACCTTACAATTACTGCTGTAATGGGATTTATATGCTGCCAGAAAAGCGGCTACAGATTATTATAAATAACAATGTCGATGAATTCAATGATTAAATGTTTGTACGTTAAGTTAAATGATATTTAGACATTACCGAAAAATCGGAAAGAACTTTTTACGTCTAATACCTGTGCGGATGTCGTATATATTACATCAAAAGGTAGTTTTAATGAATGTTTCCAATGTTTGAAAATTTTTTACTTTTAAACATAAAACTGTATCAGCGAGATCGGTACTTTTATGATCAAGAGTGAGATTATTTAATTGTATGCAAAAGGTGCTTAAACATTTCCGGTTGCCCGTAAATTATAGTACTTAGCAGTGTTCATTAAGTAGAACGTATGAATTCTTATTAATGTGTTCATTCATTTCAATGTTTATTTTTCCCCATCCTATTGTGCAGGGAATGTTCCATGCGTTTCTGACATTCTCAGGTTAACTTGATTGCATGTAATTCATATACTACGATTTATCTCATTAATTACATGATTATCTCATACACATACATTCGTAGCAGTGGCAGTTGTATGGAACAAATATAGAATATAACGAAACGCACCTGTAAATATTAATACGTGACTAATATAAAACAACGAATTAAACAATCTCCTAAATACGAATAAACAAGTTATTTTACCGTCGTTACCGTTTCGTTCTCAACAGTATAGCAATGGATTAACACGTTGAATGCCATGGGAGTCACCGGTAACCGGCGCTATTGAATTCAATGAAATTTTATATGACTTTTAAATTGTAATATTTACGAACTTGCTAAATCTTTCAGTATTTACATATTGGTCTCAAGAAAGTAAAGTCCTGCTGACTATGCAGGGTACGGCGGAATAATATGTACATACAAGCGAGCATGAGGTGATTCTTTAGGAAAAAATGAGAACAAAATATAGAATAAACGTTTTTAATTTTAGCCTTAGTTTTCGAGGGCATAGAGTTTCAAAATCCCATACGGACGTACGCTGTTACAGCTAAAGAAGTACCATATCGAATTCATACACGCCAATTTTGATGAAACTTACGTGAGATGTAGTTATTAAAAAAATATTTGATACGTATTTTTTTTTATCGGAAATCGTTCATATCGAGGGGATACAATGCCCCTCAAAGTTGTAGGTTCAAAGTGCATTAACTGGGATAGATTGGTAACTAGAGAGCATAAACAAATATTATTTTTATTTGCATGCCCTTTAGCTGTAGAATTTAGCTGTATAATAAATGTTGCGCCTATAGATTTAATTAAATCATATATTCAGAATTTGAATTTTCAAACTCTGTTTTCTCGAAAAGTAAGGCTTCATTTGGAAAATTTTATTTTACATTTTGTTCTTACCTTTTTCATAAGAAATCATTCCATGCTCGCTTGTGCATGGTTTTCTGCCACACCATATGCATTTGCTTGTGTCTTTAAAATTTCTGTTCTATAAAGTTGTGATTTTAACCCCTTGGCCTATAATGACGAGTGGCACTCGTGATGCAGTAGATGGAATAGGAAATTTTCAAGATTCCCAAAAATTGTTGAAATTGAAAATATCAGTGGAACACAACACAGTAAAATTATTTCTATGTTATTAATATTGCGTTAAATTGTAAGATATATCAGGAATCACTGATTAATTTCCATTTTAGCAATTTAATTCTGAATTACTGCACGCACTGTCGCAAAAGTAATCGTAGTGCAAGGGGTTAATAGATAAAGTTTCACTTCAGTAGAAATGAAGAAACCAGAGAAATGCCAGTGGCATTCAACGTGTTAAACGAAGACACTGTCATACGATTTCTTTTCATTTGCAAATTCTAAATCTCTAAGTTTTTCCAAAAATTGTCAATACCTTTTGGCATTCGCGGAACACCGGTGCAGTGTCAAATTCTGATACACGACTGTTCTCTGCTTCCGAGCACCGTTCTCTCTGCATATTGCGTTGTGCAAATAGTTCGTGAGGTACGATCATTTATCGGCAACTGAGGTATCCAGTATGTCCGGTGTTAGAGTTTGGAATACGAATAGATGGGCTCAAATATGAGACGTTGGCACGGCCAACCAGTTTGCTAAATATTTCTGTAATTCTCCCCAAAGGATCTAGCTACGAATACTTATGTAGAATAGAGGGATTAGAATTAACAGCCCGTTGCGCGACAAGCACGCGAAATGGTGTACTAGATGCATTTACAAGAAGATTGTGTCAAGAATTCACGAGTACGAACGAGATTAACACGTGGATGGGAGGACGTCGCTATTTTTCTGTGAAAGCATGCATGAATAATGCGGTGGATATTATGCTTTCATTTTTCTGCTACATTCTGAAAGGTTGAGAATTTTGTTCAGATTTGTTGGCACATGACGAGTTAACAAGATTAATAAACGGACGACAAAGTATAGTTATTTCGATGAATTAAAAATACTATCAATTTTATACTTCCGGTTTACGGTTACACTTGGAAGGATTGAGAGCTTTTATGGTTTACTGGTATATGCAGTATTAATCGGTAATTATATAAAATGCAACGTGTCATTTTTGCTCTACTTGTAATAGAATTTAAATCATTGTAAGCCCGCATTTTTTGAAGAACAGTAACAACAATATGTACCGTCGACGTTTAATATAATAAAATTATAATATATACCGTCGATGTCTAATGCGTAGGATCGTGTTTAACAACTGTCGTTGTAAACGCCGTTACCTTTCAAATTATAGCAGTCACGTTGAATGAGCATGCATTGTAATGTAGCATACTTATATTGTGAATATCTCACTAATTATTTGTTTTAGACCCTACATAGTATGATTATTTTTTTACGCAGAATTCGATACTTTATTAAAATTGAGAAAGAAAATATTGGCATTCCATTTAAAAAAATTAAGGTAATCTACACATCTCGATAAAACAGAAAAACGGCAAAAAACCAATATTATTATACTATTAAATGCCCCGTTCGTAACCATGCAATTTTTATCCGAAATATTTTTTCATACAGTACATATTTTGAGTTATTTAGCTGATCACGTTAGAAGACTCACCCTGTATATACTATTAAGGAGTCACCCAAAAGAACTAATTGTAAGGGCGGGACTACCCCCCACCTCTTCGACGTTCCCGCCATTCTGCGAACTCTTTCACGTATCCGTTTATATGTATTATATATATAAATACAATGCGTACAACTATTAAACAGCAAGTTTAAAAACTGGGCGCCTAGGAGGAATTGTAATAGAAGGAGGCGATAGAGCAGATATCTTTCTTGAGGAAACCATAATTGAAAATTCCAACACAAGTTTTGTTTTCGGCTGAGAAATTACGATAGATCCGGAAGAGAGAAGGTAACGCCAGTGATTCTCAGCGCAACCCTTTCACCTGCGCTAGTATTATATGTAGCCTGCAGTACTTCCAAATACATTTATTGTTTATGAGTTACTTTGCGACAATAACACTACATCAAACAAAGTATTATATTTTTAACATTTGGTTATATAAATAACCAATATTGTTCAATTGCATTTACAATATCAATATTAACAATACGATCAGCGAGAGCAATTATTTCCACTTCACTGGCCAAGGAGTACGACGACCACCGTGTGTTGTCAAAATATACTTGGTGGGTCTCGGCGACCGTGACCTACAGCTGTTCGTCTCATTGGCCCTCTAACAATAACAAGTCGTTTCGATGTTCGTCTCGCCAACAGTTTACCTTCGACTGCCGACGAGTAATCAATGACCCGTGATCGGGTTCAAGCATATTCACCTATTAGTGCGTGTATAATACCTTCGAAGACGAGATTGAGAATCAGCAAATACCTCCTACCTTCTGGGCTACTTGGTAATTCATCTTTGCAGTGGTATTATCTCTCAGTTAGCGGTCGTTTGTCTGCTCTCATTGTCAGTCACCAATGCCACTCTACCGTTGCTATCGCATGTCTACTTTGCGCCAACACAACAAAGAATGAACACGTTTCTGAGGTATATATAATTCTTACTAAGATTTTAGTAGTTTTGTTTTAAGTGCGATTACACATTTTGTTTTTGTTAGAATATGTATCGATAATGGCTTCCGCAGATTTAGCGACATCTACCGGTTCGACCAAAAAGATGTACATTTACCACCACGTGAGTTTTATTTCCACGCGATTGTAGTTAAACGTAAGAATGCTCTTGTATGTAATATCAGTTTTATTGAAAATATATATAAGCCAAAAAATTGTGCGCGAACAAATCATTTTACGCCTCTACCCGAAAACAATCTGACAGTTTTTAATGAAACACGACCGCAAAGGGTTAATGAAAAGTACTAGAAGAGAAATAAAATTTTGGCACGAAAGCTTTAATATGTAATTCTAATAGTATTTTTTGTACTGAATTCAGGTATGTAATCCGTTTATCTCCATCGTGTAGGGCCTTCCTGTGACAAGCACTTTTATATTTAATAAGTCGTACAATCTTGAAATGGAAAATGCAATTGAACAATATTGATTATTTATTTGATGCAATTTTACAAATGTACTTCCGTGTTTAATGCAGCATTATTGTCAGAAAGTAACTCCTAAACAATAAATGTACTTGTAAAGCAAAGTGTACATACATATCATAATACTAGCGCGGGTGAAACGATCGCGCTGAGAATCACTGACAGTACCTTGTGTTTTGCGAAGCTATTTTAATTTCGCAGCTGAAAACAAAGTTTGTGTTGTAACTTTCAATTATGGTTTTCTGAAGAAAAATATTTGCTCTATCGCCTCCATCTATTGAAATTCCTCCTGGGCGTCTATTTTTTAAGATGGATAAGAAAATATTCACAAAGTTTAAGGCATTTTGGGCGCCGTTTCCCCTTTGAACATTGTTCAAACATGTTGAAATGCTTATAACATTAAAGTAATATGCATCATTATATTCGGGAGTGTTCTTAGAATCATTTAATTAAAAAAAAATTAAGTAATTGTTAAGATTAAAATACAAAAAATTCTGAAATTTGACAATTTGCATTTCTTTTCAAAACTGATTTTCTCAAAAATGCAGTTGATGGATACAAACGGACTTCGTATTCATGGTCAGGATCACAAAATCTGTAAGAATCAGCATAAATATTTGGGTAAAAAATCGAGTTGGCTGGTGCAATCGATACAGATTCGTTTCAAAGGAACAGGAAATGTTATTGTGATGACAGTGACATATTGTGTAGACAGGAACGTACAATTTTCTATTATTTTTATTTTTATATCGTGTACAAAACTCTATACCATCACAGCTGTGGGATTTGTAACTATTGCGCGCGACAGGTATTTCAGATATTCGGGTATTTGACGGGTATTTCAAATTGATTCGAAATGGCTGTCTTGTTAACTGGTTATGACATGAAAACTTGTTAAAAATTTTTGTTATCTTGCTAATGACTATTTCAGTTTTAGCTTGTTACTTTAATGGTTGATAACTGACGATTCGCCACTCGTTAGCCGTTCACTTCAAAGTTGACTGAATTTTTCGACTTTTTCGAAACATCGCGATTAATAGTTTTCAATTAAAAAAATTTACATGGTGGAAGGTGAAAAATGCATCGCGGCTCGCTCACCTGTAACGCCTAATTCTTGCGTTTAATGATGTGCAAATTATAAATAAACGCTCAATTCAGAGGGGGTAGTTAAGTTACGGTGAAATCCGAGAAATATATTGCGTTATAACAAATTCTTTTGGTTAAACTTAATACATATTTCTCTTCATTTCCTTGGTTCAAAATTACATTCAGTCAATTACGTACTCACTATCGTTATTAATGACGGTTTGTCCGTTTCAAGGGTAATTGGTTTATATCGTTGGAATAGAATTTCTCATGTTTTGATGTAAAAAAGTTTTGACTTCTTCGTCATTAAAAAATTTTTCTCCTTGTAAGGTATTTTGCAGTGAACGAAATAAATAATAATCAAATGGTACGAAATCCGGGGAATATGGTGGATGCCGTTAAATTGATCATTTGAGCTTTAAACTTTCTTCCCGAGCGATTTTAGCGGTATGCGGTTTCTTATTATCGTACAGCAACATCACTGTTCTTCGATTGACAAGACTAGAACGACCCTCTTCAAGTTTCAGCTGTAGTCTTTGAAACTGTTTACATTACCGTTCTGCATTAACTGTTTCTAAAGCTCAAAATTACGTTTCAAAAGCTCATAGTGTAACAATCGATTCTTAGAAGAGAAACATGATAGTTACTTGCGGCAACCGAACGAATTTATGATACAAGCCAATAGCTGTTGAAAATTTACGGAATTAATGTTCCCCGAACTTAGAGGGAAGATCTATGTTTTTTTACTGGTCTGCGATTAATTCTAATACGGAAAACAATTTTAAATGAAATCTTGTGGCTTTACCTGCATAATCATAAAGTACAAAAGATTGTTATAATGTGTTCATGTTAATATATGGTACGTTTGAACAACCAGTCGCATTTTAATTATCTTTGTCTATATTCCTTTGTCAAATTTTATATTGAATTAAAGAATTGCAAAAATACTGATGGCATCTTTGCATGTCGCTTTAAGTCGCAGTTTTCCATCTTCTCTCGTTCCGCAACTTTGTATTGACGCAAAATGGCACCACTTCGAACATTTCCTGTAATGTTAGAAAATTTATTTTACTACTGCCTTTGATTTGATCTTGCATCACCTTCAATGATAACTTGCTGAAGTCGTCTGAACATCAGCTGTCACTTAGCATTTCGTTAATAAAAATAGAGATGACTTTTAAATCTCCTCTATGCATTCGTCCACGGAATAGGAATGGGGGCATGTTAAGATATATATTAGTAATAACGTAATAGTTTCTTGTAATTCAACGTCCCGTAATGTACCGACTCTTCGATTAGCATTAATAATACCTTAAAAATATTTTGTACATCGACGTGGTGACTCGATCGTCAGTCACCACTATCATTACTCATCTCCGAATCACCGTTCTAAGTTCAAAATCCTTATTTTCCTATTGCGACCTTCGACTCCCAAACTCCGTCATCCTTCTCCCACTCTTTTCCCTAAAGTCCGTAACACCCTTCGTCCCTTTCCGCCGAAACTCACTCAGTTCAATTTCATTCTCAATTCTTATTCTCACTCTAGTTCAAGCTCATTCACAAGTAATAACTCATACAATTCTAATTCCAACAACATTCAACATAATTCCAATTCAAGATTTATTATCACACAAAATTCAACTCGTAACGATCGTGCTGTACGTAGCTCCATCAAATAGAGCTGGGGAACCGTTTCTGGGCAGTTGAGACGGAAGGGGAGATTGCTCTCGCACCGCCTATCCCCGCCATGTCGGCCCTGGAAACCTCAGATCGACGAATGACAACCGAAAACAAAACACTACTTTCGTCCTTCACATGACGACGCAACGAATGTGCCGGTCTCTCTTGCCAATAGTGCGTCAAAATCGAAAATGCGTGAGGGAGAGGGACGTCCCTATCCGTCGGGCAAATCAGAGCAAATTACCCCTCAGCTGCCAAGTAAATATTCCATCAGTATACACGATACATCGAAAACCAAAAAGTTCTTTTGTTTCCGTGATTCCTGCAAACTGCAAAATTCCGAGTTCGCATTACAGTCCGGTGTACCAGCTATGAGTTTGAAAAAATTGTAACTTAAATCACGTTGCAATACTATAAAGTACAGTCCTGCTCACTGTAATTCGATTAATTGTAAGTTCGGGAGCCGGAAGTTAAATCCTTACAAGGAGGATATCGTTTTTCTTCAAAGTATTAACTCAAGAACTCCTGGACAAAGTAAGGTAATAGATATAAGTAATGTTTCACTTACCTTCTTATCATTTATTACCACGTTGAATTTATCCTCTTTGACGTGTTGAGAGGCATGAGGAAGTGCTAAGGCAACAGTTGAGATTATCCTTCTAAAAACAGTGCACCATTGTAATATTGTGTTTAATCGTCGACTTTTAAGTATGATTTACGTATTGTTCCGTGCCAGCGAGGAAAAGCGAGTTCGACCGAGAATTAAATCGTAATTGAAACAACCGCTCAAAGAGCATACGTCTGGTCAGCCAAGTGGTGTTCGAAAGTTCTATATAGGATAAGGGCTTCCGGTCGCCACACCTGTATATCGACAGGTTTTCGATTTTATTTACTATTTAGTTATATGCTTGTAGGAAACAATGTTACAGGTTATTTAACAAGCTTACTGTCGGTCACATTTCGCTTGTGCCACTGCTGGCATCGAAGAGAAACTTCGCTATTGCAATCATGTCGTTCCAAAGTAAAAATATTAAAGATAAAATAGTTATGCAATTAATAATACTGGAATTCATTTTTGAAGAAAAAACTATCAGCGAAAAATATCACAGAATTTTTCGTTTTGGCACAATTTAAGAAAATATTCGTCAACAACTTTTGCTGACCGTTTCACGCTACGGCGCCATCGCTCGCCGAACCGGGCTCGTCAGTGCCGTAGCTACGCATAATATTTTCACGGGCCCAGAACGTCGATGGATCCCGTTGAGGTTCTCAACCCCTTTACGAACGTGGTGGCAAAAAAGATATATTTTTTATAGGAGGGAAATGCTTTATACGCACCAGTATATATATGTTATTTTGCGGATAGTGTGGAAGTCCGTAGGCCTATTGCTTCCGTATACCCACTGAACCACCTCTCTCATGTACTCTTCTTCTCTCTTTAATTTAATTAATAAAACAAGATTTGCTTTGTTCCAAATTTGTTGTTTAAAATGCATTCAAACTACTTGAAAATATATCATTTATTAATAAAATAAAAGTATTACATTAAAAATCAAATATTTATAAGCTTGAAAAGTAAATCGTCAATTATAAACAGACGTTACTTCACTCCTATAATTTCTGTTCACCATAAAATTTAGCAGACATAATTAAGCAGAAACACGTTATGAAGTAGTAATTCCATTTATAATAAACAATTATTCACGAAGATTGTTGTAATAATAGAAATTTGCAAAATTATCCATGGAGAAAAGCGATCTCAGATCGCGGTCACTAAATTGCGACGTCGATTCTTTTGACTTTGGGTAACGACTATTAGTACATGTGTGCTCAATTAATCAAACAATAAATTAAAAGTGATTTTAAAGAAATTTAATAATTAAATACACTGTTTATGGAAGTGTTAGTGACACAATGTGGCAGTTACCTGCAAGTGTTTTTAGATTAGTTCGCTAATTATATGCAACGTTTTGTAGAAATGTAGGTGACCTAAAGTGACAGTTACCTGCTAGTGTTTTTAAATAATTTGAATAATTTAATACAATGTGTTGTGGAACTATCAGTGACGTGAAGTGATACTTACCTGCAAGTGTTTTTAAATAATTGCGATAATTAAATACAACGTTTTGTGGAAGTGTCAGTGACATAAAGTGGCACTTTTGTGGAAGTATCAATGACATCAAATGACAGTATCCGACGAGTGTTTGAGAGTATTTGTGAAAAATTATTTAAATATTGCCTACATATTCATAAGCGCTTACTATAACACGAAATTCTCAACTAGTCGTTAAAAAATTGCGTGTATATTATCACTAATTAATTAATTAAACCCGGAACTGATTTTGGGACCGATAAATCGACGGTAAAATTCAATCTGCAAGCATTTGTCAATGAAGAATTATATATATAATTACGAAACTTTAATCATAAGTTATTGATATAAAAATTCTATCGTATACTGTGACTGTCGTCGCTCAAATTAATATTGAATGACAAAATAATGAAAAATTCAAACGACACAGTTTCCCAAGCAAGTTACATTTCTAATTGAAGATTATCTAATTCTGTTAACTTCTAACCGCGAATATTATTCTATACTCGCACAGCAAACTTTACGATAGTGCAATTGCGCCTTCAGAAAGATGGATATATCCAAAGACAGCCCCACATATCCGCAAAATAACACATTTGCGGGTGTGCATAAAGCATTCCCCCTCTATAAGAAAAATGTTTTTTTTGCGAGCACGTTAGTAAAGGGTTGAGAATACCACCTTAACGGGATTCATCGTGGTTCAAGGCCCGTGAAAGTATTATGCGTAGCTACGGTACTGACGAGCCCGATTCGGCGAGCGATGGCGTCGTAACGGGGAAACGGTCGGCACAGGTTGTTGACGGATATTTTCTTAAATTGTGCCAAAACGAAAACAGTTATGAAATTTTTCGCCGATAATTTTTTTTTCAAATTTTCGCAGAATCCAAGACTGTGTAGTAAATTTGTGCTAGCAATAGTACTCTACGTGAAAATGCAAAGTTAATGTGAAGAAAGATCGCGCATCCGCTTGTTTTTAAACTTTGACAGTTATTTACTATCATTAAAAAGTACGAAATATTATAACTGCTCGTACCCATATACTCAGAAAACAGTCCTGTATTTTTTGAGACCATGAACAACTGTCTACGATTTTTAGTTTTCATGTAATAGCAGCTTCTTGATCGAAATCCACACTTTTTATAAAAACTGATGCTTTTCGAAAATAGGGAGTAATAGAGAAATTCTGTTGGCGGATTCGTGTTCAGGGCGACGATTTCTATAAGAATCACCCAGTGGCTACTGGAAAACAAAAATGGTGTAGGCAGAGTTATCAGCTGAATGTACCAGTTTTGCGTGAAAGGTAGAGTATTGAAACATTTTAGTAAACTGATTCTTCAACTATTACAGCTATTACCCTATTAAACCTTAACATTCTATTGCATTTTGTTACTTTGACATAGCACACAATATATTTTAATTTTTATTCTTCAATATAACTTTTTCAGCAGAAACTTTAATAACTCCATTCTCGAAACGTACAAACTTCCTTTGCAACAAAATACTTTGAGGTAAAATTGATACGTTATTTAAAATGCTGTTATTAACATCCATTTATATGTTATTGTGTAACTAGTTTTTACGTGAGACAAAGAAGTCGGAACACGAAGGATTAAAAGTTACCTTTGTAACATTCTCTGAAGCGTTTATCGTTGTGTTGTTTGCAAAAGATAACACGAATGGTGCAACATATTTTCTTTTGTGTAACAAAATGTTTTGAAAAATGCTACGCTGTTTGTAATTAGCGGGGATGTTCCTAATTCAACGACTTCAACTTTTTGTTCAGAGATTTATGCCAGCTTGTGAGACGTAATTTATCAGTTCAGGAATAGTTGTCCGAAGCAATTTTTCTGGGAGGATATGACAAAAAGGAATATGAGAGAAGAAGTAGCAATATGTACACAAAACAATTTGTAATGTAGATTTTATACACTGTAAAAAATATATGAATGGAGACATTTCAATGTACAGGCCAAATATGATAATTTAAAAAATATGATTTTTTCTTATCTTCTAAAGACTTATACGGGATTTTAACAGTATTTGCTGTGCAGAATTCACACATATGTACCTACAAGCAGTGTGTCCCATGCACTTTGTCCAGTTAACCTTTTGAGCTCTAAGGACACATATATGCGTCTGGCGAAAGCCATCGGCATGGACTAAGGACGCATATTTGCGTCTGTCGATTTTTTCGATCATCTACGTAGAAGTATTGTAGTTACTTTTGTGTAAAATTAATACAGATGCATTCCTTAGTAACGATTATTGTGTCGCATAGGCAACGCATAAATTGTAGCAGTTAGTTAAGGAGAGACACGCGACATGAATGCAAAAAATACGATGTTGGTTTATGCATCAATCGATGTTTCGAAGTTTTTCTCACCCAATTAAATTATTAATTTCTGTTATATTTTTTATATTTATTTCTTCAGTTTATTGGAAATTTTAATGTTTATAATAAACAATTACACAAAAATAACGCTTTTTAATTATTTAATCTCGTGCAAAAGGATTACTATAAGTTATTACTATTTATTTGCGCCTTGAATAGTTAATCAAGAGAGTGCAGTCTAGCGAAAAAGTATTCCGTCCACAGCGATCGTCAGCGCTAGCCGCACGCCGCACAGTGGTTCATTTGGCTGAAAACCTGGCCAAAACCCCAAGGAGTTTTCAATTTAGCTGAAAATTGGTGTATTAGTATTATTTGGGTCGCTGATTAAGAATCTGAACTCAGAATTTCCAAAAACAAAATGGCGGCTTCAATATGGCGGATGCGAGTATTGAAAAATTGTCGGATCGGCACGAAAATTAGTATTCTTATGTTTCTCCGGTCGCTAATTAAGAATCTGATTTCAGAATTTCTAAAAACAAAATGGCGGCTTTAATATGGCGGATGCGAGTATTGAAAAATTGTCGGATCGGCACGAAAATTAGTATTCTTATGTTTTTCCGGTCGCTAATTAAGAATCTGAACTCAGAATTTCCAAAAACAAAATGGCGGCTTCAATATGGCGGATGCGAGTATTGAAAAATTGTCGGATCGGCACGAAAATTAGTATTCTTATGTTTTTCCGGTCGCTAATTAAGAATCTGAACTCAGAATTTTCAAAAACAAGTGAGGGATTAGCATTATTCGTTTGTCCAAGGCACGATAGCCTGGCCGTATGTCGTAAACGTATTTCCCCGAGCATGGCGCGTGCGACAATCAAATAAGAATATCTCATAGAATTGCAAAAAGTCGCAAAATTTTACAACGGGGACTTCTTCGGGAAGCTTCAAAGTTTAATTTAAAAAAAAATTCGCGTTGAACTTTTGCGTACTTCACAACTATTTCCTCTGCAAAAGGAAAAAAATGTATGGGTTTTGCAATCTGTGCCATCGCAGTTGTAAAATATTAAATAAAATAATGAAACCAAGGTACTTATAATTTAAAAGTATGACGAATACAATACTTACAAAGTTGATTGTACTATTATTTCACATTGAAAACGTATTCTGAATTTCGACGTGAATACGTTACGTTATTCAAGTGCCAACTTTGACATTGCATATCTCTAAGAGCATTGTTCAATAAAAACTTTTATTAATGGAAACCGATGCTCTGATATGTTACAAATCAAACGCAATTGCTAAATTTTGAAAATCGCGAAAAAAATTTTTGGCTTTTTGGCCAGGTTTTCGGCCAAATGGACCACTGTGCAGTGTTTCCACCTCCAATTTTTCGTTCCAGTATTTAAAATTACGGTGGAAGGAGAAAAAATAAACTTTGCGAGAAACAAATATAGCCCTCATACCTGCAACTAGCCAGATTTTCAGCCGAAACGTCAAACATCTTTCGGTTTATGACGGTAAGCGGTCGAGGTGATCGCGGCTACTTATTGTTGCTTTGGAACAAAAGGCCACCAGCTTGCTTAAAATTATTTTGATTTTTAACCCGAACGAAATAAATATAGCGTTTCGTTAATTACAAGGGTAACCTTAGTGAGGGATTAGCATTATTCGTTTGTCCAAGGCACGATAGCCTGGCCGTATGTCGTAAACGTATTTCCCCGAGCATGGCGCGTGCGACAAACAAATAAGAATATCTCATAGAATCGCAAAAAGTCGCAAAATTTTACAACGGGGACTTCTTCGGGAAGCTTCAAAGTTTAATTTAAAAAAAAATTCGCGTTGTACTTTTGCGTACTTCACAACTATTTCCTCTGCAAAAGGAAAAAAATGTATGGGTTTTGCAATCTGTGCCATAGCAGTTGTAAAATATTAAATAAAATAATGAAACCAAGGTACTTATAATTTAAAAGTACGACGAATAGCTACAAATACTTACAAAGTTGATTGTACTATTATTTCACATTGAAAACGTATTCTGAATTTCGACGTGAATATGTTACATTATTCAAGTGCCAACTTTGACATTGCATATCTCTAAGAGCATTGTTCAATAAAAACTTTTATTAATGGAAACCGATGATCTGATATGTTACAAATCAAACGCAATTGCTAAATTTTGAAAATCGCGAAGAAAATTTTTGGCTTTTTGGCCAGGTTTTCGGCCAAATGAACCACTGTGCGCCGTCCGTACGGACGGCATAGTCTGCGAGTCGTTAGTCCTCTAAGGGTTAAATATCTTGGTTATTTCAATTAATATGGGAAAATGTTACTTCACAAAAGTTGCAGGGTTTAAAAAATTGCATGGTATGATGTAAATGTCATACTTGCAAGTGAAGACACAGAGCAGATATAGCGGTCGCCTCTGTGTGTTTGAAAGGAATATCCAATGTTTTATGCTCGATTTCGATAGGTTGGCTTATTTTGAGTATAAAAGTACTAAGGTTTTGTCCTAAAAATTACCGTTGCTGAGATATTTGACTTTTTTCATTCTATTACCCCATTACGGGATGTTAAATACTAAGGCTTGTAAGACGTCGTGACGTCTTATTCTTAATTTTTAAGATAAACACATCCTTTTCGTTTTGATCATATTTTAAACACGTTTAAACGTTTATCGCATTAAAGTAATATGCATCGTTATATTCGGAAGGGTTTCTAGAATCATTTATGCAAGAAACTTTAATAATTGTTACGGTTAAAATACGAAAAATGCGGCAAAATGAAAATTTGCTTTCGTTTCAAAATTGAGTTCCTTCAAAATGGAGTCCAATGGAAAAACCGGCTTTTAATATTCATGTTCAACGCCACTAAATCCATAATAATCGGCAAAAAACGGGCCGTGTGCACAATATCGCGTTCACCAGTGTAATTTGTATAGTTTTATACACCTATTGTTCGAACTCAATGTAAACTGCCCAAGATATGCTCCGTGTTTGTGATTAATGTCGAAAAATCATATTAAATATTATAGAACGCGATACGCCGCGTAATAATATGTAACACAATTTATTTATTTACAGGTATGTGCAGAAAGAACACGAACGTACGATGCACTCACAATAACTATCCGGAAGAGGGCTCGTTCCGATCTCACGCGCCGTTTCAACTCTCTCAAAAATGACTATCACCTCTTAGCAACACATGCTTCTTCGTGTTGCAATATTCGGTAATTCTCACATATTTACATACACACATCACGTTCGGCCTTACAGTTAGATTGCAAACACACTATGATAACGTATGCTTCTAGAATCTTCCATGCTCCATACGTATACACGCACACACATTACATTTCTTCTAGAACATTCATCCTCGCGAACATTTTAGGTGCTCTCGTAGCCCTCGTGTTAGTGGCGCTATAATATTATTATCCGTGTTTTATTATTAGTTTATATTCAAAAATATTTTCCCGATAATTGCCCATCTAGAAGAGTAGAACATATGACAACTGATGTTTTAAATGGCATGTACTACAAACATTTTTACTTATTGGCTTTGTAGCTGTAAAGGATAGTATTACGCTTAAGCATATTTAATTATTTGATATCTACAAACGACTTTTTCTCAGGGGTACGTATTTTCAAGAATGTTCTGATTTCTATGATAATCAACTCGTTTAAAACGTTTGGCATAAATTAACCTCTACATGCATGACTTAAACATTTTTTCGTTGGATTAAACCTCGAGATTGCAAGGAATGTCATTAAAAGACTAATGGAAGGTTTTAAAATGTTAACGTTCTGTGATTAGCCTCTCCCTGTGCTTTTTCTGAAATACAGTACGATGACGTAAATTATAAAGTGAAATGAAAGACCTTCATTGAAAGACAAATTGCTGGAGTTTTTCAAGAGGATATATTTAAAGAGGAAAGGCGTTTCAACGCCTTGCAACGAATCAGTGTCGTACTTAATCAACGTATTATCAAGGGCTCGCCGGTATTCTTTTTCTCGCTTTGTGAATTCATTAATCTAAAAAAAGTGTCAGATTATTTGAAAATTCCGAATTTTATTGAACAAAACATCCTAAGCTATTTTTCCTTAGAGTAGAATATTTCAATACAGAGCTGGATATTTCCCAAATAATGTTATTTTAAGTAAAAAGTACGAACACCCTTGGTTTAATTAGATTTCTAGAACTTTCTTGATTACCAGATATTTCGAAACGGCCACAGTTACGGAGGACTATGGGGAATTCATGCCGCTGCAGCGCTGGTCCAAAGCGCCGCGGTATTCCCATGTACACCCATACATGAAAATCCACGCCAGGCCAGTATAAAGTTTCTCCTTTCCAACAGACGGTTAAGTTTACTTAAACAAACGTAAAACGTATTATTCGCCCTATTAAAGAACGACTACGATGTTAACGTCGACGACAACAAAGATGGGGTTGCGATCTACCGTAAATCTCCATTAGTCGGCCCCATATACTCTAGAAACAGTAAGTCAATATTCCTTTCATATCGTTAATGCGAAAGTGACGGGATTACGTACGCCTGCGCTTATTCACCGAGGATTTTGCTCTTCCGACCCCGATGTCAAGCTCCACCTCCTTTCTTGCTCCCAAGGGTGGTTATTATTTTCACGGAGGGAAAAGCATCGTCATTCGTTAGCTCCCTTCTTCTGCCATTTCTGACGATATTCCACCGAGTGTTTTCTTACTTCGACTATTGATTCGTAGGTCTTTGCTCCTCTCTCGTCGGACGATAGGGGTTGAACGTTTAATGTGAAATATTGAGCAGCGTTTAACTTTTCTGGGTATCATTCATTCGTGTGTATATGAAACAATGTGAAATATTCTTATAGGATATTGCTTTTGGGTAATTTATTAGCCCAGTCTGCTGCGGATGTAGGAGAGAACTTTGTGTCTTGCTTTTCGACATGAATTTCCGGATGTTTAAGATTTCATTCCTTCGCTACCAAATACACACACGTGTGTGATACCTAAAATATATTAATGTGGTACTTTTATTACGGAATAAAATATTTACGATGATAACGATATATGTAAGAAATAAAGTAAATTATGAAATGTGAAAGTAGTTTTCAAAGGAGGAATAATGAGATATAATTTATTACATGACACTGTTTTTCACCCTAAAACAGATAATTATGATAACTATCCACGATATTTAAGTTATACTTTATTCCAATTTACACAGTATTGTCGTCTACCGATGAAATCTTACATTCGTACTCTATAACTTAGGATTACTTGTAACACGCTGATCCTAGGCATAAGCTTGACTATCTCTCTCTTTCCTCGAAGAGACCTTCGATCGAAAAATCCGTTCGATATTCGTAAAAGCGACACGTGAAATGAGATAAACGTTCGCAAACAATGTCCTCGTAAATCATACCACCCTTTTCCAGAATATATCGATGCACTCGATGCTGCTGGATGAGAAAGAACGAAAGTGGATCGACCGCAAGCTTCTCAAATCGCCTGCCTCTCTTTCGTCCTCTCGTTTTTCTTTCCGCATTTCTATTGGTCTCTCTCTCTCTCCCTCTCTTTCTCTTTCTCATGCATGCGTTTGTCAACCCACCTTTCAGTCTCCCTGCTCATCCGTCTCTCCTCTGTCCCAGCGTCTGGCTGGACTCGATTAATGCCGCCTTTCTCACCCCTACGTACCCTCTATCACGGTCGTTTTTGAAAGCACATCACTCTTTGGTCTAGAGTACCTGAGAGTTTCGTCGATGCGTTAATTATTCCTCTATTATCGCTGAAACAACACTCCGGACGGAAGAAAGAGAACGCGCAATCCGTGGATGAGAGTGTGAAATCTGGTTAAATCAAGGGAATGGGAGCAATGGGTGTGCGATATCGATGGAGAACAATTAATATATGTCAGTTTGATGGTACGGCAACACACGTGTGCGAATGTCATTGCAGCTACCGCACAGATAACTATGTATGGGATGGTCCTATAATTCTTGTACCAACAGGTAGAAGATTATCCTTGTTATAAAAGAACTAGCTTTTCATCATTGTTAGTCATAAATGAGCCGTTGTATTTGAAAGTGATACAACTTTCTTTCTTCTTAAGTCGACGCATTTGAGTCCGTACAAAAGCTGTCATGCTATAACATGTAACAGTTCAGCTTTTTTGGACGAAATCATAAGGATATTCCAAATTATTTACTTTGCACTCTGAAATGTGAAAAGAAGACACCTATGCTTAGCTAAAACTAAATTAAACACACTTTTCTCAAAAATGGACTTAAACCGCTTTTAAAAATAACACCTCATATCGCCAATTTTATGAACTATTGTTGAACAATGTGCATGTTTGGTATGTTCCTATTTTGTCACTCATTATGTATACGAAAATAATGTTCCCACATCTTAAGTTACTTTAACTCAGTGGTTTTCAAACTTTATGTTACTGTACCCTTTAGTTTAATATTTTTGCACTCCTTCTGCTTCCTGCTGCATTTATGAAATCGCAAAAACCCTTGTTACCGCCGGCAAGTACAAATTATTTAAATAAAATAATTTTTATGGTTTTATGTTAATGTTTTGTTATCAAAATTACATTTTCATTAAACTTTTCGCTCACTTACAATTAGTACAGATGCACATGTGTGCTATCTTTAATAAAAATATGAAATAACTGCGAAATAATACTTTTAAAAATGTAGCATTCCCTTTTCAGCCTGTTTCGTTCGTTCTTACTGACCTTGGCACATTTTTACTTTGAAAAAAAGATTAATCGCATCATTACAATTTTGTTTTTACCTAAGATATATTATAAGTTAACAATAACAGGAAACCAAATGCATTAATTTATCTGTTTTTAATCTGTTTAAATAATTATTGCATAATTTAAAAATATAACGGTACAAAATTGGAAGAAGGAAATCTTCTAAACGAGCACTCGCTGACTAGATGAAATCTTTCAATTTTTATTACATTGCAGTGAAAATAAATATCTTAAACTCAGGGTAATACTTATTGTGTTAGAAGAATCTAAAATTCGTCGCTATAGAATATCTCGATTACAGAAATTGAGATGCTGGAAAGCACTTTCATAAAATTGGACAAATGTACCGAACAGGTATCAATATCGTCTGAAAGTGCATAATAGATATACAATTGAACATATTCTGAAACAAAAGTTGAGGGTCAATGCTATCTATTAAATAGTGTTAAATATAATTTTTACGGCATCATAAATCGTCCAATGCTCTCAATACAATTTTATAAGTCTTATTACAATATTAACATAATATTTAATTAGTTTAGAAGAATAACCGTTCGAAACATAATTCAATAGTTAAATGTGCCAATTATATTGGAATAGCATAAGTGCAAAATAACATGCTGTATTTGCGAATGTCGCAATAAAATTTGTTACACTATGGCAGTAAAATGCATTTACATAGTTCACAACGTTATTGCTTGCCGACGTAGAATCTTGTATGAAGGAATTTATATTCTTTTATACAACTATATTACTAATTTCAACTTATCTTCATGAAACAACATATCTTCTTTTCTGTTAAAGCGTTACTTTCGGCTCACCCTATACATGTGTGTTTGCTAACGCTTAAACTACGCGCAAATAAGCAGGATTCACGACCGATTGCAAATCCGTGTTTCAACGGTTCGTCCAGAAATCGTTCTCTTGTATACCTTTGAAAGTTCGTCGAACACTCTGGCCATCCTTTACGTTCTGACTTTATATTCGTTTTACCATATAAAGGGATGGGGTATTTACATATAGAGCTAGTGATTTACATATAAAACAACTACTTATCCTTCAGGTGGACGAGCGGACCTTCTATCCGTCTCAGTTCCTCCTGCTGCGTGTTGGTTTTCACGAATCGTACATATAAATTATTTCACCTTGCACCTCTTATTCTCGATGAACTCCGCAAAACGGTTATATGTAATGGACCAACCAATCGCTAACGTTGTAGTTCGAAATCGGTGGACTGTATTGAACAGTGAGTTTGAACACATTTCTCTGTGTATTCTTTATTCAATAAAAGTACAATTACCAGTAAATACTTAACATTCATCCGCTCCTTACAAAATGCCAGACTATAATCCGTAGGATCTTTTCCGACTAACAGTCCATATTCTGTTAGAAATATAAGACTATTTTTACTTTTCCTTTATGATAACTTTATTGAGAATAATATGCATTCACTGTGTACAGTTTGTCTCGATTTGGGTCAAATAAGTCCCCAAGAATGGATGAAGGTTAATCTGTTTTTAAATAAAGGTATTGCAATGAAGACGTAGCTGAGTCACTCGAATTGCATTTGGAAGAATCAATGTTGAATAGAAGCTGAATGACCACTGTAATTGTGAAAGCAGTGAAATTTATAACGTGAATGTGACTGTATAAACATTAGAGGGTGAATGTGAATGTTGTAGGATGTATGATCTGTCTCGTTCGATAGATTCAGACGAAAATCAGACATTCCTGTACGTTGAATTTTTGCGATGTTTCGAGAGGACTAACTACACTTCGGGCCCGCGATATCGGTGGGCCTTGTGGAGGTAGCACTCTCATCTCGCTATTGACGCGGTGCACAGTGTGTAATTTGGCCGATCTAGCTTGGCAAAAGTCGATTTTCATAATGGTCCATATGTATAAAGTGATGAAATTTTTCTATAAAATGGTTTTATTAATTTAAAGATATAATAATATTAAGCTGTTTTAAATATAAATAAAGAATAAGAATATAAAATAACGTATGATCTGCTCTCTGCGGCTTTGACTTTGGAACAGAGGACGAAGGTTCTACAGCACGAGGAGCAGCTCTGCTTCGGTGTAAACAATTTTTGAAAACCGCCGTTATCGCTTCCTCATACGGCCGTTGAGTATTACATCGTTGTACTCCAACATAAAGTTTTATTGTAAACCAATAGTAGAATGTCCATATAAACAGAAATTGTAAAAATTATTCCGAAAAATAATCTGAGATAATTAATTAACAGGCCTCAAACTTGCACTTCCCGTACATTGCTTTACACGCTTGTATCATGCCCTAGACATTTTCGACAATTGTTTCGTAACGGTAGGTGAGAATGTCCGTCCCTAACGGACGGATGCGACTTCTTCTAATTGCGGGGAAGGAGTATTGTCTTGGGTCTGGGGTCTTGTGACCGGACGAAACTAAATGTCTTGCGGAACTATTTTAACACTAGAACTACCAAACCAGTCAATATGACTGGTACACAATTTTTCCCAAAAATTCTCCAATTTTGCAGAAGAGTCTTAGAATAAATATTCTATGTCCATCTTAAAAAACATAAAACACCGAATCGATTACCTTTTCCGCCTCTTGACTCCTCCTTTTTTAGGTAGTTCAAGTGTTAATTTCTCAGCCGAAAACAAAATTTTTGTTGCATCTTTTTTTTATGCTTTCCCCAAGAAAAACGTCTGCCCTATCGCCTCCTGCTATTAAATTTCTTCCTGCACGTTTAGTTTTTAGAGTAAATTGTAAAATATTCATCAAAATGAGGGCATTTTGGGCGTTGCTCCGCTTTGAACATTTTTTAAACATATTTAAATCTT
This sequence comes from Cerceris ruficornis, assembly GCA_963989415.1. Classification (NCBI taxonomy): domain Eukaryota; kingdom Metazoa; phylum Arthropoda; class Insecta; order Hymenoptera; family Crabronidae; genus Cerceris; species Cerceris ruficornis. Next base: position 4,113,190 of record OZ022526.1, read on the forward strand.
TATAACATTAAAATAATTTACATCGTTGTATTCGTGGTAGTTTATTGAATCATTTTGAGTAGAAAAAATATAAATAACTATTACCGTTAAAGTACAAAAAAATGGTAAAGTTGAGGGTTTCTTATTTTTCGTATAAATGTTAAATAATTATTAAAATATACATTGCTATTAACACTAAGAATAAGATTATGTTTCGTATTAGTAGAAAAGTCAGTAAAATTAATGAAAACCGCAATATCTTTCAAAAAATAGTTTTGTCCAGCTAGATCGGCCAAATTACACACTGTGCGGTGGAGGGAAATATAATCAGATGCGTTCCGAAAATGCCAGTCCGCTTTACCGGCAGAATTTGGCGCCCGAATAGTGCTTCACGGAATTAAAAACTTAAATATTAATTATCTTTGTAAATAATGAATTTTGACAAAAAAGGCTAAATAGCGGTCGGCTTATTTTTTCTCTAGATTCGGCAGAAAAAGTTTTATCCTCTCCTTGTCGTTGAGTAAAGTCGTTGCCCTTGGAGTAATGCTTCGTTGTTCACTGAGAAGAGTGCGATAAGAAAGGAAGATGGTTTCTTAACCGATTAGTAAATTCTCAAAGCGAATATACCATTATCGATGCGTTATTATAAAATCGTTTCCAGCTAAATAACGTTGTTAACGCCAGATATTCTCAATGATGGTCGTTGGTGATGGTTATCTCTGTACGGTTTTGCCTCTCGCAGAACTAAATGAATGTTCTTGGAGAGTCTATTTCAAATTTCAAGTATAACAACATTCTTTGTGATGAATAAATAAAAATTCCAATTTATCCATAATTTTGTAATTGATATATAGTTTCTATAAACGAATACTCAAGAAAATTCATTGACATTAAAGTGGAAAAGCTAACAAGAAGATTCTATTTTGTCATATATTGTTTAAACAATTTAAGATTTTGCGAAATAATTGTTACCGATTAATTCGTTATAACGAGGCACACCCGCCAGTTTACGCAATTATTCCATCTCTCATAGTTTCCGAGATACTCACCGAAATATACTTTGTAACCGTAACTGAGGGGGCGGTTTTCACCCTTTTAACTTGAATCATTGCCGCAAAAAAAATAGGTGTCAAATATTTTTATGAGAACGACATTATACATGAGTTTCATTAAAATATTGTGACTTGACACCTTGGGATGTTCCCTTGTAAGTTAATAGCGATTTTTCTATTTTCATCTGATGAAAAATCTTGTATTCGAGTTCTCGCTGAAATTTATAACGAAGAGATCGAATGCTTGTTAGCTCTTGTTGCAAACGTTAATTGTTAATAATATTGGAAATGCTGAACGAGTAAGAAATTATTTCCAGCGCTGGATCAGAAGCAAGTAGAAAATTAATAACGAAATATCATTGGTGAACAAATGAAATTGCGGATGACAAACGACGATTGATGATCGATTAACGAATAGACCGTACGAAGAGTGATATAAAAAAACTGATTGGCATCTCGATTGTTACACTTTTCTCAAGTGGAAGTAACCTTTTTTTGGGACCTCCGTAATCGATAGTTTCACATGCTCAATTGTATTTCCTTTCTCTCTGTCAATGTGGTTTAGAGAAATACAGTTAAATAGGTGAGTCACAAAAGTCCTAGTCCAGTTGATCGGTACAGCTTCTCGCTGAGGTTCCGGTTTACGCATTGTTCTCGACAGATGAGGATAGTTAATTCGACTTTCATATTATATTTTCGCGAATATCATCTGTTGGATACCAGCTCATTTCAAACAGCATTTGTAAATGTACTCAAAGTGACTAAGGTTCCAAATAGAAAAAAAACATTACTCGTTTCCAATCACTGTGGAACTTTAGAATCTATGGAGGTCATAGGAAAATCGCCTGCGATTTGGAAGGGTCATTAGGGTCATCCAAACCTGTCATCATATTATCTTCGAGTCCTTAAAAGGATGTACAGGGGGGCGAGTAATATCAATTCATAGTTTTTAATTTCGGAAATTCACACGCTGTTACTCTCACGGTCAGCGGTTCATTTCTTTCGCAAATCCGAAGGTGAAGATTCTTTTCCGTTTAGTAAACTTGTTAGAATCGTGTTAGGGAATACAACACATCCGTCGACAGTATAAGTAGGTTCAACGAAAGTATTGCAATCAGAACGAAGGTTTGAGAAAAATCCTAATATGAAAAAAATTCTAATAAATATTATGAAAGGACATTGACGAGTTAACGGAAAATTTATCCCTACAGTCTGCATCAACATTTTATGATTTTGCCGTCAGTTGTTTATAAGCATAACAAAGTCTATGACAATGTGCCCATCTTTTCGTGTTGGGCTTTTAAGCTGTGGTTTTAACTTATAAACCGTCTGTTTTCAAATGTAACTTACGCACAGTGTGCAAATCTTTGTTACTAGACTACGGATTTTTATGCATTTATGACAATAATTTAACGCTGCTGAAATGCAGAAAAAGCATGTAATACAAAAAAATATATAAAATATCCAAGATTACGGCATTCGTTCTATCATTTAGCAAGTGGAACGGTTCTCTACTTGGATTTTTATTTATTATCTGCGTTTATCAAACTTGAAATTTACATAAACATCCGCAGTGTATTTATCACTATTCGATATCGTAAAGTAGAAAGAGTGTGAAGCGATAATGCCATTTGCGTGATCAGCAAAAGTAAGTGTTAGAAAGTAGCGCAGAGTACATAGAGAAAATCGATCAAACTACTGTTTTCTTCTTACAACACACGCACTAAAACATAGTTAAGATCACTGAATGATAATGGTACTTATAGTTAACAGTTTTCATGTGAAAGTTTTTACTACTTCGGTTTGGTGGGTCGTAACATGTATTTAAAGCTGCATGCATCGCGTAATGCCCTTAAAGAGTACTTGTCATTACTGTTTATGCGAGCTACGTAAGAAACAGGGTAAAGAAGTATGCAATGCTTTAAAAAAACGTCTTTCATCTTCTGCATTCATTTGCTGCTCCAAAGAGTACTTTACTATCAATAAGTAGCATGATACTGACAGTACTGAAGAAAATTTGGGAAAACTATATTAAAAATATTGTTTAAAATATTAGATTTTATATATCCTATCTACGTCGAGATAAAATAGAAGTTTAATTACGAAATGAAATTTCGTTGATGCAATTTATGTATCGAGTTAAATATTCTAATCTTTACTTCAATTATTACTTTGCAATGAAAATGAATCACGAAAGAAAATAAATATTTAGTAAAGTAAAGGTATTTTCAATTGAAATATGGGTCTTCTTCCACAGACACTTAATCGATACAACCCAACTAGTGTTTCAATTTGGGATCTGCAAGTTTACGAATTATTGATGTTTACATGTAACAGTAATTCTAATTTTCATTCAGTTATTGGTGTTGTGATAAATGAATACCCTTGCCGTTATACCTTGCGATAAATTAATACCCCAGTAGTTAGTTCGAAATGATTGTGTTTTGATAGATTAATTGAGTTAATCGTTTTTTGGATTCCTGTTTAAATGCACTATGTATTAATTGACTGATAGAGTGATATGTGATCGACTAATTTTAAGTTCTGTATTGTATTCGCGTTTGAGTTCTGAGTTATTCGAGTTATTCTGTAATTTCTGAGATACGAGATGCACTGACAGTTGTGAGTTATTCTTCCTTGCATTCATTAACTGTGGTGGTGCTTAAAGGTTGTTTCGATAACGAAAGTATACATCGGTGATTGGCGTAAGAAAATTGGAGTTCGAAAGAAAGAGGAGGAGTCGAAATGTGATTACTAATTTCAACGATGAGTTTTGGATTTAGACGTGATAAGGTAGATGCAAGGAAAATACCGGATACCGGAAGGACAATGATCAAGTTGGGGCTTACAGATCCGGGTTTTTCATTACTGATTTATAGACAAACTGGAGAATTTGCAGATTGTTAGATCTCGGTCGCAATTTTAGTACAGATGATTATTTCTACCGAAAGACGACATCTGCTATTGCTGCACACCAAGAATTGTGAACAAAACTGAAAGATGGAATCGTCTACGTTAACCTCTTGCCGCTCAAACGAGTGACATTTATGATGCGGTGAATTGGATAGGAAATTTTCAAGTTTTAGAAAATCTATCAAATTGAAAATATCAGTGAGACGCGATACGATAAAATTATTTCTATAATATTAATATTACGTTAAATTATACGATATATCAAGAATCACCGATCAATTTTTATTTTACCAATTTAATTTTAAATTATTGTGAAGTCACTTACAAAAGAAATCGTACGGCAAGGGGTTAACTTAAAAAATGAAGTTCACACAGATTGTGCAATATCATAACGATAACTAACGAGAGATTAAAAAATTATTTACTTTCGTTATGTAATGTATGTAATACTACTGTTAAGAGAATGCTTATATAGTATAAATATACTTTCTATCGCACTTTGATGAAAGCTAGCATGGAGGTTGGGTTTACGATTGACGCGATCCGCGCCGTCCCTGCTGCAGTTTTGGCATTAGGAATTTTGATAATGTTGATGGTTTGATACCTGTTTATTAATAATAACAACTAGAATAACAGTGACTTAAGCAGAATGAATTACGAACAATGTGATTGACTAAATAACAAAATAAGAAACAGGTAAAGCATTCTACTTTACGTTCTCTTTGAAATCCTGCATCATTCATCTGTATTACTATTTCATGCCACTACTTGTTTTGCAAATATTTCGCTGTATCAATAAACTCATTTGGTTCGACTGACTAATAACTCGTAATGAGGGAAATACCTGTAATTTTGTCAAATTGAGTGCACGCTAATGTTGCAGAAACCACGTAAATAGGAAACTTTAAAGCATATGAAAACATGGATACATATGAATACATATGAACGTACCATTCCTATAGAATTTCTTTTCACTGACAGCAGCAACAAATTAAAATTCGGAAATACTAATTATGTAATATGTTTTCAGCGTTTATTGATCTTGTTTACAACAAAATTATTTGTACAATATGAAAAATTAAATTAATTTAAATATAAAATATGTGAAATTTATAGTTTAATAGTTTTCCTGTTCGATATCCTTCGTTCTTAATAGATCTTTTGATTTGTTTGATTCATAATTGATCTTTTAATTATTTTTCATAGAAAACAGTAATTATAGTATAGTATTCGCCCCTATTTCACTTCATTTTTTTGTAATATATTCTATAACATTTGTGTTATGAATTAGAAGAAAGGAATAAGAAAACTAAATCCACGTAATCTCCTTATCTAAATATTTTATAATGTAATCGAAGAACATTTATATATTCTCAAACTTTATTATTTATTATCATTTACATAAAAGTTGATAAAAGAACATAACAAAAGAAAATGTGTGTCTTAGAGATATTTGAATTCTCGATGGAACGTTAAATAAATAAATTATTTTTCATTTTGATAAAAAAACCTAATTATTATTATAAGTCTAATTATATAGATATTTCTAATGACATCTTTTGAGAGAAATTCAAATCTTTATAAATGCAAAACGGGCCAAGGTAAGGTAACGATAAAAAAAAATTCTATTTCACATTTACATAGTGCGTAAAATTTTCAAAATAGATTTTAGCTAATTTATTTCTTAAACAGTACCGTAACGTTTATTTGTCAGCCAGAAATATACACCGCAGCATGTCTTTAGTACTTTTCGTGTTCCTTATTTGGAAATATCCAAATCCGATGTGACGTCTTCTCTATTTGTAAATATCATCGTGCTGCGTGTAGTACATGTCATAAACTTAACAGATTCTTCCCTATTCACAATGAAGTAAGATGTTCGTAATGTAAGGTGCTGCTATTAAAGCTGTAATCCACATTCAAGTGAAAACCATGGCTTATTCAGAGTATGAAATACAGGATATGTACCTCATGTAACTATGTATGAACTTGCAGAGCGTAATGAGGTCAGAGAACGACTTTTGTCTGCCAGGTAAGGAGATGTTTCTGAGAGTCGACATGCATCTACGAAATATTAATATCACAATTCAAGGAATAGATCTTGGATTTTTGATATATGTATTTGTTGCGAGTTGGAATATTAATAAAGTATTTTGTGACCAGACAAGTTGAACGATTTTTTCTGTAAGGGGATTGAATTTCTTACTTTGTCCTCTGTAAAAAACACGAAATAATAAATACACTGTTCCGTTAAAAAAAAACTCGGAAAAAAGTATTTTTAAGAAAATATTTGTTCTAGTGTTAGATTTGTATTACAAATACTGGTCCGTTACAAAGAACTCATGGCGCTTTATGTTTCAGATGTATATGTGCCGTTTATTTTGAAAGTGGCATAAGGCACTTTTTCAAAAGAATTATGTTAATAATAAACTCAATTTCAATTTCACGGCATCTCTTTATTTTGATATAATTTGTAATCAATATGATGACAAGAACTTAAATTTTGTTAGAGAGAAATTTCACTTGTTAACGGTATTACAAACATGTTTATTTTGAAAGTGGCATAAGTGACTTTACCGTAATGAAACTTGGTGATTTCGCAATGGTTATACACAATCATTTATACTCAGAAAGATATAAGTATTTAAGATAAGAAGTACAAGTAAATCTTCTCGAAAATTGACACCAATATCTTTAAACACGTTAAAACGCAGTCCCTTAAATATCTCGATTTAAAAAGAAAGTGAAATATGCCTCATTCAAAATAAACGATTCATACGTGCAGTAATATTTTGATTTTCTACAATTGTATTTAAAATTACTAAGCACTGCCTACGTATTCCAATTGAGTCGCTTGACATTCTTTCTCTCCACTTTTACTATCCACAATCACATTTGTAATTACATAATCAACAATATCTTCACTGAAATCATTTCAACTGTTAATAAAATTACTGCTAGTAGACTGCTTCCTTCTTCGTTTTCCAGTAAATTTTCAGCGACGAAAGTAGCATTACTGCTGGAACAATTGTTGCGACTGTTCGAATCGACTTATACCTTAAAAAATGTTCCTGTATTTTATAAGCAAGTGTATAAAACTTACGCACCATTTCGGAACGATAGAAGGTACGTTTTTATGAAAATAAAGAAAGTGAAACAGATACGAATGACACAACCTATTCAAGTGGCTTCACGGTATTCTATCCCTTTCTGCCGTTTTCAGTGGTTGAAATCAGCGTAGTGCAATGGTGCCACTCGTGGCTCCAAGTAGGTTAGATGTGGTCGTGCATCTACGAGGGGGCGTTGGATAACTTGAACATGCGGACGTTGGAACTTTTTTAATTATGTAAAGGTAGTAGAAAAGACATTCATAGTTTGAAAATTTGGGATAAATGTTTCTTATTTCAGGCTCTATCTAGTATAAGTAGTCAGTCCACCTGAAATGAAATACTTACAGTTAGAAAGGTAGCAAGGCGATCTCGTACGCCGCAACCGATCCACCGGTCGCCACTGCTCCCTCGCACTAGTTTAAGGATCGCTCGCTAGATCCCGTATCCCTCGAGGGATCACTCTCGCAAGTTCTCGACTGACGCCCGGTTTCTACATATACCGCCGACCGGCAAAACACATCGTACCCAACCGGTGTACAGCGTCTAGGGCAGGGCATTTTCAGGGGTTAGTTCTAATAACGAGTCCACGAACAGATCTAGGACGAGAAAAAACGCAGATCGGCTAACATTTTTTACTACCGATCATCATCGTTTACCTTTTCCTAGGAACAGAAGGATAACAGTCCCGGACAGGCCACAGCCGAGACACCTACCGGGGATGACCTTTTCAACTCGGTGTGGATAGTCAAATCAGGAACTGTGCGGTTGGCCTGAGCTCTCTCGCGGTTCCTTCAGAAATAAGAAATTTTAACAATATTTCAAGCAATTGTACGATGAATTTGAATTTTCTATATACTTATAATGACCTGCAACGACACTAAATACTGATATGCAACAGACTGAAATTAGGATCTTCATGGCAGATGACTAATTGTATAGGGAACATGTTTGCGCCTAGTTTTATACGTTTGAACTTATAAATTGTTGAAACATTAAAATAACTATGCTGATATTTTAAAAGGACTAAAGGAGTGTTACGAGCCGGGCGAGTGGCAGAACGAGACCGAATGCGTTAATGCAATTATACTTGCGAGAGTTAACTCTTTGCGGACGGAGACTTTTTTGAATATTGAGAAATAATCATTTGTTTGGCGTTAAAAAACTTCCTTTTTATCAGAAAGTCAGAGTGTTGATGCATAGAAATTATAAATTACTATTAGGGTAATCATATTTCAACAGTTACATTTCAATTTTTCAACTCTAACCGTGTATACATTTACCGATAAACTATAATCAGATTTTATCTCAGGCCGCATATATGCGTCCGTCGTCCTCCAAGAGTTACGGATTGCAACGAGGAATTATATCCGAGGACCGGACTAACCTATAGGCTAAGTATAGGGTCGCCGTATGCCCGTTAATCGTTTGAGTCCCAGAGGCTTTTGAAAGAACACGGTCGAAAAAATCTGAGCAGCGCGATAGCGCTTGTCTCAACCGAGAACTGGGACTTTTCGACACAAAATCTGAAGAGCGCGATCGCGCTCCTTGGGACTCAAACGGTTAATAACGAAGGACACCTCGCGGTACTTTCACGCTAGTATAACGTATCAGGGCCGTGCCAAAGGATACGGGGGTACCGCCACTAGCTAGTACAGTAAAACCTCTTTTTGTGCGGTGGATAGGGACCGCATAAAAGAAATCGTACAAAAAAATATTCGGAAATTTTATAAATACTTACATATAATAAACAACTTTGTACGATATACCACTTAAATTTTTTGTTATGCGGTGGACAGAGACTGCATAAAAAAAGTCGCACTTAGGAAATACATCAATTATTTACGAAATAGATGAGAAACTGCTTTCAAACAAATTAAATAATTAAATTAGACCTGGAAATATTTTAAAAACATTTAATTTTTCATTGTATACATGGAGAAGCTTTCAAAATGCACATTAAATAATTTACTGCTACTCGTAATCCAAAACGCGCATCTTCTTGTGATGAATTGGTTCAAAAGAAATGAACAGAGCGTCGGGAAGTGCACATACATTGTCGTCAAGGAGTCCACGTAGTCAGGGTTCGTCCACACAACATGTATATGTACACTGATAGGAAACATTAAACTGGCGCCAATGCCGCTGAGATTCATATACCGCATAAAAAGAAATCGCACGAAAAAAATCGCACAAAACAAGTCGCACAAAAATAAAATCGCATAAAAAAGGACCGCACAAAAAGAGGTTTTACTGTATAAAGGAAATCTCTGGGCACCGGACTAATCTATAGCAAAACTATAGAGTCGACGTATGCCCGATAATAACGACAAACCTTGCGGTATTTTCGCGCTAGTAAAGCAGATCAGTCCCGTACCAAAGGATACGGGGGTACCGCCACTAGCTAGTATAAGGAAAATGGAAATTTCTTGCAACCCGTAGACTCTTTCTCTTCTAACGAACACCCGTAACTTTAGTTTTAAAAATCTCATTCAGCCCGAGCGGTAGGAGTGAATAAGGTAGATCGTTGCTCTGTTGCACGAAGATTAAGGAAGTAAATTGAGATAACCAAAACGTTTGAATGTCACAAATGTGAGTACAAACGTATATTAAGAGTTATAATCAATTGTTGTTCAGAATGCAATTACAATGAATGATTCTTAAATGTAACTTAGCCGAAATTCACGCGTCGGTTCGCGGGGATTTTCCACGTCTTATACTTACAATAGTCAAACGAATGCAAAAGTCGTGGACTTTGAAATTTCTGTACACTAACAATAAGTAACAGTGTGACGTTCTAAGGAATACTGGACCCGAGGAGTCAAAAAATGTTTCGCTTATATAGGGCTCGGTTTTGGGAAAAAACTACGGAAAATGAGTGGAGGTGGTAGGATTCTGGTAAGGAGATTAGGGGCACCAAGGCGGTGTGGGATAAATCTTTACAGGGTTGTAGGGGATCGTAGTTTTCTTATACTAGTTGCTCCTACAGTGGTCCTGTACAGCGAGACCCCTTTGTGTTTACATCTTTTCGTAAATTTTCTAAGTGGCCGGCTGGTATCAGATGAGACATAAAAGTTTCAAGGCCGCATGTAACAGGAGTAAAGTTAGCAAAATCGAACATTATAATCACTTATTACACTCTTGAGCTTCAGATATTCTAATATATATACACAAGGTTAATTCGGCGGGTGGAACCACCAATCTTAAAACGACTGCCTCTATCATTCGAAGGCGCGACAATCGTAGATGTAATGTTGGATTGTTATTAAAAATAATATATAAAATATATCGCATGAGAGCAACAATGTCTCAATGTTCTAAGAATTCTCATTTTAATTAAGAATAAGAGGTGCACCAGTAAATGTGCCTGTGTACATACATTCTGGAAGTCAAGACTCTCTACACTGCAAGTCTGCAGCGTAAACAGCTTATAGGAATAAATGGAACTCAGATAGTCTTTTGGGTATCCAAGCTAGTTCCTTATAGATACTCGTTCAATAAAGATGTTCTTTCTGTTGAAATTATTTAATAATATAAATTAATTAACAATGCAATTAAGAGTTACGAATGTTTACGTTTCTCACTGACATGCTGTAATTGAACAACTACTCTGTTATTTTTTATGCACTCATTCTGCTCTCATTCCGAGGTGTCATTCTTATCTTCTTCTCTCTTGGTCATTTACTTATTATCAAACATTGATTATAAAAGCAACTTCACGTTCCTTAAAGCCATGGAATAAAATCAATTCAGTACATTGAATGACTATATTTTATTTCTATCGTTCATGTCCAATATCCATTTGTGTTCAACTTGTTATTGTATCATTTCAGTTTAAGAACAGATTAAAGAAAAAATTGAAAGAAACGTTTTAACTCTATACATAAAAAAGTGCGCGGTCATTAAATTAAATCGAAAAATACAGTCTCAAGTAATAGTTCCTGGCATCCGCTCACATTAAAAGTTTTGCTGTCATCGCTTGATATTTTTAATCAGAGTAAACTTATTTGCAGAGTGGTTCTTATTTTAACTCTACATTAGATATTTCTCTTTGCAATCTCTGTGCAAGAATCAATTAAACATCGTCTAAAATTGGAGTTGTGTAAGAAAATAAATTTCCATGTAATATGCATGGAACGGTATCAATAAACAAAATCAAATGACGTATTTCACTTTGATGAAGTGGAGATTAATTGGGAAATAAACGGGTTTTGTGTTTTTTGCCTAGAAAGTATTTAACTCCATTTTACGTTCTGCCACTCGATGCGCTTCCAATGCATTTGTCATGGGCAGCAATTAAAAATATCAGTGTGGAGCGTAGAAGCGAAAATAATTGGGTACCAAAAGATCTAACACGATTCCGTGCATGGTGAATTCTCTCCCCAAACCGTGAAACACATTGCAGTAATTAATATTAAACACGTCGCATTGCCAATCGATGTATTGTCGATTACTGCTTCGGCTAATTAATTAACCATTCCCAGTGTTTTAAATAAAATCCGTATACTGCCCTGTCACTTATTCACCCACGCACTTTACCCGCGACGCTATGTTTCAACGAAATATGGCAAAAAGGATGCGTGTGTTTCGTTCGCGCGTTTTAATGCATTTTTGACTTTAAACTTCGTGCAGAACTAGAGAGCGGATAATTGGTCCTGTTGTTTACCCGAAATAATTCTTGTAGCTGAATCGATAACGCCCATGCGAATTTTTGGAACGTTTATTTCATTCTCCAACCTCTTTATACGCCGTTCTGCGTGTACTGCGTGGGCGGAAAATTCGCTCTGGAAATAATGCCAGCGCAAAACGACAATTACGCAAATTTACGTGCATCGGTGTAGGCGGTTTCAAGAGCGGAATATTTGTGTGAAAGTGACCCGATAATGAAATAGCTGTTCCTGGGAAGAACGAGTTAACGTGTACCAGGAAAACGATGCCAACTGAAATATGAGAATTAATCGATTAGGCGTAATACGATAAAAACAGCGGAATGAAAGGTCCTGTCGATGAAATATAATTAATATTTTTGTGTACTACTAAAATAGTTCAGAGCGGGCAGAGTTGAAGAGTGGAAATAAGAAGAGCTATAGGTATAATTTCTTAGAAAAGCTTTTTTTACTCGAACAGGTTGTTCGTATGAAGGGTAATATCAGTAAATATGTAATGGAGTGTTATCACTGTTGTCTCTGTTGACTACCAACTGAATATTCAAAGGAAAGTTAGCTGACGTTAGAAAAATACCGGCTTACGTAGATAGTGATGAGCGTGGTCATTTCTTTATTAATACATATGCATAAGGCTGCTTCCATTATCTCACCCAATAAAAAAATCTCTACTAAAATAGATATCAGGCTTACAAATTTTATTCAAAAATAAAATTCTTAAAGATCAAATTTTGTTATATATGGATAATAAATAAAATTTTAGTAAACATGATAAAAGAATTTCCGTTAAAACTTCCATTTTCGCATTAACGTTTTTCTATTCCAGAGAATATAATTTATGCATAATATTAGATATGGAAGATCCATATTTTTGTATCGCCTCAAATTCACTTGGGTTTATAAATTATAATCATTTTAACGAAATATCTTTTCTCTTCATACGACATAAATTTACTGGAAAACAATTAGACAGTTTTATTGAATGTATTTTGCTATACATGCTTTATTTCAATAATTTTATATAAATGTTGCACGACATTATTTAACAGAGATTGGTGCGATTTCGTCCAAACGAAATAACAAATGCAACGGATAATAAGTAACGATTCCGTTTGTAATCGAAGAATGTATCTTCATTTTTGCATAAATTTATGAATATTTTACATGTAGGTACCGATTGCTGCGAAATATAAAATTTATTCTCCAAGAGTTACATACATCAGCTGAACAGTACCAGTAAAAAATGTAAACAATTCATACTGTTTTAAGCCAATATTTCTATACACGATACAAGGTAAAATAATTCTATGTAATAGATCTCCTCATACTATACAAAAATATTTAACTGTGATAACGCAAGCGTAAAATGAAAAATATAAAAACGGTGAAGGATTTAGAGAAAAGTTTTTCATATTGTTCTATTCAAGCTACTTTGGGAAATTACACGTTGTATTCAGCATTCAGTTATGTTGCAGCGGAATTCTGATAATGCGAGAGAGAAAATTTTAAACATCAAGGCAGTGTTGATAATTCTTCCCGCGATTAGTATTTTTTTGTAATTTCACTTAAGAGAACATGTTTTTCATTTTGCAAGAACTTCGTGTTATGAATTCGAATGATTGCAAGATTTTGTTAACAAGTTTATTTAAAGCGACGTTGGTAAGAAAGTACAATGTGAACGCGATTTAAAACTAGATTTATGGCTGTTGATTATTTACCTATTTTTATTGAAATGGATAAAATTGACTGATCCATCAATTTTTAAGTTTTTACGGAAAAAACAGCTTTGGTGAACGTCGAAACGAGTGAGCGGAGGGAATGAATTATTATTTCAACATATTTCATTATGAAATTATCAGAGTTTGCGTTTCCGAATGGAATATACGTGAACAGTTAATATGACTTTGGTAGAGGTTTTAAAACTGACATAACAGAACGTATAGAATTGAGAAATAAGTGACAGATATTAAGAACAAATAAACAAACATATGAGAGAGCGTTGCAAGTAAGCGTTGCATAGATATCATTGTTTATTCTCTTCCTCTCTCTCTCTCTGCCTCTCTCGCGCACATGCACACATACACAGTAATTAAAAACCAAAATATGTTTTTAAAAAATAATATTTAAGTTTTCTACATGTAAGTATATGTATACCAATAAAATCTTGAATCAGTCAAATTGCCGCATTCTGTAAATCTAGTTTCATAGAAAATCAATATGTGGTGGATACCGACCTATTTTAAATATTTTGTAAAACACGCCCAGAAGTGAGTGAGATTGTAAACTGGACATATTGCTTACTTTTGATCTAGTTATCGGTTCACTTAAATATTTTAGGCGTATGAAGGGACATCTTAGCAAAAACTTCCGCCTTTTGTAATCTAGTTATTAGTCATACGATTCAAAGTTATCTAAACCTCTCACCACGTTATTTTGAATTCCTGAAAGGGACGACGTAGATCTCGAGCTGAAACAGTTTTAGTTTGTAGTCTTCAAGAAGTCATTCTGACAGACTACGTTTCTTATCTTTTGTACCCAGAAGTCCAGAATTTCTTTGCTTTCAATAAAATTGTTGGAACCGTATTACGGAATACAACATACGTCTACATCGTAGGTTCCCAATGGGGGCGCTACCGCCCACCGGTGAGAGTTTAAGAGATCAGGGGTCTTCTTTGGCCCAAGGCTTTAGGGGGCGTGGAGGTACAACCGCCGCCCCCTGGGCAATCCTCGCAAGAATGCACTGAAAAGTTTCATTAACCCCTTGCCGTACGATATATTTTCTGACTGAACGCACGGTAACTCAGAATTAATCGCTGAAATTACAATCTATCCTTGATTTCTGATATAGCGTAAAACTTAACGCAATATTAATAGCATAGAAATAATTTAATCGTGTCTTGACCAACTGATATTTTTAATTTAACAGTTTTTGGAAAACTTCAAATATTCTATTCCACTTATCGCGTCACGAGAGTCACTCGTCATTGGACGGCAAGGGGTTAATAATAAAATTATCGAACGCATGCTTCAACAAACAGCTCTAAATATCTTTTAACTCTAACACAAATTTGAAAGTCTGTTCTTGTTTTCCAATATATAATATATAGGATACGCTACCTAAGGGGGCGCCATCGAATCACTGTTTAAAAAAGTGGGCTGTGATAAAAAAAGTTGGAAAACTGCGTTACAGTATTGATTTCAACAACTGAAGTTGGCGTGTTTTTTTCTGAAAAGAGGGCGGTAGGCGAAAAAAAGGTTGAGAACCTATGGTCTATATTATTACAAACTTCTATCATCGTTCCAGCGTCTCGCGGTCTGTACTTACATGAAATGTATTCCCAATGACTTCTTTTCAAAACAGAAATCAATCTGTGCGCGGAGACTGTGGTGGATAAGGAAGTAAAGGTTCGGACCCGCAATCAGTGAGTTCAATTTCAAGTTCAGATACGATACCGCAGCAATCTTTTATAGCAATTCTTCATCGATCCGAATGTGTCATATAACCTATGGGTGCCGTGTCACGTACATTTCGATACAGCATATATACAGGGTGCCCTATAACTGGTAGTACAACCGAATAAGGGTTGATTCTACGTCAAAAAGAAAGTCGCAAGTATAGAATAAAAATTTGTCGAAGATAAAACGAATAACGAAAGCATAAGATAAACGAAAGTGTTTACCATTAAGGAATTTTATTACCTTAAAAAAGTATATTTTGAAAGTCCATTTTGTCAGAAACGAAATTTCAAATGAAAAACTTTTATTCTATATTTTCGACTTATTTTTATATATAGAATCAACCCCTATCTTGATGTTCCACCATTTACATGACACCCTGTACAAGCATGTAGACAAAAAGCATCATAACCGGCCATAACAATGAAGTGTAGTAAATTATTCCGACACGACAATTGTGATGCTATTGTAAAGGCACGCTCGAGGTCATAATTGAGTTCCAAATCTCCCACCATTAGTCGTAGGGTTAGGGCCTTCCATCTACCTACCGAAAAGCACGTACCTGGAATCTGTTCGTTGACGTGAATAAATCACCGACAATCACGAGTCGCTACAATATCGTCCGCTACTTATCACGCTCCTTGACATTGAGTTATATCTATGAAAGCGGCTTGTTTCCTGCATCCATCGCAAAAACTACTCTTATATACATATATATGGTACAACCCCATGCAATTTTCTCAGACATATGAAACAGAATTCTTCCAAAAAAATTGTTCTGCTTATAACGCAATAATACAAAGGATGTGTGTTCATAAAGTTGATAATTTGTATAGGATAAGAATATGGATTATAAGAATAGGATTGAAAATGTTTATGAAACTTTAACAATTGAGTGCTAAGGGTCTTTCTAAGAATCTGGTCGTAAAGTGCTATCAGCGCAATCGCGTTTCCGTTGTTTCGCATCAATGAATGCAAGAAACCAAAAAAAAGATTACGGTGGTTTTTCACTTATAATTGGTAAATATCGTTGTTTTGTTTATCAGTTGAAGATATTATCTATATTATACCTATACTGTTATCACGAGAATATATTATTTAACACAGTGAATGCCGTGAGGTAATCGATGACGCTATTAAATTCAATGAAATTTCATATGACTTTTAAATTATAATTTTTAGAAATTTTCTAAAACATTGAACATTTAAATATTTGCATTAAGAAGGTAATACAGGGTAGACTGCTATCTCTATCCACCTTGAGTATTTCCGTTATTTGTAATAATATGAAAAAATGTTACATGCAAAACTTGCACGGTATGGAGCTAAAAATGGTCAGCTCCATTTTTTAAATGGAATAATATGTTTTTTTATCGCTATGTGGTAGTCAATGTTGAGGCGATTTCAACTAGATACCATGGAAGGTCATGCGAGGTCAAGTGTGGTAGTAAAATGAACACTGACAATGATCGAAATCCTAACAATGCTATTTCATGACATTACTATTATTTGTTTGTTTATATTCAACGTAGTGAGTTTGTCCTCTAATATGGTCCATAATGAAGTAATAGAATGAAAAAAGTCAAATGTCTCAGCAACGGTAAGTTTTAGGATAAATGCACCTTAGTACTTTTATAATTAGATTACATCGTTTCATATAAAAAAAAAACAAAGGTGACTGTTACATCTTCTCTACGCCTCCAATTATACAAACAACGTTTGCATCATATTATGTAGTTTCTTAAACCCTATAACTTCTGTAAGCAACATTTTCTCGTATTGTTTGAAATAATCAAGATATTTAAGTCGACAGAGCTGCTGGGACAGGCTGTATATCAACGACAGGAACGTGAAATGATAAATTTGCTTCCACAGTTTCTAGAAAGAGATAGAAAGATGAATTTACTACAACTTTACATTTTGCGAACCACTGCATTGACGTGGTGCGTTGGCGGCTATTAATCACCGCCATGTATCGAGGTGTGATACGCACGAATGTCATTCTAGCTTTCAGCTGATTTTCACTTCTATGGATATTGCCTTAAGCTTGTCACAATCGGTTTTGCCTCACGTTCGACTACAGAAAATTATACGAACGAAGTCTGTGTAATACATAAGGCGTTTTTTGAATCTCAATTTATTGTAAACGATGGAACAAAAATAGTGGCAGTTAAAAGAGTTACAACTTTTTGCGCGATATTTCGGTTTAAGCAAAAAGCACTTAAAACGTAGATAAATGCGTGGAATCCACCTTGATTTATTCGCAATAAGTATCCGTTTTTTTAATAGACCAAACGAAGTTTAACAGTGCACTTCAATGAAAAATGAATTTATAATACTTATCGTCGTTCTTTTACTTAAATATTTTTTGATTTGCAATTAAGTGATCGTTTGATGACAATTGTTTGGTTCGATGATTGCAGTAATATTAAATAACACTGGCCAATACGAATTTGTGCAAAAAGAATATTTATGTTGATTCGTACAGACTTTGTGGCCCTGAACATGAATGCAAAGTCCGTTCGTCTTTTCGACTCCAGGTAAAAGCTGAATTTTCAGCTTTGAGAACGTTTTATATTTTAACCGTCAAACTTATTCAATGTTTTTTGCATAAAATGATCTTATAAACTCTCCTGAATATAGCGATGCGTATTACTTTAATGTTATAAACATTTAAACATGTTTAAACAATGTTCAAAGAAAATCGATGCCCAATATGTCCCAGTTTTTATGGATATTTTTTTATTTATCTTACAAACTAGACGCCCAGTAGGAATTCTAATAGCAGAAGGTGATAGAGCACACATTTTTCTTGAGAAAACGATATATGAAAGTTTCAACACAAGTTTTGTTTTCGGCTGAGAAATTAAAAAATTTCCGGAAGAGATACGGCACCGCCAGTGATTCTCAGCGTAGCCGTTTCACCAGCGCTAGTATTATAGTTTGCTTTACAAGTATACATTTATTCTTTATGAGTTATTTTATAACTTTATGATTTATTATGTGTAGCTTGCTTTACATACATTTTATGTTTATGAATAACTTTTTGACAATAACGCTATATTAAATAAAATATTATAATTGTAACATTTGGTTATATAAATAAACAATATTGTTCAATTGAATTTACAATTTTAAAATTAATCCTACGAGCGACGGAAGCAATTATTTCCACTCCACTGGCCAAGAAGTACGACGACAGCCGCGTATTGGTCTCCGCGACCGTAACCTACAGGTGTCCGACTCGTGGGCCCACTAACAATAACAAATCGTTTCGATCTTCACCTCGCTATCAGTTTGCCCTCGACCGCCGACGAGTAATAAGTGCTCCCTGATCGTGTTCAAGCATTTTCACCTATTAATGCGTGTATAATACTTTCAAAAACGAGATGCAGAATCACCAAATACCTCCTTCTTTCTGGGCTACTTGGTAATTCATCTTTACAGTGGTATTAACCATTAGTTAGCGGCCGTTTGTCTGCTGTCAACCACCAAAGCATTTTTACCGTCGCTATCGTATGTCTGCTCTCAGCCAAAAAAGCAAAAAATTAACACGTTTCTGAGGTATATATAATTCTTACTAAGATTTGAGTAGTTTTGTTGTAAGTGCGATTACGCATTTTATTTTTAATGAAATACAACCGCAAAGGGTTAATGAAAAGTACTGGAAGAGAAGTAAAGTATTTCTTTTGGCACAAAAGCTTTAATATGTATTAGGTTGGCAACTAAGTGATTGCGGATTTTGACGATAGATGGTTTTAGCACTTTTTTTGCTTGGTCAACATGTTCAAAGCGCCTAATGTATAATTTTCTTGTTGTTTGGACTTCCACCTTTCATTAGTAAAAAAATCGTATCGATCAGTTATTTAATTTCGTTTTTATCCCAATTTGAAAATTGAAGAACAAAACGCGCATTTCAGACATATTTTATTATATTTCGGAAAAGGCAGGAACGCATCCCAAGCATACAAGAAGTTATGTGCCGTATATGGGAATGAAGACTTGAAAGATAGACAGTGTCAAAATTAGTTTGCCAAATTCCTTTCAGGTGATTTTTCACTCAAAAATGAGCAACGATTTGGCCGTCCAGTTACAGTCGATGAGAGTCATATCAAGGCTACTATCAATTTAGATCGTCATAGCACAACACGTGAGATTGCAGAGAAGCACAATGTATCACATACATGCATGCAAAAAAAAATTAAAACAGCTTCACTGTGTTAAAAAACTCGATTTATGGGTCCCTCAGCAGCTTAAGGAAACTCCTTCTTATATAAAATCCACAATCACTTAGTTGCCAACCCAATAATTCTAATGGTATCTTTTGTGTTGAATTCAGACAAGTAATCCGTTTGTCTCCATCATGTAGGGTTTTTTTGTGACAAGCATTTTTATATTAGTAAGTCGCGTAATCTTGAACTTGAGAATGCAATTGAATAATATTGATTATTTATTTGATGAAATTTTACAAATGTACTTCTTTGGTTCATGTAGCATTATTGTCAGAAAGTAACTTATAAACAATAGATGTACTTGTAACGCAAGCTACATATCATAATACCAGAGCAGGTGTAACGGCTGCGCTGAGAATCACTGACAAGTACCTTGCCTCTTCCGGAACTATTTTAATTTCCCAGGCGAAAACAAAACTTCTATTACAACTTTCAATTAAGGTTTCCCGAAGAAAAATATCTGCTTTATCGCCTCCTCGTATTAGAATTCATCCTGGACGTCCAGTTTTTAAGATAGATAGGAAAATATCCACGAAAGTTGAGGCATATTGGGCGCCGTTTTCCCTTTGAACATTGTTTAAACATGTTGAAATGTTTATAATATTAAAGTAATATGCATCATTACAGTCGGGAGTGTTCTTAGGGTCACTTATGTAACAAAAATTTAAATAATTGCTACGGTTAAAATACAAAAAATTCTGAAAGTTGAATAACAATAATAACAATAGCAATAATAATGATAATAACAATAATAATATAATAGTAATGTTGACGATAATAATGATAACGATGATGATAATAATAACAATAAAAATAATGATGATGATGAGGGATATAATGCGGAGTGTGTCGGTTGGGGTTAGGACGCAACAACAGATTTTCTCAAAAATGGAGTCTGATGGAGATAGACTTCCTATTCGTGTTCAGCGCCACAAAGTCTATATGAATCAGAATAAACATTCTTTGGGCAAAAAAAAGATCATTTTTGTAGATCAGTGTTATTAAAGAAAAAATTAATTTTTACAAGATGATTTCATAACTTTTTTTTAAAGTCGAGAGCTGCCATTTACTTTAGCACTATTTATCATTTATTAACAGGTTAATGGCGACGTTAAATACCGGCAATAAAGTGCATTGCTAAATTACTCAGAATGTCTTGGATTCCCTTTATCAAATGTACGGCTTTTTTCCATTCAAAATTTAAAATTTGTGTACAAATTGTGAAAGTCACTTCCGTTCATTTTCAAATAAGTTATCGATATTACAATTCTAACATCATTTTTACCACGATGTTTTAATAACGCAAACATTGAAAATCGAATATTGACAGTTAATTGGCTCAAGACCTCAAAAGACGTTCTAAATAATACGATAAACCAATATATATGAAAAGCATGTAATTAAATACACAACACAAAAATCTATATACCACGTGGAAAATGGTAATTAACCCATCACTGGAATTTAATAAAGTTTTATTAACCAGCTGCATTTTATAACGTTTACTTAAACGTATGGAGTAACCTTAAATGCAATTCTTAAGAGTTCTTTTTTTCAGTTAAGACCCAATTCTTCAAAATGTTTATGTTAGCATTTCTTAAAATTGAATCTCAATGGACATTTTGGCAAAGTAATGACATTGAATCATATCCAATCACAACAAATCATATAAAAGGAAAAAAATGTTTACTCTGTGCTGAATAAACATTGTGTAACTATTTGTAAAAATCGTATCATATCGTGGAATATTTCTAAATCTGTGTAATTGAAATTGTATTATCGGAAATAACTTTCTAATAGAATTTTGTCACACATACAATAATACAATCGGTATCCGGAAATTTCATAAAATCTGCTTCAATAGATTTGTAGTTAATATTCTCTCGTTGTTTTCCGCTCTTTCACCTTCTCTGTCCTTTTCCTTTATTTCTGTCGGTCTTTATTCTCCCCACATCGTTCTCCCCCCTAAGTCCCGCCGCTCTATCACTCTCTTACTTTACGTTTCGTTATTCTATTTACTGCGCATTATTATCCGAGAGGTACAGGCACGATGAGAGCAGTTGATTGAATTTGCATTGTCATTCAATAATTCCTTTGGTTTCACGTTTAAGCGATCTTCGCGGTGAACGTGTTACCGGCGACAAGTACCTCGTTGAAACCGGAACGTGTTGTGACATAGTCCCACTGTCCCACCAGAGGTCGATACTTGTTTACCTGTAATTAACCTAATGGCCAAACTCAAGCGTCGTTTAAACTTCCCTTAAAATTATAATTTCTATTCATGTGAACGATTAGAAATTAATAAACGGTAACGCTGTTTTATGAATCAATCCAAAATATTAAAATTGTCTACTAGGTTTTTTTTAAAAACTATTTTTCTACCAAATGGACGCTGATGGAGAAAAAGGGATTTAATATTCGTGTTCAGTGCCACAAATTACATGCAAATCAGCGTAAATGTTCTTTGTGCCCAAGATTGTGTAGTCAAGTGTCATTATAATAGGTTTTTATGCTATTCTTACATTTCTACTACACAATATGAACGAATTGTTATGCTGCATTTGTTTTACATCTCGCGATGCCATAGAAGTATGCGATTATGTTATTTAACACTAGAACTACCGGCGTTAAATCAATCATATTTGAAAATATTAAATAAGTACTTTGAAAAAGGAGGGACCAAGAGGCGGAACATATAATCGATTCGGTGATTTATATTTTTTAAGATCGACATAGAATATTTATTCCAAGACTCTTCTATAAACTTGGAGAATTTTTGGAAAAAATTGTGTACCAGTCATTTTGACTGGTTTGGTAGTTCTAGTGTTAAAATATATTATATTACGTCTTGCAGCTAAGCATGGTCCAACAACTGAAAGATGACTAGGGAGCGGCGAAGCCTCTCGCTTTCAACCGCCTATTTCCGCCATTTCCTTTCTGGACTTCCCAAACCCAGTCTCCTAAAGGAAATCAGTATGCAGAGTGTTTACTGGGTTTGGGGATTCCAAAAACGAATTGGTGGGAATAGACGGTTCAAACAAGAGACTCCGCCGCTTTCTAGCCATCTTTCAGTTGTCGGACCGTACGTAACTGCAAGACGTAATATAATCGTAATTCGCTCATTGTACACACATGATCTCATTCGCACTTCTTCCGCACTGATATATCCCTGCCTTTTACTTTCGCTCTCTCTTCCTTTCATTTGCCACATATATTCATTAATGAATCCCAATTAGACCTGCAGTACACTTCATGCATGCAATTATATTGTACTTTCAATGGCATAAGAATGTCAGTTTCTTGTAAAGTTACAAAATAATTATACGATTATGCGCATGGATATTTGTTATTTAAGTAAGTTCTTCTGAGTTTTGTGGTGTCAGTCTTATTTCTTATTCGTGCCACATTTGCAAAAAGCCAACTTCGTAAATTCGGAGGAGAAATGAGGCAACCACCGAGACGAAGTTTATGCATAAGAGTTAGATTGACATCAAATTGAAATTTCATATTTGCAATATCTCGCGTTGAAAGAAAGCATATGCCAACTAACATTTACCTATCATACTGTTGAGGCACAACTGATTACATGGACGTTGAGGTTGCAAGAGTCGAACTTTCTCTTTTTTAAATTAACATCGTAGCCGTGCAAGCCTGGACCATCTTGCGGGAATCCTTCGATAACTGTAAGGTCGCACGTAGCCACTAGGTTTGCACGGAAACTTTTCTGCAAACTAGATTTATGGAATCTAGCATTTTAGTGTCTCTTCGTAGCTATGTCAGTTTCGTAACGCAAGCCTCTCCTAAGTCTGGGCCTTTTCGGCATTTTGGCAAAACCAATGTGAACCACCCACGAAGCTCATGCAGGACACATAATATTTGTTGGCCCAACATCCTCCTCCCATCGTAGCTACCATCTATTCCTTACAAGAGGTGCCGACGAAGGAACGGGTACTTGGTAAAATGATAAAGGGACCAGACATGAGTCCCAAAAAATACTTCTCACACGGCAATAGATTTTTTAATATATTTCATTGTACACGCGCGCTAGAGTTACTCTTTGTTGTTTTTCATATTCTTTTTAAGTTCAGTGTCTCGTGTATATACTCGTTCCGTCATTGTTTAAATAAACAAACAAGCACAAACCAATTTTTGGAGTGCAAAGTTTATTTTCGAGAGATGCGACGAAGTTATACTTGGAGGACTTAAATGCCCAATGACTCAGCTGTGTCTGACCTTCGGGCTATGTTTGTCTTTAATGTGTAGGATTCAACGTTCTTCCCGTTAGTTCGGAAATTCTTTATTAACACTAGATTGCCCAAGGAAGTCATTTTGACTGTTTTCTAATTTAAATTAGAAAAAAAATTATGTATATAATGATACAATTTCTTAGAATTTTGTGACTTTTTGTACAACATATAAATGCAATTATTAATAATTGTAATTACCTCCCCTCTCCTTCATTTCCGGTATATATATATGTATTATACCTATATTGCTCAAAAGCAGTCGTTTCGACTGCTTGGGAAATTTGAAATAATCAAATGACTCTTATTATTGAATTGAGTAAATTTCTTATATGATCAGTTCGGCTCTGTATTGAAATAACATTTTTAATTTTTTTCGATTACCGTTACATGATAACATACAAGTACATGTGCTTCTTCATTCCGTAGGTTAGGTGGAAGTTATTTTGATGCTAGCATCACAGCTTCGTCTCTTTCCGCGTACCTCCCTACCGCGCATAAAATGTACAAGTAATAATGCATACATTTTTTTTCCAAGTGGAGTAAATTCTTTTTATTGTCAATATTTACTAATAACCTGTATTATCTCAATTACATGAAATTTAATACCTCAAACGGTTTTAAATATATACCTACAGTATTTTTTCTCTAAATACTCGATATTGGATATGCTGAAGTATCCTCTTAAGCCGGAAATATCTCTAACAAGAAAAGTTAAGGAACTTGGAAATTGAAAGTATTCTAAAACTTCGTGTTGAAGTACAGTAATTCATGCACAACACAAATTTATCTTTTGCCCGTGTAATAATTCGATTTTGATCATGTTTTTTTGGCACGTTAAAACATCTCTAAAACAGGAACAAATATTGGAAAAAAGTTTAAATAAATATTCCTCGTTGTACACGTTTATCAAATTGATGAACGAAAATGATTTTGACGATTTCATGGTGCGATAATCTGACTCATTGTCAGAGGTATACATTTTTTACAAATTTCTTGGATTCGTTGTGTACATACAATGCAGACGATTGATTTTTTGAAAAATTTCTGCACGATATTTCTTATCATTTTTTAGATATCGTAGCATCAAACAAATTTTATGTTTTCCCTAAAGCCACTTCGTCACCTAAAACTATTTTATAAAGCAAAAAAAAGTGATATTATACCTGAATTACGCTATTTATGTACAAAGTTTCATAATGTTTTAAATTTCTCGATTCTTTAACGCTAGATTTACGGAAACCGTTAAATTGACGGACACCTACTTTTTTAAAAACGGTTTCCAAAATAGAGACCTAGTACAATCAATATTTCACTTGCATCTTAAAATATTTACTTATTTTAAAATTACTTAACCGATCTTCCTCTTTACCCGTCGATCCCTCTTTTTCAAAGCACTTATTTAATATATTTAAGTGTGACCGATTCAACGCCCGTAAATCTAATGTTAAAATCTACTACAAGTCACACAATGCAAAATCTAAGATATCATAACCATGTCATTTGTTGAATTCATGTACTATAGCTAATTCAGTGTTCGTAGTTAAAGTATAACGATTCAATAATCGTTAATTATTTTCAAAACACTTTGCCTAGTTTAAAGAATGATCAATAATAAAATAATAGCCATGAAAAAAGGAGACATGAAACCACACATCGACGTATGAAATAAAAATAAATATGCAAAGAAAGATAATTGACTTGAACAATTTCGGAGAAATTTCAAAACTAACTTATAAATTTATAATTGAAAAAGTGTTATGTACTCGCAATTCTATGATCGCTCTCCAACAAACATACCCTGTGGGTGGTGAAAGATAGACCATTCTTGTATTTCAGGCACCGTAGGAGACATCAAGCAACGTCCGCTATTTCCCGAGGGCATATACCGCGCAAATTGATATCATAAAGGAATTTGTCATGTGTTGAACAACAGACAGCTATGACCGTTCCACCAGTCCGTACGTCAGTACAACATTCGTTAATCTGAGGATGCATCGATGCGATAATTGTGATAACGCGCCTTCCCGATGCCCCTGCTATAAACTGGTTATATCATGGTTGCAATACGGAAGTTACTATTAACCCCTTGCCCTACAATAACGAGTGACGCTCTTGATGCGGTAAATTGGATAGGAAATTTTCAAGTTTTGCGAACCCTATGAATTTGACAATATCAGTGAGACGCGTAATTCGAAATTATTGCGAAGATAGTCACAGAAGAAATCGTACGGCAAGGGGTTAAGGAAAGACGACTTAAAATTGGTCGCACTTTTTATAACGAGCAATTATGGAAAACACTAAACCAAAGAAAGAAAAACATCGAAAGATGTAGAAATCATAGAAGATTGATCCATTCTCGTCCGCATAAAAAACTTTTCTACTGGAGTAATTGTAACGCATTGCAGACTGGCGTAACTTACAACGCAGGCAACTTTAGAAGGGTGCTATTATCTTAGAATATTGAAGCTGAGCATTCGATGTTAATTCCTGTAAGAAAAACAAGAAAATATACTATTAAGAAACGCAAGCAATTTTAGGACGGTTCAAGCTGTGACCATAAAGTTAGATTATAAGCATCTTTTGCAGCTGAGACGGGACATATGTTCCATGCCAATATTATGATAGTCATTATAATTATTAGCTTTATGCAGGAGTTTCAGCATATTTTTAAAAATTTTCTTTTATTTCTACATAATGTAAGCATTGCAATCGCCTTAAAACAGTTCATCATCTGTCAAAAACGCCTGCAACTTATCAGTTTCTAAATTCCGTGGCCTTCCAGACCGTGGATGCCGTTAAAACGGCGAAATCAATATTTACACGTATTACGAGATACAATACCTTTCCCAAGTACGAAACAAATTGATTGATATACTTGAGCGGCGTTCTTTCCTTGCTGGAGCTTATATCGAATGCAGTGTAGGATATGCAGTTTTTCGTCGATCATTGTGCTCACCATTATTTTCTGAGGTTATGATTCAAAGTAAATCAGCAAATTGGCGTTTTAGATAGATGAATATCAACATAGCAAATATACAGAAAGGCTGGACATTTTGTTGATCAAAAGTGATTATACATGAATGGTTGAAGAAAAGACTAAAAATTTTGCATACACCTTATCCAATCGTTATCAATGTAATACGAAGGGAAACAGCCAAAACCGGTATTTTTATTCTACATAGTATTCCGGCCTGATACTGTAGTTGCGTACACAAATGCTACTTGCCTAATGACGGAGAAATTTAAACATTTCGTAGTTATTAACTATATAACCATCACTTTTGCGTCACTTCATAAGTAGACTATTGTAGTGCACACGAGTAAGCGCGAGAGCTTAGCAGGGGAGACTTAGCGAAGACTGAGAACTTCTCGGTTAGTTACGTTTTATTCAGTTTATTCACGCCCTGATGCGACAGAGGTTTTGTTTTGGCTTTTTGAAAATAGTGATTCAGTGTTCTGGGGAGATGCAGCGTTTTCAAAGGAGTCTTAAGGAGAGGAGTAAAAAGTAATAACTATAAATGGAGCCCAAGGATCAAGAAAAGAATTTAGAGTTTTGGAACTTGGCATAGTGATTCAGGGATAAGTAAGGGAACTGTGAGTAAGAGCCGAGCCAGGGCGGAGTTGTACAAAGTATTTGGTTACAAAATAATAACTAACCCTAATATCGAGGGCTCGATACATTACACTATTATAATATTCAGGCAAAGAGTTACAATGTCTCAAAGGAATATTTCATTTGCATAATTTTGCTTAGGCTTGAAATCATTACACGATGTGCATACTCAAAAGAAATGTACCGTGGGCGCTATAAATGAGCGCGATGTGAGCTGAAACGGTATCGAGGAACGGGAAATTGTCCGCCCGCTTCATTCAGCTCTTCCAGGAAATTCTGCTTAGAAGTTCGTAACGTTCTTTGTTGCGCAATGATCTCCTCCACATGACTGACTCAGCCGATACTAACAAAGTGCTTCAGCAGACTCATTACTATTATGCTACAGCTTCTTAGTAGACTAATACGGGCGGACAATTCCTTTTCACCCTCTGTTGTTTCAGTTTATGGATGGAATTCCTATATTTTTAGTTCCAACAGTACATAATTCGTAACGAAACATAACTTTCATCTTGTCATTATCATTAGGAGCAAGAATTAGGTGAATAACGTAGAAGGTTAGAAAAGAAAACAATATCGATTTTTTAAGGAACATCTTTGTTGACTCGTGTGTCCTTTGCTCGAAGGTTAGACTCCGATGTCTGACTCGTTGGATAATTAAGTCGTTTTGAGTCTGATTTTTGTTTGGTTTCAGTCGGAAATTCACTTTGCACTCCGGAAATTGGTTTGGTTTGGTTTATTGTAACGATAACGAAGATATATATTTACTCGGAAATACAAGGATTGATAAAATATAACAAATGATAAAATGTACCTAAGCAAGCGCATACAACGAAGTGTATAGACCTGTGTTTGAAGAAGAGCTGCTTGTAAGTAATGTGGACGTAACGTTTTTCGGTTACGTTTCTGGTCCCTTTATCTATTCTTCTTATCTGTTCTCTCTGAGCTTCGTGGGTGGCCATCAAAAACGTGCTTTGACTTTTGCAGCCAGTTCATCTATATAGCCACAACTGAACAAGCACATAAAAATAATTGTTTGTATCGCGGAGATGATAATTGGTTGTGGATTACCAATTACATTTTTTATTGTATTGTCTGTGGTATATAAATTCAGGTCTATATTTGAACCCTTTACAAACTAGTACAAACTAGTGCGTTTTGAAGTTTGCCGTTGTCAAAGGGTTAATTACATCACAAGATCAGAGATCTTCCGAGCGAGAGAAAGTTAAACACCAAATAGTAACCGTTAGCTTTATAAATCAGGAAATCTAATTTTTAATATACTATTTAAACCAATAATATTTTTGTTATATTATTTAAACAAGTAGCATATTACAAATTTTAATTTTTCTGTTAATTTTTCCCGATAAGCATTTTTCCGTTATTGCATTATTATAGTTTACGTAGGTAAATTTATTCGATAGTGGTCGAATATTTACCGGGAGATATTAAACAAATCAATTTTTCAATACATTTTTTAAACAAATCATTTTTATGCAACTGTTAAATTCTTTGTTACGGAACACACAATTTGAAAAAATTTATTTTTTCACGACCATTGGTTACTGATTGTGAGATATTTAAAAAAATTCGTTTTCATAGCTCAAATTTGAGGGGTATTTTCACCCTTTCAGAATGGATGGTTGCTGATAAAAAAAAATACGCGTCAAATATTTTTTTGAGAACTACCTTTCATGTATGTTTGATCAAAAACGGCGTTTTCGAGTTCGATGTATTTCCATGTGAGTTGAAATTGCATACATAGTTCATTTACCAATAGGTATATTTTCTTAGAATTAAAAACAACTAGAAATATTTTACAAAGGAAAATTCATTGTCCCTATTAAATGAAAATAAATAACGTAAAAAGACACTAGAATTTTTTTCTAAATCTCGGAAGCAATTTCTTTATAAAATAGGATTAGAGAAGTATAGACGATTACTCGAATGATTAAAACACTGCCCCGGTAGTCCAGATTCCGTGGAATTTATTTTCAACCATTGAAATCTTTTAATCCTTTTTTGTAAAGTTAGACGCTTCATGTCGGTTAGAAATGTTACAGCTCAATTTTGATCACGCCTGACACAGAACAACGAAATGACTGACGAAATTTGACTGACAGCCGTTGGTCTCTCCGGACGAATAGCATGGTTCACCTGGTTTCTCTTTGACATAACTTGACGAGATCGATAGCAACCTATATCACGCAATACAATATAATTAATTGTTGTCACTCTCTTTTAGCACGTGAAAAAACAAAATACGATTGACTTGGATTTATATATCTATCATTTATTTCCAAAGTTCGTGGGAATTCAGGACGACTTTTTTTAAACATTGTACTTGTAGTATATCGGTTATAAACTAAAAACACATATATTTGTGCAATTAACTTCACTTTACAATACTATAAATACAGAAACATCCGAGTGCTTAGAAATCCAAACATTAATATATGTTTGAATAGCCAAATGTTATGGAATAGTCTATCGGCCTCCAAGTAGTAAGCAGAGTTTTCGGGCGGACTAACCTGACAAAGGCTTTTAGGCACCGCAAGAGTTTCATATTTAATGGCTTCAAATTTAGAACATATGAAAGATTTTATATCATGGGTTCTAGGAAAACTGCCGTTCATCACGGTAGAAAATTGGACAATCGAAATTATTAATTATTAGTACACTGCGGGTGTTTATGCAAATTTGAAGTTTGGTAAAGGCAGCTAATAAAGAAGAATCTAAGTAGGGGTCTCTAAATGCTACAACGAATCCCGTAACTGTGATATTTCGAATATTTCTTTATATTACATGCTTTTTGTGTATTTGAACAACGTTGAATTTGTCATAAATGCATCAAAATCCGCAATCTAATTATTAGTATTTGAAAAGTTTAACTTTTATAAGTTAGTTTCTGAAAAGGATGTTGTGTTTAAGGAAAGAAAATGTGGCACTACTGTTTTTTTAGATTCAGCCTTTCATGAAGAACGAGAATTACAAAGATTATCAAGCAATAAATATAAGAATCAAATGCAATATTATTGAAAAGTAAAAGAAGACTCCGAAAACAACATTTAGAAGAAAGTAATATAAAAGTATATGAACAGTGCATTGTCGACCGAAAATAATTATTGTTTTATATTCATGTTGCGTTAATCCGAATATAATTATCTCAGTTGAGAAAAATTTTCCAGATTATAAGATAACATGTTACTGCGATTGAACCAGAATGTTATACTTTATAAAGTTGCTCTACCATTCAAATAATTAGATTATAATTAGAAGTAGGATATCTTCGACGGACCACGTACAAATTGAACAACCAGAACGTTTGATTCCAAGTCTAGGAGTGTTTTCTTGAGACCAAATTATTCTTTCAGCACATACAATATTTACTATAAATGGAAACGTTTATTTCGTTTTACGAGAATCCTCAAATAGTTTCACAACATTAACTCGATGTCTAATATTCGTGACAACCTCACAGTTCATCGCCAGCGACTAAAAGCATTCTCGTTGCTTGTAGAGATCCGTATTTTAACACTAGAACTACCAAATCAGTCAAAATGACTGGTACACAATCTTTTCCAAAAATTCTCCAAGATTATAGGAGAGTCATGGAATAAATATTCTACGTCCATCTCATAAAACATAAATTACCGAATCGGTCATCTTTTCCACCTCTGAATTCCCCTTTTTTCAAAGCACTTATTTAATATATTTAAATATAACAGATTTAACGCCGGTAGTTCTAGTGTTAAGCTGATCGAACCCCGTACTGCGCCGTCGTCTTTTAACTTCGCGAAGGGTGGGGCCAATTACGATCGTCGTAATTACAGCCTCTGAGCTACCCGGGGTTAGAATTTCCTTCGGAATAGTTTACGACAGCCACCTAAAAGAATTGTAACATCAGAATTCAGCCGTACATCTAAGCATTGAAATTTCACAATGCTCCTTTCGACTGTGGATAGCCCTCTTGGACAGTGAAGCTGCAAAACAATTAAACAATCAACCATAGAATTCGTTTTGAAAAAACACGTTTTGATGAGACTAATATCTTTGAAGGTTCTTGCTGATTGTTTCATCGCTCTGCGCGATATTTTTTAAAAATGTAATTTTAATTTTCCGTGATGCAATAACAGTTTTCTATGAACAACGATTTTTAAGTAATATTCACAACATAACAATCATTTATATGAAAGTTACGATTATTTTTTACTTTTATCATTTCTGTCACTTTTAAATTTTTCTATATTTGTCTTAGCACATGCAAACTGTGGCGTTAAAAATTCAGGTGAGCGACTTCTTTTCGGGTACAAGAAACAAACCGAATTGAATCAGATGTTTGGGACAACATATACGGAACGGAAGTACCACTTTGCAAAGCGTTACATCAAAATAAAACACGATCAATATATGGCTGACAAAAATATAAGCTTACATCTAAACCGCAGTACTTTTAAGTTGATAAGACAGGTTTTTTTGTTTGAACACCTCATAGTAATTTTCCTGTCGTACAACATAAGACACGCTTAAAGTTTTGTACCTCGTTTAAACAAAGATTGGAGCCGAAAGAGAATCTTGATACCCAATTTTTCTTGTACATACCGTAAATAAATAAAAGAAGATGTGTTTTTAAGTAGGATCCATCAGAATCATTTCGCTTAGCACTATTTTTAAAAGAAGTCCGATACGTCGGTGTATTTTAAAACGTGATAAGCGAACGTGACCCGTCAACACCTTGCAAATCGAATGTTTCATTTTGAAGCATGCTCAGTAGCAAACTTTTTCTAGTGTCATATATCTTTAAGTTATTTATCTTATTTTCAGTCGAGTAAATTTCTATATCATACGTGGATAAAATTCTTCTAGTTAAATCTGATGAATAATATTGCTCCGATTATATGTTCAATATCTCAGGCATGTTTCCATGAAACTGTGCCATCATCTAATAACGCGTTTTCCTTCTTATTCTAAAGTTTTGAAAAATTATTATCGTATATATTATATTTAAAAAGAGTCGAGTGAAGGATAGTTTGATGTTTTTTATGAATAAAATTTCCAAAGTATTTCAAATTGGTCAGATCTACTCTGTATCTATAAATTTTGGCTCATTATCCGAGGAATTATTGCAACTATTAAAACTGGATCTGTAGACCAACGTTTGTAGCTAATTGCTCTTACTATCCTTATTTGAACAGCTTATAGAATTAATGTGCGTAATGAATTAGCTACAAGCCTCGAACTTTTATGACCTACTACTAATTGTAAGTTACAATTGCACTTGTTTGATATATACATATATAATATACAAGAGACTGCATTAATTACTATTAACGATGAAACATGAAACCCAAGATACTTCTTAACGTATTGTAGGATTTCTTAATAATACGATAAATGTTTATTGAATAATAATAATAATGCAAATGAAATAAAGTAAAACACAGACAAACAAGAATAAAATTAGGATAAATAATATCTGTCCACACAGGATTCTAATGACTAAACATATAACACAAAGTACATCCACTGAGGATTCCAAGCACACAGTATATAACACACAGTGTATCCACACAGGATTCCAACGACAGAGTATATAACACACAGTGTATCCACAAAGGATCCCAAACACAGAGTGCCTCGATGCGGCGAGTGCCTCGTTGGCCTCTCGAAAAACAAAGTGCGATCGGCACTCACATTCACACTTACGTTTCATATATTCTAACACATTCGCATCCCACAGTATTTGTGATTGGCTAACGCATTTTTTGTTTCAATTTTTCTACGTGATTATTCGTTTCCGCAAGATGGGTTACCGTAGTGAAATACGTTATGAATTTATGTGTTATTATATTGATATGAATAAGCTACATCAATGAGAAAGTATAAAGTGAAAAACAAAACATAAAAAGCCTGAATAAAAAATTAACGTGAATTATTATAAAGTAGCTGTCAGCGCCTGTTATTTACAGCACTTGTACATACTTTAGTAGATTTATAACAAGCTAAACTATATATTTTTTTCATTACATATACAGGGTATTTCACCTAACTTGACCACCTTAAATATATCGCTTATTTCGTAAGATAGAAAAAATGTGAGAGGGAGAAAATATTCTGTTCGAAGGCGCCAATACGGTGATGGGCCGAATTTTTTTCTTAAGGTCCTTTTTTTCGAGATTTCAAGGTCATCGTATTTTTTTTAAATGGGACCGCATATTTTCACTACAACAGTCTTATAGCTTATAAAAAAACGAATCCAACGAGGTGCAATATGTTGACCTTCACGTGACCTTTAGCGAGAAAATTGTGAAATGTTTGTCAGTAACTTCAGTACGCGCTCGGGGACGGTAAATGAAGGAATGTCAATTTCATTGAAACAGTCTTAAGTTAAATCTTTATTGTAGAAGGTGTTAATAATGACAATAATAATAATAAATAAGATAATAATGTGTAGCGACATAGCAAAGCCTTTGTAAATGATACATTGTAGCCGCGCGCCGCTGTAACATCCCAATAGAGGATCCGACGAATAGCAACGACGAACACGCCAAAAATGCTTCTAAACATACTTCAACCGATGAAAGGTGAATACGAATGTCTGTTTACAAGCACCAGGGACAATTACACGGTACACTGTTTCAATGAAATTGACATTCCTTCATTTACCGTCCCCGAGCGCGTACTGAAGTTACTGACAAACATTTCACAATTTTCTCGCTAAAAGTCACGTGAAGGTCAACATATTGCACCTCGTTGGATTTGTTTTTTTATAAGCTATAAGACTGTTGTAGTGAAAATATGCGGTCCCATTTAAGAAAAATACGATGACCTTGAACTCTCGAAAAAAAAGGACCTTAAAAAAAATTTCGGCCCATCACCGTATTGGCGCCTTCGAACAGAATATTTTCACCCTCTGACATTTTTTCTATCTTACGAAATAAGCGATACATTTAAGGTGGTTAAGTTAGGTGAAATACCCTGTATATAATGTATAAATATGGTTTTTGTATTGATCTCACTTAATAGTGTTTCCACATTCATTCTCGTAAATTTACTTTTGAAAACTTTTGATGTCCGATATATTTGTGTTAACTGTGACGCCGACTCAAAATTATAAAATAACATACGGAAATATTTATTTTTAACTACTTTGGGGCATTTGAAATAAGGGCAAGCAGGCCAGCACAAGGATAGGAGAGGCCATTTTCTGGAAGCTTGCCTCACTTATTAGTTTCGATGTGACTCATTCACTCTTTTCATTTTGCATTTCAAATTGAGTGTGTGAATCAGAGCCACATTCCTCCTACTAGTCTTCTTTCTAATTCCCCACGGTATGTACGTATATAAATCCAACAGTATACAAATAGAGCAATAATAAAGACGTCACCACTTTCTTCGTTGATGAAGATATATTCGTTAGCGTTCACGTACTTTCAAAAACTGCATCGCGGAGTATATATACATATATACAAATGATATAAGTTCAATCCATTACAACGACAACATATATAGTATTACAAATTATCAGTATGTATGTTGATAAATGTTGATATATATAATACAGTGTTTCTCAATCTTTCTACTCTTGTGGCACATTTTCCAAAGAGGAACCATTTTACGGCACACGTACGTAACCATAAAAGAAGAAATTTCTAAATTAAATAAATAGAACCAAACGAAAATATAAAAATTGTAGAGTTATGATTCAACATAAGAGAATAATATGTTTATTAAATAACTCTTTAACTCTCTCTCTCTCACACACAAATGCGCCCTCATGCTCTCTGTCGCACTCAGCCCCACGACACTCTCGCAATACCACAAAATAATTAAATACATACTTACAAAAAGAAAATATGTATGCCTTCAGCAAAGCTTTAAATTATTCAAATTTTTCATAGATATCCAATGAATGTTTATTTATAAAATTTAATCCCGTTTCTGCGGAGATTTCGTTGCCCATTTAAACAATTTTGCGGCGCAGTAATGTATCGCGTCTTTGAGAAACACTGATGTAATATACTCCTTTCCTTTCATTTCATCATGCGTATATATTTCAATACTGCCGAGCCAGAAACACATATGCAAATAAAGGCGTACTGTGATCGTATCGAGGGGCGGTTGTTGTTTATCTATAATCAGTCTAATGCCCGCTGTAATCGTGTCGTTTAAACTAATGGTCATTACGGCCCTCCGACCAAGTTGAATCCTACATGTGATAGTCATCTATGCGATACGCATAGATGAAGTGGCCGATATGTCATGCAATACTCAACCTGCCAACGGAACTCGTCGCTTTTTTGGCTGCTAATTTATTATATTAGATTAGAGGTACTGAACCGGTAGCATATAAGTCAACTGCTAGTCCTTCTCATCTTTGCCTGTTCAACGGAGCTGGAGGAGAAGGGCCTCTTCTATATCTCTGGAGGGCTGCTCCTTCGGGTGTCACATCAGTCCCGCTATAAAAGTGTCGTGTTTACTTACTACCTTTCCGATCGATTTGCCACTTATAACCATGCCTCATGTATTGACTTCACGGACAATACATGTAGTAGTGGATAGTCTACCGGTGATGGGAGATCGGTTAGCTGAAATTGTGAGTCGTAAAGCTCCTGAAAGCAAAGAAGTGGAGAAAGCAGTTAACTCGAGTCTGGCTTCCGTAGGTGGAAAAGATCGATACCTTTGTGTTAGATCACTGTGTCCTAAACTTTTCTCATCGCGGAATTCTTTTTAAGTTCTACAGTTTTTAAGGAGCACTAGAGAAATTTTGGTTTACTCTAGACTACAACTGCAGTATATCGTTAAATATATAATAGCAGACAATGTTTTGTTGTTCTCCAACCTCAGTTTGATAATTTTTCGCGGAACAGTGGTGTTCCACAAAACACAGTATGGGAAGCGCTGTAGTAGATGATTCTCTGCTCGGTTTTTTATTACGAGAATTTTTTAAAAGTTCAGAACTTTTTTTATCGACACCCATGTTACATTCCAAGCATTTCTTTTCTGTATTTTAATTTTTAGTGCTGTGCTCTTTTTATTTTCAACTTACAGTTTTATGTGGATTCTAAATCATCCAAGTTACATAATATGTATGTATGTACATTGCATAGGAAAACTTTTTTAACAGTAAAATAATTCGGGCTCACTAATTGAGAAGGTAGGGTTTGGAATTGGTATTAGAATAATCAATTAACAAAAGTATTTAAGAAAATTACTTTTCTCCCACGAACGAATTATTCATATTTTGTGTGTTAATTGTGCTAAAAACCAATTTGTAATTTAAAGTTTATTTTTCACGAACAAATCGTATGTTTAATGAAACCGTGCACTACAATCCTTTATTCAACAGTCCGAAGCAATATCATTCCAAGCGGGAAGGATAAATTTTCTCCGCTTACGTTTAGCGGGGAAATAAATATCAAATAATCGCCGTTAAATCTCACGCGGACGATAATTGAACAACGTATAATTGTGTTCAGCGAACAATTAACAAATTGCATTTTATCGATGCAGAATGGATTTTCTGTCGAGTTTATACGGGCATCGGTATAATGGTATATCGGTGCGCCAAAATGAAACGACTGAGTTGGACTATTGAAATCGCGTTAATAGCGGCAATAGCACGGAATCGATTCAATTTTGGTTAGAACGGCGCGATCATTGAGGGCGGCGGTCGAAAATTCATGTATACCAGATGCGATTCAGCAAAAACGACAAATTTGAAACTAAGTTTCGTACTGACCGCTGATAGTAGTTTGCCATTGAACGATTCTAACAGTCGCTACGTTTCATATCGATTTTACATCATATCGCGCATAGCATTCTTCAAAGGACGATCTCGCCAGCTATGTCTTGTCGGGAAAAAGAACTCAATGTCGGCGGCGGTTAATTGAAAACATTGGATAGATCTTTGCAACATGTACTTTTAGCATCAGGTTAAATTCAGTAATTTTGAATGTATAAAAGCTTACAATCTCAACATGTATAATATGTTATGCAACGAAACCGAAACACACGGTAATAATTAAAATGCCTGGATTAGAATGTTCAGTTGCCCCAGTTCGTTCCAGAAAACGGCTTCTTAGAACCACCAGAATCAATATTAGCGTAAAATCGGAAGTAAAGGTACATCCTTGTAACTGCCTGTCCTAATTTTTCAGCACGGTGTACTTATTTTCAATCCAGTGGCGCCTTTCAACTTTACAAAAATCAGATCGCTATACCCCGATATGTCAACTACAATTAAGGCGGACGAGAGTGAAGTGGTGAACAATGTTTCTAAGATCAGCGCATCAATTCTAGACTGAATTTGAAGTGTATAGTATTTTTATGGCTTGGAATGCATGTAATTCTCACCAATGTCATACTTTCAATATTTATTGTCTTTTTACGCTGGTTGTTGCAGTTGTATGGCAGATAAACATTGTCTTTCAGAATAATTCGCATCACTGAATATTCTCTATTTTACTGAACACACAATGGTATTATATTTTGGCTGGAAATGTATAATCAGTTTTTTATTATCATCCAGTGTTACAAGTAGCAATTTTTCAGCGTTCACTATTATCTATTCGAATGTGGTATAGTACTGGTTTAAAGCTGCCGCTATAATTGTTGGTAAAGTGACAACGTTTTAAATGAAATTAAAAAAATATATGGCTGTAAGTATAGATTTATCATGGTATGCAATATAATAGATTTATTATTTACTGTTTTTTAATTTGAAAATCGTAATTTTTAAATTTAATTATTTAATGATATTTCACAATATATTTAAAAAAAGGTAAAACTACAAAAATTCCGATTTTATCTGAATAAGCAACAGACAATTTTTGGGATGTAACAAGTACTGGATATTTAGTGCTCAGAAATATAAATAATTTCATATCTTACAAAGTCTATTTTACACAATTCTTAAGGATGTATACATACGTATACATATATGTTTTGTTCGTTTAAAATTCTGCTGAAAAAATTAGACTTTAATTTTTTAAAATATTATACGCAACGAGCATGAAATTATAATCACTATAACGTTGAATTTATGCATGGATTTCATACGTGACTTTTTATTACATAGTGAGTTTTTATCTCATATTAAAATAATTACTTCAATTCATTTTACAAGAATTATTGAAGCATTTTACCGTTTTAATTTATCCATTGATGTTAATTATATATTCGTTAAAACTATCATTTCAAAGTTTCTTTTTACAATAAAATTAATGTAATACACGAATCACAAAGCAACTTGAACGGCGATAACGTTTTTGCGTATATAACATTATTATTGAAGAATAATCAGTAAACTCAAATGATTTGGAGCATAACTACTACTCTATATATTAATTGGAAATTTTTATAAATGATAGAGTTTAAGGTGACACATGGAAAAGTAGAAGTCATATGGTAATATCCACGGTCAACTAGGTAATGCTCACAGCTGGGTAATGTGACTTGTCCTATTATAGATTAGTCCTTTTTTCATATCATTCAGCTTTGCATTTTTTTCGGGTTTCTCATTACTTTGTATTGTTATTGTGTTCTTGCATTATATCAACCATATGCTAGTCATAGAATTCAGTTTATGTTTTTATGTCAATATGTAAGATGCGTTTTATATGCCATGTGTGCTATTATTATTTCTATTACGTGACGTCTTGCTTATTGGATTTATATCTGTAATTTTGTGACTGAGAATAAACATCTTCTATAAAAAAAAGCAACAATATTATAGATAAAGTAGGGATAAATCAAGTAAAAAACTACAAAAGTAGAAACAAATGATTCGGTACTGACTTAAATATACACGGTCTACCAGTTTTTTTTAAATTTTACTAAAATTATCTCTAATTGAAATTAGATTAAGAATACATTGACAAAAGAAAAATTTTTAATCACGTTTTGCATAGGGCCTCTCATCACTGAGAAAGTGGCCCCGGAAAGGCGAAAATTATATTTTTTTCGGGAGGTCTCAAAATTAGTTGGTGCGCCACTGCGATCTACTTGAAATGATCATAGCGCACCTACACTTAGAAAACATAAAACAGCGTATAGCACAAAATATAAAATAGGAAAAGAAGCCCACAAGAAAGGAGGGTGTAGAAAACATTCAACAAATGTTCTGTATAACTTTGTTCCGTAGATAACGTAATATTCGATACTAATTTGACAGATATGTTACCGTTAAAGCGTGGAATCCGTTATTTTTTTTATTAGAATTATACGCTTTAAGGGCAATATATCCCAACTACGCGTCATTTGCAACATTAAAAATAGAGGCGTATCAATGTATTCAAGCATTGTGTACAAAGTTCCATTTCATTTGCTTGGCAATAAACTGGAATTCAGCTGACTGGAATATACCACCGTACGTTGTATTTGCACAAGAATTTTAAACATCTTTTTTACCATGCTGGACTTAAGGATTGCACGCCACGCTTAAATCCTTACATAAACAAATGCCAGCTATAATGTACAGAATATTCATACAACTAACTAGAAACGCTATATTTCCATTAAAAGTAGACCGTAAGATTTAATGTTCCCACATTCCTATACATATTGCGTATTCAGTGATATTTTACCTTGCTAACGCCAGCTTTAATAATTGTATTCCATTTCTTTTTTCTGGTGTTTTCATTTCATTGGAAAACAATATATAATTGTAAGTATATATAACTTTTATTTCAAACTTTCAGCCATGAAATATGGAATTTGTTTAAAATACTCCTACTTTGTACATATCTTCACTCACTCATTCTTGTCGGACATTCTCTTGTTTTCACTTTCTTTTGTTAAGACTAATATTCTTTCATATTTTGACCGTCCGAA